>BSBM01000124.1:11955000-13155000 GCA_027924585.1 Larix kaempferi | reverse complement strand
ATAGAAAAGAAAGCAAGGTGTTATATTGGCACCCCGTATTTTTAACAGCTTTCTAAGGTAGAGCTACGCATGCATACCTGGCTACTAAGGTAGGCATACCATTACTTACGAGCATACCTAGGTAGGCATACTATAGACTGAGCTACGCATACATAAGCTTAGAGATAGAGAGAAAGAAAGAGAGAGATATGGGGTAAGGGAGTTAGAGAGATAGATATATAGAGAGAAATTGGGAATTAGGGGCTAGGATTTAGGGTTTGAGAGAGAGAGAGATTGGGGGCTAGAGACTTAAAGATAGAGAGAGATTCGAGATTGCAAGTTTAGAGAGAGAGAGAAAGGGGGGCTTAGATAAATAGATAGAGAGATATTGTAGGTTAGGGGTTAGGAGTTTAGAGAGAGAGATAACGCAAGAGAGACATCATTGGTTAGGGGTTTATATAAAGAGGGAGTGGGAGAGAGATTTGGGGTTAGTGGTTTAAAGAGATAGATAGATTGGTGGCTAGGGGTTTATATAGAGAGAGTGAGAGGGATAGAAATATTGGGGTCTAGTTGTTTAGAGAGAGAGAGAGAGAGAGAGAGAGAGGGTTATGGGTTTAGAGAGAGAGACATAGAGCATTAGGGATTTAGAGAGAGAGAGACAAAGAGATATTTTGTTTTAGGGGTTGAGAGAGAGAGAAAAGAGTGATTTTGTTTTAGTGGTTTGGAGAGAGAGGGAGGTTGGAGATTAGATTATTTAGAGGGATTTGAGAGAGAGATATAGAAAAAGATAGATTGGGTCTTAGTGGTTTAGAGAGAGTCTGTGATTGGGTGTTATGGGTTTAGAGAGAGAGTGTGATTTAGGGTTAAGGGTTTAGAGAGACTGTGCGATAAAGATAGATATTGGGGGTTATGGGTTTAGAGAGAGATAATAAGAGATATTGGTGTTAGGAATTTAGAGAGAGAGAGAGGGAGAGAGATATAGGGGGTTAAGGGTTAGGAGTTAGGGGTTTAGAAATATATAGAAAGAGAGAGATTGTAGGTTAGTGGTTTAGAGAGAGAGAGAGAGAGGTTGTAGATTATGGGCTTAGAGGGAGAGAGAGAGAGAGAGAAATAGAGATTGGGGGTTAGGGTTTTAGAGAGAGTGTGATTGGGGGTTAAGTATTTAGAGTGAGGTAGAAAGAGAGAGAGAGAGAGAGAGAGAGAGAGAGAGAGAGAGATTAGAGGTTAGGGGTTTAAAGAGAGAGATAAGAAGAGAGATTGAGGTTAGGCATTCAAAGAGAGAGATATTGGGGTTAGTGGTTAGGAGTTAGGGGCTCAAAAATATTTAGAAAGAGAGAGATTTTAGGTTATGGTTAGGGGTTTAGAGCAAGAGGTGGGGGGATTAGATAGATAGAAATATATATAGAGGGAGAGATTGGGGGTTATGGGTTTAGAGAGAGAGAGATAGAGAAAGGGGGATTTGGGATTAGGGATTTAGAGAGAGAGTGATTGGGGGTTAGTGAGAGGGAGAGATTGTGGGTTAGGGGTTTTGAGAGAGAGAGAGATTGGGGGTTACGGGTTAGGAGTTAGGCGTGTAGATATATAGAGAGGTTGGGGTTTATGGATTAGGAGTTAGGGGTTTATATATAGAGAGAAATTGGGGTTTATGGTTTGATAGATAGGGCTTTAGAGAGATTGGAGGTTAGTGGTTTCGAGAGAGAGATTGCGGTTTATGAGTTTACATATTTGGAGAGGGAGAGAGATTGTAGATTAGGGATTTAAATATATAGACAATGAGATATGTGTATATATAGAGAGATTGTAGGTGGGGGTTGGGGGTTTATATAGAGAGATAGAGAGACATATTGGAGGTTATGCATTCATAGATACATAGAGAGAGAGAGAGAGATTGCAGGATATGGTTTGAGAAAGAGAGCTTGATGGTTGGGTGTTTTGAGAGAGTGTGTGATATATTGGGGATGATGGGTTTAGAGGGAGAGATACATATTAATGTTTAGGGAGAGATAGAGAGAGTTGGGGTTAGTGATTTAGAGAGAGATAAAGAGAGAGAGATTGTGGGTTAGGAGTTTCGAGAGAGATAAAGATTGGGTATTAGGGGTTTAGGTAGAGAGAGGGTGTGTTTTTTTTGTGGGTTAGGGGTTTAGAGAGAGAGAGTTAGAAGGGTATAGAGAGAGTGAGAGAGAGAGGGAAACTGGGGGTTACAAGCTTAGATAGATAATGAGGGAGAGAGAGATGGATAGAGATAGAGAGATGAATAGACATAGAGAGAGAGGGAGAGATATTTGGGGTTATGAGTTCAGAGAGAGAGACGGTGAGAGGGAGAGTTTGTGTGTGCTGGTTTGGGGTTACATAGATAGATAGAGAGAGGAAGATAGGGAAATTTAAGGTTATGCATATAGAGAGAGGGAGAGAGAGATGGATAGAGATAGGGATAGCGAGAGAGGGAGAGAGATTTAGGGTTGGAGGTTAGAGAAAGAGATTGGAGGTTATCGATTGAGAGAGAGAGAGATTGAAGGTTGGGAATTTTGAGAGAGAGAGAGATAGAGAGAGAGAAAGGGGGATTTGGGGTTAGGGATTTAGAGAGAGAGTGATTGGGGGTTAGTGAGAGAGAGAGAGATTGTGGGTTAGGGGTTTTGAGAGAGAGAGAGATTGGGGGTTACGGGTTAGGAGTTAGGGGTCTAGATATATAGAGAGGTTGGGGTTTATGGATTAGGAGTTAGGGGTTTATATAGAGAGAGAAATTGGGGTTTATGGTTTGATATATAGGGGTTTAGAGAGATTGGAGGTTAGTGGTTTTGAGACAGAGATTGCAGTTTATGAGTTTACATATTTGGAGAGGGAGAGAGATTGTAGATTAGGGATTTAAATATATAGACAATGAGATATGTGTATATATAGAGAGATTGTAGGTGGGGGTTGGGGGTTTATATAGAGATATAGAGAGACATATTGGAGGTTATGCATTCATAGATACATAGAGAGAGAGAGAGAGAGATTGCAGGATATGGTTTGAGAAAGAGAGCTTGATGGTTGGGTGTTTTGAGAGAATGTGTGAGATATTGGGGATGATGGGTTTAGAGGGAGAGATACATATTAATGTTTAGGGAGAGATAGAGAGAGTTGGGGTTAGTGATTTAGAGAGAGATAAAGAGAGAGAGATAAATATTGGGTATTAGGGGTTTAGGTAGAGAGAGGGTGAGTTTTTTTTGTGGGTTAGGGGTTTAGAGAGAGAGAGTTAGAAGGGTATAGAGAGAGTGAGAGAGAGAGGGAAACTGGGGGTTACAAGCTTAGATAGATAATGAGGGAGAGAGAGATGGATAGAGATAGAGAGATGAATAGACATAGAGAGAGAGGGAGAGATATTTGGGGTTATGAGTTCAGAGAGAGAGACGGTGAGAGGGAGAGTTTGTGTGTGCTGGTTTGGGGTTACATAGATAGATAGAGAGAGGAAGATAGGGAAATTTAAGGTTATGCATATAGAGAGAGGGAGAGAGAGATGGATAGAGATAGGGATAGCGAGAGAGGGAGAGATATTTAGGGTTGGAGGTTAGAGAAAGAGATTGGAGGTTATCGATTGAGAGAGAGAGAGATTGAAGGTTGGGAATTTTGAGAGAGAGAGAGATAGAGAGAGAGAAAGGGGGATTTGGGGTTATGGATTTAGAGAGAGAGTGATTGGGGGTTAGTGAGAGAGAGAGATTGTGGGTTAGGGGTTTTGAGAGAGAAAGAGATTGGGGGTTATGGGTTAGGAGTTAGGCGTCTAGATATATAGAGAGGTTGGGGTTTATGGATTAGGACTTAGGGGTTTATATAGAGAGAGAAATTGGGGTTTATGGTTTGATAGATAGGGGTTTAGAGAGATTGGAGGTTAGTGGTTTCGAGAGAGAGATTGCGGTTTATGAGTTTACATATTTGGAGAGGGAGAGAGATTGTAGATTAGGGATTTAAATATATAGACAATGAGATATGTGTATATATAGAGAGATTGTAGGTTGGGGGTGGGGATGGGGGTTTATATAGAGAGATAGAGAGACATATTGGAGGTTATGCATTCATAGATACATAGAGAGAGAGAGAGAGATTGCAGGATATGGTTTGAGAAAGAGAGCTTGATGGTTGGGTGTTTTGAGAGAGTGTGTGAGATATTGGGGATGATGGGTTTAGAGGGAGAGATACATATTAATGTTTAGGGAGAGATAGAGAGAGTTGGGGTTAGTGATTTAGAGAGAGATAAAGATTGGGTATTAGGGGTTTAGGTAGAGAGAGGGTGAGTTTTTTTTGTGGGTTAGGGGTTTAGAGAGAGAGAGTTAGAAGGGTATAGAGAGAGTGAGAGAGAGAGGGAAACTGGGGGTTACAAGATTAGATAGATAATGAGGAAGAGAGAGATGGATAGAGATAGAGAGATGAATAGACATAGAGAGAGAGGGAGAGATATTTGGGGTTATGAGTTCAGAGAGAGAGACGGAGAGAGGGAGAGTTTGTGTGTGCTGGTTTGGGGTTACATAGATAGATAGAGAGAGGAAGATAGGGAAATTTAAGGTTATGCATATAGAGAGAGGGAGAGAGAGATGGATAGAGATAGGGATAGCGAGAGAGGGAGAGAGATTTAGGGTTGGAGGTTAGAGAAAGAGATTGGAGGTTATCGATTGAGAGAGAGAGAGATTGAAGGTTGGGAATTTTGAGAGAGATTGGGGGTTAGGGGTCCAGAGAGAAGGGGGAGTGAGGGAGGGAGAGAGAAAGTGAGAGAAAACGAGGGATTAGGGGCTTAGATATATAGAGAGAGAAACAAAGAGATTGGTTGATAGGGATTTAGAGACAGGGAGAGAGAGAGATTGGGGATTAGGGGTTAGGATTTAGGGGTATATATATATATATATATACTAGGGTTAGTGGTTTAGGCAGAGAGAGACATATTTGGGGTTTGGGGCTTAGAGAGATACAGAGAGATTGGGTATTACAAGTTTAGCGAGATAGAGATTAGGGCTTACGAGTTTATATATATAGATAGAGAGAGAGAGAGAATGGGGGTTAAGGGTTTATATAAATAGATAGATAAAAGGAGGTAGAGAATGGGGTTTAGGGGTTTAGAGAGAGATATATAAAGTGTTAGGGGGTTTATAAAGAGTGAGAGGGAGAGATTTTGGTTTAGGGTCTTAGAGAGAGAGAGTTTGTGGTTTAGACAAGTAGATAGAGAGAGATAGAGTGAGAAAAAGAACAAGAGAGAAGAAGAGAGATTTGGGTTTAGTAGTTGAGAGATAGAGAGGAGAGAGATTTCAGGTTAGCGGTTGAGAGAGAGAGAGGGAGAGAGGATAGATATTTGGGGTCAGTGGTTGAGAGGGAGAGGGAGGGAATGGAGTTTTAATTTTTGAGAGAGAGAGAGAGAGAGAGTCAGATAGAAAGAGAGATATTGAGGGTTAAGGGTTTAGAGAGAGAGAGAGAGAGATTGGATTTAAGGGTTTAGTAATATAGAGATAGAAAAAGAGAGATTGATGTTGACGGGGTTAGGGTTTTTGAGAAAGAGAGAGAGAGAGAGAGAAATAAATTGGACATTAGGGGTTTAGAGAGAGATAGATATTGGGGGTTGGTGGTTTAGAGGGAGAGAGAGATTGGGGGTTAAGGGATAGGGGTTGAGAGAGAGAGACAGAGAAACTCGAAGTTAGGGATTCAAATATATATATATCAAGAGAGATGTGGATATATATATAGAGAGAGATAAGGATAGATATTTGGGGTTATGGGTTGAGAGAGAGAGAGGGAGAGATTCAAGGTTAGGGGTTTAGAGAGAGAGAGAGAGATTGGCACTTAGGTGTTTAGAGAGAGAGAGAGAGAGAGAGAGAGAGAGAGAGATTAGGAGTTAATGGTCTAGAGAGAGATTGGGGATTATGGGTTTAGAGAGAGAGAGAAAGATATTAGGTGTTAGGTGTTTAGAGGAAGAATGAGTGGAGGTTAGTGGTTAAGAGTGAGAGGAATAGAAAGAGATAGATTGGGGTTTAGGCGTTTAGAGATATAGATTAGGTATTGGTGGTTTAGAGATAGATATAGGTAGATAGAGTGAGAGAGAGGATGGGATTTTGGTGTTTAGATAGATAGATAGATAGAGAGAGAGAGAGAGAGAGAGAGAGAGATTGGAGGTTAGGGGTTTAGGGGCTTGGGGGGGTTGGATTTTGGGTGTTAGAGGTTTAGAAAGAGGGGGGAGAAAAAGAGGGAGAGAGAGAGAGGGTTAGGGGTTTAGATAAATATACAGTAGAGAGAAATATTGGGGGTTAGGGGTCGATAGAGAGATATTGTAAGTTAGGGGTTTACAGAGAGAGAGAGAGAAAATGAGAGATATTAGGGGTTTAGAGAGATATAGAGAGAGATTGGGGGTTAGGGTTTTAGATATATAGAGAGAAAGAGAGATGGGCAGTTTGGGGCTTAGAGAGAGAGAGAGAGAGAGATATTTGAGGTTAGGGATTTAGGGGCTTGGGGATTAGGATTTTGGGTGTTTGGGGTCTAGATAGATAGATAGAGAGAGAGATTGGGGGTTAGGGGTTGATCAACAGCGATTGGAGGATATGGGTTTACAAAGAGAGAGAGAGAGAAAGTGAGAGATATGAGGGGTTTAGACAGATATAGATAGATATTGGGGGTTAGGGTTTTAGATAAAGAGAGAGAGATTAGGAGATAGGGATTGAGAGAGAGAGAGATTGAAGGTTAGGTGTTTAGAGAGAGTGTGTGATATATTAGGGGTTATGGGTTTAGAGAGAGAAAGAGATAGCGTAGGGGTTAGAAGTTTAGAGAGAGATATACATATTCGTGTTTAGGGATATATATATATATATATATATATATATATATATATATATATATATATATATATATATATATATATAGAGAGAGAGAGAGAGAGAGAGAGAGAGAGAGAGAGATTGGAAGTTAGTGGATTAGAGAGGGAGAGATAGAAAGAGAGAGATTGGGGGTTAGGGGTTTAGATATATGGAGAGGGAGATAGAATGCGGGTTAGGGATTTAGATAGATATGTAAAGAGATAGATGGAGATAGAGAGAGAGAGAGAGATTGCAGGTGAGGGTTTTAGAGAGAGAGAGAGAGAGATTGAGGGTTAGGGATTTATAAAAGGAGAGTGATAGATGGAGAGAAAGAGAAAGGTAAATTGGGGGTTAGGGGTTTAGAGAGAGAGAGAGATGAATAGAGAGAGAGAGAAGGAGAGATATTTGGGGTTAAGATTTGAGAGAGAGAGAGAGAGAGAGAGAGAGAGAGAGAGAGTTATATGTTAAGAAAAGTAGATAGAGCGAGAGAGAGTGATATTGGGGTTTGGGGGTTTAGACAGAGAGATAGAGAGATGTACTGGAGCTAGGGATTTATAGAGACCAAGAGACAAAGATTGATTTTTATAGGTATAGAGAGAGAGAGATATTGGGGGTTAAGTGTTTAGAGAGAGAGAGATATTGAAGGTTCGGGGTTTAGAGAGAGAGAGACATTGTGGCTTACTAGTTCAAAGGCTTGTGGGATAGGATTTTGGTTGTTAGGGTTTTAGAGAGAGAGAGAGAGGGTTATGGGTTCAGATAGATAGATAGAGAGAGAGAGAGAGGTTAGGGGTTGATAGAGATAGATTTGGATAGGTTAGGGTCTGATAGAGAGAGATATAGAGAGATTGGGCATTATTGTTTTAGATAGAGATAAATAGATATTGGGGGATAGGAGTTGAGAAAGAGATATTGAAGGTTAGCTATTTAGAGAGTGCGTGTGAGATATTGGAGCTTATGGGTTTAGAGAGAGAGTGTGGGGGGGTGAGGGGCTTTGAAAGAGAGAGAATGAGGGTTAGGGGTTTACATATATGGAGAGGGAGATATATTTTGGGTTAGGGATGTAGCTAGATAGGAAAAGAGATAGAGAGAGAGAGAGAGATATTGGGGGTTATAAGCTTAGAAAAGGAGAAAAAGAGTGATATTGGGGGTTATAGGTTTAGAAAAGGAGAGAGAGAGAGAGAGAGAGTGAGATTGGGGTTAAGGGTTTATACAAAGAGATGGAGAAACATATTGGAGGTTAGGGATTTATCGAGATAGAGAGAGAGAGAGAGATTGGGAATTAGGGGTGTAGAGAGAGAGAGAGAGAGAGAGAGAGAGAGAGATTCTGGGTTTGGGGTTTAGAGAGTGAGAGAGAGAGATTATGGGTTAGGGGTTTAAAGAGAGAGAGATAGAGAGTGAGTAAAATTGGGGGTTAAGGTTTTAGATAGAGAGATTCAAGGTTTGGCGTGTAGATAGATGGATAGAGAGAGAGGGACAATTAGTTTTAGGGGTTTAGAGAGGGGGGGGGGGAGATGGAGAGTGATTTGGGGTTAAGGGTTGAGAGAGAGAGAGAGAGAGAGAGGTTATGGATATATGTAGTGAGATAGATAGGTGGTTATGGATTGAGCGAGAGAGGGAGAGAGAGATAAAGAGAGAAAAAGAGAGAGAGTGTGGGCTTAGAGATAGAGACAGGGAAAGATAGAGATAGAAAGAGAAATTGTGGATTAGGGGTTGAGAGAGAGAGAGAGATAGAGAGAGAGATTAGGGGTTAGGGACTTAAAGATAGAGAGAGAGGTTCAAGATTGGGAGTTTTGAGAGAGAGAGAGTGGGGGGCTTGGGGGTTTAGATAAATAGAGAGAGATATTGGAGGTTGTGCGTTAGGGATTTAGAGAGAGAGAGAGAAAGTAAGAGAGACATAATTGGTTAGGGGTTTATAGAGAGAGGGAGGGGGATAGAGATTTGGGGTTAGGGGTTTAGAGAGAACGATTGTGGGCTAGAGGTTTATATAAAAAGAGTAAGAGAGATAGAAAGATTGGGAATTGGTTGTTTACAGAGAGAGAGAGAGATTAAGGGTTATGGATTTAGAGAGAGATATTTTTTTTTATTGGTTTAGGGAGATAGAGAGGGAGAGAGATTTTGTTTTAGGGGTTTAGAGAGAGGGAGGTTGGAGGTTAGGGTATTTAGAAGGAGAGAGATATATATAAAGAGAGAGATTTGGGTTAGGGGTTTAGAGAGTGTGTGTGATTGGGGGTTAGGGTTTTATAGAGAGAGTGTGATTGGGGGTTAAGGGCTTAGAGAGAGAGAGAGCTAAATATAGATATTGGGGTAGGGGTTTAGAAAGAGAGATACAAAGAGATATTGGGGTTAGGAATTGAGAGACAGAGAGAGATTGAGGGTTAGGGTTTTAGATAGAGAGAGAGAGATAATGGGGGATAGGGGTTAAGAGAGAGAGATTGAAGGTTAGGTGTTTAGATAGAATGTGTGAGATATTGGAGGTTATGGGTTTAGATAGGGAGAGAGTGTGAGGGTTAGGGGTTTAAAGAGATATATACCTATTCATGTTTAGGGTTTTAGAGAGAGAGATTGGGGGTTAGGGGTTTAGATATATGGAGAGGGAGAGAGATTTTGTATTAGGGATTTAGATAGATAGACAAAGAGATAGATGGAGAGAGAGAGAGGGAGAGATCATAGGTGAGGGTTTTAGATAGATAGATAGATATATAGATAAAGAGAGAAAGGTAAATTGGGCATTAAGGGTTTAGAGAGAGAGAGAGAGAGAGAGAGATTGGGGGTTAGGGTTTGAGAGAGAGAGGGAGAGAGAGATAAAGAGAGTAAAGTAGAGAGATTGTGGACTTAAAGATAGAGAGAGAGAAAGAGAGAGATAGGGGGTAAGGGAGTTAGAGAGATATAGATAGAGAGATAAATTGGGGTTTAGGGGTTGAGAGAGAGAGAGAGATTTGGGGTTAGGGGATTAGAGATAGAGAGATAATTTTGAGATTAAGAGTTTAGAGAGAGAGAGAGGGTGCGATTGGGGGTTTAGATAATTATGGAGAGAGATATTGGATTTTAGGGTTGAGGGGTTTAGAGAGAGAGAGAGAGATAGAGAGAGAGAGAGAGAGACAACATTGGTTAGGGGTTTATAGAGAGAGAGAGAGAGATTTGGGGTTAGGGTTTAGAGAGAGATATTGGGGGCTAGGGGTTTATATAAAGAGAGTGAGAGAGATAGAAATATTGGGATTTATTTGTTTAGAGAGAGAGAGAGAGAGAGGGAGAGAGAGGGTTAGGGATTTATAGAGAGAGAGAGATCGGGGGTTAGGGGTTTAGAGAGAGAGAGAGAGAGAGAGAGAGAGAGAGAGATTTGGGGTTAGGGGTTTAGGGAGAGAGAGAGAGAGAGAGAGAAAGAGACATAGAGATTGGGGGTTAGGGGTTTAGAGAGAGAGATGTTGTAGATTAGGGATCTAGAGAGAGAGAGAGAGAGATTGGGAGTTAGGAGTTTAGAGGGACATGTTGATTTAGGGTTAAGGATTTAGAGAGAGAGATTGGTGGTTAGGTGTTTAGAGAGAGAGAGAGAGCAATAGAGATTGTGGTTAGGAATTCAGAGAGAGAGATATAGAGATATTGGGGTTAGTGGTTAGGAGTTAGGGGTTAAGAAATATATAGAAAGATAGCGATTGTAGGTTGGGGGATTAGAAAGAGAGGTGGGGGGGTTTAGATAGATAGAAATATATATAGAAGGAGAGATTGGGGGTTAGGGGTTTAGAGAGAGAGAGAGAGAGAGAGATTGGAGGGTAGGGGTTAGAGTGAGAGAGAGAGTGATTGGGGTTAGGGGTTTAGAGAGAGATAAAGAAAGAGATTGTGGGTTAGGTGTTTAGAGAGAGAGAGAGAGAGATTGGGGGTTAGGGGTTAGGATTTTAGATATATAGATATATTGAGGGTTAGAGGTTAAGAGTTGGTGGTCACAACTTATATGGATTGGATCATATAGTGGCTAAAGTAACTAAGGTGTAGAGGATTTATGTGTGATAGAGTTTAAAGTTATAATTACCAAGGAAAGAGATTCTAACTCCTAGGTTGCATGAATAGAGTCTCAACAAAGGGGGGTCCCTCGTTAGACCACTTTAAAAACCTTGTGTATACATGGTCGACCACCCAACTTGGGGCGTACTGGGAGGGCTTCTCTGGGAGTTACCTCCCTCCACCTATTACTAGCGCAATGGCGTCCCAGTTCCCAGTTACAACAAAGGCACATGTGTCAAGATACCGAGTTAGGAAATTGTTTCCAGGCAATTTCCAAAAATGGTCCTTTGAAAACACTCTACACAAGACTTTGAATAGAAACCCTATGGCCAACATACTAATGCAAATAGTATAAAAAATATAAACAATTTAATATTCATAAAAAACAAAGAGTTTCTACAATACTATTCCCACTTATATATATATATATATAACCATGAAAGAAAAGGGTGGAAAACAATTTATAATAATTAAAAGTAGTCAATATAATAATTTAAAGTCTAAAAAAACTCTAAACTATTTCAACACCCAAAAGGAAAAAAAACTCAAAATTATTGATCGAAATAACATTGTAAAAATACAATCATAAAATTTACATCTCATATCTCATAAAATTCTACATAAGAAAACAATATTTTTAAATTAGTAGTAGAAAATTTCACAATGCTTAGTAAAAATATGAAAGATAAGCAATAGAAAAAAACTCAAAATTATTAATAGAAATAACATGGTAAAAATACAACTATAAAATTTACATCTCATATCTCATAAAATTCTACATAAGAAAACAATATTTTTAAATTAGTAGTAGAAAATTTCACAATGCTTAATAAAAGTATAAAAGATAAGCAATATTAAAATAAAGACAAAATTTATTTATTATATTAAAAATATAGCTAAATTAAATTTACTATTATTAAAAAGAATAAAAAACTAAATATTATTCTAAAATAGATTCATATAAATAAATAAAATAGAATTGATATTTAATTTAATTAACTAAATACCATTACATTGTACCAAATTGATTACAGAGCTACCTTCCCTAACCATGAAGATATAAAAGAGTGATTTAGTGCTAGGTTTAAAGGCAATGGGAATAGGTCTATTCCGAAGGTTCGACTTTAAATAGTTTTCATTAATTCGACTTCAATTGGATCTTGGTATCATGGCTCTAAACCATGATCATCGACTAAATGGATAAATGGCTACAACTTTTACAGAGGAAAATGCATTTTTAATTAAAAGTGGTATTTGAGGCAAGGGCAACTAAAACGAATTTGTGAAAGGTCAACTCAAAATTATTAATTGAAATAACATTAAAAAAAATACAACCATAAAATTTACATGTCATGTCTCATAAAATTCTACATACCATAACAATATTTTAAAATTAGTAGTAGAAAAATTCACAATACTTAATAAAAATTTGAATGATAAGCAATATTAAAGTAAAAACAAAATTTATTTATTGTATTAAAAAATATAGGTAAACTAGATTTACCATTATTAAGAAGAATATAAAAAAACTAAACATTATTATAAAATAGATTCATATAAATAGAATTAATATATAAATTAATTAACTAAATACCATTACTAGTAAGATTCATAAAATTTGCATTTCAAAGAAATATATGCTTTAATATTATAAAATAATTACAAATCCAAGAAAATCTACTCTTTAAGATCATAAAATAATTTCAAATCCATAAATACTAGGTAAATTGAGATGAGGTATAACTTTCCAAGACATGTGTGTGTTCTTAGGAAAGTACTACATATTTCCATGAGCTCTAGGAAGGCTTGGTCAATATCTTTACATAAAGCAATTTACCTTGGATTAAGATCTCTGCTAATTCATCGAAAATATGATTAAATTCATTATACAAAATGAAAAAACTCACACATTCAATTGTACAAAATGAAACAACTTGTATTTCTCTATAGGATTAGTTAACATGATTAATATTAGTATTTCATATTAGTTAAAAAAAAAACCTGTAAAAATTAAAAAAAAACCCTATAAAAATTAACAAATATTTTTCTATATTAAGTCACAATGGTAACTAACAAGTTTATAAGACTGTAGATGGTTTGGTAATCATTTCCATAGCCAACTTGATTGGATGGTTCAATGTTGTAATTCACAAAATCGATTAGTGTGTGAGTTCAACACATAGGAAGCACTCTCGCCTCATAAATACCAATATATGCTTTTGTTTCTGGGCCAAAAGTGGAGGCGGTGTAAGGCACATGGGCAGTCAGTTCAAAGATGCTAAGCTGAAAGTAAATTCATTATTAACGGGTTTCATAGCGAAAATAATTTCCACCGCAAATCCACTAGTAGAACAACCAATCTGTTTCCCATAGCGTGGACATGGACCTACGTAGGTGTCATTTTGACAACTTGTCTTAGCTGGCAAAGAGAGATCACATGCTAAACGTGTCGTAGCTATTATCACATGCCCATTCTACACTTTCCTCCTCCTTTAGAGTTGCACGTAAACATGTCTAGGCAAAAACATGATACTAATACTGTTATAATAAAAATACGATATTTAGCAAGAAATTATACTTCGCTCAAGTCCTTCAGAGAATTGAGGACTTGTAATCAAGATAATAATTTAAAATCTAATAGAGCAATCAAACAAGAAGTATAGGATTGAGGAAGAAGTAAGAACATTGATTGAGCTTGAGACAGCCTCAACCAAGCCTAAGACAACATCAAGAAAGCTTGCTATTACCATTGAGTATGTTACATCAACAATGTTGCCTACACCAGCAACACAACAAGCTTCTACACCAAATGGGGCCTCTTAGTCACAGCCTACTCTATTCACTCAGTATATGGATATAAAGCGTCAAAATATGGGGACAAAAAGGACCAAACCAAATTGGTATCTGTTGTAGATTACATGGAGGGGACTTTGAATTTGGTCATGTCAGAACCAAAAGTCCCAAAGATTCAAACCTCGAAGGATTATAAAGCCACCCAATTGACAAGGTGGATTTCTGTAGGAAAACCAGTGAACTGCTATGGAGAGATGTTCTTCAGTCTTCTCCAAATGTCAAACGGATGCACGATGCAGACTCTAGTGCATAAAATTGAAAAAAAATCATTTATAATAATTAAACTTAATCAAGATAATAATTTAAAATCTAAACAAACTCTAAACTATTTCAACATCCACAGACATTCTAAATCAAATTGTTCATGAGAACTTTAAACTATTTCAACACTCAAAACACTTAAAGGAAAAAAAAATCAAAATTATTAACTGAAATAACATTGAAAAAAATACAACCATCTAGTAAAGTCTAAGACTGTAAACATCAGATTTGAAGATCATTAAAAGCACAAGCAGATTAGGTTGAAGGCTTGTCTGTCTCTCACTTCCCTGCCCTGGCAACACGTGAATGGAAGCTCCCTAACTCCAGGGTAGAGTAACTAAATGAAATACCTTTACCACAGAAGTAAGCATGTAAAAATAGTGATTTGGATCATCATGTGGAGAGGCCCCGTGATCTGAGCACCCTCAAGAGCAATGCGTTGAAGAGATGATTCCTCTCAGATTTAAGGCATATGGTTATCTCTTTTTTTAGCCAAAAAACATGCTGAAAAGATTGTCTCAATGTTTTTAGAATTTTGTATATCTCTTGCATATGATCATAGTTTCTTGGAAGAATTTTGATCCTCCATACTGTTGCAACCAACATCCATTAAGCTCTATTGCCCCAACATTTTTAGAGAATCTACTTTCGATTTTCTCTTAGTGTTTGCCAAATTTAACTGTATTAGCAGAGAAAAACTTGAGCTCTTGCTCTGTCTAGCTAGTTCAGATCTATTTCAACAACACCCCTATCGATGAATAGTTGAGCTCTTGCCATATACATAATTGGTTCTTTTTATTGTATTCAGTTTTAATTTAACTACTGCAGACCATGAATAGTTGAGCTCTTGTCAGAGAGAAATTGCGTCAGCTTACTTCTAATCGCAAACTTTGTTAACATCTGTACCGATGAATAGTTAAGATTGGACGCTGTAAGAGAAATTGCGTCAGCTTACTTCTAATTGCAAATTTGGAGGCTTGCTAGACAAGCAAATTTGGTCAAAAGTAAAAACTGCCATTGTGACACTCAATGAGAGACGGAGGATGTCTGCAGAATGAAGGGTGTTAGTCCAATAAATCATAATGTCAATCCTTGGTGAAGCCATGCAGCTTCAGAATTATGTTGAAGGTTGGTCTGTCTCTCATAGATATAAAAGAAAGAAAGTGAGATATGGTAGATCATCCATTTAACTTCAAATTTTGAAATCTAATTTCGGTAGATAGGATTGGTAGTAGGATATGGGGATTTGGACCTGAAAGAATCCATATTCATTAAAGTTGGTCTGTCTCTCATAGATATAAAACAAACAAAGTGATACAACTATTTGAAATTCCCTCTCCCCTCCCATAAAGATAGTCGTGATTCGCACGTGGAAGAGATATGGTGTCGGTCGCATGTCAATTGGAATTACGCTTATCGCGACAACTTTGACTCTTTAATCGCCTTCGCTTTAAACTAACCCTAGATGTCAATCGGAACTACGCTTATCGTTCTTATCGCACTTCGATCATTATGATCACATTAATCATAATGATCACAAACTAAATCGCTTGGTCTGAACTAAAATCTATTTAGTATTTACAAACTAACACTTTAATCCATAAGGTGAAACGCTTCCCCAAAAGGTTACTTAGTTTAATAATTCAATATATATATATAATTCAAGGTGATGATGTAAAATCCAATGAATTACAGAATTTTATAATAAAGGTAAATATCAATGTTAACCATGTATCAATGAAAACATTTTAATCATGCCAACTTTAATCATAAAAAAATTATCAATGAAAAGTTAACGTGCCAACATTAATTATCATAAAAGATTATCAATTACGAATTGGATCTTATAACTATGCTTTTGCTTCCGTGAAAACATCAAGAATTTGGAACTATTACCTTAGAAGAAAACGTTGCATCATAGAACGTCGAGTCAACAACATTATCAAAGGACTACACGGTTCTAAAAAGAATGAAACGAGGAATGCGTCTTGATTATCAAATCTAAACTAAATTATATTCTGACCTACCATGCATAACAAAATCGCAGAATCAAAACATAGAACCAAAATTAAAATGCAAAACTTAAACTCTTCTACTAAACATCTGTACTGGAAATCAAATTCACACAGTATGTACCTGTAAAAGTTTGACAAACAAAATTGGGAAGAAGAAATAAACAGATGATCCCCAGGCGGCCGAAGCCTAAAGTAAATACTAAATCGCTTGGTCTCTTTAATCATTATGATCACATTTCCTTTACCACTTCCAAAACATAAATGGCTGGGCATTTACGTGTAATTTTGTTGGAAAAAAAATGCGAACTTTCAAAGCCATCTATTTTAGCACTATTTAACTTCAAATCTTGAAATCTAATTTTGATCGATATGATTGGTAGTGGGATATGGGGATTTGGACCTGAAAGAATCCGTAGTCATTAAAATTTGTTCACACTAACAATGTCTACAAACTCGAAATTTCTGTTTAACTATCGTTAATGTAATATCTGATTCTAATGGCGACAGGCCAAGATTCGTTGAAGGATATTATAAAATCTCCGGAGACTATCCCAATTAAGACATTTAAACCAGCGGAAACATAACTTTATTTGAGTATGTCATTGAAAATTAAAACGATGGATAAGGAAAGCGAACCTACACCGGGGTTAGGTCAAGTGTATTAATCCCGGGATTTTAAAATAAAGTCACTATATTTATTGGATTCACTATAAAGTCTCTGGATTCACTTAGCAGTTTTCCAGACATTTCTCTAGGAGTGAAAGCAAATCAATTTCTGAAGGCTACTCTTCTTCACCATGAGAAAAATTCTAAAAGCCGAAATCTATTAAAACTAAGATATAGTACTATTAATTACAACTAAAAGATGTAGTGATAATTTTCTTTTAAAAAATTCTATAATTATAAATCTATTTAAAATAATATATATTTATTAAGAGGTCCCTTTTTGTGGAATGCACCATGTCATTATACGGAGAGGTATTCAAGAGGCCACAAATCACTAAACTTATTACAACTATTATAAGATAACCCTTAAGACTAAGGCAACTCTGATAAGATAAACCCTAAAATTACTGCAATTATAAATTTATTAGAAAATAAACCTTAAGATTACCACAACTATGATAAGATAAACCCTAAGATTACTGCAACTATGATAAGATAGTACAACTATGATTGTATTAAAAAAACAAGAAAATAAAAACATGAACAAAGAGATTATCCTGAAATCATTGCTGAAAGTGCCATATACAAAATAAAATCAAAATGTAGTGATAAGTTTTCTTTAAATTTCCTCTGATGCGTGTTGAATTATCAAGTCCTTGCCATTGGATATTGCATACAGAGACTGACCTTATCTGAATCCCTCCTTAGTATCTTCAAAATCTTTCCCATCTCCCGCCGCATATAGCCCTCTAACAATCAGAATCGAACCCAGCACACTGCATACAATAATGCAAACAATTTCTTATATAATTTTATGCTGGACATCCAGCAACTTGGACAGCCAATAACAAGGGTTTTCAATAAATATGAAGTAACCTCACGACACGGTAACCCTGTGATCCCATTGCATTAAAAGATTTTAAATGGAATATTCGTGACAGTCTCACCCATGTGGAGCAGCACATCGAGGAAATCTTGAATATCAGATTCTGCCTCTGCCTCCTTCAAGCCATTCGAGGCCACCTGCATGAGACAATTAACATTAGCATGGATGTATACTCAGAACGAGAGGTGCAATTTAATGGCCCCTTGTCACAAGGTGATTTGTCAAATACGGTGAGAAATCAGGGTCTTCGAACTCACGTCGCAGGTTCGATCCTTCTTGACCTCCAACACCCTGAAAAAAGATTTAAAACAAAGAAAAACAAGTATATAACACACAACCCAACTCACAAATAGCGCGTGCATAGAAATATACGGTCGAGAGATGGAATTTGAAGCTCCTTCTCAGCATCCAAGTGAAATGCCCTTTCTCGCTTTCTGTTCACCGCCATCAGCTCGTGGCCCACCCTCAAGGGCCTTGAAAACCTACCAAGAATCCTACAAACATTATAAGAAAGAAAAGTCAGTCCCCTGTAGATAACAGAGCCGAGCCGAGCGGATCCCAAGAATGAATATAATAATATTTAACTTACTAAAGGAAAAAATAAGCAGGACCTTATGATCACATAGGGCAGCAGAATCCAACGTAGTGAATTGATTACATTTCACCGTAGCGATTCCTGTCTATCCCTCCGGAGGGATTCATCTCCACTATAGTCAAGTCCTCCTGGCCTGCAAACAAAGAGCGGATCTACCAGACCTACCAAGACAGAGTATATACACAGAAAAACAAAGTATACACACAACCCACACAAACACGAGTATACTCACAGCAATGTCACCTTCGAAGATAAAGAGCCCACTCCGGGGGCGCGGAGGTTATACCACGAACACACACACCTGGTAACTGATCACATTCTCCTCTGTCAGAAAGATAACCAGCTCAAGCAATTGATGGTTATGAAGCAATTCATGGTCAGAGATGGAAAGATTTCAAGATCAGAGACGAAAAGTTGCTGGCCTACATGGGAAATCTTTATAAGTCAAATCGGAAGACTGGCGGAATTGAATCTGCGACGTTTGAGGCTAAAAAATAGTGTTAGAAATGAATAATCAATCAATAATTAATGGACACGCAATCCATCAAGAAAGATGATAAAGAAGCATTGTAATATTCAAACAAGATTAATTAGAGCCGAAATCATTAACGTCAGAAAAAGAGGATCCTTAAATCGCAATTATACGAAAAAAGTCGATTCATGGTAAGATAACCATGAATTCGGTTATGAAGCAATTTATGAAATCTTTTCGTCTCTCACCATGAAAGCAAGTTATGCAGCAATTTATGATGTAATTTAAATGAAGCTCCTCTTCTGTCCCATCATAGCCAAGGAAGGGAAGCCAGCGATGATTGGCTTGCCTACTAGTTATAATTTTCATCTGCCGTCCATCCTGACATTTACATGAAAGAAGAAAATAGGGTTTAGTACAATGATATTTAATCTACCAAAAGAAACCAAAAGAAAACCTAAATAAACAGCAACTCGTGATACCCACATGAAGAAGCTGCCGAATCGAGTGCAGTGACTTGAATCAATTGACGGATATTGATTAATCACAGATCTTAAACCCAACAACAATAACAGCGGTTTCCAAGCAGTTCTGAAAGCCAATAACAAGCCTTTCCAAGTAACCTCAACCACGCTGGACGTTATCGTACAACGGCTACTCACGTTTTGCTTTTTCAAAAAATATAAAGTATCAGGTTTTGCTTTTTCAAAAAATATAAAGTAACCTCAGGATTTGCGTTTTGATCAAAAATGCCGTTTCATACAACTGATCCTCAGGATTTGAAATAGATTTGAAATGCCGTTTCATACAACTGATCCTCAGGATTTGCTTTTTGATAAAAAAAATGCCGTTTCATATAAACGACGTGGACAATGATCCATCCACATCTTGTTGCAGCATACAGGAGTAACGTGACGGCTCAACATGGTAAAGGTTTTGATTCATGGCTGCCACGTCATATTTGGCGTTCTAGAGAGGTTTTACCCTCCACGGAAGCACGAGATATTTATTTGTGCACTAACAACAAAGAGCACAAAATGAATGGGTCAAAGATATTTTTAGCCAACGCACTCGTAATTTATGTATTTATTGTTTCACAAATATTCAACTTCGATTTTAATTTGGAAAGAGTTAAATTATCGTCTATCAACTTCGATTTTAATTTGGAAAGAGTTAATGTACTTTTTGTGTATGAATTTCGATATTAATTTAAGTATTTACTGTTTCAAAATTCGACTTCCATCTTAATTAAATGTAAAAGAGTTAAATATATTTTTGAAATCACATGGAGAGATGGTGTGTTAGCCGGCGCACTCCTAATTTATGTATTTATTGTTTCAATATTTAACTTCGATTTTAATTTCAAATTAAGTGTGACAGAGTCAAATATATTTTTGTAATAACGTGGAGAGTTTGTCTCTTAGCACTAGTAATTTATGTACTAATTATTTCAAAATTTAACTTCTTTTTTAATTTGGAATTAAGTGTCATTATTTCAAAATTTAACTTCAATTTTAATTTAGAATTAAGTGTAAATCATTTGAATTAAAAAATATTTTGTAAATGTGGTTTTTGTTTTTCACTTTTATGGAAGAAAATTATTTCTCTCACACAAATAAAATATTATGATTAGTTAACTTATTTATTATCTTTGGTTAAAGTTAAAATTTTGAATTAGTAATGTATTTAAATTTGTTTTTATATTGATTATTTTGTATTATGATTGCTTTTTCGTATATATTTTCTTTTCATTCCATGCATAAGATGATAGAAAGGGTAAATTTTCTTTATTTTTATTTTTTATAATATTTTTAAATTTAAAATTAAAATTTAATAAAAAAATTAAAATATTAAAATATATTTCTTAGAACTTTTATTTTATATATTTTTTGAATATAAGTTAAAATAGAAATTATGAGTAAATTAGTTATAAGTATGAATTAAGATAAAATTATTTATTATTGATAACGTGTTTTCTTAATTATGATTTTAAGTTATTTCTAAATGATTAAGAATTAGTTCACTCTCTTGTATCATAGGTATTTAGTATTACTTGAAGTAGTTTTTCTTATTAACTATAAACCCATTATTATAAGTAGTTAGGTTTTGTCAAAAATGATGATTTAAATGGAGGACTTGACATTATATAAACAAGATTAAACTATGAATTTAATATTATGAAATTTTCTTGCTATAAAAAAATATTGAACACCTCTTTTAAATTAAAAATTTACAGTTTTTTTAGATACTTGTGTATAGAAATAAATCATAAAATTTAAAGATTATTTAGATATCTTTTTCTTATTAAACAAGACTTTTTATCATAAAATGAAATTAATTTGATAATAAGAAGCTTTACATTTATTAACTTTTATCTTTTTTTTTATAATCAAATCAATCCAGCCACAAATAAAGAGTCTCATATATAAATTTAACAAAATTAGATAGAATTAGAAAAAATGTAATTAAAAACTAAATATATAATATATAAATTGAATATTTTTTATTTTTTATACTTCAATTTAAATTTCTTACAAATTTAGAGAAATAAAATTTCAAAGATTTATCTAAATTGATTATCATTAATATTGTTGAGTAACTAGCATAGATCCATCTTAAACCCGTATCTATCAAGCACCGAGAGGGATCCAATTTCTTGGGGTGTATTTCATTTTCTAAATTTAAACTCAAGAAATTTAATCTCTCTTGATTCATAGATCTGGGTTTAAGTTGTAATTTTTTATTTTATAAACCAACATCTATTTTTTAATTACTTTTCAAAATATTTTATTTTATGAGCCGACATGGATTTTTTTTAAATACTTTCCATAATTTTAATTTTTTTTACATTTTAATTAATGGCCGAGAATACATTTTACTTTTTTACTTTTCATTACATTTTACTTTTTTACTTTTCATTAAATACTTTCCATTACATTTTACTTTTTTTTTACATTTTAATTAATGTCATACAATAATAAAGAGTAACGTTTATAGCTTAGGATTTAGTTCAAACGAAAATACACATCCATGTATTATATAGCCTAGGATTTAATTCAAACGAAAATACACGTCCATGTATTATATAGCCTAGGATTTAATTCAAACGAAAATACGTGTCCTTTTATTAATCTCCAACATAATATTAATTTTTTTTTATTATTATGTTAAAGACAAACTTTATTTATTATGGCCGATTATAAGGACAAACAGATCTTCCCCATACTGGGCTGTAGAGCACCTCGTTTCACTTGGTGCAACAAATAGTCATAAAGAATATTATTTTATTTAAAAAAATTTATTAAGAATATTATTCATACATATCTAAAAATGTCTTTAGAGTGTGTGCAAGAAGATGAGGGTCACTTTAGATGCAATGCTACTTTTTCAAAACTCGTTCCTGATACGTAAAACATAACGCGTTTATGATGTTTAGCACCTGCCATGGTAAGACCCGAGCCTAACATGTCATTGGACATGTAGGCTAGGTAACAATAACGCGTACGCGTTATATAACTATAAAACGCGTACGCGTTATATAACTACAAAACGCGTACGCGTTATGTAGTTACAAAACGCGTACGCGTTATGTAAATCTAAAAAACAATTTAAATACACAGTCCCGACGAATGCCGACCACCCGCGGCACCTACGCATCAGAAACGCGAAATTGAACCCAGACGAGGACGGTTTGTGGCCCACTCAAGTATTGGTGTTGCTCAATTTAGCTGGAGGGGACAAATTCACCGGTAGATTGTCATCAAATCAGGTAATTCTTTCACCCATACTCTTTCTTTATCATTTTTAACCTAAATTATTATTTTTTTTTTGTTTAAAAAAACCTAGTTTTTTAATATTGATAAAATTGGGAATAACCCAATCTTTCATTAAATTCACATCTCCCTCAATCTCCCTCAACCAAGATGAATGAATAATTAAAATGAATTGTTTTTAAAAAACTCAAAAATTCGTAATCCAACCTAAAATTGAAAAAAATAGAACTCGGACCCCCTTTCTACAATGTATCCATCTAAGCCACCCAACACGAGAACACGGGACACGAGTGTCCCTGCCGCCAGCCACAACTCACTAAATATAATGAAAATGAGTGCACTCATGTCTTTTCATTAGCTGGCAAGGTTTCGTATCATGTGAAAATGTTTTGTATCATGTGAAAAGATAATGATACTCTGAACTTATGAGGCACCAATTGGAGAGACTGCAACTATTACTGTGGAATCAGGTGTGGCGACTGCTGGCAGTTTGGCCCCCACTTGCAGTCATTCTCAAGAGATAGGTACATCTGCACCATGCCTGTTTACATCAAATCCAAATACATACAATTATCATATAATGCTGAAACGATTGAAAGGAAATTTATAACAACTGATACAGATAACGCAGTACACCCCATCCCGTAGCTGGTTTTCATAATACCATCCAGCCTGGAAGCCCTTTTTGCTGTGGAATAAAACAATCTGAATGAGAATCGAACCCCTGACGAACAGTGGAAAATTTAAAAAGCAAAAGAAGAGAAATTGCTAGAAATGGAGACGAAAGAAAGGTTAGAAAAGAAACAACAACAAATTACTTCACTTCTGATTTCTCAGATGCCTCTGCTTCTCATGTAACACTCTCCTACCGATAAATATCAGGAGGCCAATGCCGGCAAAATGTGCCGATGAGTTCTCCAGGACGGGAATTATGGAATATCGGAGAGGGGAAGCATGCCGCAGACCCTTCCTCGAAAGGGATTATGTCAGGCAGCATCTTTGAACTCAATAAAGTCGAGCAAGCACGTCCACAAGTCTGAGTTGGAGATCTATTGGGTGGATGCAGGTGTTGAGTTACCAGTGGTTTTGTGCAGCCGGATAGGGTTCGCACATGGAGGTAAAAAGTGGGCCTGAAGCGGGCTCTGAGCCCGCTTCCTTGTAACCAGGCTTCAGATTTGAAGCCTTTAGGGCCCTTCAGAGGTCATTTTACACGTCATAGAAGGCCACTTCAAATTTTACCATGCAAAAAAAATTTAATTTCATGGTAAGCCCTTCAATAATTAAATTAACCACTACTGTTTAAAATTGCAACAGAAGGGTAGCTTCAAATTTCACCCATCAACAGTTTTTAGTGGGAAATTGGGAATGCGGCTACTAGCTAGGTGACTTGGGAGTGGGACTCGGTTACTCTCCAATATCCACGTGTTCGATCATCCATGGATCATGGACCATTGGGCCTCTAATAATATCATTGTGCAACTTACGTGGACGGGCTTACACTGAGCAACCCATGGCTTGAACGCTTCGAAGTTCTCGTGTTTGTAGCGAGCGCTTACGTTTTTAACACATTTCATGGCATCAACAAAATTATTAAACCTGGTAGGTGGCTCATACGTGTTGTTGCTAGCGGGCTTACCAAGTTACAAGTTATCACATAGCAATTCGTGAATGCTGACTCCGTGAGTTAATTGAGTATTCAATGTATAATATATTATGTTAATGTGCCCCCGCGAATTTGGCATTTCAGACAAAATCCACAATCCATAAACTTCTTGTAATGTTGCAGGTTGTTGCTCCTGCCCGTGGCCCCTACCTATAGCCCTGTGTTTTCTTTGTTGTATCAAGTTAATCCTACCGTCTACGGCTCCCAACCTCACACCCTGTGTTTTCTTTGTTGTATCAAGTCAATCCTGCAGCTCCCGAGTTCCACCTTTTGTTTTCTTTGTTGTATCAAGTCAATGCTCGAATTCCATGCTTCCATGGCTCCGACCATCAATATATAATATTGCATGAATAGAAACAAGCTTTTTCTTATACCCCTATTCCACTGTGGTTGAGCTACTTCCAAGTGCCAGCCTACCATAAACATATTTAAAGAAATTCGTTTTCTTTGAGGAGCTCAACTTCAAGGCTGACTAGATTTTTGACATCCTATGAATTTACAGGTCTGCTATATATCCACTGAAAAATAAAGCCTCTCAACTTTACTACGTCAGTAAACATTGAAATTTTGATGTACTATTACATTTTCAAATGAAAAGAATAACTTATTATTAATAAAAAAATCAAATCACATTAATATATTAATGAATTTGAATTTAGCTTCCCAATATTAAAATAAATTATACATTTTAAATGATCCACAACCAAATATTATCCTGAGAAGGAAATGGAAAAAAAGGAATTTCCTCAACACAACATGCTATTTCCTTATGATGATGCTTTTACGTTTATGATTACCAACCTTGGAATCAGGTTTGGTTATCCGAAGGTGTAATATCTTCTAAGCTAAGTCAATAGGTAGGGATGTTGGTATTGATATAATTATGACAAAGTTTTATAAAGGATTAGGAACAATTCCGTTGGCTTGTAGATGACATATTTATGGATAAAAAGCTTGTTGTTATGAGATAATGACATCATGCCTCAAAAACATGTCCCATACAATCTAATATTAATGGGCGCTCTACGTAGAAATTGGAATGTCAACATTTGTGAGTACAATAAATATGTGGATGATTTTGGCCTACTACAACTTTAATATATTGAGTGGATTGATAACCTTCACAATTATATAAGAGATTGTAGCTATGACTAGGAGGAGAGTTAACAATGCAACAAAATCAAGTAATCGAATTTTGTGCATAAAATGAACATGAGACTCCCACCAAATTTCACTGAATCTACGTCTTAACAAAAGAACTCATCGTTTCACGGGATTCCACCCCATCAATCCTTTTAACAGTAATGGCCATAATAGTTGCTACAACCCTAGCGCGAGAAAAATCAATCGAGCTACGCATGACAATACTTGAAACCAGACTTTTTGAACTCCCTATTACGTCATAGGAATCAATACTACTTTCTCCACAACATGTGGCACCCTCAATATCTTCCATCACCGCAATTTACATTTGATAAAAAACTTGTTTCCAAATAGTAATTACCCCATTCTTTGCTCTAAAAAGGCCTCGGTTAACCTAGAATCCAATCCATGCAACATGAACACATCCATATATAGACATAGAATAAATATTAATAAATTTATCATAGCCCTTCAATAGTGTTCAATATCTCATAGCCCTTCATAGTGAAATGGGACCCCACCCTTCAAATTTGATCCCTGGTCCCCACTAGACACGGTGACCCCCGGAATTATGACACGTAGGACACGGTGACCCCCGGAATTAATATATTTTTAAAATATATTAAAATTTAAAAATATAGACATATAGATCATCCAATAAAATTTAACATTTACAATTACAAATATTCAATAGAAATTACATTTACAATTACAAATATGAAATATTCAATAGAAATTAGATCATTCACAAATCACAACACATTTGTCATTCACAATCACAAAACACAATGAGACATTGAGACACATAGATGCAAACTCATCACTGCCCTGATCCTCCTCCTCCATGCCTGAATCAACAAACTCATCACTGCCTTGATCCTCCTCCTCCTCCTCTCTGCCAATCTGACTAACTTACTTTTTAATTGTCAAATGTTTAATTTTAAGTTTTAAATGTATGTAAGTGAATGCCATTAAATTGCTTATGTGAGTTTGATTTAATACATGTTCAATTCTGAAGAGACGTCATTATATACCATGTATATGTTTCTAATGATTTTCGTATTAATGTCTTTATTGCAGTTGCGGCTATGGATACCAATGCCGAAATATTGATTGAGCTTGCCCAATTGAGGGGCATAAGTGCAGCTTTTAGTGGTGGGGATAGGATTCGCCGTTCACTTGCATCAACCTTGGATGCAATTGTGGACACCATTTCACAATCTACAAATGTCCTATATGATATTGCATCTTACAGAGAAAGAAAAAGACAACAATATGCTGATGGACTAGATTACAATGCAGTAAAAAAGTTGAAAATATCCAAAGAGCTTATATTTGCATTGTTTAGGGACCCTCGGACGGGGGAAATCCCAAATGCAAGCAGGCCGCATATCTCCATTGAGTGGTGCACGTTTCAACCATTTGTTGATAACTGGATGGACAGATGGTACATGGTTTTTGATATGCCACCACACAACAACAGGGAAATTCCCTTATATTTCCTTCGAAAGATGTACGCAGAGTTCGTGTTGCATAAACACGTTAAGTATTTTGACATGTTACAGTTTCAGGGGATCGGTGGGGGGATGCCCCAAAACCGACCCAATGCCAGGCTTCGAGACCAGGATCGCCCTATCCCTGCACCTCGCAGGCAGTTGCCTGGGCCAGATGTCCCACCAGCACATCGCATTATTCCGCAGACACGGGATGCATTTTTGAGTTTGGCACGGGCGGTTGTTCGCCATGGAAGGATGGTTCAACATATGGGTGAGGAAGGGACATCTGTCCCTGGTGTGGTACATACACCAGCTCGTCACCATGCAGGACCATCAGCTAGTGCAGGACCATCAGGACCATCCACTAGTGCAGGACCATCAGGACCATCCACTAGTGCAGGACCATCGACTATTCCCCATCCTAGTACTGATCCTCACGAGTGCACATCATGTGGTCGTCCCTGCTATGGTATTGCCTCAGATGTTGCCTTCAATGGGTTTTTGAGAGAGGTATGTTGATGGTTAATTGTAATAAATTCTTCATTTATTTTCGTTTTTGTACACATATATATAGTTTGAGCTAATATGTTATGTTTGTGAACTTGCAGTTGATGCTTTATGCCGGCAGTGACACCCCAGAGCCGGATGTTCCAGAAGCTACAGGGGGGCATGATGCTACCCATTCGATAGGCCCATCTTATATACCACCTATTGCCGTATCTCACACCGAGGTAAACATTTTAAAATTTCAGTTTTTTAATACTTGTTAATTTGTTAATTTCCACATACTTTACATTTTAGTTCATTAATGCTATATACGGTCTAATATTTACAATTATTAAACTTGCAGATGGCAGATCCTTCACAGGGGCAAGGTAATGTGGAGGTAGTACCCATGGTCATACCGTCCCCTGAAACGTCTGGGCTCCAGGTAAACAATTAAAAATGACATTTTTTAAATACATGTTTGTTTGTTGAATCATGCATGTCTAACTACATGAACACTTGCTGACTGTAGGCACCATCCGACACATCTGGCCCATTGCCTGGATTTGCATCTCCCTCCAGGCCATTCGTGAACAAGGGTCGTGTGTATGTGAGGCGTTCTACTCCGAGAAAGACTCCAGCTGCCCACGACCATGGGCTTACTCACACCACGGTAATGTATATCCTTCGATGATATTTGTTGTTTAACTTGAAATCCAGTGCATAAATCATTTTTGTTAATGTTTGAATTGCATGTTTACTGCAACAGGAACCCGAGTTGTCTGCTGAGAACCTTGCATCGATGGTTGATGCAGCAGTTAGTGCCGTATCTGCAGTGGCGACTGATCACACACAGGTATGTAACTATTTCAACATTATCTTTACATAGTTTATTATTGTTGGACCTATTGTTTATTCATGCATTTCTAACTATTTCAACATTTTTTCATTGTAGCCACCACCAGCAGGAGCAGTGCCTGGCCCCCCTGGTTCAACCATCCTGGATGTTCAACCGACGGCTCGATCTGCTACACAAGCAACACAATCTCCTTTGTCAGTTGAGGTGAGATGTCCTTCAGTGACCAAGTGTTTCATGCACTTTCCATGCACCAGTTGATAATTGTTGAGATAATGTATTAGTGTACATAGTTAGTTGAATTTAACAATTGATATTTAATTTGCAGGATCCAGGGATGCACATTGATCCTAGGGATGTGCCTAGAGGATCAACGTCGGGAAAGAACAAGAGAAAGCTTGAGTTTTGATAGTTTTGGATAGTTTTGGACACATGTGCTTTTGGATACTTTTGTATATATATGTACTTTTCGATACATTCAGTTTTGGAGACATGTACATTGACTTTATTGTGCATGTACTTTTGGAGACATGTACATTGACTTCATTGGATACATGTACTTTTCGATACTTTTGGATATACATGTACTTTTGGAGACATGCACTTTTGGAGACTTTTGGATATACATGTACTTTTGGAGACATGCACTTTTGGATATATATGTACTTTTGGATACATGTACTTGTGTCATTCTAATGTGTTGATTTGTGTGGATTATCTATTACTCATGAATGCACTATGTCAAAAGAACAAACTATTATATTCAAAGGTTTCAACGAATTCACTACATGCATGCACTAATTGGTATCTAATTAAAATTTGTGATTTTGGATGATCATTACAAGTTATGTCAAAGTTCTTGCTCGTGTAATTTAATCAAACTAAATGCAATACAATGTTTTCAAGGTTTCAACGAACTCACTCATGCACACCCATTGCCATCAACTACCAATGAAAGTCTAACATTATGAGGTTCTTCTTAAAAAATGGGTAATATTTCCTTGATGATCGTAAATTGAGAACCATTTGTAGCCACTCATATAATACCATCTTCACTTATCTTTGTACATGATAATCCATATAATGTGCTATGTTTTTTAACCTAAACAATCATCAAAAACCTAGAATTATAGGGATATGACAAAGAACCTTATGGGGCACCTTATATATTAACCTTGTGTATACATTAGGATCTTTGTCATACCAGTGTTTGAAATGTCATTCAATACCTTCAATTTTATCAACATCAAATTAGTAGACAAAGTGACCCATCTTTGATCTCTTGTATAGGCCTTTGTGTGCCTTATCAATAAGATGTACATCATGAATATTATCATAGGTCTCATACATAGGTGCATCCTCATCCATGCAAACAAAGGTGTCATGGATCAACCTATTATCCCTTTATTCTCAATAATATTAGTATCATTATCTTCCATAGGATCAAATTCAACTCCATCACCCCCATTATTACTACTCTAAATTACAGCCTTAGGAGTTTTGATCATGTTTTTTTGTCTCTTTAGGAGTTTTGAAATATTATAGTCTTTCCAAAATAATATGGAAGTTCAAATATTTAAAAGTGGCTTAAATTATAAAATGGGCGGAAATTCACCAAGTGTCCCTGAATGGCATTTTCATGCGACTTGCAACTCGACATAACTCGGAAACCGGACGTCGGACCGACGAACCGTCAACTCCATTGGTCTCCTGGCGTGCGATTACCTCTAGGGGCCCTCTCCCTCGTCTCCCCATGGCCCAGCGGCTTCATTGTGCATTCATTTCGTAAACTAGGGTTTTGCTCAGTGTAATTGCATGCAATCTCGCATTGGTGGGTCAACTCTGCAAAAACCTCCCCCGAGCCAGTGTTGGTAGTGTTCCCACGTCGGCATTGCCCACACACACTTGCGGGAGTCAACGGCATGCAATCTTCCTGCTCCGTTTTCTTTTTGGCTCCCGGACGGAAATTCACCAAGTGTCCCTGAACGGCATTTTCATGCGACTTGCAACTCGACATAACTCGGAAACCGGACGTCGGAACGACGAACCGTCGACTCCGTTGGTCTCCTGGCGTGCGATTACCTCTAGGGGGCCCTCTCCCTCGTCTCCCCATTTCCCAGTGGCTTCATTGTGCATTCATTTCGTAAACTAGGGTTTTGCTCAGTGTAATTGCATGCAATCTCGCATTGGTGGGTCAACTCTACAAAAACCTCCCCCGAGCCAGTGTTGGTAGTGTTCCCACGTCGGCATTTCCCACACACACTTGCGGGAGTCAACGGCACGCAATCTTCCTGCTTCGTTTGCTTTTTGGCTCCCGGACGGAAATTCACCAAGTGTCCCTGAACGGCATTTTCATGCGACTTGCAACTCGACATAACTCGGAAACCGGACGTCGGACCGATGAACCGTCGACTCCGTTGGTCTCCTGGCGTGCGATTAACTCTAGGGGGCCCTCTCCCTCGTCTCCCCATGGCCCAGTGGCTTCATTGTGCATTCATTTCGTAAACTAGGGTTTTGCTCAGTGTAATTGCATGCAATCTCGCATTGGTGGGTCAGCTCTGCAAAAACCTCCCCCAAGCCAGTGTTGGCAGTGTTCCCACGTCGGCATTTCCCACACACACTTGCGGGAGTCAACGACACGCAATCTTCCTGCTCCGTTTGATTTTTGGCTCCCGGACGGAAATTCACCAAGTGTCCCTGAACGACATTTTCATGCGACTTGCAACTCGACATAACTCGGAAACCGGATGTCGGACCGACGAACCGTCGACTCCGTTGGTCTCCTGGCGTGCGATTACCTCTAGGGGGCCCTCTCCCTCGTCTCCCCATGGCCCAGTGGCTTCATTGTGCATTCATTTTGTAAACTAGGGTTTTGCTCAGTGTAATTGCATGCAATCTCGCATTGGTGGGTCAGCTCTGCAAAAACCTCCCCCAAGCCAGTGTTGGCAGTGTTCCCACGTCAGCATTGCCCACACACACTTGCGGGAGTCAACGGCACGCAATCTTCCTTCTCCGTTTGATTTTTGGCTCCCGAACGGAAATTCACCAAGTGTCCCTGAACGACATTTTCATGCGACTTGCAACTCGACATAACTCGGAAACCGGACGTCGGACCGACGAACTGTCGACTCCGTTGGTCTCTTGGCGTGCGATTACCTCTAGGGGGGCCTCTTCCTCGTCTCCCCATGGCCCAGTGGCTTCATTGTGCATTCATTTTGTAAACTAGGGTTTTGCTCAGTGTAATTGCATGCAATCTCGCATTGGTGGGTTAAACTTGCTCACCTTGCAAACATCATCCATCAAACAGAAATGTGATGGAGTTGAAATCAATGGATTGCTTGTCACAATAGGCATTCATAAGTTTGCGTAATTGCATACTCCTCTTAATCCCTAAAAAATACTTCATTCCCATCCTGCAGATCCCAAACAATGTCAAAGGTAAGAAGGATTTCCATATAATCCAAATATATGTTTTTTTTCAAATATATTTTACATGGAAACATAGCAAAATGGAATCTAATATTTCGTTTGCATTGGGAAGAAAAGATTGGCAAAGACGCTCTGGCGTTTCAGTAGTATCTTGGTGTCCTTCATTCTCTTCCTGGTAGTTGGATGGTGGAAGTCCAACATCCTCATCCATGGTCTGTGGAAGTCCAACATCCCCTTGTGGAAGTCCAACATCCTCATCGATGGTGTGGATAACATTCTCTTCTTCAACAGTAGGCAAAATGTCCAACGCCTCTCTGACTTCATCGCTTGTATAACCACATCCGGATAGCAAATTGGGTGTTTCTTCGTGAGCTTCATCTTGAGATGGTAACTTATCACTTTGACTTGAAGTGGGAATTGAAACATCCCCTAATGAGCACCTACGTTTTGCTTCTTGATTACTTCCATGGGGTGCTTGTTCAACAACTATTGTGGAAATTGAAGGTCCCTCTTGTCGTGGATTAATAGGATGAACCATGGTATCCTCTACAATTGGATTTGGATTAGTTTCCAAAGAAAGCCTCCGATTCATCATGTATATTCTTTTCTTTTCTTTCTCTTCTTCAATGACTTCTTGAGATCTCTTCTTCCTTGTTGATTTGTTTACTCGGTTACGTGCATTCCCCATCACCACAATGATCAATTCAATATAGTTTGTTTTTGTTGCTCCTCAATTACAAGCTCTTCAATAATAAGCAAATGGAAGTTCTTCCTTGTTGGTCTTGAAGCTTGATATCTTATCTTGTGTGCTCCTCAAATATAAGCAAAATGAATCTTTCAAAGGCCTTATCTTTGGTGTTCTTCAATTGGAGATTCTTCAAGCTTGCTAATTATTTTCTTCAAATATGGCCATATAATCCAACACCACAGTGAGCAACCATGAAAGATGTCCTCAATGCTGCACCTGCATAAAAAAAAATGATGGAGTTGGTGTAGAATGTGAAAATTTTCAGCCGCGGGCTCGTGCTGTTCGAAAAATCGCGGGATTATTGCTTTCGTTTGGACAGAGTGAAGTTGCTCTCGGACAGCAACAGGCCATTGGAGTTCAAAAACGCGTACGCGTTATATAAATACAAAACGCGTGCGCGATATGTAGTGAAAAAACGCGAACGCGATATAGTCAAGCACAATTAATAGGTTAGGTGCACGGCTAGGGCAATGAACAAAATCAAAGAAAATTAATAACTTATATGATTGCATACAAAACAAATGTTTTGTATGGTTTAATACCTCCTAGCTCTCTCCCAATAATCCCTAGATACCCCCTATCTCTTTCTAAATATCTGTCCCTCATTCTCCCTACATGTTTCTTTCATGTTTCTTTCTCTCCCTTCAGCCATGTCTCTACCACCCCACTCTCCATCTCTCCACCTTCTCTTTATCTTCGTCATTATCCCTCCCTATAGCACTCTCTCCCTTCTTCTCCCTTAATCACTAACCCTCTACGCCTTTATCCCTCCCCCCTGCCCTCTCTGTCTTACCTTGTTCCTAGAGCCCCTCCCCCATAAAGGCCTTTAGACCCTCTTCTAAACATTAATCCCTAAGTGCATAAGTGCACAAGATGATGAGGAGGAGGAGGGTGATGACAATGAAGATGATCATGATGTAGATGAAGATGATAAAGATGATGAGGAGGAGGAGGGTGATGACAATGAAGATGATCATGATGCAGATGAAGATGATAATGATGATAATGTTGATGAAGATGATGGTAATGATGATGAAGATGTTGATGATGATGGTGATGAAGATGTTGATGATGATGGTGATGATGATGATGATGAAGATGATGGTGACATGATGGAGATGTTGATCTGATGAGGAAGATGATGATGATGATGGTGATGATGGTGATGATGATGAAGATGTTGATGAGGACGATGATGGAGATGAAGATGATGATGATGAATAAGATGATGATGATGGAGATGTTGTGTTGATGGGGAACCTAGAGATGACAATGATGATGAAGATGGTGATGGTGATGGTGATGACGATGAAGATTTTGATGATGATGCTGATGGCGATGATGATGAAGATGTTGACGATGATGGTGATGGTGATGTTTAGATGATGATCATGATGATGTTCAGAAGATCATGATGGTGATGATGGTGATGATGATGGAGAAAATGACAATGATGGATATGTTGATGAGGAACCTGCAGATGCCAATGATGATGATGATGGAGATGTTGATGAGAAACCTACAGATGCCAATAATGATGGTGATGACGATGAAGATGTTGATGATGATGGTGCTGGTAATGATGATGATGATGATGATGATGAAGATGATGGTGACATGATGGAGATGTTGATCTGATGAGGAAGATGATGATGATGATGATGGTGATGATGATGAAGATGTTGATGACGATGATGACGGTGATGAAGATGATGATGATGATGAAGATGATGATGATGGAGATGTGTTGATGGGGAACCTAGAGATGACAATGATGATGAAGATGGTGACGGTGATGACGATGAAGATTTTGATGATGATGGTGATGGCGATGATGATGAAGATGTTGACGATGATGGTGATGGTGATGTTTAGATGATGATCATGATGATGTTCAGAAGATCATGATGGTGATGATGGTGATGATGATGGAGAAAATGACGATGATGGATATGTTGATGAGGAACCTGCAGATGCCAATGATGACGATGATGGAGATGTTGATGAGGAACCTACAGATGCCAATGATGATGGTGATGACGATGAAGATGTTGATGATGATGGTGTTGGTAATGATGATGATGATGATGATGATGATGATGAAGATGAAGATGATGGTGACATGATGGAGATGTTGATATGATGAGGAAGATGATGATGATGATGATGGTGATGATGATGAAGATGTTGATCACGATGATGATGGTGATGAAGATGATGATGATGAAGAAGATGACGATGATGATGGTGATGAAGATGATGATGATGAAGAAGATGACGATGATGGAGATGTGTTGATGGGGAACCTAGAGATGACAATGATGATGAAGATGGTGATGGTGATGACGATGAAGATTTTGATGATGATGCTGATGCTGATGCTGATGATGATGATGATGATGATGATGAAGATGTTGACGATGATGGTGATGATGATGATGATGATGATGATGATGGAGATGTTGATGAGGAAGGGGGAGATGACAATGATGATGAAGATGTTTATGGTCATGAAGATGACGATGATGGTGATGGTGATGATGATGGTGATGGTGATGATGATGGTGATGATGGAGATGATGGAGATGATGGAGATGGCGATTAAGATGATGATGATGATGATGATGGTGAAGATGATGAAGAAGATGATGATGATGGAGATGTTGACCTGATGACGATGAAGATGATGATTATGGTGATGATGATGAAGATGTTGATGCTGATGATGATGGTGATGAAGATGATGATGATGGAGAAGATGATAATGATGGAGATGTTGATGAGGAACCTACAAATGCCAATGATGATGATGATGATGGTGATGACAATGAAGATGTTGATGATGATGGTGATGGTAATGATGATGAAGATGATGATGATGATGGTGATGGTGATGGTGATGTTTAGATGATGATGAAGAAGATGATGGTGACATGATGGATATGTTGATCTGATTCAAGGAAGATGATGATGATGATGATGATGGTGATGATGATGAAGATGTTGATGATGATGATGATGGTGATGAAGATGATGATGATGAAGAAGATGATGATGATGGAGATGTTGATGTTGATGGGGAACCTAGAGATGACAATGATGATGAATATGGTGATGGTGATGGTGATGGTGATGACGATGAAGATTTTGATGATGATGGTGATGGTGATGATGATGAAGATGTTGATGATGATGGTGATGGTGATGTTTAGATGATGATCATGATGATGATAATGATGATGGAGATGTTGATTTGATGAGGAATATGATGATGATGATGATGATGATGGTGATGATGATGAAGATGTTGATGATGACGATGATGGTCATGAAGATGATGATGATGAAGAATATGATGCTGATGGAGAATATGATGCTCACAACTCCCTCTAGTCTCTCTCTCCCCAACCATCAATCTCTCTCTCTCTCTCTCTCTCAAACACACACACATACACACACATTATGTCACTTTCCATTCTCAAACCCATCCCCCCTCCATCCATATCTATCTCCAACTTTCTCCCTCCATCCCTCACCCTACCTTCTCTCCCTCCCTCTCTCATCGCCTGTCTCTCACGTTCTATCCCTCCCTCATCTTTCCCTCAACCTATCCCAATCTCTCCATCACTCCCTCTCTCTCCATCGCCACCACTCTCTGCATGTCTCCCACCAACACTTTCTGTCCCTCCCTTCCTATCTCTTATTTCGTTCTATCCCCATCTATCTCTCACTCCCTCCAAATCCATTCCTCCCCATTGTCCCTCTCCCTCCCTCGCTCTATGTCTCTCCCCCCCTTGTATTCTTTATTTCTCTCTCACATCCCCCTTGCCTCCATCCATTCCCCCTTGTCACTCAAGTCTCACTTTCAACTTCTAACCCTATACCTCTTCAGAACCTATTCTACTCCTAATAGTGCTCTCAAGCTCCACTTCCCTTCACCCCCTGTAGCCCATCATGTTCTCATTCCCTTCATCTCTCCCCACTCAAGCTTCCAACATCCTTCTAAGCCCTTGACCCTTTCCCACCCCTATTAAATATTAACCATAGATTTCCTTGACCCTTCCCCACCCCTTCTCAAATATTAAACAAAAATTACCTTGACTTCCACACCCCCTCTTTCTCAAGTATTAAACATGTATTTTATGATTTCAATAACGCGAGCGCGTTTTGTAACTATATAACGCGTACGTGTTATGTAGTTACATAACGCGTACGCGTTAAGTATTGATATAACGCGCACGCGTTATTTAGTTATATAACGCGTACGCGTTATTTAAATCTAAAAGCGCGGCAATATTTTTGAATTTAAACAGGCCGAGTCACATGCTCACATGTCAACAATAATCCTATGTGTATGCTTTGGTGTTTGCTTCGGTAATTCCAAACCTGTGCTATGTTAATGAAAAACCAAAGCTAATTGGGTATTTCTTCCAGTTTCTGGAGAAGCCTGTGCTTAGCCACTCGTTACAATATGCTACACACAGTCATTTTTGACGAAATCTTAGACACAAATAGCATTTTTTCTGCAGATTCCAAATATGTAACTTTTATTTTGAAATATTAATTTTTCCTATTTTCTTTCAATTTCTTTTCTGTCCTACCTCCTTAGCTCGTGAAACACATTGTTAGTGTTTCTTCCATAACTTTTTCAATTCTCAATCATTTCAAAAAAAAATTGTATGGTGCACAAGAGGACACTAACCTCCACGTTCTATGAAAAACCCATTTCAAGATTTTTGCATTAAGACCTTCAAAGGCTCTACCCACAAAATAGGTACTATTTTTGAGGTTTGATCACTTAGACAATTATAAAAAAATTATAAAATTACTAATTTAATTTTCGAAAAATAATGACGCACAAGTGCTATGTGTTCTCTACATGCATGCCGATTTTTGTAGCTTGATTCCATCATTTATGCCCTCAAAGGCTCTACCCACAAAAACATATACCTTATCATTTGCCTGAAAAATAAAAAGTGTCTGTTAGGAAAAATGAAACTTGACATAGCTATGCAAATTTTCAATACATAAAAGTTATATATTCAGAAACGTGATTCAATTTCCTACATTTCATCTTTTTTACTCAATGCAAGATATTTTCCGTAAGTAAATCAAAAAATCCAAGTAAGTTGAGGGATGCCTGCTTTTTCAGTTTTCTATTGCATCTAACGTGCCAAAAGTGACCCTCATTAGCTTGCACTGACCCTTTACCATTTTCAATATAAATGTGTAAAAAATATTTTCATGATCATTGAAAAAAAACAACTTATTTGTTTATACTATTAGAGAAATGAAAATTAATTTTAAAATTTATAATGCATATTAGTATATATATTAGTATACATGTACATTGACATATATATTACTAGGTATATCATGTGAGCATATATATATATATATATATATATATATATATATATTGACATGTGTATATATATTAGAATAGAGAAAAAATATGGACACTAATAGAATGATAAGACAAGTGCATTGATGCAATCATGATATTTTTGCTATCATTGATGATGGTAGAGATATAGGTGCTTAAGCAACATTCCCTTGTGGTATCATTGGTGATGGTAGAGATATGTGTGCTTAGGCCACATTCCCTAGGTAGATGTGTTGAGCAAAGTCTTTTGCAATATATATATATATATATATATGGTCAAAAGGAGCCATGAATGACATTTAGTTTTCCCTCTATGCTTTCTTACTTGGAGGAATCTCGAGTCTCTTTTAAAAAGTGGAGGTTATGTTCATAGCCTTTTAAGGTATGGTAGTGAAAATGTTGTATATAGATACTGGATTCATAAATGCATGAATATTGAAATATTTACTATGTGTGTTCCATAAGATGGTGTATAAAAGTAAATCTTACATAGGATTTCAATAAAATGATAAAATATTAAGTAAATCAGAATTTTAGTGTCATCATTAAACCATAATTTACATATTAGGGATTTGAGCACATAATAGATATTTACATATTAAACGAGTATAGATATAGTTTGAGATTGTCACACTTATATGAATTTTCAAATTTTTTTTTATCAAACTTTTCTTTAAATGGAAGTACTAAGTAGCTTTGGTTGTGATCCCACTTGTGTGTTTGGTTTTTTCTTCAAATGGAAGTACTAAGTATATTTGATAGTGACCCCACTTGTTTCTTTAGATTCTTATAAAATATGATCTTGTCATAAAAATTCTTTTAATTTTACTTTTTTCCAACTTTGTTTTATTTTCTATTTTTTTTTAATTTCACTTTTGTTAAATTAGGCTTTGTGATTTGGATAATGTATTTTTATACAAACAATTCAAGATTAAAATTATAGTAGGTGTAAATATTTTATATAAAATAGAAAGTGGTTTACTTCCAAAAATTAATCTCTCTTAATAACTAATTAACTACTTCATGCTTTGTAAAAGAGTTTAAGGGCTGGTGCAAGGTAATGATACCCAATTATGACACGTTAGTTGCAATGACATTATGGAAAAACATAAATATTATCATTAAAATCAATTATTAGAGGTACCTAAAACTTTTTCCGATTAGGTGTAAAAAGATGAAACGTAGAAAAATGGATGACCTTCCGGAATATATAATTTTTATTTATGGAAAAGTGGTATAACCACCCCAAAATGTCATTATTCAAAGATTGGTATGTTATTTGTTTTCTAAAACATAATGCACATGTTTTTTTTGACCCACCTGTTTGCTATATAAATTTTCAATTTAGGAGAAAAAAAATATGTAGAGGCGTAGGCAATAGAAAAATCTTGTGCACGGTTATTTTTCCAAAATTTTAAAAGTCAATTTTATATATTTTTTAAATTACCGAAGTTAGTGAAGCTCTAAAACGACATTATCAAGTTTTAATCCACCATATCATGGTCTAAAAATAATCAAAATGCATTTTTTTTTGAGGTTGTAGGTATTTTTGTGCTCTTACCAGGGTTCTTTTCCGTTTTCGAAATAGGTAAGCCAATCAAAATTTATAGGCCAAATAAACGACCTATGTTTTTTACGAATTTGACATGAGTGCAGTTTAAAATGAATTAAAAATAGAGAACAACAATAGATATATTAAAAAATTATATATTTGGAATCTGCACACAAAGCTCGACAAGTGTGTGCAATTTCATTTGCAGTGCACTCGTGGAGCTTATGCAGAACTAGCTATGAAAAATAGGAAGTTGCAGCGTTTGATGTTTTCTGCTATAAATCAGGGATAAATCAGACCGAGCCTAGAGGTGCAATCCAAAGCTAATTCCAAGCCTACAAGGGCACCAAAAACAATTTCAATTCAAACACGTGTGTGCGCAACTATGGGCATGCACAAACAGGCGCACGCGTGATTGAAAGCGCACGTGCGTAGGTGCATGCACACATTAAGAACAGCGCGCACGCATCCTTGCACGTACGCGCTATTGTATTTTTTTGTATGGTTTATTTAATTTGCTTTGTCAAGGGGATACATGAAGTTGATGAAGATGTGATGATGAAGAAGATGATTATGATGGAGATGTTGATGAGGAAGGGGGAGATGACAATGATGTTGAAGATGTTGATGATGATGCTAATGATGATGCGATGATGGTGATGGTGATGATGATGATGACAATGGTGATGAAGATGACGATGAGGATGATGGTGATGATGATGAGATGATGGTGATGGTGATGATGATGATGGCAATGGTGATGAAGATGACGATGAGGATGATGATGATGATGATGATGGTGATGAGGATGATGGTGACGAGGATGATGATCATGATGGTGATGAAGATGATCATGACCATGATGAATATGATGATGATGATCATCATCATAATCATCATCACCATCACCATCATCATCAACATCTTCATCATCATTGTCATCTCCCCCTTCCTCATCAACATCTCCACCATCGTCATCTTCGTCATCATCATCATCTTCATCACCATCCTCATCAACATCAACATCATCTCCATCATCATCATCTTCTTTATCCTCATCACCATCATCATCATCATCTTCGTCATCATCATCATTGTCATCATCAACACCATCATGATCATTGTCCTTCTTCCTCATCTTCATCAACATCTAGGTCATTATCTTCATCGTCATCATCATCATCATCATCATCCTCATCCTCATCATCAACATTGATGGCGATGATGATAAAGATCATGATGACGATGTTGATGATGAGTGTGATGATCATCAACATCATCATCATGTTCATCATCGTACTCATATTCATCACCATCCACCATCATCATCATCATCATCTTCATCATCACCCTCTTCCTCATCATCATCATCAACAACATCTTCGTCGTCGTCATCATCATCATCATCAAATGATGACGATACGAAGATGATGATGATGATGACGAAGAAGATGGTGATGACGAGTATGATGAGGATGATGAAGATGATGATTATGATGATGAAGACAATGATCATCATGACCATGATCATATGATGATGATGATTATGGTGAGGATGATGAATATGGCGATGATGATGATGATGAATATGATGATTTTGATGATGATGATCATATTTGTCATCATCATCATCATCATCTTCATCATCATACTCATATTCATCATCATCCACCACTACCACCATCATCATCATATCATCATATCATCATCATCATATCATCATATCATCATCATCGTCATCCTTATCCTCACAATGATGATGATGATGAAGATGATGATGATGATGATGGTGATGATGATGATCATGTTGTTGATGATGATGAAGATGATGATGATGATGAGAATGATGTGCTTCATATTCGTCACCTTCTTCATCATCAACATCATCATCATCATCATCATCATCATCATTGTCATCTCCATTAGTCATCATCATCATCACCATCTTCATCATCATTGTCGTTGTCATCATCATCATCATCATCATCATCATGATAAGGATGATGGTGATGATGAGTATGATTAGGATGATGAAGATGACTGTTATGATGACTACCATCATCATCATATGATCATCATCTTCATCATCATCTGCATCCTCACAATGATGATGATGATGAGGAGGAGGAAGTTGATGATGATGATCATGTTGATGATGATGATGATGATGTTGATGATGTGTTGCATATTCCTCGTCATCTTCATCATCATCATCATCACCGCCATCATCATCACCTCCAAATTAGTCATCATCATCATCGTACTCATATTCATCATCATCCATCATCATCATATCATCACGACGAAGACGATGATGATGTGTTGCATATTCATCATCATCTCCAACAACATCTTTGTCATCTTCATCATCATCGTCATCATCATCATCATCGTCATCATCATCATCCTCATGCTCGTCCTCACAATTATGATGATGACGATGATGATGATGATGATGATGATCATGCTATGGATCATGTTGTGGATGATGATGATGTGTTGTATATTCGCCATCATCTTCATCATCAACATCATAATCATCATCATCATCATCACCATCATCTCCATTAGTCATCATCGTCATCATCATCATCATCAACATCATCATCTTCATCATCATCATCATGTTGTTGTTGATGATGATGATGATGATGATGATGATGATGATGATGAAGATGGTGATGATGATGATGATGACGATAAAGATGGTGATGATGATGATGATGACTACTGGAGATGATGATAATGTCGATGATGAAGATGATGACAAATATGCTACACATCATCCTCATCGTCATCATCATCTTCCTGATGATGATGATGATGATGATGAAGATGGATATTACGAGTATGATGCAGATGATGAAGATGTCTATTATGATGATGAAGACACTGATCATCGTGACCATGATCATATGATGATGATGGTGATGGGGAGGGTGATGAAGATGGTGATGATGATGACTAATGAAGATGATGATGATGGTGATGTGTTGCATATTCACCATCATCTTCATCATAAACATCATAATCATCATCATCATCATCATCATCATCATCTCCATTAGTCATCATCATCATCATCAACATCATCCTCATCATCATCTTCATCATCACCATGATCTTCATCATCATCATCATCATCATCATGAAGATGATGATGATGATGATGATGGTGATGATGATGATGATGACGATGGAGATGAAGATGATGATGATGATGATGAAGATGGTGATGATGATGATGATGATGACTACTGGAGATGATGATGATGTTGATGATGAAGATGATGACGAATATGTTGCACATCATCCTCATCCTCATCATCATCTTCATCATCATCTTCATGATGATGATGATGATGAAGATGTCTATGACGAGTATGATGAGGATGATGAAGATGTTGATTATGATGACGAAGACAATGATCATCGTGACCATGATCATATGATGATGATGGTGATGGTGAGGATGATGAATATGGTGATGATGATGACTAATGAAGACGATGACGACAAATGTGATGATTTTGATGATGATGATCATATTCGTCATCATCTTCATCATCGTACTCATATTCATCATCCACCACCACCACCATCATCATCATCATATCATCATCATCATCACCATCCTTGTCCTCACAATGATGATGATGATGAAGATGATGACGATGATGATGGTGATGATGATGATCATGTTGTTGATGATGATGAGGATGAGGATGATGTGCTGCATATTCGTGATCATCTTCATCATCAACATCATCATCATCATCATTATCTCCATTAGTCATCATCTTCATCATCATCGTCGTCATCATCATCATATTCATCATCATCATCATCTGCATGCTCTTCCTCACAATGATGATGATGATGACGATGATGAAGATGATGATGATGATCATGCTATGGACCATGTTGTGGGTGATGATGAAGATGATGATGATATGCCACGTATTCATCATCATCTTCATCATCAACATCATGATCATCATCAATCATCATCATCATCATCTCCTTTAGTCATCATCATCATCATTATCACCATCTTCATCGTCATCATCTTCATCATCACCATCTTCATCATCATCATGATCTTCATCACCATCATCATCATCACCACCACCATCATCATCATCATCGTACTCATATTCATCATCATTCACCACCACCATCATCATCATCATATCATAATCATTATCATCATCCTCATCCTCACAATGATGTTGATGATGAAGATGATGACGATGATGATCGTGATGATGATGATCATGTTGTTGATGATGATGAAGATGACGATGATGATGAGGATGATGTGCTGCATATTCGTCATCATCTTCATCATCAACATCATCGTCAACATCATCATCATCATCTCCATTAGTTATCATCATCATCATCATCATCATCTCCATTAGTCATCATCATCATCACCATCTTCATCATCATCATCATATTCGTCATGATCTTCATCATCATCATCATTAGATCACCATGACGGAAAACCTTATTTTATTGCAATTGTGATTCCACTTACAGCAGATGAACACTATTCGTAAAATCTTCCACGATGAGGAGGCCCTCCATGACTACTTGATTAGATCCTTTACATCTCATCATCTTCATCCTACATTGAGACCAGGGATAATAGGTGCCTTAGATTTTGATTAATACAGCAATGTAAAGAAGACTGCTCTGCATATTACATGAAGCCAAGCTTATACCTTTTGTGCTATGCTTTGCAAGCCTTCCATAGGGGTGGGAGTATCAAGACTATTATCCTTCCCCATAAATTAACCAGGAAAATATTTCCTAGCAAATAAAACTAACCATAAAAGTGCATTTTGTCACATCTGCATCGCCCTAAGAGAATAAAATCTGATGGTAATTATGAACAAATCTGACATATTGCGATCTCACAATAATCGCACCTCCGAGCAGTCTTTATACAACATTAATATATATCTACTATGTATTTAATTATTCTTAATGTAATACATATGTTTATAACTGAAAATTAAATTAATGTTTTGAAATTACACAGAAATCTTCCACCCTGTGAGCATCAACATTCTTTGGCCTCCTATAGGATCCATTTCAGTGACCCAGATCCATTTTTATCCTTCAGTGATACCAGTTTTCCCTATCTTTATTCATACCCGCCTGTTGCATCATTATAGCAGGCGTACCCATGATTTGCATCCCTATAGCCCGCGGGTAGCATGTAAAATGGTAAAAAAACACTATTTTATCACTTTTTACTCCCAAAACGCGGTCATTGGGTGACCTTTGGCTCTCCATCTTCCCAAGTAACGTCTCGATGAGTCCTTTCACCTACCTTTGAGCGGACTATATATTGAGCACATATGGCTTATGGACGGAAAGAAGAAGAGAATAGTAATGCACTCATTGATCCTTGTAGTTGTGGACCATTTATGTTCACCTTCCAAACTCCTTTCTAGTTTGAGTTTTCCATTCATGGAGGATTGAAGTGGTGGAGGCACAAGTGGATTGATCTAGATCTTGGTTCAGATTGGTTTCCAGCAAGAGGTCGTATCACTTTGTACTTCTTCTTGTTCATTAATAGAAATGCTCATATTCTCGTCCATTCATGGTGTGAATGTTGTTTATTATACATTGGGTTACATTTGCTTATGATATTATGGATCATTGTTATTGATAATTTTAATGTCAATTATATATTATATATACTTGTTGGATATTGGCTGTCGAGACTAACTTGCAGATTACAAGTGCATGGATTGAAAGCTCCAATGGGGATCTACATCAAACATTGGATCGAGGTTGGTTACATTTCTCCATTATCTTAACATTGTCATTTATAATAGCATTGCTTTGAGAATTGAGTAGATTTCTGGTAGTCATCTGTCCGTTGTGGTATTCCCAAGCCATAGTGAGTTTTCTCCAATACAGAAATGGTGACTCCGCAGGGGAAAACATCCATGTTTGGGAATTTTTTTGAGCATTAGTCCATAATTAGAGTTGCTGTTTATCGAAGCTCTGTGTCACTGATTGGCCGTTAAGATACACTATAGAAAACTTGCTTTTTTCTGAGCCTCTGGACTCTCTATTTGCCCATTTGCCTTTCCTCACCCATGGCCTAGCTTAGTTCTGCCCGTGTCTACCCGCCTCTGTTTACTCTACTGCTCGCGGGTACCTGCAGGATTTCCTTCGACAGTAGCATGTAACTCCGGCTTTTGTTAGTTTATGGCTATTGGTTGTTGCTGGGTGAGTTTGGTTGGTTCCTGAGTCTTTGTTGGCCTCTTTCTTGATTGTTTCATGCCTTGGTTGTGACTAGATCTCTTCATTTCTCTTGGTTGAGCCTTTTTGGTTTTTTACCAATCTTTGGTTTTAGCCTCTTGCTTTCTTCCTTTTGAGCTCATTCCTTTGGCTGAGTCTTGCTATTTAGGATTTGCTAGGTTGTCTTAGTGATCTTCTCGGCACTTCAGTGACTGAATAGTAGGATTTTGCTTGCATTTTTTCATTCCATTTATATTGAAAAAATACAAAAATATACATTTAGTTTTTTGCATTTTCCTTCTTGTTTATAAGTGAAAATACAAAAATATTTTACTTTCATGTACTGCATCTTGCATTGAGTGCTTGTTGCCTTCATTTTAGGTTATGCTTGTGCATTGAAAAGGTAAAAGATTGCATCTTTATTTCGGAATTGTTGGTTGATTTTGCATATTAGTGACATTGTTTTGTTGGATAGATGAGTCTAGGATTGGACGATGTTGCATACTATTGAGTCTACACATCACTAGTTTCACGATCATATCCCTTGAGTAATCACAACCACTAAAATTAACGCTTAATCATAAAATTGATTAGACTGATTTTATTTATAGGGTACACCAACTAGCATAGGTTTAGAGTCTTGGAATAGATCATTGTGAGTTAAAAATCCAAGACTACTAGACGAAACATTAGGTGTTTGACTAGGGAATGGAGGAATCCATGGTATAGATCGGTGTTCTCAGGAAGCTCTACTCAATCCAGAGTTAAGCACGAGATCATGGGAGGTTGGTTGAGGAGATAACCCTCTGATACTGGCTGAACGTGGGAGATATATCCAGGATTTGTTCATATTTGGGGGTACCGGAGGTTTGTCTTCTTGTGCTTCGGGCTTAGCTACCCTGCCCATACGACCGGTCCCACCTGCGACTATCCCCCTGAGCATTGGTTATATTGCGGTGAACATAGTTGCCTTACCTAGGTACCGCATAGGGTACTTGCAGTGGTTATGATGTTTGTGTCCTGAGTCAGATAGGGATTGGATAACACAGTTGTGTTCGTGCAGTGGACTTGACCCTGTCGACACAGTGAATCCTGGGTGTCTCTATAACTGATTCTATTACCTCTGGCTATAGTTTGGGAGTCTCAAGACTCTCCTAGGTGAGACATACTGGCTCTAGTGTCGGGACCTCATTTAGCCACTCTATTTGTCTGCTCTTGGCTGTAGTTTCTCTAGGTGTGTGCTTCTGATTTACTGTTTTTGATCGATAGTTGGCCTTTAGGGGACGTTGTGTCTCTCTCCAAAGATATCGTGGTGCGGAGCCCTACTCTTCGTCGATCGCATCGTTTGGCTGGTTTAAAGCCACTCGAAGTTACACGCTGTATTGCTAGAGGACGCCGGAGGGCTCCCTCTGAGTCTTCAGATTCTTACGTGACTTACATCAAAGACTACATGGATGCACATCCCAATATTGGGAAAGATCCTTCTACTCCTTTGGGTAGAGTTGAACATACTTTCGACCCCCATACTCCTCATGAGGATTGGGGAGATGATCCACCTAACACTCAACCTGGTTCTATTTGGCCAAATCCACTTGACTGGGATCCATTTGATCCTTCAAATCTGGATAATTATCTTTACGGGATGCTCGACTTACCCAAGGAGGAAGAACAGGACGAGCCTTTCGTTCCTTCGTTTCCATGTGATTATAGATACGGGAGGCCTAAGACTCATGATGACACTGGCCCTATGATCAACCCCACCGCACTCTCTTTTGGTATTGCTAGTCATAGTACTGTGGAACCTTCCACTACGGTTGGTACTCACACTGGCACTAGTCAAAGTGTTAGCCATACTATTCCCACTGGGGGCACTACCCTCACTGGGGGCACTACATTGTCCACCCACTCACATAATATGGGGACTAGTCAGATTCCTAACCATGCTAATGTTGGAAGACAACCACTTCCTAGGGTTACCCAACATAACCGGAATGTTGTTCGAAACACCACTCACCATCCACCACCTAATACACGTGTCGCTACTCGTCAACCCAGGACTACTTTTGCACATGATACCATTCCTCCCAACCATAGGGGTGTACATATACCACATACTTTTGCGTCCACTACCACCATTAGTAATGTTAATGTAGGGGGTGGGAATATTTCCTATGCACATGGGCATCACACCACCAACCCTGCTACGAATCACACCAATGTTGGGGCTAGGAATACTTCTCATGCTTTTGGTCACCACACGACTACTCAAGCTAATCCTAATGCTGGGGGTGGCAACATACCATAACATTACGGTCATTACAACATGGTTATTGCTATGAATAGTACATATATGCCCCATACTCATGGTGGCAACCCTTACTACAACAAAGTCGATGCTGGCCACCAGTATCACCCACCACCCCAATACGGTGCCCAAAACATGCATATACCTGCTTACTCTCAAATGGGTCAACCAGGAGGAGGTTATCAATCCTATGGCCATGGGAAAGCTTATGGACTGTCAGGTCCTCATTATCAACAATTTAATCCTCATGGTCAAGCTTTTGGTCCATCTTATAACACAGTTCCGTTTAACCAACCTTTCATGGGAGCTTATAATCCAGCTTTCCATTCGCAGCTCCCGTTCCTTGCATGCTTGAATCTCCCGGATCTTTCGAAGCTCACAAATGATCTGGTGTGTCACGACCCTACTTGGCCCCCGGTCCCTACCAAGCTCCCTTCGGACATTCCGAAGTTTGAGGGGAAAGGTGGTGGGGACCCGGGAGATCATGTCACGACATTTCACCTTTGGTGCTCCTCCAACTCTTTGAATCATGATTCCATTCGTTTACGACTATTTCAACGCACCCTCACAGGGGCAGCTGCGAAGTGGTATGTGGAGTTTCCTGGAAACACCTATAGGGGATTCAACGAGATTGCTTTGGTTTTCTTAGACCATTTCCAGTTGCCAGTTCGTTATGATACTGAAACTGAGTTATTGTCCACCTTCCGTCAGAATAAGGCCACACATATTTCTGACCACATTCAAGAATGGCGTTGGCAGAAGAGATTAGTTAAAGCCAACATTCCTCCAGAGTTCCTGTTGGAATGGTTCGTTAATTCTTTACTCCCATACATTGCTAAGGATGTTTCGATGTCCGACATTGTGACTGAGGAACAAGCTATCTTGAAAGTCCAGTAGTTAGATCTACTTTATTCTCAATCTGGCATTTTGTATGACATTATTCTTGATGCACCGAGAACAAGACATGAGCCCACGTCATTTCCTGGACCACATGCCGATGGCATCGTGGGGTCTGCATGCACTCACCCTGTAGACTTGGTAGCTAATCAAATGCAAAATTTGTTACTAAACCAGTCTGCTCCGGACAGGTTCACACCTTGTCCGCTTCCACTCTGTCGTCTGATGTACACAATGTGCAATCAACGAATCCGTCGGGTAACCAACAACCTGGTGGTAAGAAAAAGGGGAGAAATAATCGTAGGGGTGGAAATAATGGAAGTAATAACAATAGCAATCGTAATACTCCTCGTAAAGAGAATGCCAACCCTCCTCCGGAAGGTGGTAATGTTGGCGAGGATCGTAAACCTAGGTGTAAGGTGAAATTCGCTTGCAAACTTTGTGGGGAAGATCATCTTACTCACTTATGTCCTCGAATTGAAGAAGCATCGAAGCATTTGGAACAGAGCCCAGTTGTGTTGAAGGATCCCCTTCCTCATCACCAAAACATGGCTTCGCATGCTCCCACCACTAGTTATGGTACTAATGAAATGACAATGTCTTCTTCCAATACTAGTGGTTATGGATGTGTGAATATGGTTCAGTTGGAGGTTTGTGTTGCTACTCGTCAACGTGATTATGGTGCACCACAACTGAATTTGGGGAATGAGCCTCCCCCTCCTCCTCACAATTCCTTGCATATCGAGAAGCCTTCCATTATGCCGCGGATACCGAAAGGTGTTCTCAAGCACTCCACGTATAATCCTAGTGTTCGAGCTGCCTAGAACTACTCCATCGTATAAGATTTGGGCCAAACTCCCTGTGCCATGTCGGCTCTTGAAGTTTTGCAAGCCTGTCCTTCTCAGAAGCATGCCCTTTTGAGTGCGTTAGGAGTTCAGGATGGGGGAAATCCCAGTGTTATCAAGTTTGATACTACTGATGTCCAACCTCGCTTGCCTTACCACGTGGCTTTTCAAATCCAGGTGGTTTTCCTTAAGAGCTTCGTCAAACGTACTATGGTTGATGAAGGTGCCTCTGCATCAATAATGTCGTTAGCTTGTTGGAAAGATCTTGGCTCTCCTCCTCTACTCGCGTCTAGAACTACACTCACTGCATTCAATGGTAGGTCTTTAACAACGCATGGAATTATCCCTTCCCTTGTTGTCTCCTTGGTAGGTAAGTCTGTGCCTATTGAAGTCAAAGTGGTTGATGCGCCCATCGACTACAACCTTTTACTGGATCGGAACTGGATGTACGCTATGAAGGCTATCACGTCTACTGTATTTAGAGTTATCTGCTTTCCCCATGAAGCCAATATTGTGACGATCGATCAGTTGGATTATGTTGGCACTCCTTCCATAGCATCCACGGGATCCGTAGTCCCGCAAGTTTCTAATTCCCAGCCGACAAATGGGAACATAGGTGTTGGAATGTACCCCTCATTGATGGGAACTTTTAATCTTTCTACACCTGTGAATTTGATTGGAACCATTACCGACAATGTGCCTCCTCCTTCAAATAATATGTTATTCCGGACCTCCTATTTAGATGATCTGTGGACTTTACCATCCATGAATTCCACGTCTGGAGACATTACACATGTTGGGATGTCTATGCCTTTATTTGTAGTGGAGCTCACTTACGATCATATCCAACATACCACTGCAGATCCGGATCTCTCTTCTTCCCAGACAGTTGAAGAAGATCCCGTTACACTGCCAGTTTGGGTAGCCAACTCGTCTTGTTCACACGAATGCCTTGATGGTACTCTACCTTCAGATGAATATTTTATCGAGTCCATGCATGGTAATGACAAGCCTTGGGAGGATTCTCATCATCAATTTTATTTCCTTCCCACCCTTGATCTTTTTGAACAAGATGAGCCTTTAATACAACCTACCATCCATTTGAATTTGGATCCATTCACAGTCTCGTCCAGCCCCGATTTGATGTTTGAGTCTAATGAGTCTTTGAGCTCTCCTATAGATCCGCAAATCGGTGCTCCTAAAGAGTTTGATTCTATTTCTAGAATTTCCAACTACTATGATGATGAATTTGCCACTGCAGATTCCTTCACATCCCTCATCTTTAGTCTTCATTTTGAAGATGATCATTTTGATCCCTCAGGTATTGGTACTATGGCACCTTTAGTGGTTAGCTCTACCTACATTATGTCTGAGGTTAACAATAGTGAAGTTGAAAAAGTTTCTACCGCAGTGAATTGCATCAAATTTTTCTTTACATACGTTTTAGAGATGATCTTGGTACTTATGTTTCTTAGAGACAGGATTCTTAGCTGGACTTATACTTGGTTACCAATCCTTTTTGACATTTGCTTCGGTCATGGCAGGCATATTCGGAACCTTGCATATAGGTTTAGGCCTCCCCATTGTTATGATGCATTTAAACCTATTACTATTTGAATTCACAGACACCCCCTGAATGTCCTTATCTTGCTCATGTTCCTTGCATTATGCATAGCTTTGTCCCATGCGCTTGGAACTAGTCTCGCATGTCCCTGACACTCGTCTGCTCTCATTATGAGCATTCTTCCATATCTCCTTTGAGCTCGTTAAAAACAGTAAGGAGGTCACGAGTTTACTTTTCGGACTCGTTAAACCTTTACGGAAAAGATTTTTATAAAGTATTTTTTAAGCCCTTGTTAGACTTTTTCAAATCAAACAAGATTACCGAGTATGCTTGTCATTTCAAACTCGTTAAAGGATTTGAAGAGACATCCACTTAGGTATAAGTTTACCCCTTTTCCGGACCTTAGTGGATTAATTACAAAAAAGGTATACTCTAGTCATACGTGACTAGAAGAGTTCTTCTCTCATTGTTTTACACTTTTTCGGGTGAGGAGACTAACTTTACGAAAAAGGACTTCTCAGTTATATCATGTTGTGATTGCATTGCATCATCCTACTTGCCGCTTGAGCCTTGCGCTGGCTCCCGCTTACTCAATTGTTAGCCTGGTGCCTGAGCACTTTTCCCCTATCGAGCCCTGCAGAGCTTATATTTTCCCTTCACAATTTGATGACCTTTTGACTCTAAGGGAACACACCCCCGAGTGTCCACATCCTACACGCATTTCCTTGCATTGAGCATAGGTATGTTCCACTATTTGGGACTAGTCTGCTAGCTATTTGACACTTGTTCCCTCACTTGTTGTACTATAAGCAATTTTATTCTTTTTCAAGATTTTCCCAAATATGAAAAAGACAAAAAAAAAATATTCCAAAAAGCCGGATGGGATTATCGTCACTATTTCTTGTTGGCAGCTGTTGTGTCGCCGTTGAATAGAGCATTCATTCCACTCCATACATTTTGAGTTGGGACTATAGCTGGGCCTTAGGAGCTGTACTTGTTTCTCAGTTTTCTCCACCGATTGGTTAAGCTTCCAGTCATTATGGAGTCCTCTGTAATGCTTCCTGCATTGCACAATTTATGTCGAGTCTATGCTGCCTGAGTCTATCCATCTACTTATGCTCTTGTTCAAAGGAAGTCCTGAAACTAGTGTCGGCCACTCCTTAGTTCTCTTGACTATTGCATGTCGGCCATCATTATTGAGTCAGTTCATTTCACCTGAGATCTTCCAAATATTTCAGCATTGTTGGTACCTCGTGCTGGTTGATGGGGGATGCCTTAATGCCCTCCTTCCAGCGAGTCTTGTTCCGTCGACTTCAACTCATTTATTTCGGGACTTGAGGCTTAGAGTTCGGTTGAGTACCTTGAGGCTTGTAGTCATTAGTGGCAAGTTCTCTCACCATCGACAATTTTGGGAATACATCAATGTCCCCTGATCGATGGATTCATCCTAGTGTTCGACTTCAACCCATTTATTCACACTCTGATGATTGTGCTCTATGCCTTGATGCCCATTTTCATTATCGATGGGTCATCTCGCATCTGTTAATGGTATACATGATTGACCAGTAATCAGACGATGTCTCATCAGGTTCAACCCCAACTCCTTTATTCACTTGATGGGACTTGCACCATCGAAGACTTGTGTAGAAGACCCCAAGCGATTGTGGCATTCAGTATGCTACATATGACTTTGACTTTACATCTCAGATATCACCTCTTAGATTTCAGCAGTTTGTACCTCCAGTTTGCACCAGTTGTCTTCTTTTCAGCAGAAGACCATATCTTACTGTAGAGGGATCATGGCTATGATCACTTATCACATGTATCCATTATGTCCTACCTATTCATGGCCATTGTATCAGATTGTTGTACTATACCGACATGTATTCAGAGATACTATTGTATTATGATGAGTGAGCTGTTCTTTCCACTTGTGTCTCCATCACTCCACTTCTGAGTTTTATAATGTATTTCAGCCATCATAACACATTTCAGTCTCTGACCTCACACATTAGGAGGCATCTGTTACACAGAAATATTCCACCCTGTGAGCATCAGCATTCTTTGGCCCGTAGGATACATTTCAGTGACTTAGATCCATTTTTATCCTTCAGTGAATCCAGTTTTCCCTATCTTTATTCATACCCGCCTGTTGCATCATTATAGCAGGCATACCCATGAGTTGCATCCCTATAGCCCGCGGGTAGCATGTAAAATGGTAAAAACCACTATTTTATCACTTTTTACTCCCAAAAAGAGGTCATTTGGTGACCTTTGGCTCCCCATCTGCCCAAGTAATGTCTCGATGAGTACTTTCACCTACCTTTGAGAGGACTATATATTGAGCACATATGGCTTATGGACGGAAAGAAGAAGAGAATAGTAAAGGAACTCTAGTGGATTTTTGCCCTATCTTGAGTCTGCACTCATTGATCCTTGTAGTTGTGGACCATTTATGTTCACCTTCCAAACTCCTTTCTAGTTTGAGTTTGCCATTCATGGAGGATTGAAGTGGCGGAGGCACAAGTGGATTGATCTAGATCTTTGTTCAGATTGGTTTCCAGCAAGAGGTCGTATCACTTTGTACTTCTTCTTGTTCATTAATAGAAATGATCATATTCTCGTCCATTCATGGTGTGAATGTTGTTTATTATACATTAGGTTACATTTGCTTATGATATTATGGACCATTGTTATTGATAATGCTAATGTCAATTATATATTATATATACTTGTTGGATATTGGCTGTCGAGACTAACTTGCAAATTACAAGTGCGTGGATTGAAAGCTCCAACGGGGATCTACATCAAACGTTGGATCGAGGTTGGTTACATTTCTCCATTATCTTAACATTGTCATTTATAATAGCATTGCTTCGAGAATTGAGTAGATTTCTGGTATCCATTTGTCTGTTGTGGTATTCCCAATCCATAGTGAGTTTTCTCCAATACAATCTGACATACTGCGATCTCACAATAATTGCACCTCCGAGCAGTATTTATACAACATTAATATATATCTACTATGTATTTAGTTATTTTTGATGTAATACATATGTTTCTAACTGAAAATTAAATTAATGTTTTGAAATCAAAATACACAAATTTGTAAATACACCCTTAAACTCCCAAACACTTAGAAGCACTTAAATGCACTTAGGGATTATGGGTTAGAAGAGGTCCTAACGGCCTTTATGGGGGAGGCGCTCTTTATGGGGAGGGGCTCTAGGAATAACCCAACACATTTATATTTGTTGGGAGATAAATACAATGAACGTTACCCACCAACTATTGCAACGTTCAGCAAGGATGCGCACGCGCCAGAGGCACGTGCACGTCCCTGTTGAACATAAAATTTAGAAAATCACCCGCGTTCTTTCTCCCGCATTTTTTCCTCATTCATCGCATTTTGTTCGCTGGTTTCACGCATAGTCCAACAAGCATTTTCATGGTATATTGAATTCATACACCATTTGGATAAAATATACAATATTTGGGGCTCTACTTGGCTCTTTGTATTGAATACACACCTATTGGGCTCTATTTGGATCAATTGAGTGAATACACAATAGTTGGACTCTATTTGGCACCTTGGATTGAATTCTCATGCTACTTGGATACACATGAAGTCTTCTTACATATAGTGGACACATCAAAAGAGCATTTGACATTTGAAGCAAAGAGAAATCATAATCCTTGAGGTATGGTGAAAAATTGATCTTGTTAAATGTAATTTAGTCTTCGTTCACTTGTTTGAATGGCATCTATTTTGGTTTTTCCTCATGAATTGTATGATAGATCTATTTTAGTCTTCTTAATCTTCAACATAGACAATAAAAACATCCTACCAAAAAAAAACTACAACATGCACCAAGCAATGCTTTCAACTTTTCATGAAGATAATAAAAAAAAATTACTTGCATCACCACCAATAACATTTCATAATTACATTCCTCCATCTAGTAGACAAACATTTGTTGAATTCCTCATGGTTTCACTACAACAACTCACACAAACACCTAAACAATTGAAAAGTCTTAGTCTTTTGGGGCTATTTTCCCTCATCCATACCATGAAAATGAAGTCAATATGAGCTTCTCCCTTGTAGGGAATCTGCTGGACTACTAACATCCCATACCACCATCCAATACCATCCTACTGAGTTCCTAGATGTGATGTTGTAACTTTATATGTAGGGCATTCCCAATAGCTTTTAAGATTATATGAAAACATTATCACTAGATGTTGTTGTACATAATCAATTGCTACATCGAGCTTTAATAATCATGCACATCGAGTTTTAATATCTTGTTTGTTGTTCATTATTGTAGGGGTCATATTTTCGTTTTTCCAAAATAGCATTGAATATGGGAAATAGACGTAATAATCAAAGAAAGTCTAGAAGGAGGCCACTGCCCCCTGAAAAGGCCCATGAGATAAGAGAAAAGGCCAGGTTGTACATGCAAAACCGTAAAAGTCAAAATGCTAGTGCCTTAGATCCATCAACAAGCAATGACGAAGTGGTTGAAGTCAATCAAATCTTGCCTGATGTCGAGTATGAAGGGATGGATGTTGAACAAGTTCTTAACTGGAAACCACCCCAAGAAGAGCACCCACCTAGAGAACACACTCCATTGCAGGACCAATTACTAAACGAAGGGCCACAACAAGCCATTGATGAGACTCATACTTCCTTTCCGACTCCCTTGCCTCAACTATGAATAGGACGACGAAGAAATCCCAGACGTATTCATGTGGATGAAAGTTCATTTTCAGGACTTGAAGGTAAGATGTCCAAATGCACTATTGATTTCCATTGTAACAAGATAATCAAAGTTTTTTTGAATCCAAAACCGATGCAGCAAAATGTCAATTGTTTATTGCTTTGTTAAAATCACATTGTCTAGCTCATGTTAGGAGAATTTTGTGCATAAAGGTAGTTAGAAGTTCAGAGGCCAACAATCATGTTGTTAGAAATCTACAATCTGTATTGAATTTGATTGGAAAAACTTCTTGCACAAAATATTTTAATGCGGCCCGTCGTATACTGTCAGAATCGATTGTAGACAAATCCACAAGGAAACGTCGCCTATTATCACACACATGTAAAATCTTTAAAGTAGATATAAAGACTCTTCAAAAGTATTCTACCATTAGAGAAAAACTTGAGACCCCAGGCCAAAAATATTGTTGGGCCTTTGTTGGTAGGTTACCTCGTTCAAACATGAAGCTCATTGATGCTGTTAAAGAACTAGTGCAAAAGTTTTGGCATGATAACACTAGACTGTCATCGAATCAAAGAGATGTTTTAAAGTTGAGAAAAGGTGTTAGGGGGGTTGAACCCCATGTCAAGCACTTCCTTGACACCACACAAACAAAAATCTATGATAGGTTCAAGAATGAGCACACACAATTGAACTTGGGCCAAAGGTCCTTCGAAAAATGCAAACCCTTGTATGTTAGAATTTGCATTGATCGCAGTACATGTCATTGTAGATACCATGTAGAATTTGAGTACTATTATGATACATATAGACATATATTTTGTGGTTTGCATACTAACATTGTGCAGGATTGCCCTTCGTTACAACCACCGAATGCATATAGAGAATTTATACATAGCATAATGTGTGGAAGGCCTGAAGGACAAAAATATTATAAAAGATCATGTTTATGTGGGACATGTTCCAATTGCAGTGGATTTGCATTATTGAGCCACTGCATCCACGCAACCGTGGAGCACGAATTTGGGAGGATGTCAGTAGAAATGAATAACTTCCAGTACATAACATATCAAGTAGATAGTTCGAAGGAAAGCAAAAAAATTGCATTGGTGAAGTCACATGTAATCTAAGTTTACATGCTTTCATACTATACATGTTGAATTTCTACATATATATTTAGATTGAAAATGTCATGTTGTATTAATGCCCTTGGTTTTGTGGCACCAGGTACAAATTTGTGATTTCATGAAGGAATTCTACCAAAAGATCGAGCATTATGTACAGCACGTCCATGTAGCACGATGGCAGGATGAACAATATAGACAGTGCAGGGACACCTTTCCCAAGGGCACAATATTTTCGGTTGTGGAATTTGCGGAAAACTATACCCTACAGCCACAGAATGAGATTCAAAGTCAATACTACCATTCAGAACAAGTTAGCATAATGGTCCATATCACGTACAGGAACGCGCCAGAGAGCAGCAACGACATGAGGATGATATTGAAAGAGACCAACTACTACATCAGTGACAGCAGGTGCCACGACCTGCATTATGTGCAGCATTGCTTCAAAATTTTCTATGATCAACTGAAGGAGAGAGGGATACATATGGATCAGCATTGGATATGGTCAGATGGTTGTGCAGGCTAGCTAAAAAATGCACATGTTTTCCAATGGTTGAGTATGTTGCACAAGACTTATGATGTGTTGCATGTATGGAACTATTTTGAGACCAGGCATGGAAAGGGAGAGCATGACGGGGCTGGAGCATGCCTCAAAACTGCCCTACGAAGGGAGGATATGAGGTGCATGGGAGGCCCTCATATTCAGAATGCCGAATCCATAGTTCGATGGTGCAATGAAAAAATGTCAGATCGACCCACGGAGCAACACATACCAATAGGTAGAGGACATGTTGTCAGAAATTTCTGGAATGTAGTTGATATAGATCGATCGAGTTCTTATAGTTGTAGTACTGTGTAAGGCACTCGTGGATTTCATTCGGTTCGAAGCTCAAACAATCCTTTATTTGAAATATGGACGTGAAAACTTGCTTGCTTTTGTGGTTCTTGCATCAGTTGTGAGTGGGATGAGTGCGAATCAATGGATTGGGTTGATGAATGGGATCATGTATCACTTGCAGTGGACCCATGTGCAGTTGCCGAAACAATCCAGTTAGAGGAAGGCCAATCCTCTATTTCGAATGAATATGATCATATATCTGATCTTGTACAACCAGGTAAACATTTTTGCATGCATATCCTGGTTCCCTCCTTGTTTTTGTAATTATCCAAGTTATCAAACCACTGCTTGTTGGAATATGACCTTAAAATGCATTTTTCCAGGAAACATCTACGCAGTTCTCGCCCCGACAGACAGTGCAATTGGGACGAATTATTGGTTGGCATGATGCATCCAGGGGAAGCAAACCCTCCTCACATCATTAACGGATAGTGAAGGCATTACCTTTTCGACTAGCTCGATGGTTGTTTAGGGGTAATATCTTACAGTGGATGGAAAGGGACCAAAGAGCAATGGCTACACATACACAGATTATAGACCAGGGTCGTGGGTGTATCACTTTACGCACTTGATAGTGGGTACAAACATCCAACTACATACAATGTCAACAAAGTCGTCAAACAAGGTACGCTACTTACTACCTCATGCGGAGCATGAGAGGTTGTTCGAGACAATAAAAAACCTAGAGGATCCAAAAGGCCTAATTGAATTAGGTGCATAGTATAGCCATGTGATTGTTTATTCATGCATGGTTAATGTTATTTATGTTAGATGGTTTATTTGATATTGTTATCTTATATCGTTTATTTGATGTCTGAGCTATGGTTAAGTTATGATTTATAGCCATGTGATTGTTTATTCATGTGTGATTAACCCTAGAAGCACTAATATATCCCTACAAACATAATCTAGCCCTAGAAATGCTAGAAAGCTAAATTAACCCTAGAAACACTAATCTAACCCTCAGAAACTAATCTAGAATCCTAGAAACATAATCTAGCCCTAGAAATGCTAGAAAGCTAAACTAACCCTAGAAACACTAATCTAACCCTCAGAAACTAATCTAGAATCCTAGAAACATAATCTAGCCCTAGAAATCCTAGAAAGCTAAACTAACCCTAGAAACACTAATCTAACCCTCATAAACTAATCTAGAATCCTAGAAACCTAATGTAGCCCTATTAACCTAATCTAGCCCTAGAATCCATGGCCCACCACACATACCCTCAATAGGGGGTATTTGGACTCGAAGTGGGATAGGATCACTGTTAGAAGGGTTTGTTACCCAATCTATTAAGGGCCCAAGTCACATTGAGTCATTTCCAGTCTTATATAGCCTATATGCCGCTAATCAAATGCTAAATAATCCAGCTGGGAGAACACTTGTTATCTTACACACTCTAATTAACCTCTAGGAAAAGCAACGGCCAGTGCTCTGCAACCTGTGAAGGCTACGCAAGAAAAAAACTACGTGCTACTAATCAGAGGAGGGTAGTTGTCACTGGATTGGGAGTAGTCACTTCCTTTTGGTCATGATCCAGGTACTTTATAGGGAAATCTTCTTCAGGGACAGAGTGGTATCGGTGATATTGAGAGCTTTGATTGCTCTGATTTTGTAAGTGTAATTGGCATCAATGTGATTCATTTGCTTCCTCTCATTTACACCTCTTTTGAATTTTCCTACTTGACTTGTAAATGTGGAATAGTCCACTAGGTCAAAGGGTTTTTTCTCATCATGATCTCACCAAGAGCCACATACACAAAAACCATGCATCATGTACAAAATAAACATGCAAAAGCCTTCAGGTCAATGCTTAATTAGTGATCTCCACCATGCATGATTCTCCTTACAATACATGCAAGAGCTAGCAACAACATTCAACATTGCCTTCACACAACCTCTATGACCTCTATTCCTTATGTAGCTCAGTCTCCATGATTTATGCACTACGGTCATAATAATCATAGCAATTGTCTAATAATTCATAAACACATACGATCAATCATGACTACTCAATCCATCGTGATGTCGCATAAGTAAAAAAAAATGAGACCAAGACTTCCTTCTACAAAATATTGTTGATTCATATCTTCAACCCCCCCATCTATTATAGTTATTCTTCACAGCTACAAAATCCCAACAATGACATAATAATTGGGAATCACATTCAACTCAAGCACATCATTAGTAGTACTTATTTCCAACTTTTCCATGATAATTTTTTTTCCGGTGGAAGATTTTATAGAGTTGACCCCCGTGTGGAAAAATTGCACACTCCCTCACTGAGCAAAACCCTAGTTTCCAAGATGGATGTACAAGATGAGGGCGGGGCCACCGGGCCGGAGGGGAGGGGCACCCCTAGCACTATCCTGGCATGCTAAATCCAATGGAGTCGACCGTTCATCGATCCGAGCCATGGTCTTCATTCTATGGCTCGTCCCGTCTCACTGCCAGAAGGCCTTCAGGGACACTTGCTGGATACCTGCCGGGGGCGTAGAACTCCAACCGTGCAACAAAACTGGGTTTTGGGGAGTCCTACAGGTGTGTCTAGGCAGGTTCCGGCCAGAAACGCTAGCCACAAGTGCCCGGTGGATGATTTTCCAGAGTTGACCCTCGTGTGCAAAAATTGCACACTCCCTGACTGAGCAAAACCCTAGTTTCCAAGATGGACGTACAAGATGAGGGTGGGGCCACTAGGTCGAAGGGGAGGGGCACCCCTAGCACTATCCTGGCGTGCTGAATCCAACGGAGTCAACGGTTTGTTGATCCAAGCCACGGTCTTCATTCTATGACGCATCCCGTCTCGCATCAAAAAGGCCTTCAGGGACACCTGTTGGATACCTACAAAGGCCATAGAACTCCAACCATGCAACAAAAATAGGTTCCAGGGAGTCTTGCAGGTGTGTCTAGGCAGATTCCGGCCGGGAATGCTAGCCCTAAGTTCCCGGTGGAATATTTTCCAAAGTGGACCCGAGTGTGAAGGCCATGCCAAATTCGCTAAAGGGGGCCATTTCTCAACTAGAGGCACCCGGGAATGCATGGCCACTGTGGATAGGTCTGTAATGGCCAGGTGGACCTGTGGGAGGCGATGTAATCCAATTCCTCTCATCGATTTGGGTTCTATGGCCCTGGGTCAAATCCTCCAAGTGTCCCTGAACGGCCCCGGGGTACCCGACTAGAATACCTGTAGCACCCGAACCGTGGCTCGATTCATGAATCCTTCAACTCTGGTGGGTCTGGGATGCTAGGTTTCAACTAGGGGACCCTCCACAGCGTGCCTCAGAGACCTGGAAGTGGTGCCAATGGGCCATCCCCAGAGCTAGGGTTTTGCTCAGTGAAGGCCATTCCAAATTCGCTCAAGGGGGCCATTTCTCGTCCGGAGGCCCCCGAGTGTACATGGCCACCGTGGACAGATACACTATGGCCACGCAGACTTGTTGGAGCCGACGGAATCCGAGTCCACTCGCCGGGTTGGGTTCGGTGGCCACGGGGCAAATCCTCCAGGTGTCCCTGAACGGCCCCGGGGTGCCTGACTAGAATGCCCGTGGCACCCGAACCGTGGCTTAGTTAGCAAATCCGTCGATTCCGGTGGGTCCAGGATGGCGAGTTTTAGCTAAGGGACCCCCCACAGTGTCCCCCGATGTAACATCCCAAAATTTCATAAAAATTTAAAATTTTTAATAATGGCAATAATAGCTTAATTTACGATAATTCATAATTGCGTAAAATAATAATTGCTGAAAGTAAAAATGTTAATTAAACAACTATTTGTACTAATCATAATTAAATTTCTGATATAACTAATGCGAAAGTGAAAACTTAATTACATTCGTAACAACTAACATTAAGATAATTAAATGCATGATTAGATCAGACTTTTGATGCGACAGTTTTAAATGCAACGAGAAGTATGATTGATGTAATAATGAAATTCCAGGTTAGAAATATGATATGATACTTTTCTCTAAGATGATACTGACAGTTTGCTTCTTTGCTGCCCAAGGAAGTCCTATGAGGGACCCCGAAGCTTACTTAGCTGTAACATTGAAGCATTAGACCTATTCTATGTGCAGACGAGAGGTAAGGAGTTTCATGATTGCAATAAATTCCAGTTCGTGTGAACCCAATTTCGTTGTTTTGAATTGAAAATAGAATAAATAGAGACTACTGCAAATTTTAAAAGTACACAGGTACGATTCACATACTTGCAGTTCTGCTTTCCAAAGTTCATCTTGTATCTGAGTGAAATCAACTCAAGTTACCTTGTTTGAGTTGGCATTTACATAGCAACATCGTTACCGTAGTCGTCATTATACTTGCTGGTTCTGTCACCGTCATTGTCATAATGATATTTGTCTTATTGACGTCAATCAAGGTAGTACCAAAATGATGTATCTTCGTATACTTTTCGGTATCTCTTAGTACCTATCTATCACTATTACTATTTAATTCTTTTTCTTTTTAGGAAACAATATAATTCTTTTTTATACTATTTAGACATAGCATAACCCTTGAAATAGCAACAATTAACTTATATATAAAAATATAAACATAAATAAAACAAACCATAACATATTATGGCGCAAAACAAACTTGACTATATAATGTCGATCTATTGATAAAACATTATCTATTAGATGCATCGTGATTATATGTTGTAAGACTATATAAAAATCAACAATATAAATCAACGAGACTTACATTCTAAAGCACGAAGTGCATACAATGCAAATATTAATTCACCATATTTCATAAGGTGTTTATCATATCGATGAATTGTGCCAACTGACATGCAATTAATTTGATTGTTGACAGGTTGCTGGTTCATTAAAATGCCGAATCCCTCAAGCTTGACATGGAGATCAAGACTTGATCCTGTATTAAATAACTGGTACAATACGCGGCTGACCTGGATTGTCCAATGTTCCACGTAAAACAAGGTTATTGTAATGTCGCCTGGGTTCATCGCTGTGAAATGTTGAAATGCCTTCGAATTGATCGTTGTTTTCTTGTTTTGTAAGCCATGTGGCAATGTCTATTGGTATTGGGGAGTGGGCATTAAATTCTATATGGGACAGGTCGTTGAATCAATTAAGTTGTCATTTGTCTCGCGTTGTAATAGGGATCACGCATTAATCTTTCATTAACAAGTTGGCGCCATTTCCTTGCAGAGTTGGATTTCCCACATTCCACATAGATGTAATTTTCTCCTTGCTATTGTGAAAGAATATTGTGCCCTTGCACTGGTTGTTACTAACTTAAGTGTTTTCCATGGTGGCAATGTCAACCTGTAATGTAGGTCGGGCATTAACTGTTGATGTTGTTTATTTCAATGTTGCAATCGCTGGCAAGATGGTAACCGTCTATGGTGATGGAGATGGGCCGTTGGATGATAACCCTAACATTTACCATGTGTTTGGTTTTTGAACTGGAAAAGTTGTTTCATAGTGTTATTGTTTCAGTTGGGGGGTGGCTGACAGGCTGCCGAATTTTTGGTAGAAGTTTGAGTGAAGGGTTTCGACCCCAAGACCGGTGAACTAGGTGAAGTTGCAGGTCTTAAACCTCTGCAATGGCATTTTAGCTGGGATTTAAACTTCTTGGTTCAAAGTGTTAAGTGTTAGGTTTTCCAAGTTCTTTGTTTATGTGATAAGAGAGATATGCCTTCCTACAGTGTGGTAGAGTTCTCTCGTCAAGAGTAAAACAGTAACTCTTCGTCTAACTGGTAAATGCCAAGACTCGGCCACTGTGAAGAAGGTAAGCAATCTTCTGTAGAAGAATGTTTCTTTTAACTTTGTTTCATTTTTTTTTATTTCTTTTAAAATGTAATAAGTAACTGACTTCGAGCTATCGTTGTTTGGTGCAGGGTTTTTAAGAAGGTTTGTCGACGGTTTAGCGAATGAGAAAACTCATGCTCTTACACCGGTAAGCTTCGAGTCTTCCATACCCTCATAGTGCTCCTCGCCTTTGAATGCAAAGTTCCAAGAGATGAAAAACGATCTTCCCAGTCTTGACGAAGCTCTATCGTTGATGATGGTTAAAGAACTTCGAAGCATGTTTGTAATCTGTAGTTGTGACTCTCATTCACTTACTAGATACTTGGTTTCTTAAACTTGAAATAAGGGTGTGTAGACAGAAGTTGTAGTTGTTGGTGCAAAGAGTTTGAACTCTGTTACTGTCGATTTTCTTTTGGGAACAATCCCTGTAGGTTTTTATTTGCAAACATATTTAAAATGCTTGTTGTCGGCTTCGTTTTTGAAGTTGTCCCTTGGTAATAGTTTAAGATCTGTGAGAAACGACTTGTTTTCGTGTTCGTTTGTGACAGTAGGAAAAAGAGCCGAGGGCTCGATCTCTATGTAAAGATAATATTCCTTTTGGTAATACAATGTATGCTAAAACATTTGTATAGATATCTGGGTTGTTTGTCTAGATACTGTAAATTGATGTCGTAATTTCTTGTTTGGTAATGTTGATAGTAAAAACCAAGTCGAAAAGAGTTTTACCTTTGTTTGCAAGGAAATGAATAGGGCCAAACCCTAATTCGTACTTCTGTTTGGAAAATAAAATTTAGACAAGACGTAAAATGTCGAATAGGGTTCGATCCATAGTTTGTGTAAAATGTAATGTTTTCTACTGAAATACGATGATAGAGGAGGACTAGACTTAACTAGGTTTTTGAAATGAAGCTAAATAAAATGCACTTATAGTTTGCAAATCCAAAAATGAAAATCACCATAACGCTTATGATAAAAATAGAAATCAATGTGTATGTACAGTGTAGCAAATGTAAAACTATCAATTTCATATTCTATCCAACAATTCATTTCTTATAAACGTAGTAATGTTTAAAAATGAATTCAATATCAACATTATATGTATGAAATAAATACAATGAAACAGTGTGTGAGTGAAATGTATGAAGTATGAAATCTGTGTGAACAACTATTGTTTCCATCTTGATGAAATGAATGTAATTTCTATTCAATTTTAGCAGTCTTAAAATAACATACAGAATGTAATTTTATCTACTTTCTATATACATAATAATGTTAAATGTATTACAAGTTGATTGTATAGGAATTATATATTGATTGTTTATCATATAACTGAAGAAACATTATATATACTCACTATTATACAGAACCTTCTACAGTTATTTAACTTAGGAACAGAAAACTGATACATATATGATTACTATCTATCTATCAAATTCAATGGCAAATTTTTCCTATCTTCTAATCTATTTTAATTTGCATATCTCTACTAGAGTACGATGCTCCCAAACAACATTTGGAAAAATGGAGATATTGGTTTATCAATTTAACTTTAAACTTAAACATTCAGACTTAAACATTTCTAGAATTAGCTCTTTTTCGAAAGCAAATAAATAGAAAAATACTAGATAAACAGAACATAATTATTTACTGAAAATAAGTTAGGAAATCTTTAAGAACCTAAGAAATTCTGTAGGGCAACAAACAGCCCAAGAAGACTGTTCCACCAAACCAAATTCCTGAAAACAGTCAAGTACTGTCTTACAACCCCCGAGCCCGTTCACTGGACCACTAGGAGGAAGAAACTTCAGGAATTAGGACTTCTTCTTGTTGTAGTAGTAATCTTCTAAATCTTCAATAGGTAGCAGTCCAGAAGACTTGCTCCTACAACTCCGTTTCTCCTCAATAATATGCAAAACTCAGTTTTCAATCACCACTAACATCCCTTATTTGAATCTCTCTTGGAATCACCTGATTCACAAGAGGAAAATATTCTGCAGAAATATTGATTAAGGGCTTCCTGTCCAATTCGAATTTGCCTTTATAGGATGCCTAGGCCTTTTTAGATGTTACTGGGTCATTAAATGAGTTTCTTGCACACTCCCTCCACCTGGGGGATAATGCCCTATTTTAGTGGAAGTTGTCCCATAACCAACAGTTAGTGGTGTGATGTAACTGCTGCCATTTGTCCCATACCTTCCAACAGCTTCCATTCCTCCTAGTGGGTCAATGAACACTCATTCAACAGTCCTCTTGGGTGTTTGCCTCCTAATTAATTTATTTAAATAATAATATTCAGTAATTACATTCATCCATGATCAAAACTGATCATAATTACAAAACTTGTAATTAAATTTAACATAAAGTATTTTTGCAAATAAATAATAATGTTCAGAAATTTGGGTAGGTGACATACACCCCCCCTTAACTCTCAACATTGTCCTCGATGTTGGCTAATCACTCCTCGAGTGTTCCTGAAACAGAGTTGGGTATGCTTCCTGCATACTACTCTCCAACTCCCAGGTTGCCTCTTCTGGGCTAAGGTGCTTTCATTGCACCTTCACTTGCCCAATGTTGCGATTCCGAAGAATAGTTTCCCTCCTTCTGAGGATACAATCCGGTTCCACCGGAAAATCTCCGTCTTGTATGACCTGTACATCATTCCAGTTTACAACATGTGTAGTATCATGCACATATTTATTTAAAAACGATATATGAAAAACATTATGTATTTTCAGGTTAGGTGGCAAAGCCAGTTGGTATGCCACTGCCCCAACCTTAGATAATATTTCAAAAGGACCACAATACCTGGGTGCCAACTTGGCATAGCTCCCCAACTTCAGTGAACTCTTTTTTGGTCTTACCTTGAGAAACACATGTTCACCCACCTACAACTCTTTATGAGTTGTTTTTGAATCTACCTGACTTTTCTGCCTATCTTGGGCAATTTTTAAATGTCCTTGCACCTATTTCACAATTAGTTCTAACTCCTGCAATAATTCAGGTCCTAAAACAACTCTTTTTACTGGATCATTCCATGAAACGGGTGTATTACATTTCCTACCATAAAGAATTTCAAAAGGACTAAGTCTGGTTGAAGCATGATAATGATTAATATAAGCAAATTCTGCTAAGTGTAGATAATCTTCCCACTTACCAGGTTGATCCTTAACATACATTCTTAATAAATCTTCTAACACTTGATTTACCCTTTCTGTCTTCCCATCGGTTTGAGGGTGAAAAGATGTACTGAAATTTAAAGTTGTGTTCAATCCCTTAAAGAGTGACCTCCAGAAGTTTCCTGTAAACTTCAAGTCACGATCTGAAATTATTACTTTCGGTATTCCATGAAGTCTAAAAATCTGTTTCATAAAAATTTCTGCAATATCTGGGGCTTTATGCGTCGTCTTAACTGGTATGAAGTGTGCTTCCTTGCTGAGTGTGTCCACCACCACCATGTTAGAATCATGTTGCTTCTGATTTTTAGGTAATCCAGTAATGAAATCTATGCTCATCACTTCCCATTTCGAGCTTGGTATTGTTAATGGTTGCAACAATCCAGCAGGATGTTGGTGTTCAACCTTGACCGTTTGACAGTCCAAGCATTTTGCGATGTCTTCTGCTACTTCATCTTTCATTCTAGGCCAATAATATTCTTTTCTCAGCATAGTGATGGTCTTTTGATATCCTAAATGACAAGAATAGTGACTTTTATGCATTTTATTTAATATCAAAAATTTTATTTATGGTATATCTAGTACATACAATCTGTTTTTATACAGTAATAGATCATTTCCCTTAATTCTGAAATCTGTCATACAATTTTCAGAACTGTTATTGGCTGTATTTTCCTTCATTTTTCTGTATTCTTCATCTGTTTCACTTTTTTCCAGAATCTGATTTTCTAAATCAGTTGAATAATTACTGATTGCTGAAATGAAATTTAGTTTTGCCTTGCGACTCAAGGCATCTAGAACTTTGTTCTCCTTTCCTTTAATATGTTGAATTTCGAAATCATACTCACTTAAGAATGTCTAGCGTTTAGGTTTGTCTGATCCAATAAATATTTCAGACCCATGTTATCTGTTAATAATGTAAACTTTCTACCAATAAGGTGATGACGCCACATTTTTAAGGCATGAATAACTACTAATAACTCTAAATCATAAGTAGAGTAATTCTTTTCATGTACTTTCAGCTTTCTAGATTCATATGCTATCACATGCCCTTCCTGTGTCAAGACTCCACATAGTCCATCATTGCATGCGTCTGTACAAACTACAAAATCCTTGTTGGGGTCAGCTATCTTCAAGATAGGTGCTGTCGTCAATAGTTCATTTAATTTCTTAAAATTCTCAGCACATTTTTGATCCCAAACAAATTTCTTCCCTTTCTTCTACAAGGAAGTTATGGGGTTGGCAATTTTTGAAAATTTCTCTATAAACTTTCTGTAATACCCAGTAATGCCCATAAATGATCTTACATCCGACACATCTTTAGGAATTGGCCAGTCATTAATGGCCCTTATCTTGTCGGGGTCAACCAAGATTCCTTCTGCTGAAATTATGTGTCCTAGATACTGAATTTTGTCTTTGTGGAAGTCACACTTACTAAATTTGGCATACAATTGATGATCTCTTAATACTTGTAAGATAATCCGTAAATGTTCATCATTCTCTTCTTTGCTTTTTGAGTACACTAAAATATCGTCTATAAACACAACAGCAAACTTGTCTAAGTACTTATGCAAAATATTATTCATCAAACACATAAATACAGCCGGGGCATTAGTCAATCCAAACGGCATGACTACGAACTCGTAATGTCCATACCGAGTTCGGAAAGCTGTTTTGAAAATATCTTCGTCCTTAACCCTTACTTGATGATACCCTGATCTTAGATGAATCTTTGAAAATACTGTTGCTCCACGCAGCTGATCAAATAGATCATCTATGCGGGGCAATGGGTATCTATTCTTGATCGTCATCTTATTAAGCTGGCGATAATCTATGCACAATCTTAATGTTCCATCTTTCTTCTTAACGAAGATGACAGGTGCTCGCCAACGAGACACACTTGGTCTAATATACTTCTTGTCAATAAGTTCCTTTAGCTGAGATTTTAATTTGTTTAACTCCAGTATATTCATTTTGTATGGAGCTTTTGAATTTGGTACTGCTCCTGGTATCAACTATATGGTAAAATCTAAATCTCTTTTGGGTGGTAATCCTAGAATCTCCTCAGGAAATACATCTTTAAAATCCCTTAGGACAGGTATGTCTTCTAACTTCAGTTTTTCCTCTTTATCCAAAAACTCATCATTTACTACGTTTACTGCAAACATTTGGCATCCCTTCCTAACTGCCCTCTTAACTTGCATGGCTGAAATCTATCTAAGGGTTACCTTCCTTGGAATGCCTTTTATTTCTATAGTTTTCCCTTCATCATTTAAGCATGTAAAACTTTTTCCATAACATTCTAGGATGACATGATGAGCTTCTAACCAGTCCATCCCAACTATAATATCATATGAACCTAAAGGTAAAATATTCAGCTTGATTTGTGTTTGCAAATGATTCATGGATAAAACACAGTTCTCTATAAAATCTGAAACTTTCCTCTTTGTTCCAGTTGCTAGTCTAACTAGCCATGATTTACTAAACTTTTCAGTTTTCAGTTTAAGACTTTCCACAACATCTAGTGATATATAACTTAAACTAGCACCTGGGTTAATTAAAACAATAACAGGATGGTCATGTATCATACCTTCAATATCTACCATGGAGATTTGATGATCTGCTTTCCTGTTGTCAAGTGTTGCATTAGTTCTCGGCATCTCCCTTGTTACATCTCCAACAGTAGGTTCAGTCTGTATAGAATTGATGTTGTTTGTTTTCCGCTTCCTTAAAGGACATTTTGATACGTAATGGGGGCCTTAACATTCAAAACATTTAATATGTGTCTTTGGCTCACTGGTCTTGGCAGTAATAGATGCATTTCTAGGTGCTGTAGAATTCTGCTGTGAATTATTTCTGGAATTATTCCCTTGGGAATTTCGATTCTGAAAATTCTTCCTTTGGAATCCGGAATTTCCACTGAATCTGAAATTTTTCTTCTTCTGTTCAAAATTGTTAGGCTTATGATTTTTCCAATTAGACATCCCCTGTCTCTTCCGATTTGTGTCATAACAGAAAACTGCCTTTCTCATAGCCTCCTCTAATGTTTTAGGACTGTCATACTCAATTCTATCTTTAATGCTGAATGGTAAACAGCTCAAGTACCTTTGAATTTTTGGTTTCTCTTCTATGAGGTATGGTACATATCTCAGTAAGTTCAGAAACTTAATGTTCATTTCCTTCATATTCATACCTCCCAACTTCAAATCGTAGAATTCTTTAGATTTTTCTTCGTAGTACTGCTCAGATAGATACTTCTTTTTGAAATATCGTTTAAAAGCACTCCATATTACATCTTTATCTTTGATGCCCTTTACCCTTTTGATGTCTTGCCACCAGATATCCACTTTTCTGGTCAAGTTATATATAGCCATTTTTGCTTTTAAGAACTCTGAATAGTTGTAGATCTGGAAGTATTTCTTCATCCTTGACAGCCAAGCTTCAGCTGTCTCACCTTTCTCAGTTTCTCCATTGAAAGTTGGAAGTCTTATCTTCTTGAATTCTCCAGAAATCTGCTCATATTCTTTATGATTTTTCCTTCTTGGTTTGGAATCTTCTTCACTGTTGTCATTGGTGTAGTTATGTTTCCTCTTGCGTTCTGTAATGGCATCTCTGGATGAGGTTGAGCTATCTTTTACTTCACTGATTTTGATGTTCTGATTTTTATCATTGTGAGGCATATCCTCAACTTTGGAAACATCTTCATTATTTCTTTCTAGTTCCTCTGTTTGGCTGTGTTCAAACAACACTTGATTGAGTTGTTCTTGAGCTTCCAGAATCATTTCATTATCTTGTTTAACGGATTTGATTTCTGCTTTTAATTCTTGGAAAGCACGCAACAGTTCTGACGAACCGTTATTTAATTCTCCGTGACCTTCCTCTACATAGTGTTGTCCCGAACTGTGACTGTTTGGTTGAAATCTATCACTTAAATGTTCATCTGAGTTCTCCATACCTGTAACTAAAAATAAATTTCTGATAACATAATAATAAAATTTTCAAGTTAGTATAATTTTCTGCTATATATAAAAATTTCTTACTATGTGTTTTGGACCTCATTCAGGCCTAGAGTTTGAATCTGTGCTCTGATACCACATGTAACATCCCAAAATTTCATAAAAATTTAAAATTTTTAATAACGACAATAATAGCTTAATTTACGATAATTTATAATTGCGGAAAATAATAGTTGTTGAAAGTAACAATGTTAACTAAACAGTTGTTTGTACTAATCACAATTAAATTTCTGATATAACTAATGCGACAGTGACAACTTAATTACATTCGTAACAACTAACATTAAGATAATTAAATGCATGATTAGATCAGACTTTCGATGCGACATTTTTAAATGCAATGAGAAGTATGATTGATGTAATAATGAAATGCCAGGTTAGAAATATGATATGATACTTTTTCTCTGAGATGATACTGACAGTTTGCTTCTTTGTTGCCCAAGGGAATCCTATGAGGGACCCCGAAGCTTACTTAGTTGTAATGCTAAAGCATTAGATCTGTTTTATGTGCAGACGACAGGTAAGGAGTTTAATGATTGCAATAAATTCTAGTTCGTGTGAACCCAATTTCGTCGTTTTGAATTAAAAATAGAATAAATAGAGACTACTGCAAATTTTAAAAGTACACAGGTACGATTCACATACTTACACTTCTGCTTTCCAAAGTTCATCTTGTATCTGAGTGAAATCAACTCAAGTTAGCTTCTTTGAGTAGGCATTTAAATAGCAGCATCGTTACCGTAGTCATCATTATACTTGCTGGTTCTATCATCGTCATTGTCATAATGATATTTGTCTTATTGACGTCAATCAAGGTAGTACCAAAATGGTGTATCTTTGTATAGTTTTCGGTATCTCTTAGTATCTATCTATCACTGTAACTATTTAATTCTTTTTCTTTTTCGGAAACAATATAATACTTTTTTATACTATTTAGACATAGCATAACCCTTGAAATAGCAACAATTAACTTATATATAAAAATATAAACATAAATAAAACAAACCATAACATATTATGGCGCAAAACAAACTTGACTATATAATGTCGATCTATTGATAAAACATTATCTATTAGATGCATCGTGATTATATATTGTAAGACTATCTAAAAATCAACAATATAAATCAATGAAACTTTTATTCTAAAGAACGAAGTACACACAATGCAAATATTAATTCACCATATTTCATAAGGTGTTTTTCATATCGATGAATTGTGCCAACTGACATGCAATTAATTTGATTGTTGACAGGTTGTTGGTTCATTAAAATGGTGCATCCCTCAAGCTTGACGTGGAGATCAAGACTCGATCCTGTATTAAATAACTGGTACAATACACAGATGACTTGGATTGTCCAATGTTCCACGTAAAACAAGGTTATTGTAATGTCGCCCGGGTTCATCGCTGTGAAATGTCGAAATGCCTTTGAATTGATCGTTGTTTTCTTGCTTCGTAAGCCATGTGGCAATGTCTATTGATATTGGGTAGTGGGCATTAAATTCTGTATGGGACAGGCCATTGAATCAATTAAGTTGTCATTTGTCTTGAGCTGTAATAGAGATCACGCATTGATCTTTCATTAACAAGTTGGTGCCATTTCCCTGCCGAGTTGGATTTCCCACATTCCACATAGATGTAATTTTCTCCTTACTTGCTATTGTGAAAGAATATTGCGCCCTTGCACTGGTTGTTACTAACTTAAGTGTTTTCCATGGTGGCAATGTCAACCTGTAATGTAGGTCGGGCATTAAATGTTGACGTCATTTATTTCAATGTTGCAATCGCTGGCAAGATGGTAACCATCGATGGTGATGGAGATGGGCCGTTGGATGATAACCCTAACATTTACCATGTGTTTGGTTTTTGAACTGGAAAAGTTGTTTCATAGTGCTATTGTTTTGGTTGGGGGGTGGCCGACAGGCTGCTGAATTTTTGGTAGAAGTTTGAGTGAAGGGTTTCGACCCCAAGACCAGTGAACCAGCTGAAGTTGCAGGTCTTAAACCTCTGCAATGGCGTTTTAGTTGGGATTTAAACTTCCCGGTTCAAAGTGTTAAGAGTTAGGGTTTCCAAGTTCTTTGTTTATGTGATAAGGAAGATATGCCTTCCTATAGTGTGATAGAGTTCTCTCGTCAAGAGTAAAATAGTAACTCTTTGTCTAATTGGTAAATGCCAAGACTCAGCCACTATGAAGAAGGTAAGCAATCTTCTGTAGAAGAATGTTTCTTTTAACTGTGTTTCATTTTTTTATTTTTTTTTAAATGTAATAAGTAATTGACTTTGAGCTATAGTTGTTTGGTGCAGGGTTTTTAAGAAGGTTTGTCGAGGTTTTAGAGAAAGGGAAAACTCATGCTCTTACACTGGTAAGCTTCGGGTCTTCCATACCCTCGTAGTGCTCCTCGTCTTTAAATGCAAAGTTCCAAGAGATGAAAAACGATCTTCCCAGTCCTGACGAATCTATGTTGTTGATGATGGTTAAAGAAATTCGAAGCATGTTTGTAATCTATAGTTGTGACTCTCGTTCACTTACCAGATACTTGGTTTCTTAAACTTGAAATAAGGGTGTGTCGACAGGAGTTGTAGTTTTTGGTGCAAAGAGTTTGAACTCTGTTACTGTCGATTTTCTTTTGGGAACAATCGTTGTAGGTTTTTATTTGCAAACATATTTAAATTGCTTGTTGTAGGCTTCGTTTTTGAAGTTGTCCCTTGGTAATAGTTTAAGATCTGTGAGAAATGACTTGTTTTCGTGTTTGTTTGTGACAGTAGGAAAAGAGCCGAGGGCTCGATCTCTGTGTAAAGATAATATTCCTTTTGGTAATACAAAGTATGCTAAAACATTTGTATAGATATCTGGGTTGTTTGTCTGGATACTATAAATTGATGTCGTAATTTCCTGTTTCGTAATGTTGATAATAAAAGCCAAGTCGAAAAGAGTTTTACCTTCATTTGCAAGGAAATGAATAGGGCCAAACCCTAATTCGTACTTCTGTTTGCAAAAGAAAATTTAGACAAGACGTAAAATGTCGAATAGGGTTCGATCCACAGTTTGTGTAAAATGTAATGTTTTCTACTAAAATACGATGATAGAGGAGGACTGGACTTAACTAGGTTTTTGAAATGAAGCTAAACAAAATGCACTTATAGTTTGCAGATCCAAAAATGAAAATCACCATAATGCTTATGATAAAAATAGAAATCAATGTGTATATACAGTGTAGCAAATGTAAAACTATCAATTTCAGATTCTATCCAACAATTCATTTCTTATAAACGTAGTAATGTTTAAAAATAAATTCAAAATCAACATTATATGTGTGAAATAAATACAATGAAACAGTGTGTGAGTGAAATGTATGAAGTATGAAATATGTGTGAACAACTATTGTTTCCAGCATGATGAAATGAATGTAATTTCTATTCAATTTCAACAGTCTTAAAATAACATAGAGAATGTAATTTTATCTACTTCCTATATACATAATAATGTTAAATGTATTACAAGCTAATTGTACATGAATTATATATTGATTGTTTATCATATAATTGAAGAAACATTATGTATACTAATTATTATACAGAACCTTCTACAGTTATTTAACCTAGGAACAGAAAACCGATAGATATATGATTACTATCTATCTATCAAATTCAATGGCAAATTTTGCCTATCTTCTAATCTATTTTAATTTGCATATCTCTACTAGAGTACGATGCTCCCAAACAACATGTGGAAAAATGGGGATATTGGTTTATCAATTTAACTTTAAACTTAAACATTTCTAGAATTAGCTCTTTTTCGAAAGCAAATAAACAGAAAAATACTAGATAAATAGAACATAATTATTTACTGAAAATAAGTTAGGAAATCTTTAAGAACCTGAGAAATTCTGTAGGGAAACAAACAGCCTAAGAAGACTGTTCCACCCAACCAAATTCTTGAAAACAGTCAAGTACTGTCTTACGACCCCCGAGCCTGTTCACTGAACCACCAGGAGGAAGAAACTTCAGGAATTAGGACTTTTTCTTGTTGCAGTAGTAATCTTCTAAATCTTCAATAGGTAGCAGTCCAAAAGCATTGCTCCTACAACTCTGTTTCTCCTCAATAATATGCAAAACTCAGTTTTCAATCACCACTAACCTCCCTTATTCGAATCTCTCTTGAAATCACCTGATTCACAAGAGGAAAATATTCTGCAGAAATATTGATTAAGGGCTGCCTGTCGAATTCGAATTTGCCTTTATAGGCTGCCTGTCGAATTCGAATTTGCCTTTATAGGCTGCCTAGGCCTTTTCAGATGTTACTGGGTCATTAAATGAGCTGACTGTTCACTCCCTCCAACTGGGGGATAATTCCCTATTTTAAGGGAAGTTGTCCCATAACCAAAAGTTAGTGGTGTGATGTAACTGCTGCCATGTGTCCCATACATTCCAACAGCTTCCATTCCTCCTAGTGGGTTAGTGAACACTCATTCAACCATCCTCTTGGGTGTTTTTCTCCTAATTAATTTATTTAATAAAATAATATTCAGTAATTACATTCATCCATGATCAAAACTGATCATAATTACAAAACCTGTAATTAAATTTAACATAAAATATTTTTGCAAATAAATAATAATGTTCAGAAATTTGGGTAGGTGACACCCGAAGACCCGGAAGCGGTGCCAACGAGCCATCTCCAAATCTAGGGTTTTGCTCAATGATGGCCATTCCAAATTTTCTCAAGGGGGCCATTTCTTGTCCGGATGCCCCCAGGCATGCGTGGCGACTGTGGACAAGTCCATAATGGCCATGTGGACCTATGAGAGGCAATGGAATCCAAGTCCTCTTGTCGGGTTGGGTTCCGTAGCCTCGGGGAAAATCCTCTAGGTGTCCCTGAACGACCCCGGGGTGCTCAACTAGAATGCTCATGGCACCAAACCGTGGCTCGGTTCGCGAATCCGTCAACTCCGGTGGTTCCGGGACGCCGGGCTTCAGCTAGGGGACCCCCCACAATGTGCCTCGAAGCCCCAGAAGCGATGCCAATGGGCCATCCCCAGAGCTAGGGTTTTGCTCAGTGAGGGCCATTCCATATTCGTTCGAGGGGGCCATTTCTTGTCTAGAGTGCAGAAGAAGATCAATTTTCGACAAAACAATGTAGTTAACAGAAGAAGATTAATTTTAGACAAAACAATGTAGTTATTACACGTGGAGGCAGCGGTTTCTCATGGAAAACGAGTGTAGGGTTGAGTAGAGGAAAGATGTTGGGAAATGGGTTCTTACAGTAGATTTTCTTATGGGCAAGTGGTTTACAGAAGGAAATATGGTGGCTGCAGGTATCTATGTTTTTCTTCCGACAGAAATAGGATTTCCCTCGGAAGAAAAGCATAGATACCTACAGCCGCCAACGCATAGATACCTACACCTTCCCATCGGAAAATCTAATGGAATAGCCCATTTCCCAACATCTTTCCTCTGCTCAACCCTACACTCGTTTTCCACGGGAAACCACTTCCTCCACATGTAATAACTACATTGTTTTGTCGAAAATTGATCTTCTGCTAACTACAATGTTTTGTCAAAAAATGATCTTCTTCTACCTCCGGACTAGAAATGGCCCCCTTAAGCGAATCTAGAATCACCTTCAGGTGCTACAGGCATTCTAGTCAGGCACCATGGTGGCCATGCACGCCCGGGGGCCTCCAGACGAGAAATGCACCCCTTGAGAGAATTTTGAATGGCCATCGCTGAGCAAAACCCTAGCTCCAGAGATGGCTCGTTGGCACCACTTTCGGGTCTTCGGGGGCCGCTATGGGGGATCCCCTAGCTGAAACCCGCCATCCCAGACCCACCGAAGTCGATGGATTCACGAACTGAGCCACGGTTCAGGTGCCACGGGCATTCTAGTCAGGCACCCCGGGGCCGTTTAGGGACACCTGGAGGATTTGCCCCGGGGCCACGGAACCCAACCCAGTGAGAGGACTTGGATTCCGTCACCTCTCACAGGTCCACATGACCATTATGGACCTCTCCACAGTGGCCATGCACTCTCGGGGGCATCCGGACGAGAAATTCCCCCTTGAGCAAATTTGGAATGGCCATCGCTGAGCAAAACCCTAGCTCTGGAGATGGCTTGTTGGCACCGCTTTCGGGTCTTTGGGGGACACTGTGGAGGGTCCCCTAGCTGAAGCCTCTCATCCCGGACCCACTGGAATCGATGGATTCATGAACCGATCCACGGTTCGGGTGCCACGGGCATTCTAGTCGGGCACCCTTGGGCCATTGAGGGACACCTGGAGGATTTGCCTCGAGGCCACGGAACCGAACCCGATGAGAGAACTCAGATTTTGTCAGCTCCCATAGGTCCACGTGGCCATAGTGGATCTATACACGGTGGCCACGCATGCCCAGGGGCCTCCAGATGAGAAATGGCCCCCTTGAGAGAATTTGGAATGGCCTTCACTGAGCAAAACCCTAGCTCCGGGGATGGCCCATTAGCACCGCTTCCGGGTCTTCGAGGCATACTGTGGGGGGTTTCCTAGCTGAAACCCAGTGTCCCAGACCCACTAGAGTTGACAGATTCGTGAACCAAGCCACAGTTCGTGTGCGATGGGCATTCTAGTCGGGCACCCTAGGGCCATTTAGGGACACTTTGGGCATTTGCTCCGCGGCCACAGAACCCAAACCGGTGAGCGGACTTGGATTTCGTCGACTCTCACAGATCCACGTGGCCATGTGGACCTGTCCATGGCGGTCATGCATGCTCGGGGGATCCGGACGAGAAATGGCCCCATTGAGTGAATTTGGAATGGCCTTCACTGAGAAAAACCCTAGCTCCAGGGATGGCCCATTAGCACTGCTTTCGGGTCTTTGAGGCATGCTATGGGGGGTCCCATAGCTAAAATATGGCATCCCAGACCCACCGGAGTCGACAGATTCACGAACCGAGCCACGATTCAGGCGCTACAGGCATTCTAGTCGGGCACCCCAGGGCCGTTCAGGGACCCTTGGAGGATTTGACCCGGGGCCACGAAACTCAAACCGGCGAGCGGACTTGGATTACATCACCTCCCACAGGTCCACCTCACCATTACGGACCTGTCCACGGTGGCCACGTATGCCCAGGGGCCTCCAGTCGAGAAATGGCGCCCTTTAGCGAATTTGGCATGGCCTTCACACTGGGGTCAACTCTAGAAAATATTCCACAGGGCACTTAGGGATAGCGTTCCCAGCTAGATCCTACCTAGACACACATGTAGGACTCCTCGGAACTTGGTTTTGTTGCACGGTTGGAGTTCTACGCCCCCGGCAGGTATCCAGCAGGTGTCACTGAAGGCCTTTTGGATGCGAGACGGGATGAGCCATAGAATGAAGACCATGGCTCAGATCGATGAACCATCAACTCCGTTGGATTTAGCACGCTGGGATAGTGCTAGGGGTACCCCTCCCCTCCGGCCTGGTGGACCCACCCTCATCTTGTACGTCCATCTTGTAAACTAGGGTTTTGCTGAGTGAGGGAGTGTGCAATTTTTGCACATGGGGGTCAACTCTGGAAAATCATCCACCAGGAACTTGTGGCTAGAGTTCCTAGCTGGAACCTGCCTAGACACACCTACATGACTCCCCAGAACCCATTTTTGTTGCACGGTTGGAGTTCTACGCCCCTGACAGGTATCCAGTAGGTGTCCCTGAAGGCCTTCTAGATGCAAGACGGGACGAGCCATAGAATGAAGACCGTGGCTCGGATCGACGAACCATCAACTTCATTGGATTGAGCACACCGGGATAGTGCTAGGGGTGCCCCACCCCTCTTGCCCGATGGCCCCCGCCCTCATCTTGTGCATGCATCTTGGAAACTAGGGTTTTGCTCAGTGAGGGAGTGTGCAATTTTTGCACATGGGGGTAAACTCTGGAAAATATTTCGCCAGGCACTTGTGGCTAGCGTTCCCGGCCAGAACCTACCTAGACACACCTGCAAGACTCCCTGAAACCCGATTTTGTTGCATGGTTGGAGTTCTACACCCCCGGCAGGTATCCAGCAGGTGTCCCTGAAGCCCTTCTGGCAGCGAGATGGGACGAGCCATAGAATGAAGACCGTGGCTTGGATCGATGAACCGTCGACTCCGTTGGATTCAATACCCTAGGATAGTGCTAGGGCTACCCCTCCCCTCTGGCCCGGTGGCCCCACCCTCATCTTGTACGTCGATATTGGAAACTAGGGTTTTGCTGAGTGAGGGAGTGTGCAATTTTTGCACACGTGGGTCAACTCTGGAAAATCTTCCACCGGGCACGTATGATGATGATGAAGAGGTTGATGGTGATGGTGATGGCAATGGCGATGGTCATGAAGATGATGATGATGGAAGCTTTGATGAGGAACTTGGAGTTAGAGTTAGAGTTGGAGTTAGAGTTAGGGTTAGAGGTAGAGTCAATGATGATGATGGAGATGGTGGTGATGATGAAGACGTTGATGGTGACGGTGATGGTGATGGTGAGGATGGAGAAGATGGCTTAGTGTTATGGGTTGGGTGAGGGTTAGGGATAGCGTTATAGAAGGAAATTAAATTAGGGTTAGAGTTAGAGTCAATGATGATGATGGAGATGGTGGTGATGATGAAGACGTTGATGGTGACGGTGATGGTGATGGTGAGGATGGAGAAGATGGATTAGTGCTAGGGTTTGGGTGATGGTTAGGGCTAGGGTTATAGAAGGTAATTGAATTAGGGTTAGAGTTAGAGTCAATGATGATGATGGAGATGGTGATGATGATGAAGATGTTGATGGTGACGGTGATGGTGATGGTGAGGATGGAAAAGATGGCTTAGTGCTAGGGTTTGGGTGAGGCTGATGGTGATGGTGATGGTGATGGTGATGATGATGGTGATGGTGGTGAGGTTGATGGTGATGGTGATGGTTCCGTCTCGCATCCAAAAGATGGAGATGGTGATGATGACGAAGATGGTGATGATAATGAAGATGGTGATGGTGGTGATGGTGGTGAGGTTGATGGTGATGGTGATGGTGATGGTTCTGTCTCACGTCCAAAAGATGGAGATGGTGATGATGACGAGGATGGTGATGATGATGAATATGGTGACGTTGATGATGATGGTGGTGAGGTTGATGGTGATGGTGATGGTGATGATGAAGATGGTGATGGTTCCGTCTCGCATCCAAAAGATGGAGATGGTGATGGTGATGAAGATGGTGATGATGATGAAGATGGTGAGGTTGATGATGATGGTGATGGTGGTGAGGTTGATGGTGATGGTGATGGTGATGATGAAGATGGTGATGGTTCCATCTTGCATCCAAAATATGGAGATGGTGATGGTGATGAAGATGGTGATGATGATGAAGATGTTGACGTTGATGATGATGGTGATGGTGGTGAGGTTGATGGTGATGGTGATGGTGATGATGAAGATGGTGATGGTTCCGTCTCGCATCCAAAAGATGGAGATGGTGATGATGACGAAGATGGTGATGATGATGAAGATGGTGAAGTTGATGATGATGGTGATGGTGGTGAATTTGATGGTCATGGTGATGGTGATGATGATGAAGGTGGTGATGATGATGAAGGCATTGATGATGATGGCGATGGTGATGAAGATGATGAAGGTGTTGCGGAATTTATTTATATCCAATGTATTTGACTCTAAGAACCTCTCATGCATGATTATAAAAAAATCAAGATTCCCTCAACCCCCAAACATGCCCTTTCAAAGAATTTTTTATCATTGAGTGTGGTATGGGTGCCAACATGAGGTTTTGTCTACTACGGATGGATCTTGGCGTCTTGACCATGGTAGGGGTGATGACAATGAGGTTCATATGAATCTAATGAATCTTCCATGGATCATGGGGTAAAATGATCTCTCAAGTATTATTGCATGTGAACTTGCATGTACCAAGCTACAACAAATCTTTCACAGTAGTGGATTTGTCTATGTGAATAGATAAGTGAAAAGATTTTAGCAACAAGACCTATCAATTTTAACTTGGAAGTATGGTAAATGTTCAAAGTGGGATTGAGAGGCTTGATGGTGATTGTAGTAGTGGGCATGGTATTGGTGAGAATAATGACATGATAGTGGAATTAAACATTAATATGGTGACCCTGGAGCTTGGATCCTAGCCTAGAAACACGAGAGCCTAGCCTAAAAACCCTAGTTGGCAGCATAAACCCTAGTTTGTATTCTAATCACAATGAAACCCTATTGTGTATCATAAGATCTAGCCCTAAATTATAATACATGTAAATATTAAATCATTTTCATTGTACATTTATATTCATCTGCATACATTTGAATCCAAACCACTATACACATATATGCATACATAAAATTAGATCGATATCACATAATGATAAATTAAGGAAGTCCTAATTGTAAATGGTAGTGGATGTGATGGTCATCAAATCAAAGGTGGCTATATCTGTGAGTGAGAATTAATGAGCTAGCTATACATCATGCTCAAGGTTGTCCTATTTGTATGGTGACAATTGATTAAGAAATGATTCCATAACTTGGTTATTAATTTGTTGTATTGTATGATCTTAAGTGGAAAAAATGGTCAAAATAAATACTAATGACGACATTTCATTATGTAGAGTATGGCCTTTTTGGATCTCATTATGTAGAGCTATTAAAAATCATGTTGGATCTCATTTTAACCTTTTGACGACAATGGACATTTTCTATTTTTAAGTGTTCTTTTCCTAGTACTCAAGCTCCCAATATATATCTTATGTGCCATGAGGTGTGATTTGTCCATCCATTTATTCCGTTTGTTTTTAGATTAATTCTCACACATGATTTTGTTTGAGTTAGCCTATGTTTACAATGTTCTCTTAACATAGATACCATTAGAAGCTTTTACATGTGGAAAGATAAACCAAGTTGAACTATGATATCCAACTTCTCTTCTAAGATCTAGGTAAAACCCAAATTTACACAACATCACATCATGATACACACAACATGAGACAACCACATTAGACAACAAGATATATAAATCACATAACTGAAAATCCATGTACATCGAGGCTACAAAACTCATCCAAACATATACAATTTATGGCGAATAATGGAACATGGTTCCCAATGTACGTACAATGGCAACTCGTGCCCTGCACAAAATGTGACAACTCATGCCATAGATACAAAATACATGGCAACTCGTGCCGTAGATACAAAGTACATCAAAAATGGTGCACAAAAGTGCCACATCGTGGCTAATGTACATAACACGTGGCGTATCAAGCATTGTGACCACCGCCGTCACTCCCAGGTGTACATCCAAAGTTGATCTTCCTACTCTTCGAGCTACCAGTGCCTCGGGTCTTGGTCCATTTAGGAGTAGATCGTGTCTCCGGGCTCTGGAACAAATGATATAAGATACTGTCATTTTCAAGCACTTGCAACATTTACCACATTTATAAAAAAAATCTAGAATTCGAATATTAAATAAATCACCTCTGACATGAGTGGGAAATGTTGGGGAGGTGTCCTGGATTTGCGGAGCCTCTCGGCAATTCCATCCTACAACATTTAAAACAATCATTTCATTGAAAAGGAATAATTGCTTAAATTAATTTTTGTTAATGCATCAAAATATTTTCATAAATTAACTTGATTCTCACCGTGAACACCTCCGACAATGGACATGGCTGGCCTTATGGGCTAGCAGGTGGAGCAGATGGCCAGATAACCAACTCCAATGCAGTGATGGAGGGGGGCGGAGATGTAGTGGCAGCCACTACAGGTGCAACCACTGGAGATACTGATGAGGATATTGGAAGAGTAGATGCCACAATAATGGAGGGAAGTGGGGATGATATGGTGGGAGAAGACATGGTGGTATGGGGTGGAGGAGGACCATGTGGACTATGAACCCCTGCCAGCTGTAGGATAGAGGGTATCGAACAGAAAGGGCTATGGACGGTGTTGAGGGATGGTGCATGGTAGGGCAGTCCTGCATGGAGGAAGGAGGATGGACAAATGGGAGGTTGTGGATGAAGAGGGGAAGGTAGAAGGAAGGGGGGGGCATGGACGAATGGGGGAGGATGTATAGACATGAGGGCGTGGATAAATTGGGGGGGTTGTATGGACATAGGGGGGTGGGTGAGTGGGTGAGGATGGATGGACGGGGGAGTATGGTCGGAGAGGGGGGGATGGATGGAAGGGAGGGGATGGACATAGGGAGGGTTCTAGATGAAATCAAGGGGGGGGGGAACTCATGGGATAGGGTGGATACAAAAGACTAAAATGCGGAGACACAGCTGCTAGTGGAACCTACATATACATTTGTAATATCACAATTTAGTAAACAAACATCAAATTAAACCATAGTAAGTCGTAACGAATCAAATTAAAAGCATGTTTATAACTACACATTGTACCTCTCTATATGGTGATGTGCCAATCCCTGGCAGGGGTGGCTGATCACCGTAGTCACGAAACACATGTGGACAACAAAATGCATCATGTTATGAACATGTTAAACAAGTCATTATCTAGGAAATCAAGATATTCAAAAACATTGTATGAACTATCAATGTGTATGCCATAAATATAAATACTTGAGTAATATAAATGACATAAGTAATAACAAAATTGTGTCAGGTACTGCAAATACCTCCATGTGGGGTGCAATTTCAGTAGCAGTTGCCATTGCTGCATCCAGGTTGGGAGATTCTATGTTCTCCCATCTCGGTGTATCAGCTCTGAATAACTATACATTGAAATAATGGTTTAGGTAAAACAAAAATACTTTCAAAATACTTTACAAGTTATAAAGTGATGATTGAAAACACATTAAAAAAATTGCTGACCTGATCCATATAAAAACCCTCGATCCAGCCAGGGCAAGTGTTCCCGCAATGGGGACAAAGATGTGTCATTGTCCCCGTCAAACTAGAATGCCTAGCATGGCCACCATCGGTCATGGGTCTATCTTGGCCCTGTCGTGAAGTCCCTACACCTAGATCTCTATCAAGGTCACCTGAACTCTCCACTGTAGTCGCTGCTACAAAGGAGGTGTGTCTGAGGAGACCACGTGCAACATTACTCATTGCCACCTTGATCTGATCAAGCTTATGGGGAAACTGAGGTGGCTAGGGAGAGGGGTTGGGGTCGCGCCTTGGAGCTGGTGGCCCTCTCAGTGGGTTCCTCCTAGAAGTAGGTCGATCTTGGGCAAAGCCACGCCCAACACCATGGAACTCGTTTATGTCAAAATAGTTGACATGTAAACCGAAGAAAAACTCAGCCCACAGTTGGCAAAGGAAGTACTGTGGAACCTCCCTATTATTGCAGGGAGGTTTATCGTACACCATGAACCACCTCTGCATCCAATTGTCCCTCCACGGTTGGTAATGACACCAATCCATGCAGACACATGGCTTTGTAATGTTCAATGTTTGGCCTATTTTTGGATCAGTGAACATACTATATAATTGGGCTTTTGTAATGTTCAAATCTTTTATTGCTTCCTTGGAGATGCCCATGGAGTAGTACTCCCACATCCTAGCTCTAAATTGAGTCATGTCGGTCAGTTGCTGGTGTGCATGTATGAGGGAGTCGATTGAGTTCTTAATTGACATGGCAAGAGACAATCGAGATGGTTCACCCGAGTTTCGATGTTTGTGAGTGTGCACTCGCATTTCGTTTACATAGTGGTTAAGGTCATCTTGTTCAAAATTAGGTTGTGGGTTTTGGTTTTGTTTGGCATTTGGATTGTGTTCACGGTTTTCTTCGGCATTGGGTCCAAGGTTTGGGTTTTCTTGTGTTCCACCGGACTCGAGGTTAACATCTTGTTCACTCATTGTCTTAGTTACAATCTGCAGTTGAAAATTGGTTCATTGTTTTTAAAATTTGGGAATTATTTACAATTACATAAACAAAAAAAATACAAAAATTGACACAAACAATGAATAAAATTGAAGAAAAACGTGATATTTACCTATTAATCGAAGTGGTGACAAGTTTGTGGGTGTTGTTGGGTAGTTTTGGAGTGATTTGGTCTCTGTTCGTAGTTGAATGGACGCGTACACGGAGGAAGTGGACACGCTCGGCCGACCAAATGAAAAATGGGGAAATTGTCGACTTCTTTTTTTTATTATATTTTTAACAGGGGTGCATGCGCGTCTCCTCTGCGCGTATGCATTAGACACGCACATGTGCCATCAATGCGCACGTGCCTCGGTTCGGTACCGAACCTAGAGGCACGTGCACATCTCCTTAGGTGCGGTCGCGCTATTTTTTTTGTCCGCTAACGTGGCCCTATTGCAACAAATTTGGGGAGCATCTTCGTGCGCCCCCCCTTAAATACTCTTGATTAGTTGATGATTTTTTAATGAGTTTAAAACAAATTTAATACATACGTTACACTTTTAAACTAAATAGTATCCTCAAAAGAAAACTAAACTTTAATCCTATGCATCTAACCGAAGATTATGACAAACTAAAAATTAATATGATATTAAAGAAAATAAAATGAAATTAGAATTTTAAAGTTTTATTTCAAAATTTCAATTACATCTTAATAAATTTAAATTCAAAAAATAAAAATATATGAGGGTGTGTGCAAGCTAATAACGGTCTCTTTTGACAGATTAGATGCAATAGAAAAACAATGTTTCCAAATATAAAATTCGTTTCTATTGAAAATTTTCTTAACTATCAGAAGTTTGATCATTTGTAACATGCAACTTTTATTTTTTGGACAAATTATAATGTATATGTTTTTGTGGGTGTAGCCTTTGAGTGCCTAAATGATGGAATCAACTTATGAAAACTTGTAGACATATAGAGAACAAGCAATACTAGTGCACTGCTAATTTTCCTCTAAAAAAATAATAATGAATCATTTTTATTTAATTATCTAAGTGATCGAACCTCAAAAACAATATTCCAATTGTGGGTGCAACCTTTGAAGGTCATAATGCAACTATTTTGAAATAGTTTTTTAATAGCATGTAGAGGTCGTTAGCAATGTATTTTTTGAGTTAAGGAGTCATGGCACATGAAAAATAAGAAAAATATACATATTCCTTTTAAAAATCATATATTTGGAATTTGCAGAAAAAATGCTATTTGCATCTAAAATTTCATAAAAAATGATGGTGTGTAGAATATTGTAATGAGGGGCTAAACATAAACACACTTAGAAAATTGGATACAATGTTCAATTAGCCATGATATATCATATTCCAAGGTACATACATGGTAAATCGGAAGCAAATTCCGAAGTAGAGACATAGGCATACGAATGTCACTCTAGCTTGTGTGGAGGTTCTCGCATAATGCTAAGTAATGTGCTTGTGTTTTGTTTAAATTTAAATTGCAAATCCCACCAAAACAAAAAATGCACATGCATTTTATATTTACAAAACGCGTGCACGCTTTATAGTTACATAACACGTGTGCATTTTATAACACTGTAATTTTTTTTGCCAAAGGGGGCGATATAATTTTATTTTACGCTGATTATGTAATATACCAAAATAAAATAAAATTGTTTAGGTAATAACATAAAATTTTATGCTCTTTTATGCAAAAGATCCAACTCATCTATTTTACTAGATTGTTAGTAATAAGTAAATTTTTTTTTTTACGTACCTTATTCCCACATATATTTACTTCTAAATTTTCCTTCTTGACTCATTTTGTATATACAACCTAAATCTTGAAAATCTTCACATGTTAGATTTATATAACTATTCGTAACCATAAAGATATAAAGGGACCACATTCATATACTTTAATGATTACTTGTAAATTGTACTAGTTCAAGTAAGAACTTATAGCCATGTATATATGTATTCTTCATGTGGATAGCATCACGCAATAATTCAACTATGTGTGAACAATATATATAAATATATGTCTAGAAGTATTGCATGCATATGACACCCATCGAAAACCACTATAATTATGCTTTATAACTTAAAAACATTAATATACTTTTAGCATTTTAAAAATAACTATGTATAAACAACGTGTCAATGCAATTTATATTGTATTACTCGGATCTCAATGAGAATTTTAAACACCAATCTTCTAGTATGCGTATGCCACTTGTCGACAACCACTACGATTATGCTTTTAAGTATTAATTAAAACATTAATAACTTTGAGCGTTTTTGACATAAATATACATGGGTCTAATTTAAACAAAGGGCCAATACAACTTATGTTTATACATATATTATTTGGATCTCCGCAAGAATTAAACATCAAGATTTCAAAGTATGCTATAATTACTATAACCAAACGACCAATTTAATCCCCTAAAATTATTAAGTAACTATTAGTTCTCCTCCAATTGAGGACTGTCGTTGAACATAGTAAGATCTGGACTGGTTGTTAATTGTACATATATATATATATATATATATAAAATACAGAGCGTATTTTCGACATAAAAGGAAAATATCATTATGTTTGTGATTATACATAGAAATATACTTTAACATTTTTTTTTAAAGAGTATATTTATTATGAACTTCGACTACCAACAATACGACTTGATAGAAGGAGGAAATAAGGCAACATAAATCTAAGATCTATATATTTATGAGTAAATCCGGGAAAATCATGGCACCAAATTTTAGACCGAGTGGAGAAAGGCCCACTGATCTCCATATCGAATGGACTCTAAGTGATATCTCCCTTGAGAGAGGCTTCCCTGGAATCCGATCTGCTCGGCAAGTATGCTAAGTAAATAAACTTTTAGCATTATAGGATCAGAGTATTGGACAAAGACAATTTCTAGACAGTCTAAAACCGCTAGACGAATCGCATCACTTATGAACCCTAACATGTATCTCCTCCACATGCGCAGTTCGGAAAAATAAATCACGTCGAAACTCATTAAAACGAAACAGATGTACCCAATAACTGAACTGCAATCGGTTTGGAAGATGTGGATGTAATCATATGAAAAGTAAAAATATAGAAGAGGAGGCAAGGAATTTATGTTTTTATATTACAAAGTTCTGAATCTATACTTCCAAACCAATATACCGCAGAGACACAGATCTTGGTCAACTTCCTCGGCATGACAAAAAATGATTTTGGAAGGGAAATCCATTTGGAAAAGAAAGAATTTCCAAACATAAGGTTTAAGACTCTAGATAGGAGCTCACTGCATGAGGTTAAAAAGAAAGAAAAAGAAAACAAATAGCATAAACTCAAACAAAAGAGTGCAAGGAAGAGAAAGGAATCTCATGAGCTATGCTCAACTCATCATCCAGATTCAAATATAAACAAACATACTCCCCTTTCATGGCGCAAGTCACGATATGGGTTTCCCAACGTATAACTCCAACACATAAAAATTAAAATTATTTCTTACTCACAGAAACAAATCGGAGGCATGTACATACACTTCCTCCATAAATTTTATGGAATCATCAAGAAAAAAAACTAAATTATGCCGTTCTCGTTTACTAACGAACCAAGCAAAATTATTATAATAAATTCTTCCATAAAAGTTTAAATTGAAATTTTGAAAAAGAATATACACTTACTTGCAGGCATAGGGATAAATACCTGGAGAATTTAGCTCATCCCAACCATAGGAAAGAGAAACTCCATAATTTGCTCAGCTCCACCCCCGAGCTGAATCACCACCATGCACCAGAATGCAAACCAATACTTCCTCGCGGCACTCTCTTCCAGAGTCTGTATCAAGCAAAGATGGACTTATTAAAAGAGAGACCACTCCACTCGATCCTATGTTCATAACACAACGTCCCATGCTATCAAAGTGCACCCTTATTGTTGGCTTAAGTAACTGTCTTGAGGTTTTCTATAAAGACCCAAGTTCTGCGCGGTTCAAGAAACCAACAAAACCTCTTTTCACTGGCCCTTTCGGCAACAATCTATGATAAGACTGAGGTCTCACCCGAGGCGAAGGAATGGGGGGGTTGCAGAATCAGGTTTCCACAACCAGGTGATGAGTGTTTAAAACAGATTGGCGAGCAAAGCACTGCGGGACTCGCCCTCATGCGGACTTTCGGGCTGCGCGGAGTTCCACTTCTGCATGTCTAACCCTTCGGTTATCACGCCCCCAAGGACTGCGTGATGCAAGGTGATCCTTCAATGATAGGACAGTGCAACTAATGACTGCGCTTCCTCTTATTACTTAACCACTTAATGGATCTTACTTACTGTAAAAAGACACATTCAACAAGCATAATATACTGACGCCTTGCGAACTTGTACACTTCTGGTCCTGCGCTTAGTATGTAACTGATTAATTCATATATTCAACTTACTACGAATTACTTGTGGATCTGGCATCCATTCATACATGTGGTTACTTAACATATTATTCCCATCTCTACCCTTGTGGCGAATACATATAAAAGAAAAGCACACAATTGCATAAACAACACTTGACCATTCATTGTAGGAAGACATACAAATTCAAACGCATTAAGCAATCACCCAACATGGCATTTAATGTGGTTCACCCCCAGGATGGGAGCTACGTCCACATGAACTGTTGTTATATTATTTCAGGAAGGGTACAACAGTTCTAGTCTACGCACTCAGCTGTAGACTCTTCTCTCTCTCTGTAGGTCTTTGTGCACACAGCTGTAGAGCCTTTTTCAATGGTGTTCGGCAATACAAAATAGTATTACTGAAGATTAGAACTTACAATTCAACATTAACCCTTTCCCTTACAAAATGTGCCCGTTTATAGATTGTGCCCGTAGGTCACGTCTTTACAATCCATAGGCCCCAAAAAACTTTAAGGTCACCAAAACTGGTGCGGTTACCCTTCACCCTGCCTGTCACTGTCGATAGCTTGCTCCTATCACTTCAGGCTGCCTTGCTGGGGCACTCTTGGCTCTCACGTCATTCTGACAGCCACAGTCATCATAGAAAATGGTTACAACCGCATCGAAGCAATACAAGGGCCTAAAGGGTCGGTCAACAGAGGATTTAAGGGTTGAAGAGTACTTTCGTCTATGACTTCTAGCTCCACTTGATCATTATGGACCGAGTGACCTTTTGTGTCTTCGATTGCAGGATCGATTCGTCTTCTTAGGGATTGTGGCTCTTCCTCAATAGGATAAAGGCCACGTAAACATCTATACTGATGAGTCGGTAAACTGGCCTGTCACTTTACGCCCCTTTATCCTTCCTATTGCCGTCTACTTCGTGGCTTAGCTCCTTCATTGTTTTTCGCCAATCTCTTGACAGGTTGCTTTCACTTGACTTCACGCTTCTCCATACCTGAAATAGGTCACTTTCCTTCGACCTTTCCTTCCATTCCTTACCCAAAGTAGGTGCCCTACTAGCACTGCACACCAACATAGCTGCATAAAAACTGACTCTGCATTCTGAACTGCGCACTCTGCAAAACTGCGCAGTTCCCAAAACTGTTCTTCCTCCAAAGTATGCCAACTTGGGCCATTCCCAATAAGCCCCTAACATTTACTTGTGGCTCGTCCCCAAGCCACTTCCGTCGTCGATTGACTCTGTTTGGGATTCTTCAACAGGATTTATGGTCTCCAGCATCTCCTGCGAGACCTCTTCCTGAGCTTGTTCCTTTAATATGCCCTCTATTGTTTGAAGTTCAAGGAACTTCTCATCAATCTGCTCCATGAGTGCCATCCCTTCGTCCTCTATAGGCTGTAGCTTTGTGAAAATGGGAGCCTCTCTCTCCCTTAATACTGCTAAATATTTTCTCATTTCTTTCACTTCGTTGAATTTGTGCATCTTTGGTCTTGTGGGAAAAGTCTTCATTTCCGCATTTGCAGCCTCAATTTACTGTTGCCTTCGCTGTAAATCTCCCCTGACCTGCATAAGGTCTGGATTTCGCTCAATCCAGCCAACACTGTATTTGCTTCTTCGAGCAAATTCTGACATTTTAGAACCTCGGCCAAAATACTGTCTAAAGTGGCCTTTACAACTTCTGTTGGAGTTGCGCGCTCATTCGGTGGGGTACTTGGATGCTGAGCTTCCGGGTCCGCAATTTTCCCTTTATAGGAAATCTCCATTTCCATCATTTCTGTAGTAAGGGACTCCACTTTGGCCGCGATCTTGATTATTGTGTCCTCGACACTTTCTTCTTCCTCACATTTTTCAATCTTTGCGCATACCGCTGATACCGTTTCCTTGATTTTGCGGTTTCTTTCTTAAACCTGAGAAAACTCATTGGTATTCCACGTGGATTCCTGGTTTAGATCTTCGAAGCTTTCTTGAACCTCAATACTCTGGGCATATGAGGCGATGCCTCTTTCATGAATCTCCTCTACAATCTTCAGATGCAAATCGTTCAAATCTCCAAGTGGCAATGACCCAATGTTGAGGTCAAAATGCTCCAAGTTCTTTGTTGCCTTGGTTACCGTATCATTTGGGAAAATGAGGTGCGCAGGGTCAATATGCGCCACCTGAGGGTGCGCACTCACAGCATGGGTGTTAACACCCATATATTTCCCTACAATATGCAGTTGAATGGAAGTAACGGAGAGTCAAAATGTACCTGGTAAGTGAAACCGAGATACCTTCCATGCCCCAGTGCTATATGGTAGTGGGAAAGACTAAGAGATCTAAGGAGAAACAAATGTGCAAAGGATGAAAAAATGTTGAAGTATAGGTATAAATAAACGAGAAGACACACTTTATAACCTATAGTCCGCCAGTGAAGTAAGGGGAAGCTAAGCATTACACCAATCTACGGCATAGATTTGGCGAGGATTAGATCCACGACCCTAAGTGAAATACCACACAGCGAAGTTGCGAGGAAGATAAGAAAAGGGTGGATGCGATGAGCCTTCTCTGCCAGCCAGGTGTCAGCAGCAGATGTTATCGCAAGAAAAAAGATCAAAGGGCGATATATAAGATTGGGCAAATGCGATGGCATGAACTGGTGGAAAGATCCACGGTTCAGAATGCGAAAGGGATATACATCAACGACACTCGCAGTAGATCACATAAAGAAGTAACGCACCGGATAAGAAAGGGGTGGATGCGATGACATTTTCCCGCTTAATAGATGACAGCTCCAGATCCCATTGCACAATGAGAGGGAATCATAGTAGGGACCACCTGGGTACATGCGAGGCCGTCTTATGGGAAAATGTGGAGAAGAAGGAATGGCATAGATGGGAAGTTAAACCAGATCTGATGGCAAAGAAGAATCGAATGTCAAATCAAGAGATAAAGAGGCAACAGATCCGACAAAAGAAAAATAGCACGTGGGAGATCAATGGTTGAAATTAATGGACAACCGCCAAGAGAGCGAGCATTACGGAGACATGGCTATATATATGAAATCATCCTTAAAAGTTTACATTTTACCCTTTCCGAAACTTGTCTGAGTGGAAGGGTTTTTTTCCAGAGAATGATGTTCTAGCCCTGGTATAAGAGATTGATGGCTGGTCACCAGGCAGTTGGGTCTAAGCGTGGAAGTCTTGCGGTCGTGCCCTAATAGGGAGGTCCCCGGAGACCCTGTATCAGTTTCAGTCCAGGCCAGAATGGCCTACGAAGAAGCTATCTTTCAAGACCTCGGCATTGTGGGCCTGGAGGTCACCTTAGGAATAACAGTGGTTGTCTTGTTTTGTCAAAGTCCGTCCAAAGGTCATTGGACCTTTGTAACTCCTCTCCTCGGGCCCGATCTGGGCATTAGGGATAATTACCACGACTTCTCGAATGTCTAAAGTAATAGTTGGTATGTCCGAAAGCATAGGTGGGTCAAGATTAAACCCCGATATGGGAGAATTTTTTACCAAAGGTATCCTTCCACAGGTAACATTTTCCCCTGGTACTAATAGCTTCCGGCCCAGTTTCCAGATAAAGGGGAAGGGTTGGAACAAGCAGGCAAAGAATGTTCGGGTACACAGGGTACTACCAAAGGACCGAACACCAAGAGCAACCACTTCACACAAACAGATCACAGATCAACACACCGATGTTTTGACGTGGTTTAAACCCTCTTGAGGGAAACACTCCACGGCCCCAGCCAAATAGCTTCTACGGGACAATTTATTATGCAAAGAAAGAAAGTTACAAATGAGCTTCTCATAATCGATCAACTAAACAATGACCCTCCATGCTCTTTAAATAGAGATCATGGACCAATCGGGTGTTAAGCCACGGATCAAGGTTAGGTTTGATCTAAGAGAAGTTGAGCCGTCGGATCACTCTATGTCGGAAACATATCGTGACCGTCGGATTAAGTATTTACAAATGCATACTAATGCATACTAAAGAAACACACTATTCCTAACGGATATATTACACAAGTTGATCTTAACTAACTCCTAAGTGTCTAAATATCCTAACATCCCCCCTTAAGAACAACTTGGGATAGGATTGAAGGATTTACAAAAGTGACACTATTAGGAGAAGGAAGGAGGCATTAGAGCCTATCCCCCCTTAATGACATGTTCCTGAACTCCTAACATAGATCGAAGTTTAGAAAACTTCGCTTCTGTAAGAGACTTGGTGAAGATGTCTGCAACTTGATCATCTGTAGGGCAAAAGAGCACTTCAAGAACACGATCATGAACAAGATTTCTGATGAAGTGCATATGTAGCTCAATGTGTTTGCTGCGTTGATATAGAACTAGATATTTGGCAAGCTTGATGGCACTTTGATTGTCGCACCAAAGTGGAGTAGGCTGCTGCTGCTCGAATCCAAACTCTGAAAGGATCTGTCGAAGCCATAAAGCTTCCTGACTGGCATTAACTGCTGCTCGATATTCTGCCTCTGCTGAAGAAAGAGCAAGAGCTTGTTGTTTCTTACAAGCCCAAGTAATAGGTCCAGATCCCAGACTGAAAACATAACCTGCAGTAGACTTTCGATCATCAGGATCGCCAGCCCAATCTGAATCAGTGAAACCAACCAAAAAAGGTCTCCCCCCTGGACTGTAATGAATCCCAAACTGAACTGTACCTCGAATATATCGAAGTATTCTTTTAGCTGCTTTCCAGTGACTTTCATGAGGTGTCTGCATATAACGGGCAACTCGACCAACGGCAAAGGAAAGGTCAGGACGGGAATGAGTCAAGTATAAAAGACTACCAACAAGCTGACGATACAAGGTGGCATCTACTTCAGGTGAAGTACAAGTGGCAGAAAGTTTGACTCCAGACTGGAAGGGAGAAGGGGCTGGTGTACAATCTTCCATGTGAAAGAGACGAAGAAGGTCACAAGCATACTTAGACTGAGAAAGAAAGATTCCTTCTTTGGTTTGCAGAACTTGGAGACCAAGAAAATAATGCAAATGTCCTAAGTCTGACATTTCAAAAGTTTGTTTAAGACTAGATTTCACATGGGTTATAAGCTTAGGGTCACTACCAGTAAGAATAAGGTCATCAACATATAGAACAAGTATGATGAGATGGTTTCCTACTTTCTTGGTATAGACATTGGGGTCAGAATGGCATCTAGAAAAACTAGTGTCAAGGAGAAATCTATCCATTTTGGCATACCAAGCTCTAGGAGCTTGCTTAAGGCCATATAAGGATTTCTTAAGGCGGCAGACAAGGCTAGAGTTATTCTGAACATAGCCAGGAGGTTGTTCCATGTAAATTTCCTCCTGTAAATCACCATGTAAGAAGGCAGACTTGACATCCATTTGATGGACTTCCCAGTTGTGTAAGGCTGCAAGGGAAAGAACAAGGCGGATGGAGTTCATTTTGGCGACGGGAGCAAAGGTTTCATTGTAGTCAATCCCTTCAACTTGGGAAAAACCTTTGGCAACTAACCTTGCCTTAAGTCTTTCAACACTTCCATCTGATGCATACTTAGTTCTGTAGACCCATTTACATCTGACAAGTTTTCTTCCTTTTGGAAGAGGTACAAGATCCCAAGTATCGTTCGCCATTAAGGAACGATATTCTTCATCCATGGCTGCATCCCAATCTGGATTCTCTGAAGCTTCTGCAAAAGTTTCTGGATCATGATTCTCGGAAACTTGAGCCAAAAGAGAAGAGGCTCGCTGAAACTGAGAACGTGTTCGACGTTGATCTCTAGGATCACCGGCAAGATCACCAGTTGCTTCACATGTTGAATGGACCCATCGAGGAAGCACTTGTGCTGGTGCAACTGGAGGAACATGAGCAGGCGGAGGTGGATTTTCATCCTCACTGTCATCATCAGAAACTGGAGTTGGAAACTTGTCAAGGAAGTTGGAAGAAGAAGAAGAAGGCACAAACGCCGAATCAGGCTCGCAGGCCAAAGATGGCACACTCGCCGAGTTAGGCTCGCAGGCCAAGATATTTTCATCAAATTTAACATCTCTTCTAATGATTATAGCATGAGAAGGTGGTTGAAGAAGTCTATAACCTTTTACATCTTCAGAATATCCAACAAATATGCACTTTTCACTTTTAGGTTGCAAAGCTTTCCGTTTTTCATCCGGAATGTGAGCCCATGCTTCACTACCAAACACACGAAAGTGACTTACATCAGGTTTAATTTTACTCCATGCTTCTTCCGGTGTTATACCTTGTAATGCTTTTGTGGGGGTGCGATTAACTATGTAATTTGCACAATTAATGGCTTCAGCCCAAAATTGAAGACTTAGTCCCTTAGATTGGATCATACAATTAGCCATTTCTTTTAAAGTGCGGTTCTTCCGCTCAGCTACACCATTTTGTTGTGGTGTATATGGAACAGTGTGCTGTTGTTGGATGCCTTGTTCAGTGCAGAAAGTAGTGAACTGTTTGTTAACATATTCTCCTCCATTGTCAGATCTTAACTTAATAATTTGATGACCAGATTTTTTTTCAACAAGGGCCTTGTAGGCCAAGAACATGTTAAATACTTCGCTCTTAAGTTTTAGGAAATAAACCCAAGTGCGTCTGGTGTAATCATCAATGAAAGTTAAGAAATACTTGAAACCAGAAAAGGAAGCAGATGGAAGAGGACCACACAAGTCACTATGCACAAGCTCCAAGGGAACCGAGGCGTGCCAAGAGGCACGTTTGTCAAAACTGTCCCGATGATGTTTTCCGAGTACACAACCGGAGCAAACACCATCTCTGCAAGATACCATCGGAAGACCTGTCACCATATTTTCTTTACATAGTTGTTACAATGAGCGATAATTTAAGTGACCAAATCGCTCATGCCAAAGTTTGCTCAAGTTATCACTATGAGCAACAAAAACTGAAGGGAAAGGTGATGACCCAAAGTTGTTAAACTTGTACAACCTGGTAATATCATCAACAATTCCGGTAGCTAGAACCTGTTGAGGATCTTTAAAATCCTTGATTACAACTTGGTCAGGTGTAAAGGTCACAGTTTTACCTTCACCAGAATGAGTGATCTGATAGACTGATAACAAATTGCAGGAAATTCTTGGAACACATAGTACATCACTAAAATGACCATTATCTACTGGAACTGTTCCAGCTCCTACAACACTTAGAGATCTATCATCACCAACAAATATTTGTTTGGTGTTACATTCATGCATAGTAGAAAAGATGGCTTGATCCTTAGCCATATGATAAGATGCTCCAGAATCAATGAGCCATTCATTTGAAGTAGAAGAAGAAGATGCATTATAAGAATAACCAGAAGCACAAAGTGCATGTCCATGAGAGGCAGATTCTGAAGGCGAATCTAGGCTGATGTGGTGCTTCTTCATTGCTGCTTCCAAGGCTGCCATCTTCTTGAAACACTTGGATTCATCATGATTATCTTTCCCGCAATAGTTGCAATGATGCTCAGTCTTCTTGCCTTTTGGCTTGGATCCTTTGTCATTTTTTAAAGAAGGAGTTGACTGAGAGGGTTTTGGACCCTTGTTTGACTTATTATTGCGAAAATTTTGTTTCTTGGGAGGTTTGGACTTTTCTTTCTGTTGGGACAATAAGACTTTCCCAGATGTATCTGCATTGTTGATTATTCCAAGATGAATGAGTTTATCTTGTTCCCTAATCAAGGAATCACAAAAAGATTCAAGACTAGGCTCTTGATAGCTAGCTGCATTCAATGACGCTTTCATGGAGTAAAATGTAGATACAAAAATAGAATATGCAGGTCCAAGTTTGGAAAGAATATGATAAATGCATTGTTTGTCTTCCCTCTCAATCTTACATTCTGCACATAAGAGATTGAGAGTTTTGTACTTAGATAAATAATCTTGAATGCATGAAAAGTCACTTGGATTTAAATAAATCAACTCATTTTCGAGTTGGTGACCTCGAATTTCATTGTGTTTACCAAACACAGTTTCCAACTTGTCCCAAGCAACATTAGGTTCATCAATTCCAGATATGTGGAATCGCAAATCAGTAGAGATTGACATCCCAATCAATCCACGAGCTTCATCACATCTATTTGCCCATTTTATTTTCTTATCATCATCAGTGGGTTCTTTTTCTTTCCCTGTTGTAATTCTGAAAAGTCCCCTACTTCGTAGAACATCCTCCATACGAGATTTCCATGAGAAATAGTTGGAACTGTTAAGTAGAATATCACAAGGGGCGGCCATATTTGTAAATTAATGGCTGTAAAAGCAGAAACCAATAGTCTGGATGTGAAGAGCTCGAAAAAATAGGCGGTTTCAAAAAAAACGGCACTGAAAACGGACTCTGTATGATGAAGTTATGCTTGAACAAAGAAACTGTTGAAGATGTCCCCAATAGTGACGTGGCAGCTAGAGAATGTCCAGCAAAAAAAGGAACCCCCCTCTTCCCAAGATGAACCTTTTGACAATCACTTTACAAAAAAGTTGCTTTTAAGTGAATCACTTTTGTAAAATAAGTGATTTCACTTTTACAATGATATTACTTTTAAATAGTGCAACAATAAATAAAAAGCTTAAGTGACTCACTTGTATTTTTATTTTTTATTATTTAAGTGAGATGCACTTTTACAATAAAGTAACTTGAAAATAGAAATTGCATGCACTTTTCTTTTTTTAAAAGTAACTTCCTAAGACTTGAACTCAAGACCTATTAAGGAATAAAGCAACTTTGGACCAAGTGAGCTAGTTTAAAAGGTATGTAATATATGGAAATGAGGAAGGGGGCTTTTTTTTTTTTTTTTTTTTTACTCTTCTTGCTCGGTTTGCGTGCTTGCCCTTTTTCCTGCAAAACAAACCACAAAACGAAACAAAAAAAACTTTTCCACACTTGTGGAGTTAGATCTTGTTAGCTTGCCCGGAAAGTCTACGTTTTCTCTCTGTTTCTGATTTGCCGAGATCGCGCAAAGTGCACGGCAAAGAGCATACGCAGCCGAAAAAACCCTTTCCCTTTCTGTTTCTGATTTGCCGAGATCACTCAAGGTGCACGGCAAAGAGCATACGCAGACGGGAAAGCAACAATCCGAACCAAAAAAAAACTAACAGTAAAAAAAGAAATATGAGATTTTTTTTTTTTTAAAACGAAATAAAAAAAATGCGTCACTGTAACATTATACCTTCAGATCTGATGAAATACGCGTTTCTGGAGCAACCGGGAACCGTTTTCGATCAAACGAAAACTATTTTTCAATGGAAACGACGCTCCGGACGCAATGGAACACCTCCCACATCCCAGAAATGCACAGAAATATTGTAACTAGAAACCCTTTCGAGTTTCGGCAACAGCAGTTCAATATCTAGATCATAACCGGAAGCGACACTTCATAAAAGCTCTGATACCATGTTCGGGTACACAAGGTACTACCAAAGGACCGAACACCAAGAGCAACCACTTCACACAAACAGATCACAGATCAACACACCGATGTTTTGACGTGGTTTAAACCCTCTTGAGGGAAACACTCCACGGCCCCGGCCAAATAGCTTCTACGGGACAATTTATTATGCAAAGAAAGAAAGTTACAAATGAGCTTCTCATAATCGATCAACTAAACAATGACCCTCCATGCTCTTTAAATAGAGATCATGGACCAATCGGGTGTTAAGCCACGGATCAAGGTTAGGTTTGATCTAAGAGAAGTTGAGCCGTCGGATCACTCTATGTCGGAAACATATCGTGACCGTCGGATTAAGTATTTACAAATGCATACTAATGCATACTAAAGAAACACACTATCCCTAACGGATATATTACACAAGTTGATCTTAACTAACTCCTAAGTGTCTAAATATCCTAACATCCCCCCTTAAGAACAACTTGGGATAGGATTGAAGGATTTACAAAAGTGACACTATTAGGAGAAGGAAGGAGGCATTAGAGCCTATCTATTTGGCATGTCCGAAAGCATAGGTGGGTCAAGATTAAACCCCGATATGGGAGAATTTTTTACCAAAGGTATCCTTCCACAGGTAACATTTTCCCCTGGTACTAATAGCTTCCGGCCCAGTTTCCAGATAAAGGGGAAGGGTTGGAACAAGCAGGCAAAGAAGACATGTCACTCGGCCTTACTAAGATGAAGACGAAAGTTTTCAGAGGGTTATAAGCATCCTAAAGGTGCTGGATGCTTATGACTGAGAATTTGGCAAACGTGTGGAGGCCAGAAAAAGTCTGTAAAAGAGGTGTAAAAAAGGAAAAGTCCCTTGCATGGATTAGAGGTTGGATCGAAAGGTGATAGAGGTAATGTGACCCACGTCTTTCGAAGAGTGCGGGAAAGCATGAGATTAAGTATTGTCACACGAGAGACGTCAGAAGAACGGACCTGCAAAGAGGATCTCTGAATGTTATCCCAAAGGATTATCGGTATGATGGAAGGCACATTTTGCATCATCATTGGCTATGTCGTCTATCTGGGACGACGTCGCTGAGCATGCTGAAGGTCACCTCAAACCTTGAGCATCATGGTTACCTAATTTAAGAGTCCTATAGAGCTATCATGGCAATTATGACCACTTTTAGCTGCCGTCATCATCGTAGCAGTTATGGATAAGGTTCTCACATCTCTTATTTGAAGTTGTTGTAAGGGAAAGATGGTGCACCTGGCGGTTCGACCATTTTCTCTGTTACGATTGGCTCATGGAGGAAGGACGGAAGTGCGAAGTGGTGTTCATGCCAGAACAAGTGTGGGTTGAGATGGAGAAAAATCCTACCACTCCTTCTCTTATGGAATTCGACCTCATAGAATATGGCTCTGCCAGCGAAGACGAGAAAACTGATAGACGACAAGTGTCCCAAGGAAACAGACAAAGAAAGAAGAGAGAGACCTTCGGAATTGAGCAAAGCAGCCAACTAGGTGCAGAAATAGTTCACGATTTTGTAATCTCCACTGAAGAAGTGACACGTATCCTACCAGATGGTGCATCACAGGCTGACAGCTCATTGAAAGTGGAATATTTCTTTGACTCGCAAGGTCACTTGCGAACCCAAGGTTAAGACAGTCCTATGTCTATAATATTTTGTTCATTGTCTTAATCAATCTGTCTGAGGCATGACACATATGTAATATTTTTGAATTTTTGAGTGAAATGAGGTGTCCTTCTAATATTTCCATTAGGGTGAGAGGTTAGTCAAGCGAGAAGGCTCTAGGCATATATATATGAGATGTAATAGAATGAATAGGGGTTGAAAATATTTTGTTGAAAAGCCTTTGGTAATTTGAGGATTAGTCTGTAAGACATTTTTGAGCTGTTTTAATAAAGTTTGCAGAGTTGAAGCCTGGGTTTTGATGGGAATTCCTGTGTAATTGGTCTGGTAGTTTGTATTTTCTCTCTTCCAATGTGAAATTGTATTTTCTCTCTTCGTAACCCCATTTTTTTTTATTTCTTTCATGCTTGGATCAGGGTAATGATTAAGTGGAATTCATAGAAAATATGCTCTTCTTAGTCTTTTCCAAGTATTTCCCCAACATATTCTACTAAATTTGATGTAGGATTCATCTTGGTATGCCTTACATTGATGGACTGTTTCTTTTCTCTTATGTCCCACAAAATTAAAATCTCTTTGACTACTAGCTACTTGCTACCTTGCCCTTGTGAATGTGTTTGCAGAATCTTTGTGAATGATGTTTCATAGTTTGTTAAAGGTGACTCCATTGCCCAAACTAATTTTCATCCGTTTTGAACCAAAAACACGTGAATGATTTTATTTCCGGACAGAAAACTGATCTTCTATATAATTGTTGTAATTGAATATCTTGGCCGTGAATGTTGGTGTTTCTTTTTCATTATTGACAATCTTGATTATTCCAATCTTTTCATGATATTTTAGAGAGAGCCCTCTCTCTCTGTGTTGGGTCAATAGCACAGACCAAAGATTGGTTAGTGGTTACCCAGAATTACCCTCTTTCATCCTTGGGGGTCAATTTTGGTGTTAACAAATTGGCGCCATTGCCGGGGACCGAAACTGTTTTGCAATCCCTATGAGAACGACAAAGTTCAGATCTGAGGGTTGATGGAGAACAACGGTCAGACATCAAGAAGGTTGTATCATTCACCTGACGACTCCACTCAAGAGAAATTTCAATATGAAGGTGACCCCACCGTGGAGATCTGTGATCTTGTAGCATAATTGATATATTGAAAAATTCTCATGAAAACTCCACTGGAGAAGAAGCACATTTGCCTTAAACATGGAAGAATCAAGATTCACGTATCAGAACAATAATCTCTTCAAAGAAATCTTGTTCTTCTGTATTAATCTCTTTTTACCTTTATGTATATATATCAAGAAAATTTTGTCCCACCGAAGAGCTCTGGTTCATGATAGACCTTCCTTTGTATATCCCTCTCTGGACCTTATAAATCAATATCCTCCTTTAACACCTAGAGATGATCCCATCCCTTCTTCCGAATCTCATAGGATTCATGCTAAACTTTGCGAACCCTAGGAGGATGAAGCTGAAGACGCTCCCCCTGCACATATCCCTTTGTCCTCCAGATCTCAACTGAGATATAGTCCTTTAAAAATGCCACCTATTATGCATGACTACCCTCCCAAATACCATAAATACCTTCCTAGATTCGATGGAGAATCTGAAAGCCTCACTGCTGAGAAGCATCACCACGGCTTTGAACACTTTTTGGATCTTTTTGAGGTAGAGCATGATGACATTTGTATGAGGGCTTTTGCCCAGTCTTTCCAAGGAGATGTGAAGAAATGGTTCAACCATTTGCAGCCGGGATCTATAGACAATTGGCAAAGGTTTTTTGATGTCTTCCTAGAATTTTGGGGAAAAAGACAGTCATGGGACCTGATTCTTTCAGAATTTTACTCCATGGGAAGGATAGAGGGAGAGGCCATATCTAGCTTTAATAGAAGGTTTTTGAAGTTCTATTATGATATGCCAAAGGAAATTCAGCCCCTAGATAATGCTACTAAGTTGCACTATGCATCTACTTTCCCCCCCGAGCTATCCTTGTTCCTGTTGGAAAGAAGGTCTCTGAATTTGCAGCATATGCTCATTGATGCTTTGGAGGTCGAAGACAATATTAGGATGTCTAGGAATCTATCAAACAAAGGTAGGGTTGCGAGGATGGAAGAAGAAACTAGATTTGAAGAAGGGCACGAGCAAGGGGAAATTACACTGTGTCCTTGTTTTTCCCTGGATGCACAGGGAGACGACCAGGCCAGGGAAATACTAGAAGAAGATAATCATGATAGGTTTCATGTAAATTGTGATACACTTGCTAAAATTCCGGTCGATAATGTTTTTGAAAGGGAATTCGGTCCACCTAAATATGAAAAATATGAAGGGGATTGCTCAAAAACTTCATAAGTTTTTTGAAGATTGATGATAAAGAGAAAGAACAAGCGTGTAATCCACCCCAAGAGGTAGAAGCTCATCAAAGAGAGTCTGTTTCACTTGAGGTTGACGAAAGGATTGAAGCTATTTCTGCTGCCTTTGATGGTGAAAATCAAACCCTAAGCACTGAGGTTTCAGATGCAATTGGCGATGAATTTCATATCCCTCCTCCGAAGTGGGATGAGAATTGTTTTCAACAGTACCGGTTGTCATATGATCCGGAAGAGTAGAAGAAAGGTCGAGAAGAACCTATCCCGGGAGCCCTCACGGCTAGTCCTAGAGAAATAAGATTTCTTCATGTTCTGATAAACCCTTTTGCTGATTTCTTGGAAAGGTCAGAAATGGTAGGGTTTATATTGTTCTGGGAGACTAAGATTAAAAGATATATCAACATGGAGCTGTCATTTAGTGGGTTTTCCCCCGCGACAGGAGGACTAGAATGGAGATTCTAGTCAAAGAGTCATTTGCTTAATTGGCTTCATTGGAGGTATGAAATTACTTGAGTTACCCTTTGTGCCAAACAAGTAGGGTAGGAACACTTGTATATAAATAAGCTTGTAGGTCAAGCAGTTGCATTTATTTCAGTTAGTATTTTTTAGGTGTTCGGCTCCGGATGTTTGGTTGCAGCGTTGGGATGAAAGGATGACTGCAGGATGTTGCTTATAATAGTTAAAGTTTGGAAAATTGACCCAATGGATCAGGCACTTTATCTACAGAGTTCTTCGTTACCTCGCAGCGAGGATAGCATACCCTTCGGAGCCAATTGTTAACACCCATATATTTCCCTAGAATATGCAGCTGAACGAAAGTAACAGAGAGTCAAAATGTACCTGGTATGTGAAACCGAGATATCCTCCATGCCCCAGTGCTATATGGTAGTGGGAAAGACTGAGAGATCTAAGGAGAAACAAATGTGCAAAGGATGAGGAAATGTTGAATTATAGGTATATATAAACGAGAAGACACACTTTATAACCTATAGTCCGTCGGTCAAGTAAGGGGAATGTAAGCATTACACCAATCTATATCGTAGATTTGTCGGGGATCATATCCACGGCCCTAGGTGAAATACCGCACAACCAAGTTGTGAGGAAGATATGAAAAGGGTGGATGCGATGAGCCTTCTCCGCCAGCCAAGTGTCAGCAGTAGACGTTGTCGCAAGAAGAAACATCAAAGGGCGATACATAAGATTGGGCGTATGTGATGGCGTGAACCAGTGGAAAGATCCACGGTTCAGAATGTGAAAGGGATATACATCAATGGTGCTCGCAGCAGATCGCATAAAGAAGTGACGCACTGGATAACAAAGGGGTGGATGCAATGACATTTTCCTGCTTGACAGATGTCAGCTCCAGATCTCGTCGCACAAAGAGATGGAATCATAGTAGGGACCACCTTGGTACATGTGAGGCCATCCTATGGGAAAATGTGGAGAAGAAGGAACGACATAGATGGGAAGTTAAACTAGATCCGATGGCAAAGAAGAATCGAATGTCAAATCAAGAGATAAAGAGGCAACAGATCCGATGAAGGAAAAGTAGCATGTGGGAGATAAACGGTTGAAATGAACGGACAACCGCCAAGACAGTCGACATTACGGAGACACGGCTATATATATGAAATCATCCTTCAAAGTTTACATTTTACCCTTTCTGAAACTTGTCTGAGTGGAAGGGTTTTTTTACAGAGAATGATGTTCTAGCCCCGGTACAGGAGTTCGATGGCTGGTCACCACGCAGTTGGGTTGAAGCGCAGAAGTCTTGCGGTCACACCCTAACAGGGAGTTCCCCGGAGGCTCTGTATCAGTTTCAGTCTAGTCCAGAATGGCCTGCGAAGAAGCTATCTTTCAAGACGTTGGCATTGTGGGCCTAGAGGTCACCTCAGGAATAATAGTGGTTTCCTTGTTTCGTCAAAGTCCATCCAAAGGTTGTTGGACCTTTGTAACTCCCCACCTCAGGCCCGAATTTCGCATTAGGGATAATTCCCACAACTTCTCGAACGTCCAAAGTAACGGTTGGTCTGTCCAAAAGCATAGGTGGGTCAAGATTAAACCCCGATATGGGAGAATTTCTGACCAAAGGTATCCTTCCACAGGTAACATTTTCCCCTGGTACTAATAGCTTTCGACCCTATTTCCAGATAAAGGGGAAGGGTTGGAACAAGCAGGCAAAGAAGACATGTCGCTCGGCCTTACTAAGATGAAGATGAAATTTTGCAGAGGGTTATAAGCATCCTAAAGGTGCTGGATGCTTATGACTGAGAATTTGGCAAACATGTGGAGGCCAGAAAAAGTCTGTAAAAGAAGTGTAAAAAAGGAAAAGTCCCTTGCGTGGATTAGAGGTTGGCTCGAAAAGTGACAGAGGTAATGTGACCCACGTCATTCGAAGCGTGCGGGAAATCATGAGATTAAGTATTGTCACACGAGAGACGTCAGAAGAACGAACCTGCAAAGCGGATCTCTGAATGTTATCCCAGAGGATTATTGGTATGATGGAAGGCACATTTTGCATCATCATTGCCTATGCCGTCTATCTGGGACGAAGTCGCTGAGCATGATGAAGGTCACCTCAAACCTTGAGCATCATGGTTACCTAATTTGAGAGTCTGATAGAGCTATCATGGCAATTATGACCACTTGTAGCTGCCGTCATCATCGCAACAATTATGAATAAGGTTCTCACATCTCTTATTTGAAGTCGTTGTAAGGGAAAGATTGTGCACCTAGCGGTTCGACCATTTTATCTGTTACGATTGGCTCATGGAGGAAGGACAGAAGTGCAAAGTGGTGTTCATGCCAGAACAAGTGTGGGTTGAGATGGAGGAAAATCCTACCACTCCCTCTCTTATGGAATTCGACTTCATAGAATCCGGCTCTGCCAGCAAAGACGAGAAAACTGATAGACGACAAGTGTCCAAAGGAAACAGACACTTGTCCCTATCTGAATGTTATCCCAGAGGATTATCGGTATGATGGAAGGCACTTTTTGCATCATCATTGTCTATGTCGTCTATCTCAGACGACATCGCTGAGCATGCTGAAGGTCACCTCAAACCTTGAGCACCATGGTTACCTAATTTGAGAGGCCGATAGAGCTATCATGGCAGTTATGACTACTTGTAGCTGTCGTCATCATCGCAACAGTTATGGATAAGGTTCTCACGTCTCTTAGTTGGAGTCATTGTAAGGGAAAGATGGTGCACCTGGCGGTTCGACCATTTTCTCTGTTACAATTGGCTCATGGAGAAAGGACTAAAGTGCGAAGTGGTGTTCATGCGGGAACAAGTGTCAGTTGAGATGGAGGAAAAGCCTACCACTCCCTCTCTGATGGAATTCAACCTCATACTATCTGGCTCTTCCGGCGAAGACGAGAAAACTGATAGAAGACAAGTGTCCAAAGGAAACAAACAGAGAAAGAAGAGAGAGACCTTCGGAATCAAGCAAAGAACCCAACCGAGTGCAGAAATAGTTCACGATTTTGTAATCTCCACTGAAGAAGCGACACCTATCCTACCAGATGGCGCATCATAGGCTGACAGCTCATTGAAAGTGGAATATTTCTTTTACTCACAAGGTCGCTTGCGAACCCAGGGATAAGATCGTCCTCTATCTATAATATTCTCTTCCTTGTCTTAATCAGTCTGTTTGAGGCATGACACATATGTAATATTTTTGAATTTTTGAGTGAAATGAGGTGTCCTTCTAATATTTCCATTAGGGTGAGAGGTTATTCAAGCAAGAAGGCTCTGGGCATATGTATATGCGATGTAATAGAATCAATAGGGGTTGAAAATCTTTTGTTGAAAAGAGTTTTGTAATTTGAGGATTAGTCTGTAAGACATTTTTGAGTTGTTTTAATAAAGTTTGCAGAGCCGAAGCGCGGAAGTCTTCCGGTTGCGCCCTAATAGGGAGGTCCCCGGAGACCCTGTATCAGTTTCAGTCCAGGCCAGAATGGCCTGCAAAGAATCTATCTTTCAAGACCTCGGCATTGTGGGCTTGGAGGTCACCTCAGGAATAACAGTGGTTGCCTTGTTTCGTGAAAGTCCGCCCAAAGGTCATTGGACCTTTGTAACTCCCCGCCCTGGGACCGACCTGGGAGTTAGGGATAATTCCCACGACTTCTTGAACATCCAAAGTGACGGTTGGTCTATCCGAAAGCATAGGTAGGTCAAGATTAAACCTCGATATGGGAGAATTTTTGACCAAAGGTATCCTTCCACAGGTAACATTTTCCCCTGGTACTAATAGCTTCCGGCCCAATTTTCGGATAAAGGGGAAGGGTTGGAACAAGCAGGAAAAGAAGACATGTTGCTTGGCCTTACTAAGATGAAGACGGAAGTTTTCAGAGGGTTATAAGCATCCTAAAGGTGCTGGATGCTTATGACTTAGAAGTTGGCAAATGTGTGGAGGCCAGAAAAAGTCCCTTGTGTGGATTAGAGGTTGGCTTTAAAGGTGATAGAGGTAATGTGACCCACGTATTTTGGAGTGTGCGGGAAAGCATGAGATTAAGTATTGTCACATGAGAGACGTCATTGAGCATGCTGAAGGTCACCTCAAACCTTGAGCATCACGATTACCTGATTTGAGAGTCCGATAGAGCTATTATGGCAATTATGACCAATTGTAGTTGCCATCATCATCGCAGTAGTTATGGATAAGGTTCTCACGTCTCTTATCTAAATTCGGTGTAAGGGAAAGATGTTGCACCTGGCAGTTCAACCATTTTCTTTGTTATGATTGGCTCATGGAGAAAGGACGAAAGTGCGAAGTGGTGTTCATGCTAGAACAAGTGTGGGTTGAGATGGAGGAAAATCCTACCACTCCCTCTCTTATGGCATTCGACCTCATATAATTCGGCTCTGCCAGCAAAGACGAGAAAACTGATAGACAACAAGTGTCCAAAGGAAACATACATAGAAAGAAGATAGAGACCTTGAGAATTAAGCAAAGCGGCAAACCGGGTGAAGAAATAGTTCACAATTTTCTAATCTCCACTGAAGAAGCGACACCTATCCTACCAGATGACGCATCGCAGGATGACAGCTCATTGAAAGTGGAATATTTCTCTGACTCGCAAGGTCACTTGCAAACCCAGGGTTAAGACAATCCTCTATCTATAATATTTTGTTCCTTGTAATATTTGAGGCATGACACATATGTAATATTTTCTAATTTTTGAGTGAAATGAGGTGTCCTAATATTTCCATTAGGGTGAGAGGTTAGTCAAGCAAGAAGGCTCTGCGCATATATATATGCGATGTAATAGAATGAATAGGGGTTGAAAATCTTTTGTTGAAAAGCCTTTGGTAATTTGAGGATTAGTCGGTAATACATTTTTGAGCTGTTTTAATAAAATTTGAAGAGTTGAAGCCTGCATTTTGACAGGGATTCCTGTGTAATTGGTCTTGTAGTCTGTATTTTCTCTCTTCCCATGTGAAATTGTATTTTCTCTCTTCGTAACCCCATTTTGTGTTATTTCTTTCATGCTTGGATCAGGGTAATGATTAAGTGGAATTCATAGAAAATATGCTCTTCTTAGTCTTTTCCAAGTATTTCACCAACATATTCTACTAAAGTTGATGTAGGATTCATCTTGGTATGCCTTACATTGATGGACTGTTTCTTTTCTCTTCTATCCCACAAAATTAAAATCTCTTTGACTACTAGCTACTTGCTACCTTGCCCTTGTGAATGCGTTTGCAGAATATTTGTGAATGATGTTTCATAGTTTGTTAAAGTTGACTCCATTGCCCAAACTAAATTTCATACGTTTTCAACCATCCAACGCGTGAATCATTTTATTTCCATACCGAAAACTGATCTTCTGTATAATTGTTGTAATTGAATATCTTGGCCGTGAATCCTAGTGTTTCTTTTTAATTATTGACAATCTTGATTATTCCAGTCTTTTCACGATATTTTAAAGAGAGCCCTCTCTATCTGTGTTGGTTCAGTAGCACAGGCCAAAGATTGGTTAGTGGTTACCCAAAATTACCCTCTTTCAGCCTTGGGGGTCAATTTTAGTGTTAACAATGGGGTTTCCTGATTTGCTTGCTTGAGCCACCTATTTTCCCCTTTGAGTCTGATTCTCGAATGTCCGTGACCATCGTTTTTGTGGATTGGACCGCCTGAAGTAGGCTTAGCTGCAACTTCTCTTGTTTTGCTTCTTTCTCTTCCCGTGTCTCTTTCCTTATTTCCTACACCTTTGTTGTAATGGTTTCACAATGTTGTAGATATTTCTCCCTACGGATAAAGAGAAATTCCCTTAGGATAAAGTAGATTAAGCTAGCTCTAAGCTAAGACAAAAATGAAACAAATGTAATCTTGGATCCTAGATTGAACTAGTATTTAAGAGTCTTTACATTGGAGATAAAGAGAGAAAGTAACTCACCTCCATTCCAGTGTTTGTCCTACTTGTAAGACAATACAACATACAAGAACACGCAATCTTCCAATATCTCCAAATCACAAGTTAAATTCCAAATCCATATAGATATAATTCATGAAACTGAAACATAACCAATACACATGAATTAGGAAACAAGGCAAGTTATATTATTAAGAAGCTTGACAAGTGCTTACAAAGGTTGCTTGATGTCCAAGTCAATCCTTCAGCTCCAAGTGCTTCCAGGTCTAGATATCTCCACAAAAGGTTTATGATCATAGGTTTGATGCCCTCAAAAGTCATCCCTTAGCTCATAGAAGGCCTCTCTCTTATAGCATGTGGGAAGGTTAACCAACAAGAGAGAAGTGTGGATCTATGGAGTGTTTAGTGGATCAGGCTAGCTAAACAGAGAGGGGATAGGGATCGAATCAAAGGCAGCAACCCCAACAAAATATCTCGAGGGTTTGAGATCCAAAAGTCTATGGAAAAAAGGCTATAACTGGACTACCGCGCCCCTAAGTCTGAGCAGAACGCGGTAGTATCGGGGCCTAGAGGAGGAGCAAAAATCGGTAGTACAGACTACCACACCTCAGTGGATGTGCAGAGCGCGGTAGTACTTGTAAATAGGACCATGTGGGGTCGACCGATGATAGAAAAAGGTTTGTCTTTAGTGTTCAGTCAATAGTCTTATGTTCCGGTTGTTAATCAATAGGGGAAAGTGTCATCTATGGTGTTTGGTACAAAGATGCGACACTGGGTTGACAAGTGTAATATTGAGGTATAATAGATGCCCCCTAAAGTAGGAGGTCAGAAGAGACTAATGGCCGAAATACTTTATAACTACTTTGTAGAGATAACATTGAGGGGAGCAACGAGGAGCTGAAACAAAAACAAAGTGTCAAATATACGACCGAGGCAAAGCATTCCCATGCTCGGAAACAATTCACTCAAAGCATGTCTGCTAACCAGTACATTGTAGATCCATGAGTACTGAGATGATATAGATTGTAGACAAATCATGGCTACTATGAACAAGCATAGATCCATGAGATAGTAATGACACAGCCACGACCAATACATAAGTGGATCTGTGTAACAATATAAAGGAAATCTCCATCGCAACCTGGATGTAATAAAAATACAAAAAGGTGTCCAGGGTCTTCTACTCAATCGCAAATGATACGAATCTAGCCACGTGATTACAAGGTGTTGAAGTCAAACATGGTAGAAACCATTTGATTACCGATCAATGATGTGAACCGTTAATAAATGCGAGGGAAATCACCAATGATGACGATGATTCCCAAGGTATCTATAGTACATCTCAACGAGATGTGAATAAAGGAGTTGATGTCAAGCATCTGAGAGATCATTCAATCAGAGGTCAATGATGAAAACCTACTGTTGAATATGACGAAACCTGCCATTGAGGCATGCAGGTACCAAGGTACTATTGGTTGACTCCTAATCCTAATTCCTCGATAGTGATTTGGCATCGATAGGATTAGACTCGTCGAAGGTGGGCCATGATGATTCCCACATCATCGACACAAAATCAGAACGAGAGATAGTGTGAAACAATGGAACAACGGAAGATATACTGACACAACAGAGATCTTGACACGACATATGACTTGGAACAATGCAAACCCTTTGAACATATAACGACATGAAGCAAAACTTGGAAGGAAGGATTATTGATAGCAGAGGATAGACACAGGACAAGTAGACTCGTGGCTAGAGAGGCGACTCAAGATGATGACCATAACTCAGCGAAAGTAGATAAATACCCAAAAATAGACAAGGGACAGACACATGCCATGTTCAAAGGTGACAACTCACACGCTGCCAATAAAGTAAACTTGACTCATTTCCCAATTTCCACTGACATTATGGACGAGTACCTCTTTGTTGTTTTATGAGCTTGAGGAGGATAATAGATGCTCGATATAGCTCATCTCATAGATGAGTCCATTCTCACATATTTTAAGAACCTAAGAAAGGAGGGCTTCGTCCCAAAATGGGTCCTTCGATGTTAAATTTTAACGAGTCCAAGGAAGGAAAACTCGGCAGTTTTTCTTATTTAGAGAGCCTGAAAAACTTAAAGAAGGCTCCAGGATGTACTTTTTCGTAAATTTAGTCTCTCAGTCCCAAAAAAGTGTAAACCGATTCCCAAGAGAACTCTCCCAGTCAAAAAGTTGACTAAGGTATACCTTTCTCGTAATTAGTCTAGACTAGCCGAAAAAGGGGTAACCTATCAACGAATAGACAACCTTTCAAATACTTTTACAAGTGTGAAAGAGACAAGTGCACTTGGCAATATTTTTGAAACAAGGGAGTCTGAAAAGAGCTTAAAGAGAACTTCGAAGGTCTTTTTCATAAATTTAAATCGTTTCGGTCTAAAAAAGAATAAAATAAAACCGAAATAATACTTTCCTCATCATTTTACGAGCACGAGTAAAGTCGACTAAGATCGACACCATTTTCTTGAGTTTGACAAGCACGACACGGGTGTGGAAGGTGCTTGGAATCTTTTTCAAGTTTTAATCCAGAGCACGAAGAAGATAAAGTTGGCTCTAATGAAGGTCAACAAGTAGAAAATCACCAGTGTGAACAGTCTTAGGAAGATCCTGTCAAAAAGATTTGTGGAACCTCGAAAAGGCATTAGTAATGTGAAAAAGAGTTTTGACCTAAAAAGGATAAAATAATGAGCAAAAATGAATATGTGACTTATAAAAGCAAGGAGTAAAAATGAAAAGTTACCATTTCACCTTGGCTATTTTGCTCATAGAGGAAATTCATCGGTTGAAGGGAAAAACTTCAAGGGTCTATATCTAGAGATTCGATACATCATTTTGACATCCGTCTGTGCCAGGTAAGAGCTTTCAAGTTTCTCTTTCAATTTATGACTTAAAAACTTGATTTTAGTTAATATTTTCTAGTTTTTGAGGAAGTCCTATGGGGATTTTTTCACCTCTGTAACTACCGCGGGCTCGCTGTGTCGGGAAGCACAGTACTACCGCTCTATGGGTCCACATGGGGGCGCGGTAGTATCCTCTACTGCGTGCTCAGTTGGATTCTAGGCGCGGTAGTGGCGGCAAGAGGATAAAAATAATTAGTTTTTCTTCATTTTTAGACCGAGATCAAGCTACCATTTTGCTCATGAACGTTTCTTTGGACTTTTTGTAGGAGTTTATACCTTGATTGAAGCAAAATGGTCGACTGGAAAGAGAGGGAGCATGACAATGATGATCTATTGGCTGAAAATGACCAAAATACCCTAATTGCATTGCGGAACTGCGGGTTATTAAAATTCTTCAAGACCAAAGGCATCCGCAAGCAAGCTAAACTTCTCACTCACATCATACAAATGTGGGATCCCGACATTCAATATTTTTGAGTTGGGGAGCATACACTCAAGATTGAGCTTGAGGATATCTATTTTCTCACTCGTCTCTCAAAGAGAGGGCCTCGAGTGAACTTAACATTGTTCAAGGCCTCGAAAACGAGCACTGATGTCTTGACCGCTCGTTACTGTCGTCAAGGTTTTGGGAAGAAAAGCGGGAAAGTGGTCATTAAGGATGTTTTAGATCTTCCAATGAGAACTGTGTTGTTTACCATCACCCATGTGGCAGGTAGCATGAGTCCTTATTCAACTGGACTCGTACACAAATGAATCTTTCCATGGAGTGTTTAGCACCAACACTATTCAACTGGTGCGAAGGGGTACTATCCAACCTCAAGGAGCAAATAAGAAAGTGTAGGAATGGGGAGAACCACCAATTTGGTTATGGGAGCATTTTGGTGACCTTCTTTCTAGAGAGGGTGCCATTGTTGCATCCGTAGCTGACCATGCCTATCCGCCCAATCACCGAACCGAGTATGGGTCAATGGAGTGAGTATGCAGGGTGACTCGGGGGGCCACAACGTTTAGCCTTTGGCGAGGACTTCTTCTCATGGCTCGAGGATCAGATCACGATGATCGAGGACTACCCCTATGCAGGGGTGGAATTCTGTGAGGATATTGACTTGGCATTGCCCGACGACGAGGATTGGGATGACTCAGGTATGACCTTCATTCATGAATTTTCAATTTTTTGAATATGTAATTTTTAGTTGTTTTTGGAATGTGTGAAAAGACCTAATGTATGTACATGTGCATGTCGCAGATCGTGGACCAAGGAGACTCGTAGGCTATTCGCCATTACGTCGAGGTGGTATTGAGTACCGGGTTGCTTCGGGGGAGGAAGAAGAGGAAGAGGAAGTGGAAGAAGCAGGAGGGGTCCGTGATATAGAGCAGAACCTACAGGGTTTGACTCTCGGAGTCCCAACTATGAGGATGGATGATGTTCCTCTGGACCTTCAGCGGCATACTATGGGTGTGCCTAGACGTATTGGCTTACTCCTCCATAGGGTAGCTAGAGCTATAGTTTTCTACCATCATTGGCGCGTAGAATATGAGGAGGCTCGTGATAGATCTCCTAGATCTCCTTAGATAGTAGTGCTTTATCTTTTTGCGGCATGTACACGATATGTAGGCTTTGAGAGACAATTTTTTGTATGGGATTAGATCGCAAATTTTGTTTTTTAAACAAAAACTTTATGTATTCAGAAAAACACTTTCATATGTGATGATATATATATATGGACCTATTTCTATGACTTATCTATTTACAATGACTTGCGTGTTTATTTTATGATGCACTTTTTATGTATGGGCTAGATGCCAATCCAAAATGTAGTTAGCTAATGAGTCAGCTACACAATTGAATTCTCTTGGTATGTGTTGATATGAAATATAATTAAAAGATCGTTCCAAGAGGTGTACCCTTCGAAATAAGCGAAGAAAAATAGGATCGCGGATAGAGTAGATGCGGTTCAAATGGGACACCACGAGTTGGGAGTCTAAAAATATTGACAAGCAGGCGATTCCAAGGGAAGCAACCTCGGTTAAGAGTCTAATGACTGCATGGTACTCTGCAATATTGTTGGTTGCGGGGCCCAAGCAAGTGCCTCCTGAAGATACCAACTCACCAGTAGGATAATAGATTACCCAAGCTGTGGAAGCGAGATTCCGGGTGTGTCAGCTCGCACCATCAGCGAATCCGTAGTAGGAAGACATCGATGCATAGAAGCACAAGTCGAGGTAAATAGGGATATATGAGATAAGATCCATGCATACACACACAAAAGAAGAAAATGAATACAAACTAAGTACATTATGTACAACAAATATCTCACGCAGGATAAACCTACATGTAGAAGCATTTTAGGTACAGTTCGTTGTGGGGTTGTGCCAATGGTGTGCCGTCACAGTCGACTAGTTCATAGGCTCCTTTCTCCAATACACGTTTTACAATGAAGGGTTTGTACCACATAGACTCTAGGTTTCCTTTTCCAAGTTTGTCATGCATCTAGTCATATGTAAGTATGAGGTCACCTTCGTTGAAAATATGAGGTTGAACGGATTTGTCATACTGTGCTTTGACACGTTTTTTATGGCCTTCATTAGCTAAAGAAGCGTCTCGATGAGTTTCATCTAGCTTGGCTAGGTATAGAAACCGTTCCTCTTCGAAAGTGGTATTGGGAAGCAGCTCTACGGCTATCTTGAGTGACGGGATTTCACATTCAATTGGTAAAATGGCTTCCAGGCCATACACCAGTTGGAATGGTGTGAACTCGGTTGCACTTTTTACTGAGGTTCGGTATGCCCATAATGCCGAAAAGAGATATGAGTGCCAATTGGACTTATGGGTACCCACCATGCAGTGAATCATGCATTTCAAAACCTTGTTGATGGCTTCGACTTGGCCATTGGCCTGTGGGTAGTATGGGGTTGAGTTTTCGTGACGAAAATCCAACTTGGTGCTCAATTCTTCAATCATATGGTTCCTGAAGTGGGGGCCATGATCGGTCACGATGGATTGTGGGACTCCAAACATAGCTATGATGTGGTTGAATATGAACTGTGTGGCTGTTTTACCGTCCTCAGCATAAGTAGGCATTGCTTCATCCCATTTGGTGAAATAATCCACAGCTACTATGACATAGCTATGCCCCGTGGCTGAAGTAGGCTTACAATGCGTGAAATATATACCCCATTTGGAAAAGGGGCCGACAAAAACTATAGGATGAAGTGGAGTGGGATGCGAGCATGTCTTACTGTGGAAGAATTGGCAGGGTGGACATTTCTTTACCATTTCAATGGAGTCCTTGAAAATCGAGGGCCAGAAATATCCTGCTCGTAGTATCTTCTGGGACGTAGCCATCCCAGAGAGATGACCACCACATACTCCAGTGTGGCAGTCATTAAGAACGTGTTTAGCCTCGTCTAAATTTAAACAACATCGAAGAATGGTATCAACACCACGACGGTAAAGGGTATCATTAATTATAAGGTAGTACTTGGCGTGATGTCGGATATGTCGACGTTCATCGCGGTTGAGGTCGGGGCGAAAACGTTGGGTTTGGAGATATAGTAGAATATCCCCGTATCATGGATTGGACGTGCTGATGAGGAACAACAATTCATCGGGAAGAGAATCGATGGGCTCAGGCTGCTCAGTAGCACGGGGCAAATTACAAATCAACTCTGCAAAGACCAAAGATTTCTTGGATTTGGCTTTGGAAAATTCCAATTCAAACTCTTGTAGTATAATAATCCAACGAGAATATTTTCCCCCAAGCACTTGACGTGTGAGGATGTAGTACATTGGATTGAAATCTGCTATGACAGTGGTCTGGCAGAGCAGAATGTAGTGATAGAACCTCTAGACAGTGAAGACTGTAGCCAGAGCCAGCTTTTCAACATGTGAGTAGCGAGTTTCGGAATCAAGGAGACTCTTACTAAGATAATACACTACATGTTCTATGCCATTGATGTCTTCTTGGACTAACACCATGCCAATGGTGGAAGTCGAAGCTACAAGATATAGAATGTAATCCCATGTGTAATTGGGGGGTTGAATCACAGGATATTTAGTTAAGGCTGCCTTTAGATTATTAAAGGAGCATTGGGATTCGTCATCGCAAAAGAAGGGGTTGTTCTTCTTTAGAAGCCTCATGTAGCCTTTTTTTATCTCGACGAAATTTCATACGAAATGGCGTAGAAAGTTTGCGTGCCCTTGCAAACTTTGAAGTTCTGGTATGTTCGTGGGGGAAGGAAATGCTAAAATAGATTCCACCTTCATGAGGTCGAATCATATACCGTCTTTGGATATTATGAATCCCAAAATATTTTCAAATTCAACGCAAAAAACACATTTATGCGTGTTCAAACGAATATTGTAGCGGCAACATCTTGCAAAGACGGCGCCTAAGTGATCAGGATGATCTTCCCAATTTTGAGAATGAGCAAGAAGGTCATCAAGATATGGTTCTGCAATATGTTTGATATCGTGAAATGCGTACGACATCACCCGTTGGAAAGTTTCCCCGACATTTTTTAGGCCAAATGGTAACTTTCAATATGCAAAGATTTCCCATGGGTAGATAAAGGTTGTTTTATCCTGGTCCACAGGGCGTATCTCGATTTGATTATAGCCAGAAAATCCATCCATAAATGAAAAGATGACCATCCTGGCGCAGTTATCGATGATCTGGTCGATGAATAGAGTTGGGTAGTTGTCCTTTGGACAAGCTTTGTTCAAGTCATGGTAATATACATAGACTCTAATCGTACCATGTTTATTGGCTACGGGAACGATATTAGATACCCATTCTGTTAGCAGGACAAGATAGATAAAACCAACATGCAAAAGTTTTTTGACTTCCGCTTTGATAGAGGCTGCCTTACAGGGGTGTACGGGTCATAGATTCTACCGAACTGGTCGGGTGCTAGGAAAGGTTGGAATCTCATGGACCACGATAGAAGGATCTATTCCTGGCATCTCATCATAACTCCAAGCAAAAACATCGCAAAATGTTTTAAAGTAGGAACTGTAGAACTCCATTTCAGTGGGAGTACAAGTCTTGTCAATATGAATGTTTTCCACGACACCAGGCTTCACTGAAATGTCAATGGGAGTGGTTGCCATGAGACTCGCCAATTTTCCTTCGGAAAAAATTTCGTCGAATGAAGTGGGAAACTTGGTTTTAACCACTCCAAGTGAAGTGTTGGGTTTAGTATTTGGCTCAACCGTCTGGATAGTGGGGAAAGAAGACCGATGATGGAAATCTCCTCACGGTGGTTCATTACCGCACATAACCTCCATGATTGATTTGTCAGTAGGAAAAATCAATGTGAGAGGATCGATAAGAGGTGAGGGTGAACTAGCCTCAGACGAGAGTCGTGCCACTGTGTGATGGGTAGTAGGATCGACCCAATCAGTGGCTGACTGCATCACCTCATACGCTACGAGGTTCCTGTTTAACGCCATGGAGTTGCCGTAGTTTTCAATCTCGGTAGGACTCAGTATCACCGAAGAATCATTGAATGGGGTGATACTTGATGATATCATGTTGACGGGCTATATAGGGGATCCGAGCTCTGGGAAAACTATGATAAGGGAGGAATACTTCATAAGAGCAATGCCAACGTCTTGAAAATGGTATCGGGGCTGATCCAATAATGGGATAGTGTTGGCGAAGTTCTAATGAGAGTCTAGGATACAATAATCTAACTGGTCTATGGTGACAATCTTCCCTTCATGAGGAAATTATACGAGTCGAAAGATGGTAGATGCTATGGCGGTCATGGCGTAGAACCAATTCCATCCAAGTAGAAGATTGTAATCTAATGGTGCATCTATGACTTCGATGTGTAAGATACTATTTTTCCCCCTAGTTCAACACCAATTGCAGGAATGAGTCCGTAGGGCTGAAAACCATGTTCGTCAAATGCTCTGAGAGTAGTAGGAGAAGTTGTGACTTCGGGTGAACCTAAGGCTCTCCAACAATTCAAAGACATACTCAACGTGGAACCACCCTCGTCTAAGATAGTGCGATGGATGCTATTTCCATGGATTTTTGTATGAACCTAGAAGGCTAACTGATGGGAAAGCTGAGGTTTGACATACTCCAAGTTAAACATGATGGTGTTTGAAGAGTCCGATTCTACTGCCCCCAGTGCTGAAAGTAAGGTTCTGCGATGCGTAGGGCAGTGTTGGATAACCTCGAGGGTCGACATTGCACATGGTGCTTGAGCTAAGTCCTCAACAATGTTGTAATTTTGGGAAGCTCGCGCATTAGGATTGAATGTCGCCTTTCGGATGGTGCCCTTGGGTGGGCATAGCACTGTGTCTCTAGGCAGTCTCTTGATATGGAGATGACCGTTGGGGGAAGGTATGAGACGAGGATCTTCAACAGGAGACTTTCCCTTAGCTGTCTCTAGTTGTTTGTTTGAACCTGAGGGGTTATCGTATGTCTTCGAACGAGTGGTAATATGAATCTCTTCATTACTCGTCATCAACATTTCGCGATTTGCATATGTCTTTCCGCGAGGTGGGTTGTTCGGATTGCCCCCTTACGGGGGATCATGGGAAACCATCTGCTGTTGCTGCTGCGGGAAAGGGTCGGTTAACACTACCGGGTGGGAGGATCCTTTGACAAATTTTTTTGACTTCGTCCTTGTAGGGACAGTCATGTGTATAGTGATCCTCTTGGAAAATGAGGCCGGGAAACTTTGCTTTCCGACGTGGTTTGGGGTCGTTATGAGTGGGTTGTGGCTTGGAGTTCTCTTGATGGTTAGAAGGTTTCTTGGAATTTCCACGATTGTTCTTCTTCTTTCCTCCAGATGGTTGTGATGTAGATTGAACTGCATTCACCTCAGAGGAGAGAGTAGGAGAAGTAGAAGATTTTGAAACAGCCTGGGGTGGATTGGGGGAAGCAGGAGCTTGTTGACTTGTCGATTTAGTAGCAGGCTGGGCCTTGACTAAACTGACGATGGAATTGATAGGGGGTTCAATGGAAGGCTTAGTTGGATTAGTAGTAATGCAGGTGGCATGGGGAAGAAGCTCATGTAGAGTTCCAGATTGGGTATATACCAAATCCATGTACTGAGTAGAAGAAATGGCTTGTTCCTCTGTGACCGGCCTGCACATGGCAATATCCCTAGCAATGGGAGGCAAGAATGACTTCGTGAACCAATCAGCAAGTAACTGGTCTGGAATGGGTGCCTTGATTAACCTATGACATCGACGCCACTCATGGATGTGGTCCGAGATGTGTGTAGAAGCGGTTTGACGTAGTGAGGTTAATAGTTCTGTTCCAGTTTCGTATCGGATGGGGAGCTGGAAGTGAGTTAGAAACTGGATAGCCAAGGTATTAAAATCATGAAAGGAGTGTTGAGGCAGTTCGATATACCATTTTTCCGCTGTACCAGTAAGTGTGCGCTGGAAGAGTCGTAACCAAATGGAGTCGTCCATCAATGAGTTGGATGAACACCAAACATGGAAGGTCATCACGTGGTTCTTAGGGTCTTCCCTAGGCTTGGCATCGAACTTAGGAATGTCCGATGGGATTTTTCCTGGTATGGGTGGCCAATGAGGTTCATGCCATATAGGATCATTGATGAGCCTCGAAAAATTAGGTAATTCTAGCATGGCCAAGAAAGGAAGTTGGCGATTAAGCTACAAGTATGAGTAGTAATTGTATGGCGCAGGGATGCCTGAGGGGCCCTGCACAGCATATTGCTGCGTGTTGTACCCATACATGTTTCCTGCAGGGTACTGCTGGAAGTTCTGGGGGTAGTAGACCATCTGGTTACCTAGTTGTGTGTTCGAAGTCATGGGATTTATTATCTGACTGGCAATCAAAATGGTAACCGATTGTTGGATGTTCTGCTGATTGGGGATGGCGGGTACCGTAACCTAGGGTTGTTGTGTCCCAGGAATATTTGTTGCTCCTTGTTGAGGTATGGTTCCCTGGGGTTGTTGGGTCCAAGGAATGTTACCACTACCTTGAGTGGGTGGAGGATTTCCCATACCAGGGTTAGGGGGGGGGCTGCAAGAATGGCATCCATGGAATATGGGTTCCACCTTGATAAAGAGGTGGAGGTTATAGGGATGGGTTCCATGGAGTAGTTGTGGCCGAAGGGTAGGGAAAACCAAAGTTCAAGTTGGGGGAAATGAGAGGTTGCCCCCCATTTTGGTTCCAGCTTCCGAACAATGAGTATCCCCCGTTCTATGGGATTTGAGATCCCCAAGAAGGAAGCATTCCTGACGAGGGATGTTGAGGATGAGGTCCGATTGGAATACCAGCATAAGGTTGTCCACTGCTAGGTGTATTATACATGCCTAATTGAGTAGAGATGCTAGTTGAGGGGGATTTTGAATGGTCCCAGTGGGGGCGTTAACGAGTGGGAATCCTCCAAGTAAAGGGCCTTGTTGAGCAGGTGGGAAATATGTAGGCAAGAAGCAATTCAAGCTAAAAACAAAACTACAAACAAACCAAAGAGACCTGCAACTAGCTAAATAGTGATAGAGTATGTAGGCAAGGAGCAATTGGGAAATATGATGATAATTGACTATGAACCCAAAGTTTTGGAGTTTTCTACAAGGCTTTACACAATTAAGTGGAACCTCAATGCTGTAGCTAAGAGATTTCCAGGTTGTTAAGGAGCAAGAGGGAAATCAACCCAAGGTAGAGAAGGTTAAAAATGACCTGTAGGAACCAAATATGGTAAGATAAAAAAACATGGAGACTACCGCGTGCTTTTCATAACCCTAGGCGTGATACTGGTACACTACCGCATTCTATATAGTGTGGAGGGCACGGTACTACCGCTCTGTAGGTAGTTATGGGGGCGCGTAACTAATGAAAAGGATGGAGAGGGCGCTACTTTAAGAAAAATTTTGGACTTTTCAAGGCTGTGCAGACCCAGAGGACTCAATGATCAGAAGTAGAGAGCTAATGCAGAGGGAGGGGGGTGAATGGAGGTTAAGAAAGACCGAAATCCACTACTAGTTTGAAGGAAGAGAAAAAATCACAATCAAGGATAACTGAAAGTGAAAGAACTCAATCAAATAGGGTTCAAACCAGCAGAGTCGCCAGTTTTGGTTGCAGATATTTCTCCCTACGGATAAAGAGACATTCCCTTAGGATAAAGTAGTTTAAGCTAGCTCTAAGCTAAGACAAAAATGAAACAAATGTAATCTTGGATCCTAGATTGAACTAGTATTTCAGAGTTTACATTGGAGAGAAAGAGAGAAAGTAACTCACCTCCATTCTGGCATTTGTCCTGCTTGAAATTTTGATCGTGAAGTCTTCGCGATAGACCTGTTAAGACAATACAACATACAAGCATACGCAGTCTTCCAATATCTCTGAATCACAAGTTAAATTCCAAATCTATATAGATATAATTCATGCAAGTGAAGCATAACCAATACACATGAATTAGGAAACAAGGCAAGTTATATTATTAAGAAGCTTGACAAGTGATTACAAAGGTTGCTTGATGTCCAAGCCAATCCTCCAGCTCCAAGTGCTTCCAGCTCTAGCTATCTCCACAAAAGGTTTATGATCATAGGTTTGATGCCCCCGAAAGTCCTCCCTTAGCTCATAGAAGGCCTCTCTCTTATAGCTTGTGGGAAGGTTAACCAACAAGAGAGAAGTGTGGATCTATGGAGTGTTTAGTGGATCGGGCCAACTAAACAAAGAGGGAGTAGGGATCGAATCAAAGGTAGCAATCCCAACAAAATCTCTCGAGGGTTTGAGATCCCAAAGTCTATGGAAAAAAGGCTATAACTGGACTACCGCACCCCTAAGTCTGAGCAGAACGCGGTAGTACCGCACCCCAGAGGAGGAGAAAAACGCGGTAGTACGGACTACCATGCTTCAGTGGATGTGCAGAGCATGGTAGTACTTGTAAACAAGACCAAGTGGGGTTGACAGATGATAGAAAAAGGTTTGTCTTCAGTGTTCAGTCAATAGTCTTATGTTCTAGTTGTTTATCAATAGGGGAAAGTGTCGTCTATGGTATTTGGTACAAAGATGCGACACTAGGTTAAAAAGTGTAATATTGGGGTATACCAACAATCATCCACATGCAACATCGGTACCAATTTAGGCTTAACAGACTTTTTCTTCTTACGTTGGGCTACGCCCGATGATGGGCTCGCAGTTTCTTTTATTTTTCCTCCCTCCTGCCATTCCAGCTTGTCTTGCGTAGTTTCTTTGTCCTAAAAAATAGGTGTTGTTGTAGTTTCTTCCTTATCCCTGTCTCTCTTTATTTCTGTCTTCTTCGTAGTCCGACTCAACGTCAATAGGTTGGTCCACTTTCCATTTTGGTGGCCATTCCTCCGTCATCTACTCCATTCTTTTAACGTCTAGTTGATAAAATATTAGATACAATAGTTCTGTATCCGTGTCGGCCCTGGGCTAAATGTATGTCTTATGTATATCAGCCATGAATCTTACTTTTCCTCTATATGCATCAGCTAGTGGCTGTGATACTCATGGTGTTTGGAAAATCACCTCACATGGCTGACGGTAATATGTATAAAATACCTCATTGATTTTCTGTTTCCTCGAGGACTTCACATTTTCCCATAAATTCTCAAAGTGCATTCCTCGGCATTGCCCTGGCATAACTTGAACACCCTGGTAGCTAGCCGGCTCTTTCCACCCGACAAAGGAAATCAGTGCTAACAACCAACTGTAGTGGAACGAAGTTCCATTGTCCTGAGTGTCCTCAATATCTGCCAAAAAATCGTTGAGTAGGTATTGTGCCTAGTTGTAAGGGGTTCCTTTAATTGTCTTAGATGCGAGCCGGATTGCTGTGGCCGGTACCTCTAGTGGTTGGATTTTGTGCAGTATCTTCCCTGCGAGCAGTTGAACTGTGATTTTGGTGGATTCATCATTGATATCTTTGGTGGGGAAGCCACATTTTCCTAGGATTATGCCAACCTCTTCTGTGATTTTGCTGGCGAGTTCTTTTTCATGTGCTTTTCCTACAAACACTTTGGCGGGGTTGGTGCCTCATTTATTCATTATTGTAATGTAGTATATCATATCAATATTTATATTGATTCTCTTATCCATCCATATATGTCTTGAATGTACGTAGGAGAGAAACGTGCACACTACCACATTGATCTCTGGGATCCTATCAAAGTGCGAGATGCGCAAAAGGTTAAGAAACCCGGATGGTTCAAGCCCTTTCAGCCAATCCTACATATAAAGAGTTTCGGTGCCGGATTCATCAACCTGCTGACGCATGTACTAGTCGGGTTGGAACTGTTTGAACTTCTTCGGCTTCGACTGTCCTCCTTCAACCAAATCATGGTCCTCAAACTTGTAGTCTTCCACATGTCCTAGGAGGTATCCTACAACCCTTACCTGGCTGGACATGGGCGGTGTCAGAACCTCATACTCAACATTTTTCTCTAGAATTATAATAGGTGCATCAAGTCTCCATGGCAGAATATATTCAGGGACGAGATGGATGGGTTGGTCTTGAGCCTCGACTGGTGTGTGGCTCTGGTGCCTTTGGCTCTTCCTCCTGTGTGGCCTGGTGTTTATCTTTCTTCATCTTTTTATCCCTGGCGAAGTTTCTGGATGAGGCACCTTTCTCTACTATCGATCTCTCTGCAGGTGCTGACATGGCTCCTTTAAATCCTGACTGAATGAATATTTTCAATACTTCACCGATGGACAGTGGTTCACTCATGCACTTACAGATTGCTCGACTCCCTAGTTATTGAAGCTTTGAATTCACATAGAATAGAATTCTCGGTAAAAATGCACAAGTGCTCGGCTAAGGGGTATTTATAGACCCTGCTGGTATAGTACGTAGAGATCGACTGGTACTGGTGTGGTTAATGGCTCATTCTTTGGTCTGATCTCTTATGAGATATCATTCATGTCGACCAATCATTCCCTTTGAACTAATGATGTTTCCTTAATTGATAAAAGGTGTCGATGGTGCCAGGCTATTAAATCAGTTAAGTGAATCTTTAATTACCATCCTGTTAGCAGGATCTCAATGAGATCTTGGTCACTTTGATCTTTAATATGCTCGAATGGTCAAATTCTCTTTTAATACTTGATCTTGTCGACGTTTCCCTTTGGATAATGGCCCACTAATCGTCCGACAGTTGTCAAGGTCACCTTTTTTCGACATGATATGTTGGTGCTCTTGATAGAAGGTTTCATGCACATGTGTGCATCTTTATGTGTAACTACGTAGCTACGCTTCCATTTCATGCCTCTCGTCACAGCTTGTCAATCTTCGCATTTGTCCTTTTCCATTTGGTCTGCGCAACTATCTTTTCCTTTTTTTTTTCTTTTTTCTTTTTCTTTTTTTTTTTATCCGTGCAGCTTCACTTGCTGCGCAGTACATATATCCTTTATGTCAAACTTCACATATGGGACCAAAACTTGTGTACATACTCTTCCCACTTCTAGTACCCAATTCCAACTGTACTTGACACTTAGAAATTTCCTTTTTTCATGCTCATTGAGGGTTCAGCGAAGTAGGACTATCTCGATAGGGTTTTAGTCCACTTCCATTTACTAAGCCTGGTAATGTGTCTCCTGGTAACGTGGCTAATTGAACTGCACCACCGTTAGTAACATGCAAAATAGTATATGGGCCAAGCCAATGCATTTTAAACTTTATAGGAAACTTCATAAAATTGCTATCGTATAGGAGGACTAGATCACCTACATGAAATGTCTTGTTCTTGATATGGCGATCATGCCATGATTTTTATCTGTCTTTCTACATTTACTAGTGAAATCATGTGATGAAGTGATCCTCTTCCAACCCCAGCAAGTGTAGAAGCCTTTCTTCTAGCGTTTGTTCATTCTCCATGCCTGTAAATGCAACTATTCTCAAACTGGGTACAATATACTCCATAGGCATGACAACTTTGTGTCTATAGGCCAATCTGAAAGGTGTGTGGCATGTTAACTTCTTGCAAGTAGTTCTATATGCCCATAAAACAGATGGGATGCATAGATCCCAGTCATCTTTGTTGACATTGCATATCTTCATCAGTGCATTTTCTAATACGTTGTTGAAAGCCTCAACAGTTCCATTTTCTTACGGATGATAGGGCATACTCCTCTGATGATGAATGTGGAACTCTTCAGTGAGGGATTCAATAGTTCGGTTCAAGAAGTGTGTTCCTTGATCACTCATCAATATCTTCGGGCATCCAAACCTATTAAGGATGTTCTCGAATATGAACTACATGATAGTGACTGCGCTACAGTCCTTCAAGGGTTTCGCTTCTACCCATCTGGTGAGATAATCAGTTGCAGTGATAATATACCTAACACCAGTCCTTTTTTCCTAGTGGGTTAATGGGTCCCACGAAATCAATGGCCCATTTTTCAAATGCTTGAAGTGTCAACTGTGGATTTAATGGAATTTCATCTCTTCTCAATGGCCTTCCTATCCTCTGACAGACATTGCAGCTCTGACAATGTTCCTTTGCATCTTTGTGAATAATTGGCCAACATAGCTCTGCTAGCAATATCTTCTGCGTAGTGGCTCTTCCTACGTAGTGACCTCCTGATACACTTGAATGTGCATCAGTCAAAATGAATGGCTTCTCGTGCTCTAATACACATCTGCGTAGTACTTCATCCGGTCCCAACTTATATGGCTGTCCCGCAATTATTGTGAAGCCTACTGCTCTTACTACCAGCTGCTTCTTCTGTTGCATAGTAAATTTTGTCGGTGCTAACCTAGTAGTCAAGAAATAGACAATTTCTTTATAGTAGTCATCTGCGATTTGTATAGCAAATAGCTTTGCATCAAGCAGATTGTCTTCAAGATTTGTAGGTTTCTCGCTTGACTCAATCCTTGAGATATGGTCAGGTCCTAAGTTCAATATTCCTAGCTAAACTACAATTTTGAAGTCATACTCCTGGAATAGTAACAACCATTTGAAGATTCGCCCCACTAATAATGGCTTATTGACCAGATATTTCAAAGCGGAATTGTCAGTAAACATTGAGAAGTGCGCACCGAGTAAATAATGCCTGAATTTCTACAATGTGTACACCATAGCTAAGCCTTCTCTTTCAGTGGTCGTATAGTTCTTTTCAGCTGATGAGAGATTCCTTCTCAAAAATGAAATGGGATGGTCGATGTCTCCCTATCCTGGTTGTGCTATCACCACCCCAACTGCAATGGCTGAAGCATCAATGTGTACATGGAATGGCTTTTCCCAATTTGGAAACACTAGGATCGGCGTAGTTACCATCTTCTCTTTCAATGTGTCTAGGCCTTGCTCACATTCTGCATCCCATATGAACTGCGAGTCTTTCTTCAGCAGTTTCTCCATTGGTGTGGTTATCTGTGCATAACCCTTAATGAAATTTCTATAGTAACCCGTATGGCCCAATGTGGTGTGAAGCTGTTTCATTGAATTCGGTGCTTGTAGGTTCAAAATAACTGCGATCTTCGCAGGGTCAACCATCAAACCTTGATTACACACAATGTGTCCTAGAAGAATATGATAAGGAACACAGAAAATACATTTCTTTAATTTCAATGAAATTTGATGTTGTCTACACTTAGCTAACATCATCCTCAGATTCTCAAAATGGTTCTTCAGCAAACCAAAGACAGTCCAATCGTCAGAATAAACCTCTAAGAAATTATGGATAAAGTCCTTAAATGAAGCCACCACAACTCTGGAAAATATGGTTGGTGCATTCTTCAGTCCAAATGGCATCATAGTATACTGATATGACCCCCATTCGGTAGCAAATGTTTTCTTATGCCTGCCTGCTAGATCAATCATGATCTGATGATAACCAGAAAATCCATCAGTAAATGAATAGGCCTCATTTCCTCCAACATTGTCCAATACTTCATCTGTAAAAGGAATAGGAAATGGGTCATGCAGTGAAGCATCATTCAACTTCCTTAGATCTACGCAAATCTAGACTTCACCTTTAGTCTTTTTATCTTGGATAACCATCGGGCTTATCCGTTCTGACTCTTCAACTGGTTCGATGATGCCTGCGTTGAGCATCTTATCAATTTATGCCTTAACTCTTTCTTTATATCCGGGGTTCAATCTATACGGCCTCTGCTTTACAGGCTTCGCACCTGGCTTGAGGGGTATTTTCATAACCCCCAAGTCTCCCAAGATGCCTTTCATTTCTGCGAACTTCATTGGAAAGAAATCCTGGTACTCATGCAAAAGATCTGCGATCTTTGCAACCGTCGCATCATCTCAATAATCTCCAATGGATGAGAACTTCAGCTCTTCACTTGTGCGAATGTTCACTTTTCTTGTCTTCACAGGTCCACTCATGTATGGGATTTCAAGTGGAGGTCCCTCTACATCACGTGCTCCTTCGGACTCAGGTATATTGATGTTGCGCGGGTCCTCCTCGTCGCTCTCTTCTTGTTCTTCCTCATTCTCAGCGAGGTTATAGCATTCAAAGGAATGTTCTATCTTCCTTCCCCATTCTGGTTGTAGATTCATGGGTACTTTGATATCTTCAAACACCCTTTCTTTAATTTTCTCCAATGCCTTGTTTATACTTGGGCATTCTGCTCTAAATATTCGTTCCTTGATAACTTGTAGAGCTTCATTTATGCTCGAAATTTCATCTTCAAAGCTAAAAGTTCTTTGGAAGTTTGCAGCTAACATAGACCAATTTGTGGTTCCTCTGCATAGCTCCGTGTCTATATACCACTCCTCTGGAATCCGGTCCAATGTGTGCACAAACAGATGCACCCATTTTGTCTGTGGTCTTTTTATCATGCTTTTGAACAGATCTCCATGTGATCCCTTGGACTTGTCTGTCCATTATACTTTACCATGGTCAGCGTAGTGTTTTCCATGAACCTGATTTGCATCATATGCCTACACTGATCCCATGTTGTCAGCGTCTACTCGTGTGCAGCCCACCATCTAGGAAGTGTCTCGCGTAGTGCCATGTCTAGTGCTAGTATGCGGTGTTCAGCTGAAACTGATATAGTATATTCTTGAGTAAATGAATAAACATTAGTTGACCCATCATAGGTGGGGATTGGACTTCCCTTGGTTCCAATCCAGCACAGTGACTTTGTGATCTGCGTGCATCTTCTTGCAGATACTTCATGCATATGACTTTGCCAATTTTCAGTCCTGCATTGGAATATGAGATGCAAGAACTATCACATCGCCGACTAAGTGATCCATCCGCTATATAATCAATGTAGTCATCTTGATTCGTAGTCATCTTGTAAATGTGATCAAGGTCCTGTGCTCTGGATTCTTCCTGAATCAGCTCACTGTATCTTTCTCCTTGTGAAGGGTCTAATGGTGCGATGACCCTTATATCCTAACCTTCAAAGATCATCTTCTTGGTCTTCAAGTTTATAATGGAGAGGTTTTCCATCGCCTAGTCTATACCCAATAGTGCTGGAGAAGGATGACTATCATCCACAATTTCAATAACCTCAAAGTATGCATGACTTCGCACTCCATCGATATCAAAAATAACATTGGCCAGTCTCCCGAAAGGTATGACTGTTAGTTGGTTTGCCAATTTCAACTGTATGGGCGACCATAGCAACTTTGGTCTCCCCATCTGCTGCCATTTCTGCTTAGTCAAGACATTTACTTCTGAACCTAGATCATGGATGATCTCGTCCATCTCGTAATCTCCTATCTGCGCACTGAGTGCATTTCTTGGCCTGTTCTTTTGTGTTTCTTGATGTGATGAACTACTCTTTGGGAAGTATCTTTCTTATTGTGTGGTTCATACTGGTTTAACAGTTTTTGCAATTCTACTACAGCGTCTGCGCTTTTCAATAATTTCATGCAGCTCCGTAGGAACTGCACAACAGAGGTGCTTGTCTCTATTGCAGTGCATGTTTGTTCATAAGCTGCTGGCATATATTCCATATGTGGTATTTCTCTTCTCAATGGGATTCTTGGTGACCTAGGTGATTGTTCTCTAAATATGTCCCGTGCTTCTTCAAAGAAATCTTTATTTTTCTCCAAGCTAAAAGCAGGTGTCTTCCCACTAGCTTTTCTAATCCAGATCATTTTAGGAAGGGTATTCTTAGTTTCAAAGTCTCCAAAATTCAAAGCTTCTACTTTCCTATCTCTTCCTGTCGAAGCACCACTTTGCGTCACAACATTAATACTAGGATCTGCAGTCCTTCTCTCTGTTGCGATCAACTGAATATTTGGGTTAGGTACATCTTGCTTTCTTTTCTTCATTTCTGTTGCTAATAATGTGACATGCTTCATTAACATGATCAAAATATTTACAATAATTACAAGTAGTACATGAATTAGTACAATCTCTAGATAAGTGACCTAGCTGGCCACAGTTATCACAAATCATCTAGCCTCTTCCTCTTCCTTTCCCAGGGAAAGTATTTCTTCCTCTTCCTCGGAATCCTCTATGGCCTTTGTATGTGCCTTGATCATGCTACACATTATCCTTATTCTGTGGAGTCTCTTCTTGGACTCTGTATACTCCACCTTACATATGCTCTATATCTTTCTTTCTTTCCAGCATGAGATCATATGTGCGACAGTTGGACTCATCATGTCCAACTGATTTATAGAAATTGCAATATAAATTTTTAGGTGTTCTTACATATTTCTTGATTAAATAACAGTCTTCTAGCCGGCGTCCTCTAGTTCTACAGACCTCACACCATGGCCCTTGGTTCTGATTTAGTGGGTTTGGTGCTCCCATGCTGAGGTATTCTTGAAACAAAGGACAGTGATCCTTGGTGTGTCCTTCTCCCTTGCATCCTCTACACCAGAATTCGTGTCTCTGTTCTTTTCCCTTCTTCATATCCTATAGTTGTAGTGTCACGGTAGCTAACTGTGTCTATATCTGAGACATTCTAGTGCTAGTCTCCCCTATCGACGAAGCCTCTAACTTCATTGCAATTTCTAGGGCCTCTGCCTACGTAGCAACCATCTGTTGCATCAACGACATTCTGATATGGGGAAATAGCCCGGCTATAAACCACTCTTGGTGTTGTTACGGTGCTATGACAAAGCTAACGTAGTCTAGTAATGTCTTAAACTTCTAGTCAAATTCCCAGACTGTCTCCTTAGGTTTTTTCTTAATTTCCTTTAGTTCTATTATACATTGGTATTCTAACTTTGGTTTCTTGAACTCGCTCTATAGTGCAGCCTTAATCTCCACTTTAAGGTTCTCTGATGTCTTTGAGAGTATTTCATGAACCAATTCAAGGCTTTAACTCTAAATGTAGTGACGAGCTGCGCTCGCTTCACATCATCATCTTGAACTTGCTTAACACTCCATATGGATTCACATAAAAACCAATGTTTCTCAGGATCCTCTAGACCCGTTCCTTTAAATATTGACATCTTGATATAATTGGTCATCCTTCTCCTAGGTGGTACAGGGTTCTGCGCAGTGTTCTGAGCGGCAAACGAAAAAATAGTACTGCACAGAATGTTCTGAGTTGAAATGGTATGGGTCGAGATTGTCTGAGTACTCACTCCCGCGGTGTTACTGGTATTAACGCTCCGAGGATTAGGAATATTAACAAATGGAGGGTTTTGAACTGGTGGGTTCTGTGCAATAGGATGCACGGTGTTCACAACCAGTGGATTCTGTGGAGTAATAGGCTGGTAGGTAGTAGATAGAGGTGCGGTTTGGCTATTAGTCTCAGCCTGTAAATCAATATCTACTCAGAGTCCATGTTCACTGGAAGTCTTCTTAGTTGTATACTTATATCTTTTTCCACTTCTAAAATTGTGTGTCTCTTCGTCAGAATCACTATATATTCTATTGACCATTACAGATTCAAAAATTTATGTAAACTTTTACTACATTCTTAAAATGCCTTTCTGAGCTAAAAGCATTTTAATGTATACACTCAAATTGTTGAGGTACTTACCTCTGAAACCCTTGAAAAACTCTGCTTCTGCTGTGCTGTAGGGCTTCAGCATGTCCACAATGAACTCTGTCACAAATCTTTCTAGTGTACTATCAACCCAAAAGTTGACTACTCTTGAGAGTGGGCTATCTATTTCTTTAAGCCTCTGAATGAGCTCTGGAGTCCACTCGGTAGGTACTTCTGGCTGGAAATAGTTCTTTCACTTTGCGAGCCTTGATAACCACTTGTGCAAATCATTTCCAAAGGATGCCCAGAATATTTCGTGAACGTCCTTCCACAGGTATTTGTTCAACCAATCTATGTTGGAGAGATGTGGATGTCTATTCTCCTTCCTTGCGAAGTCTCTTTCTGTCTTGTCACACCAGGCCCAAATCTCTTTCTTGTCTAGGTGCCAATTCTCTGCAATCAGCGGAACCTTTTCTTCCAAGCACATCACTATTTCAAGTACACTAACTCATCACCGATTCTTAGCACAACAGCATAACCATTTGTTGGCTTAAATAACTGTCTTGAGGTTTTCTATAAAGACCCAGGTTCTGCATGGTTCAAGGAACCTACAAAACCCCTTTCCATCGGCCCTCTCGACAACAATCTATGAACTGACTAAGGTCTCACCCGAGGCGAAGGAATTGGGTGGATGCGGAATCGGGTTTCCACAACCAGGTGATGAGTGTTTAAAATAGATTGGAAAGCAGTGTGATGCGGGAATCACGCTGCTGTCTTCGGGCTACGCAGAGTTCCACTTCTGCGCGGCTAACCGTTCGGCTATCATGCCTCCAAGGATTGTGCGATGCAGGGTGATTCTTCAATGATAGGACATCGCAACTGATGATTGCCCTTCCTCTTAGTACTTAACCACTTAATGGATCTTACTTAGTGCAAAAATACACATTCAACAAGCATAATATACTGACGCCTTGCGAACTTGTACACTATATCATACAACCACCTTGACTGAGCACTTCTGGTGCTGCGCTTAGTATGCAACCGATTAATTCATATATTCAACTTACTATGAAGTACTTGCGCATCCGATATCCACTCACACATGTGGTTACTTAACATATTATTCCCATCTCTATCATTGTGGCAAATACATATAAAAGGAAAGCACACAATTGCATAAACAACACTTAACAATTCATTGTAAGCAAATATATAGATTCAAACGCATTAAGCAATCACACAACATGGTATTTAATGTGGTTCACCCCCAGGATGAGAGCTACATCCACAGGAACTGTTGTTATATTATTTCGGGAAGGGTACAACAGTTTCAGTCTGCACACTCAACTGCAAACTCTTCTTCCTCTCTGTAGGTCTCTGCGCACATATCTACAGAGCCTTTTTAAATGGTGTCTGGAAATACAAAACAATATTACTCAATATTTAGCACTTACAATTCAACATTAACCCTTTCCCTTACAAAATGTTCCCTTTTATAGGTCGTGCCTATAGGTCACGTCTTTACAATGCATAGGCCCCAAGAAACCCTAAGGTCCCCAAAACTGGTGCAGCTACCTGCCACCCTCCCTGTCGCCATCGACAGCTTTCTCCACTCACTTCAGGCTACCTCGCTGAGCCACTTGTGGCTCTCACATCATTCTGACAGCCGCATTCATCATAAAAAATGGTTACAACCGCATTGTGTCCTGTCACTTTCCACCCCTTTAGCCTGCATGTCACCGTTGAACTCGTGGCTTAGCTCCTTAATTTTTTTCCGCCACTCTCTTAACAGGTCGCTTTCACCTGACTTCACGCTTCTCCATACCTGAAACAGGTCACTTTACTTCGACCTTTCCTTCCATTCCTTACCAAAAATAGGTGCTCTGATGGCACTGTACACCAGCATAGCTACACAAAAAATGACTCCTCAATCTGAACTGCGCACTCTGCAAAACTGCACCATCTAACTCCGCAACCCAAACTGCGCAGTTCCCCAAACTATTCTTCCTCCAAAGTATGCCAACTTGGGCCATGCCCAACACTTATTTATAGTTTTTCCCAGGTATTATGCCATCCCAATCAAATCTCCAATCAATCCTTAAATCCTTATGATTTAGGATCTTTCCTAGTTGTTGAGTTTCAGATTAAATTTGATTGGCTTAATTATCTCTAGATTGCTTACACTTGTTCTCTTGTGCCATGGTGGTCTCTTCTCATTTAGCTGAACTCTCTAAGTAGTTTTTTTTTTCCTTTTTACTTAAAAATAATAATAAAAATAGTTGTTGTGCAAAGTGGCACTTTGTCTTTTTTAGTTTTAAATAACTCTTACATAAGATAATAGTTGTTGCAATTTAATAATTCAAAAATATTTAAAAATATTTTGGGGGTATCACATTTCTTCCCCCCTTATTGTTAACACTGTCCTCGGTGTTATTTATTCTGAGCTCTCTTGCTCATTTTGGACCATAAAAGGATATGCTTCTTGCATCTTATCCTCCATTTCCCAAGTTACCTCTTCAGGGATGAAGTGCATCCATTGCAATTTTATTTGAATGATGGCTCGATTCCATACCATACGTTCCTTCCTGTCTAGGATGCAGAAAAGTTCGGTCTCGAACTCGACCTCGGGTTCTACGTGAATCACATTCCAGTCAATTACATGAGTAACGTCATGCATATAATTTTTTAATAATGAAAAATGAAATACATTGTGCACTTTTATATTAGGAGGAAGTGCAAGTTGATAGGCTACCGACCCTATCTTAGATAACACTTTGAAAGGTTCACAATACCTACGTTCCATCTTGGAACACCTTTCCAAGTTCAAGGCACTCTTTTTTACTTTAACTTTAGATATACATGATCACCAATATTGAAATCCCTTGGATTTCTTTTTTAAATATTCATAACTCTTATCTCGATCATGGGAATCTTTCAAGTTTTGTTGTACCTCTTTCGCCATCTGTTCCATCTCCTGTAACATGTCAGGTCCTAGAACAATCATGTCAGCAGGGTTATCCCAAGACACAGGAGTGTGGCATTTTCGACCATACAAGAATTCAAATGGAATCATTTTTAATGAATCTTGATACCCATTTTTGACTTCTTCATTTTTGACTTCGCTGTCAAAGGTAGGAAGTTTTATTTTTCTAAATTCTCCTGCTAAATCAACTCTATATTTTATAATCTTCTTATGTATTCCCTCAGAGCTATCACTAGAATATTCTAAATCACTAGATACAGGGCTTTTGTCAGAAGAGGGATAGTCAGATGATGAGTTTTATTGTTTACGTTTTTTTTTTATTCTTATCATTAGTTATCTCATTGAACTTATATATCAAAGCTACATTTAAGTCTTCTTGGGTTTCAATACCCTCTCATGTTTAGTTTTAAAGTTCATTAATTCAGTTTGTAAGTCCCTTACTCTTTTCAAAATCTAGTTATTCACATTGTTATTCTCATCATTCAGTTCAACCCATACAGGTGGGGTGGGGGATCGTCTTCCCACCATTCTTCTTGTAGTTTTTAGTAATGCAAAATTTCTTCTATGCACAAAAGATGAACAACATATACACAAAATTAGTTTTCATAACACTTAGTGGACACCATAAGGTCGAGTGTCATAACCTAAGCTCTGATACCACATGTAACATACCAAAAAAAAAAAAAAAAAAATTAGGTAATAAAATAAGCTTTTCTACTCTTTTATGAAAAGATCCAACTCATCTATTTTACTAGATTGTTACTAATAAGTAAATATTTTTTTATACATACTTTATTCGCAGATATATTTACTTCTAAATTTTCCTTCTTGACTCATTTTGTATATACAACCTAAATCTCAAATCTTTGCATGTTAGATTTATATAACTATTGGTAACCATAAAGATGTAAAGGGACCACATGCATATACTTTAATGATTACTTGTACATTGTACCAGTTCTCAAGTAAGAACTTATTGCGATGTATATATGTATTCTTCATGTGGATAGAATCACACAATAATTCAACTACGTGTGAACAATATATATAAATATATGTCTAGAAATCTTGCATGCATATGACACCCGTCAACAACCACTATCATTATGCTTTATAACTTAAAAACATTAATATACTTTTAGCATTTTAAAAATAACTATGTATAAACAAGGAGTCAGCACAATTTATATCTATACAAGTATTAATGGGAGCTCAACAAGAATTTTCAACACCAATCTTCTAGTATGCATATGCTACTTGTCGACAACCACTACCATTATGCTTTTAAGTATTAATTAAAACATTAATATACTTTGAGCGTTTTTTACATAAATATACATGTGTCTAATTTGAACAAAGGGCCAATACAACTTATGTTTATACAGATATTATTTGGATCTCCACAAGAATTAAGCATCAAGCTTTCACAGTACGTTATAATTACTATAACCAGATGACTAGTTTCATCCCCTAAACTTATTAAGTAACTATTAGTTCTCCTCCAATTGAGGATTGTCATTGAGCATAGTAAGATATGGACTGGTTATTAATTGTAAATTCAGGATATATATACATGTATATATATATATATATATAATACATAGAAGATTTTCGACATAAAAGAAATATATCATTATGTTTATGATTTATACATCAAAATAACTATCATAAGATGGAAATATACTTTTAACATTTTTTTTAAAGAGTATCTTTATTATGAACTCCGACTACCAACAATATGACTTGACAGGAGGAGGAAATGAGGCGACATAAATCTAAGATCTAGATATTTCTAATGAGTGAATCCGGGAAAATCGTGGCACCAAAGTTTAGACCGAGTGGAGAAAGGACCACCGATCACTGGATTGAATTGAAATATCTAAGCAATATCACCCTTAAAACAGAGGCTTCCCTAGAAGCCAATATACTCGGAGAGTCTTCTAAGCAAAGGAAATTTTAGTGTTAAAGGACTGGAGTACTGGCCAGAGACAATTTCTAGACAGTCTCAAACCCCAGAGGAATGACATCACTTCTGAAACCTAACTTGTATCTCCTGCCAATGGGCAGTTGGGAAAAACAAATCACGCTGAAACTCGTTAAAATGAAACAGATGCGCCTAAAGACTTGAACTGCAATCGGTTTGGAAGATATTGATTTAATCGTATGAAAAGTAAAAAGATAGAAGAGGAGGAAAGGAATTTATGGTTTTATGTTACAAAGTTTTGAATCTATACTTCCCAACCAATATACCACATAGACGCAAATCTTAGTTGACTTCCTCAGTATGACACAAAACGATTTTGGAAGGGCATTCCCTTTGCAAAAGCAATAATTTCCAAACACAAGGTTTAAGAATCTAGATAGGAGCTCACTGCATGAGGGGAAAAAAACAGAAAAAAGAAAACAAATAGCATAAACCATAACAAAAGAGTACATGGAAGAGAAAGGAATATCATGAGCTCTAGTTGACTTATCATCTAGATTCAAAGATAACCAAACATACTCCCCTTTCATGGAGTGGGTCATGCGATGGGTTTCCCAACGTATAAATCCAACCAATCAAAATTAAAATTATTTCTTACTCACAGAAACAAATCGCAGTCATGTACATACACTTCCTCCAAAGTAAAATCGATGGGATGGTTATATATATTATTCATTTATAACAATTTAAAAGTTTTAGCCATAGCAGGGATGCATGAGGCATCATTCGCATGAACTCTGCCATTTTCCTTTATTTTTATTTTTTATTTTTAAAACAGAGTAGATAAGACAGAGTAAGGTCATCTGCATAATCGAAGTAGCAGAACAATAAATAGGGAAAAAAACTATATGAGATCTTCCATGTAAAACAAAAATAATGTCTCCTTAGTTTGTACGATGATGATATCCAACCAAATGGATTACTAGATTGATCAGACAGACCGCGTACTTGAAATATGAAACCCTAGCCATATATATACATAAACCTTGCTCTGTATCTAAATAAATTTTATGGAATCATCAAGAAAAATAAAACTAAATTATGTCGCTCTGGTTTACTAATGAGTCAAGCAAAATTATTATAATGAATTCCTCTATAAGAGTTTAAATTGAAATTTCAAAGAGAATATACACTTACTTGCATGTGTAGGGATAAATACTTGGATAATTTAGCTGCTCCCAACCATAGGAGAGAGAAACTCCGTTGTTTTCTCAGCTCCACCCCCGAGCTGGATCACCACCATGCACTAGAACGCAAACCAATACTTCCTCGCGGAAATCTCTTCCAGAGACTGTATCAAGAAAATATGGACTTATGAAAAGTTATATCACTCAACTTGATCCTTCGTGCACAACACGACGTCCCATGCTTTCCCAGTTCACCCTTATTTATAGTTTTTCCCACGTCTTATGCCATCCCTATCAAATCTCCAATCAATCCTTAAATCCTTATGATTTAGGATCTTGTCTGTTTGTTGAGTTTCAGATTGAATTTGATGCGATTAGTTATCTCTAGCTTGCTTACACTTGTTCTCTTGTGCCATGGTGGTGTCCCCTCATTTAGTTGAACTCTCCAAGTAGTTTTTTTTTCCTTTTTATTTAAAAATAATAATAAAAATAGTTGTTCTGGAAAGTGGCACTTTGTGTTTTTGAGTTTTAAATAACTCTTACATAAAAGAATAGTTGTCACAATTTAATAATTAAAAAATAATTAAAAATATTTTGGGGGTATTAGAGATTATAACATTAAAAATAATTCTTGGTTGTAAGGGGTTAGAGGTAGAAAAAGGGGGTTCGGAGGTGGCAAGGGGTTAGAGGTAGAGAAAGAGGGGTGGGGGTGGTAAGGGTTAGAGGTAGAGAAAGGGGGGGAGGCGGGTTTCTAATTGGTTAGAGAGAAACAAAGAGAGAGAGGTAGGTGAAGAGAGTGACATTGGGGGGTGTTAATGGGTTATAGGTAAAGCGGGAATGGGGTGTTCCATGGATTCCAAATATAGCCAACCTAGGGAATCAAATATCACCAATATAGGACTTCAAGGGGATAACCATATGGCGATAAATGATGTACTTTTTCTAGTTTGATGGAAACAATCCAATGAAAAATGGCTGTGGAATTTATCACCGCAAGGGTGGAATAACTTCCTTCAAACAATGTCATCGACACAAATCCATGAAACGAGATAAGGGTGGGAAACAATATTTAATATACAACCATAACAATATGTGTGTCGTCCTTTTTATTAAATTAGATATTAGTGCAAATATATAACCCTCTGGTTTTCTTTCCTGTTTTGAATGGAAAATTGTTGTTTTCATTGCAAGTGTTGAATTTAAGGCCATTTTCTTAGTTGCAATCCAGCCTTGCATTTTTAGAAAAGGTTATAGGATAATATTCAATTAACCCCCCTCGATGTTAATATTGGATATATTATTCGTGAATGAATATAAGATAGGCCATTCACAACACAAATTGAAGAAATTTATGTATGCCAACTTCCCAATATTGTTATAGTTGTACCCCTATTCAATGAGAAGGTTGAATCTATAAAGTAGCAACTCTCTAGTTTTCATCCTTAAGTTCTTTTTTTTTTGTCTAATATAAAGAAGATATCATTTTGTGAGCGAGAACATATGGATATTAACATGATTTATACAATCTATGTTTTATGAGAAACTTACCCTAGAACTTTTCGAAGCAATGACAATGAATCCTTCATTTTTCATTTGTTAGGAGAAGAAGATCAATTTACGATGACACAATGTAGTTATTACATGTGGACACAACAATTTCTTGTGGAAGGCGAGTGTAAGGTTGAGCAAAGGAAAGATATCAAAAAATGGGCTATTAGATTAGCTTTTCCATTGGGTGAATGACTTACAAGAGGAAATATGGCAGCTGAGAGGAATCTATGATTTTCTTCCCACAGAAATGGAATTCTCCCTATATTTGGTCATCTGGTTGGTTGAAATGGATACCTAAAAATATTTACATTGAATTTTTTGTATTTATTTAGTGAAAATTGAAAGGGGCTTTCAAGTCACCTTGAAAGCGATCCTTTGTTGAAGTATGTAAGTTCTTCCAACAACACAGATTTGGAAAGTGTATTAGATGTTTCCATCTACACTAAAATTTATTCTCCTCGTAGCTGGGTGTGGGAATATCAGTAGGGAACGAGGCTCTCCAAAGTTTTGTTTTCCTACATCCACAAGTAATTGGTCCAAGTTAATGGAAATAAATCCCTAGACTACTATGGTATTTTCAACCCTTTTTGAAGATTACCTTACATTACAACCTTATGCAGGAGGTTTGATGTATTCATTCAATGATTTGGTTCCATTGTTGTAAAGACACCTTGATGTAGTAGATATTACAAATCTATTTCCACCAAAAATCCAATCTTCGTGTTGTTTCCCATAATTTGAAAGATTTTATTTTTCTAATTTGATGCACGCAATCCAACGAAAAATGGTTGCATAATTTATTACTTGAAGGGAGGGATAACTCCTCCCAAATAATGTCATCGATAGAAATCCATGAAATGAGATAAGGGTGGGAAACAAATTTTAAAATACAACCTAACACCCACCCTCCATATCTCTCTCCTCCTCCTCTCCATAACCGTTAATAACCCCTGGTATCTAACCCCTCTCTCTAACTCTTAATACCCCCCCTATGTCTCTACCTCTAACCCTTTAACACCCCCCCTCTCCTTCTCCCTCTAAGCCCTTACCACCCCCCAATTCCTTTGAATATTTTTTTTTTCACCAAACCAAACAATATAGTTGTAAGGTTAAATATATCGATAAAAGTGTAATGTTAAATACCACAACAAAATTGTATTGTTACATATCATGGAGAATTGTGATGTTGCATATCATGTACGCGTTTTTTGTGAACATAAAATGCATGATCATTCTATTCAAGTAAAATGCGTACGTGTCTGTGTTAATAGAAACACGTGCACATTATGTTTAACTATGCTCATAACCCCCAAAACCCTCTAATAAACCCCCTTACAACTACTAAAGACCCCCAAATTAATATAAAACACGCTTCCAACCCACTAGAAGCCCCTTCTCTCTCTCTCTCTCTCACTCTCTCTCTCACATACACACACACACACACACATGCATCCATATGCCTCCCCCTACCACTGACGCCCCTCCTCTCTCTCTCTCTCTCTCCTCCACTCCCTAAACCTTACTAAATTCTCCTCTCACTCTTTCTCCCTTGCTCCACTTACCCCCAATCTACTAACACCCCCCACTGTCTCTACCTCTAAGCCCTCAACAATCCCCATCCATCACTAAATCTAACCCCTTAACGATCCCCCAAACTCCCCTATCTCTCTCTCCCCTCCTTTTCCTAACCCTTACTAACCCCTTCTCTCACACTCTTTCTCCCTTGCAGGGAGAGGAGGGGACAAGCCCCCTCCATATCTACATCTAACCCCTTACCACCCACTACTACAAAATGGGTTATAAGAGACTAAAGAAATGAGTAGAAATGGGTGATAAATGACTAAATTTGGCCACGTGATTGTTGGGCATAAATTAGCAGTCACTTATCACCCAACCAAATTGGTCATTTATCACTTGGTCATAAATTGCTTGAATTGATTCATGCATTGGCCATATATTTACTCATTTATTTGGTCATTAATTGTTCTTATTTGGTCATTAATTACCATTGTTTGGTAGTACATTTAGTCACTAATTGTTAGTAACTGGTTATTTATTTAGTCATTGATTATTTTTAAATGGTCATTTATTTAATCATTGATTGTTTTTTATTGGTCATTTAATTAGTCATTGATCTATGGCGTATATAGGGCATGGATTAATCAAACCACCAACCTCCTTCCTATAAGGAAGGTGCTCTTCCATTGAGCTAGCACCCTTAAATATAATCAATGTTCACACTAAATCAACATTCACACTAAAAAATATATCACAAACTCTTACAAACATTAACACACTACGATTCTAACTGTAACATAAAAGATATCACATAATATTACAAAACTTAACACACTATCACAAATGGTATCTATAAGATATATACGTGTGGTTTCTAGAAGCCAATGGTTTGGATATTTTATTTTTTCATGCTTTAGAAACTTGGTTGATTTGTCTTTGAAAACATTGCACGTACTCTAGTTAGAGCAACCCCTTGTTTGATGGTGAATGCTTCCACTAAAACTATTAAACAACCCATAACACTAAGTGGTTTTGATCAATAGAGGATTTTAATCAAGGATTTTTTTTCGTATTCACAAATTCTTGAAGTCATTGTACCCCAATCATAAGAAAAGATGAGTCCTCGATAATCGAGAATCATGAAAAGGTATAAAACTCTTTTCAAATCTTGTGATGCTGATAACAATAATGGAGGTAGCCACCACTAGACCTCGACACATCAAGTATCAAGTGTAACATATTTTAAAATAAAGAAGTAACAAACCTATGATAGGCTCATTCACCTCAAGATTTGTGAACAATCAGAAACTAGAAGGAAAAAAAAACATACCCTAGGTGACCTCTCTTACAATCCAAATAACCAAAGTTTTGATGAGTTCCAAGAGTAGGGGGAGAGGAGTATTATTCCCAAATAGGTACAATCCCTTGAGACACCAATCTAGCATCAATGCAATCAATGTATCATTCTTGACATCAATCTAGCATTAATGCAATCCCTAGCTTTACATTTTTCTAAGGCTATCAAGTCAACTATAAAAAAAATTGAAGAAGGTGGCATCGTTGATGATGTTAAAGTTGTTTTTGAACTAGGTGTGCTCCAAGAAATGTATAGATGGAAGGTTAAATTTGTTTTTGTTAATAGTTTGAATACTATTTTCTAAAAAATGGATTTTCCTTATAGATTTTTTTTACACTCTTGGGTTAGTCTAGTTAAAGGATTTATTGGAAAATCACTTTCACAATGTTTATGATTTATATACGCATTGGATTCTATAAAGAGAGAGGAGGAAGATTGCATTAATAGTTTGTGTTCCCAACATTTCAATCCTCAAAGCAGGGCTCATCCTTAGGATAAAACAGTCTCAAAATCCGAGGTTTTGGAGAATAGTTTTAAAATTAATAGAGTTTATTAAGTTCTAAAATTTATAGGTAAAATTCGACTAATTATTGTTTTGAATGATTTTGTGCTTGACCAACTAGTTTTAGGGTTGTAATGGAAAATTAGAGTCAAAAATATATTAACCCTAATTATACAACTAAAATACTAACCCTAGAATTTTATTAATATACTAACCATAACTTAACAATTACATTGCAAACATTATCATCTAATTAATCTATCAACCCGAACTTTAATGTACTAATCCTAACAATTTGATCAATATACTACTTTTATCTTTTTATCAATTAACTCTTAATTCTATACTTACATAACTAATATATTAACATTAACATAAATAAATAGCGTAATTATAACATCATATAATAATTATTTAAAAACCATGACTATTTAATTAAATACTAACCCTACCTTAAATAATTAATTAAATACTAACTTATTAATAATATACTAATCTTATCACTAAATGAAAAAATACACCTTAACTAATTAGATAATATATTAACTATACATATGAATAATTAAAAGGCTAACCTAAACTACAAAACAAATAAATTATCTTTATTTATTAATATAATATACTAACTAAAAAAACACAAAACTTGACATTAAAAGAAATACTAATTACTTAAATAGAAACTAACTAAATAAAAATTGTCCTTAATTAAATCTAGAAACTAACTTAAAACATTTTTAATTTTTTAAAAATATAACATAAATATTATATTAACTATTAACCTAACCAAAAGAGAATACAACTAAAAGGTTAAACTAATGTATTGTATTATTTAAATACTAACTTCTATAATTAATATACTAACTCTATAAAACTAACATGAAAACTAATTACAAAATTAAAATACAAACTTTTAAGTGTAGCTTATAATTATGTTAACAAAATTAATATACTAACTTTATAATTAAAAGGCTAAACCTTAATCAATAAAATATAAAGAAATCCTTGTCTATTTGAACAATTAAGTTTGCACATACTAACACAATTAAGAAAGAATGTGCTTTCATTTTCTTTAAAGTATATTTAATATTTATATTTTCAAACATGATTAATGTTTGGAAGATAATAACATTTTTAATCAAGGTTGTGAAATTTTTTAATAAGGTATATTTAATATTTATATTTTTAAACATGATTAAAAGTAATAATAACTTAATTAACTATGTGTTTTTTAATTCTAAAATTATTTAATAAGATATATTTAATATTTATATTATCAAAGATGAATAAATTTGATACAATAATAACATATTTAACCAATAATAACCTATTCAACCAAGCCTATTTTTTTATTCTAAAATTCCTTGCATTTGAGCATTTACGTTTACAAATATTAATACAATTAAGAAAGGACATGCTTTCATTCTCTTTAAGAAGATATATTTAATATTTATATTTTAAAACATGATTCACGCTTAGGGAATTTGGCACATTTGGTTGCTTATACAATCTATAACTAAATTACTGCCCACTTCCATTCCATTATCTATGCATAGATATTAATAAAAGTTTGCGCACTTCCATCTTTTAGGTTGGGACTGGTTTGCAAGGATGGAAATGGTGATACTAATCTGTCCGAAGGACTAGTTTATTTTTCAGACTTTACGTTGTTAAGTCTTTATTTTTAAAAGTTATCTTAAGATTAGTGAGTTAATTGAGAGTGAATGTAGTTTAGTGGGCTCCCTTATGAGTAAACACTGCATTAATTTTGGTTGTTGGCTGATACATATTTAACCCATCCTTATGTTATACCTCAAATTGTCACTTTGTGTACCATTGAGAGTCTCCATGCCATATTACTATGAGGAACACGATGTTTATACCTCCTAAGAGTGTTGAGACCCTTTCTCATTATGTTGGTCCCCTCCCTAGTCATACTTAGAGGAAAACCCAACACTCTAGGGGTCCAATGCCACTTCACCAAGCTTATCCTAGAGATATTTCTGCGCTCTGTATACCTACGAGGGAATGGAAATACAACATTTTTGTGTTCTATATACCTATGGGGGGGCAAAAATTACAACATTTTCGTGCTTTGCTCTATCATGGGAGCGCGAAAATCCCTCAATAACAATTCTCCTTGGTTGTTGGATCTTGGATTTCGAGGAGATTTTCATGGGATAAGATTTCCCTTCAAATCCCATCTTACCTTCCCTCCTTGGCATGATTCATATCCTTGATCCACATCTCCGTCACTTAGATCCATAACCTTCTCTTAAGTGGTTGGCCTCCCAAATCCTATAAGAAGAAGGCCATCCATGAGCTAGAGGGAGAAATTTGGAGGCATCAAACCTATGATCTTAAGAGTCTTGCAGAGGTAGAAAAGGAGATCTTGGAAGGAGATGTTATCATCTTGAACATCAAGGTATAACATTGTAATAAGCTTCTTTGGATTTTTTAATGATAACTTGGCTTATTCTCCCATATCTTGTTTCTTGTAATATTGATGTATGATATGTTGTAGATTAGATCTAGATTAATCCATCTACTTGCTTGGAGGTTTTGGTCCTTTGTCTTGTTTAAACGGGTTCAAGGTTTGGATATCAAACTTGGAGCTCGAGCTATGACAACCTACAAGTTGGAGGTAAGTTTCACTACTTTATTTCCTCTTCTATGTTCAATGGTTTATGTATTGTGTTAGATGTAGGAGAATAAATTACATTTTGTTTTGTTTTTGTCATAGATTAAATTTCTAAAGACTTAATTACATCCATGAGAGGGTTTAACTATCTGTAGGAAGAATTCTCTAACACAGAAATTGGTGAATCCGCTGAGGACTTTCCCATGTTTGATTAGCCATCAAATCTTTATGATTTGATCTCCTACCTCCGCAAACTACTTAGTCGTAATATTTTTCATCATTGCGGTCTTCATTGTTGGGCTTTCTGATTATTAAAACTCCATATATTAATAACTTTGATCTCATATTTTTGCCCTTACTTCTCTACAGAATATTCTCGCACCCTCATTGTGTATGTGGCACGAAAATTCATAAATTTTCGCGCCACCATAATAGTCTAGAGTGCGAAAATTACTGATTTCGTGCCCAAGTGGTCTTCCAGGGAGTGAAAACTCCCTATAACTCACCTTGGTGGTTGGTTTTTTCACTTGATTGGTTTTTGGTTTTGGATTTTGACTTGTTTTTTGTCTTCTAATATTGATAAGCTCTGTGCAATTCCATCCTAATTTTTGCATTTTGGTTTTCCTTTAGCCCTCATTTGTATTGTAGAGTGAAATTGCAAATGTTACAAGTGGGTTGAAAATTTGAGGACTGTCATAGCCACCCCTATTGTTTCATCACCTTCTTTAACATCGGAGTTTGGTCTCATAGCTCACAACCTCCTCTAATCCTATTCTGAAGGTCTGAAAGATTGTTTGGTTTGTTTGATTTTGCACTTATACGATTTGGTATCTTTGAGTGAAAGTGACAAGAAGGATTTGATATTTTACTTGGATTATTTATTTCAATATTGCAAAGGTCATATGTTTTCTTACATTTTGTTAAAATCAAGGAAATTATTGCATATTTATTTGCATACTTGAAGAAGATCATTGGAAATCTATTACTTTGTGAAGAATCTATGCATTTTTTAGCTTTGAAACTGCTTGGAAAATTTTCAAAATATTTTTCCGTCTTCACTTAATGTTGAAAAAATTTTGCAATAAAAAGAAGCTTCTTTCCCTTGTCATTTTAGGATCATATAAAGCAAAAAGAAACATAATTTGTTTTTTGAATTGTTTAATTTTTTTTTGTTTTTGGATTTGTTTGGTGTGAAAGAGTGTTTCATAGTTTGATTTGACATGTAATTTGAAAAATAAAAGCAAAAAGTGGATACTTTATTTTCCAAAATGTCGCATTTGTGTCTCTTTCGTCTCGGAACAAAAGGAACTCTCCCTTTCGTATATAGAAGTTCATCGAAAGAAAAAATACTTGCATATTTTCATCCAAATTTGCATGGTTTGAGTTGAGTATACACACCATCATGTTTCAGTTCTGGTCCCCTTGAGTAAAGAAAAAGACTCTAAAATTAAACACCCTAACTTAACACACATTAACCTCATTTGAGGAAATAAAAGAACAATGTAGTTAGGTACAGAATTGGGGATAGAAATCCAAATAATTCCCACTTGTCGTTTCAAATCTGATTCATAGTTGTTTTCTGTTAGGGTGCTAAAATCCTCCGGTATTTGTTGACATGGTTATAAACCAATTTGTTGGTGGGCCTCCCAATCCACGGGGGTAAGTAGCAAGGACTGGTTCTGGATGGACTTTGTGGAATACCGCACTCCACTTAGTTCCTAAGGACATCGATCCATTGTCTTCCTTGTATTTTTCGACCTCTATACTAGTTGTACAAGGGCGAAAAGTTAGAAGCTCCAGAAAACTTTCCCAGATATGTCATGAATGAGGTATCTTAGTGACTCTTCGCCTAGGGATCTTTTACCCGGGATCTCTTTCAGTAGAGGGATATCCCTTCATCTATATTGGTCTCTCATTTCTTATTGTTCGACTTGAATTTCATCACCTTGCGAAGGATATGATCTGTTCAGGTCTCCATATCTTAGATAAGAGTATTACATGCTCTTTTACCTTGTAGAGGTTCTTTTTCAATTTTAAGTGATGCTTGTTGGCATTCTGGCCTTTTTCTTATCACTTGCTTGTTGTAACATCGGTCAAAGTAAAGTTTTTTGAGATTTATTTTTGGCCTATGTGCCTTTTTTTCTTCTAGCTCCCCTTTTGCATCCTCAGCTGCCTGAGAGTTTTTGAGTTCTTTTTTAGTGAGACTTCTCCCACATCACTTACTCTTGTTCCATGGTGGATCCAAGGAAATCACAAAGATAGCAAGGGATGAGTCCCAAACCATCCATGCCTAGAATTAGTCGACTGCCACCTTCATGCATCCCCAATCCCCCTACTAAAAGAATACCTAGTCGGGATACTGTCCCAAAACCAACCGGTACGACACCACCAGTTGCTACAATATCACAAACTCCTACACCACCAGAAATTAGTGTACTACCTGAGATTATCTTTGTACCAGAAGTTAGTCACACTAGAATCCGACGTTACGATGGAGGTTATTATTAGTCTGGAAACTAGCATAGACCCAAAGATGTCATCACAAAATGATATTCCTGAAGGATATATTGAGATTATTGAGGAAAATGTTCCTTTCCCTTCTATGACTATTCTATTAGGTACGAATCTTATCCAACCATTAGTGCGGTTGGTAACACCTCCTGTTATTCCTAATACTTTTGTTATGCCTAGGTACCAATATGAATATTCTAGTAGAAGAACATTCAGAATGCCAACCCATGAAATTCCTACATGCCATGAAATTATGGCATCCATATGAGAAAATATCGTTAGTTTAGTTCATGAATGCGTGGCAACGAAAAAGTTTAGACGTGAAGCTACACAAATGATGGTTCCTCCAAACTCATAATTTTCATTGCTTTCCACATCCAAAGTGGTAAATCCTTATGATTCGATAATACCCCAATCCACTTCCCATGATTCGACCTATGACATCTCGTTTGTAGGTCGATGTGCACCCACAAATTGGATTTATTCCCAACCTCTACCCAATGATTCCGGAATGGAAAACATTTTTTATCCATCTTCATCATTATGGAACATGAATCTGGTCCAAGCCGTCAATGATTTCTACACTTTTCTAGTACTGATGTAGTTAACCCTAGAAACTCCCCTTCATCCTTTCCCACTTATTCCACCAAGTTAAATTCTTGGTCTCTCTTTAGGAGACATTTCTAGTCAGGGGACAAATCATAACATCCCTTCGTTACCCGTATCATATGGAATTAGTGCACATTTATCTTCACAAGTCGACACTACTAGTGCATCCACTCAACCTGCATGATCAACCTCTTCTAATGTTTCTATTGGAAGACCATCTATTCCCACTATTGGAACATCAGTTGTGACTAAAAGTCAATCTTTATCCATGATCTACCCCGTATCTAGAGGATATCCTTTCATTGGTGCCCCAAGTGGAACCAGTGACCAACCTCTTCGCCTAGGACCATCTACTTCATGGGGACAAAAATTCCCACCTATTGGGGGCAAACATATAGTAGGTAACCAGAATCCTTCTTGGGGGAAAACAAATCAATTTCAACCTTTTGACCCCCCAAACCCCAATCTGTATCTTGGGCTACCTTACCTTGGCGTCTCAAAAAATCAATGGATCCAACATCCCCAAACACCGCCACTTAATCAAGGAAGAGAAAAAAATACATCGGATAAACCTCCTCTGATGTATGTACACCATTTAGCCCAATAATGCAGAATTTCCAATAATCAGTGTATAATACGATTCTGAATTACCGGTAAATCCTATGATTCCCAACCAACAACCGGTTAACCCCATGGTCCCTAACCCACAAAACTTCCAACAGTACCCCCCGGGAAACATTTATGGGTATAATATGTAACAATTTGTAATGCAAGGCCCTAGAGGTGTCTTAGCACCCCATCAATAATATTCTTACCTGCAACCAAATAGACAACTTCCCTTCCTCTCAACATTGGACCTTCCCAATTTGTCAAGATTAATTAATGGTCCCATTTGGCATGAACCACATTGGACACCTATCCTTTGCAAATTATCGTCGGATATCCAAAAATTCAATGCGAAACCAGGGGAACACCCAAAAAATCATGCGATGACATTCCATATTTGGTGTTCTTCAAACTCATTGATGGATGATTCCATACGATTACGAATCTTCCAACACACACTTACTTGGATAGTAGATAAATGGTATATTGATATACCACAATACTCTTTCTGAGATTTCAACTCTCTTGCAATGTATTTTTTAACGCATTTCCAGGCACAAACCTATTAACTTCATTGTGACAATCAACCTCTACTAACATATCAGATCATATTCATGAGTGGAGGAGATGCCAAAGGTTAATTAAGGCTCCTATCCTAGATCAATTAATAGTCGATTTGTTTACAAAATCATTGCTACCACCTATTTCTAGGGATGTTGCAATGGGAGGGATTGTTACAAAAGAGCAGGCGATCAGTCACACTCAGTATCTAGACTTGATTTACTCCTAATACAAAACTTCATATGAATTGATACCTCATGCTCCTCACCCCACCACTGATCCATCCAAACCCGCTACCGAATCTCCTATTGATGGTGTAGTTGGTTGGTTCCATAAAGGCCCATCCTGCATCAAAATCTAGTGGACAACAAAATTCTTCAACTCCAGTTCAAAACCATGTTGCATCCAAAAGCAATACTTCTCCTACTCAAACCTACGAAGTGAATGCGGTTCAATCCTCCTCACAACAATCCAGAGGAAGAAAGAAGAATAATAGAGTGAAATCCAAGAAATATTCTCCTCAACAGGAAAATACCAAACCCCAAAAAACCAATACTGACAATAAATCCAAAAGGAAAGTTAAGATCCCCTACCGTATTTTCTAGGAGGACCATTATACAAAAGACTGCCATTATCGTGAGGAACTCAACAAATTTGTGAAAGGTTCTTCTCGACCGACAATTATAACTAACCATTTCCCATCCCAACAACAACAAATGATCGCACACGTCCCCGCCCCCCCCCGTTGCCCGCAAGGGGGCACTCCAAATTACCGCAATCAACCAGAGTCATCTACGACCCGAGACATCCTCAAGATAAGTAACGAGACTGTCCATATGTCCACTAGGACAAATACTTATGACTCTATTCCAAATTCAAACAAAAATGGGAATTCAAAAGATAAATCTCATGTGGAAGATTCTTCCACCACTCCTCCACCTACTGGCCCTCTTCACATCGAAAGGTCTCTTTCTCACATCGTGTTGCACCCAACAAAATGCACCATTCAAAAAACAACATTCAATCCGAGTGCACGAGCTAGTGCTCAAAACTACAATATTGTTGAGGACTTAGCTCAAGCATCCTACGCAATGTCTACTCTCAAATCTCTACAGCATTTCCCTAGTCAGCGTAGAATCTTGTTTTCAGCACTTGAATTTGTTGAACCTGAGACTTCCAACATGATTATGTTTAATTTGGAATATTTTAAGTCAAGTCTTTCCCACCAATTGGATTTTCAAATTCATACCAAGATTTGTGGAAATAACATCCATCGTACCGTTTTGGATGAATTTTCCTGCACTTCTATCATGCCTTTGTCCTGCTGGAGAGATATTGGCTCTATGAAGGTAACCCAGTCTCCTACCACTTTAAAATCCTTCGACAGTCATGGTTTCCAACGTTATAGACTCATACCATCACTCGCAGTAGAAATAGGGGGAAAAACTATATCTATCCACGTAGAAATTGTAGATGATCCATTGGATTATAATATCCTACTCTAATCAAAACTTGTTTTATGCCATGACTGTAGTAGCATCATCAGTTTTTCACCTGGTGCAATTCCCTCATCAAGGAAAAGTGGTCACCATTGATCAATTGGATTTTTGCATGCCGGATATTCACTCCAACACCACTAACAATGTCCCACTATTGACACAATATCAACATCATTATGAAGACATTGGTGTTGGCATTTTGAAAGACTCTTCTATCATCGGAGTCTTCCCGGAGCTTCCTCCACTAGTCTACTCTATCAACATGATATCTTCAAGTGTTGTCCAATCCCATGAACCTCACTATTCTTGGATTTTACCGAGTCCCTCTTAGTACGAAACCATTCGTGAATACATGCCTTTGAACTTAAATCAAGGAACCTATCATGCAATTCAATCTGCTTCTAATTGTATCGATTCCATTGACCACCATCAGGTGTCACCTCTTCCATATTGGATCAATTCACCATTCCCCTCTTTTGATTCCATGTTATAGACCTTTCCCTTTGACGAGTTTATCATGGAAATCATAAGCATCGATGAACCTCCATGGAAATATCACCATCATCGTTCATCTTTCCTTCCTATGATCCACATGGTAGAACCCAATACTAAATCCATCGTTTCACATGATATTTTCCAAAAACCTCAAATTCCCATCCTCACTCATAACGTGTTTTTAGAGGGAAATTTATCTAATATTATGGAAACTTTTCCTATAAACATATTAGTGAAACCTGGTATCGTGGAACAAATCTACCTAGGAAAAACTTGTACACCCAATGAAGTAGAATCTTACACAACCTTGTTCAAAGAGTTTCGTGATGTTTTCTCATGGAGTTATGAAGAAATGTCAGGAATTGACCCTTCAATTGTGGTCCACAGAATCAAACTTTATCCTGATGCATGACCCGTTCGACAAAAAATACATCCCGTTCACGCTAGAAAAACTGTAGCCATTAAGGAAGAAGTTGAAAAGCTCCTTCGAGTTGGTTTTATCTATCATGTCCCATTGAAAGACTGGGTGTCTAACATCGTTCTTGTAGCTAAGAAACAGGGCACGATTAGAGTTTGTATTGATTATATGGACTTGAACAAAGCTTGTCCTAAGAACAACTATCCTACCCCCTTTATCGACCAAATTATCGATAACTATTCCGAGAGTGTCATCTTTTCATTCATGGATAGCTTATTTGGCTGTAATCATATTGAGATACTCCCAGCTGACCAACATAAAACAACTTTGATCTTCCCATGCGGAACGTTCACATATCGAAAGTTACCTTTTGGCCTTAAGAATGTTGGGCTACTTTTTGACGGGCCATGTCTTACGTAATTCATGATATCAAGCATGTTTTGGATCCTTATTTGGATGATTTACCTGCTCATTCTACTTTGCGAGAAGATCACCCAGATCACCTGGGTGCCATATTTCTATGGTGTCACCACTATAACATCCACTTGAATCCTCACAAATGCATATTTTGTGTTGAATTCGGCAGATTATTAGGTTTCATAGTCTCCAAAGAGGGTATTCTCATCGACCCATTGAAGGTTGAAGCTATTTTATCGTTACCCTCTCCCACTGATATTCCATAAATACAAATTTTGCAAGGGCACGAAAACATTTTACACCGCTTCGTCTGCAATTTCATGGAGATCACCGAGGGATATATGAGACTTCTAAAAAAGAATTTACCCTTCATTTGGGATAATGAAGCTCAACAATCTTTTGATAATCTGAAAAAGGTCGTAACTAATGCTCGTGTGTTACAACCCCCCAACTATACACAAGATTTCATTTTATATCTCGTCGCCTCTACTTCCACTATTGGCAAGGTGTTAATACCAGAAGATGGTAGTGGTAAAGAACATGTGATTTACTCTCTCATTAAGAGTCTCATCGACTATGAAACACGTTATTCACATGTGGAGAAACTGGCTCTGGAAATCATTTTTGCTATCTAGAGATTCTGACATTATATCTTGCTCCACAAGACCATAGTTATTGCCAACTTTAATTCCGTGTACCATATCTTAACACGTCAAGTACTAGGGGAAAATACTCCTATTGGATTGTTGTCCTCTAGTAGTTCGATTTGGAATTTGAGAAAGCTAAATCCAAACAATTGTTGGTGTTTGCTGAGCTAATCTGTGTTTTGCCCCATGTCAGTGACCTATCTAAGCCCATTGACTCTCTTCCAGGAAAGTCATTGTTCCTCATTGCAATGACCGATCCATGGTATTGATCCATTGTTTTATATATCCAAACCCAACGCTTTCAGTTTGATCTCAATCGCGATGAGCAACATCGCATTTGACACCATGCCAAATATTACCTTATCATTAGTGATACTTTATACCGTCATGGTATCGATTATATTTTGCGTCGATGCTTAACTATTGATGAATCCAAACGCATACTTAATGATTGCCACTCTGGAGCTTGTGGCGGTCATGTCTCTCGGATGGCTACATCCAAGAAGATTTTGCATGCGGGATATCTCTGGCCTTCCATATTCAAATATTGCATTGAAGCATTCAAGAAGTTCCCCCCATGTCAATTCTTTCACTCAAAGAAGCACTCCCATGCAACTCCACTGCATCACGTAATTTTCGTTGAACCCTTTGCAAAATTGGATATCAATTTCATGTATTGTAATCCTACTTCAGCTAGAGGGCATGGTTATGTCATCGTAGCAGTTGACTACTTTACCAAATAGGATGAAGCTATGTCTACATATGTTGAAGACGGAAAGACAAAAACATTCTTCATATTCAATCATATCATTGTAATGTTTAGAGTCCCTCAATCCATTGTAATAGATCACAATTCCCATTCCAGGGATCACATGATGGATGAACTAGGTACCAAATTGAGTTTTCGTCATGAAAAATAATCCCCCTATTACCCCTAGGAAAATGAACAAGAAGAGGCAATTAAAAAATTCTAGAAAAAATGATCTAATGCATGGTGGGGACCCAAAAATCAAATGGAACTTAGCACTATTCTCGACTCCTTGGGCCTATAGGAATTCCATAAAAAATGCGACTGGGTTCACCACATTTCAATTAGTCTATGGCTTGGAAGCTATCCTCCCGATTGAATGTGAAATCCCATCCCTCAAACTATCTCTTGAACTATTTCCAAAAACTGCTACCAAGAAAGAATGATTCCTATACTTAATGAAGCTTGATGAAAGTCATCGTGATGTTGCACTCAATAACGAGGCTCAAAAAAAGTGCATTAAGGTTCAATATGATAAATCCGTCCATCCTCACATTTTTAATGAAGGTGACCTAGTCTTAACCTATGATCAATTGCATGACAAACTATGTAAAGGAAAGCTAGAATCCATGTGAAATGGTCCCTACATTGTCAAACAAGTGTTAGAGAAAGGAGCTTACATACCTTTGGGAGAGCCTCGTAATGGGATTTACCTGAAGATATTTTATGCACAGGGTCCACCTGCATAAAAACATTGTATATAGTATATCTCTGGTGTGATTTTGATTTATTTTTATGTCTTAGGATCCTATCTCATTCACAACTATTTATCTTGATTTGTGCTTTCGTGTGTAGATGTAAGCGTACTTCGAATTTGGAGACGGTGCTGGTTGACATACCCAGAATCTCACTTCTACAGCATGGGTATTGTATTCCCCTACTGAAGAGTTGATATCCTCAGGTGGAATCTGCTTAGGTCCCACAAAGAATAACATAGAAAAATACCATGCAGTTATTGGACTTCTAACTGAAGTATCCTCTCTTGGAATTCATCATCTCATAGTCTACGTAGACTCTCAACTCATGGTATCTCAACTAAATCACATTTATACCGTTCGCGACCCCATATTACTTTGTTTATATTGGAGGATGTGCCTCCTTGAAAGATCATTTGATTATATTCTATATCAACATATACCAAGGCAATTAAACAAAGTGGCTGATTCATTAGCTAACTACCTGTTGAATTGGCATCTAGATCATACATAATCAATGTCATCATGAAAAAAATGTAAAAATATAACATACAAATAATTATAAATAAATAGTACAGATAGGTCCATATATATATCATGTAAAAAAATTTAGATCATGTCCAATATAGTATCAAAATGCATCAAAAGACAAAATCGGATCACTGGCTGTACAAAAATTGGCACTATCGCCTATATGTCGTGTAGATGCCACTAATGCTAAAAAGAATTATTGCTGAAATGTAATCACGACAAGCGCGGTGCTCGTGATAGCATACTACCTCCCTAGCAACACGGTGGAGTAATATGTAAATATGCTTTGGCACACCCATGGTATGCCTCTGGAGATGATAGGGGATCTCGAAAAATCTCATCAGAGGTATACCCATGGTCAATCCATTGATATTCTTCTCTACATCACAAAATCCCCCTACCTCATCTTCCTATACCTGATACTCCTGTCCTCTTTACCGTAGTGGTGAAGATCTTGCTAGCCTCATTGGTCCACGATCTGCAACATTACGCATGCACATATTAGGTCTTTTGCGCAACAACAAAAAATATATATAACTTAAAAAATTGGAAAACCATGTTTAAAGGTCACATACCTCACTCATCCTAGTCATCATATTCTAGAAAAGCCAAGTCAATCTCACCCTGAAAGTATACCCCGACGTAAGGATAATCCTCAATCATCACAATCTATTCCTCTAACCAGGAAAATAATTTATCACCAAATGCTAGAACTTGTGGTCCACTTAACCACACAACATAATCACTCCATCTCCCTATCTATGGCTCAGATGGAGGTTGATGAGGTCTCTCTATCTGTGAGCATAGTAGTGGGACCCTCTCTAAGAATAAAGTGACTAGGATACTCCCGTACCCAAATTTCATAATATTTTCATTATAACATTTGGTGACTTGATTTTTGATGTTGACCAAAACCCCTTCACACCAGTTGAACAACTTTGGCTCAAGACATTCCAAGGCATAATTCATTTGAGCCTTGGTAGCATGATGAGCCCCTTCAGTTCCAACCACTAGATCAAGAGTGTACAAAATTGTCCTCAAATCCTAAGATCTATCACATCGGCTATCAGTACTTTTCCTCTTGTCTTGCAAGATCCTTGTCTACAATATTGGGCTATGTAGTTCTCCATAGTATCTTCGGTGCTACGATGTCCAACCAAATTAACTTGTGCCCCTCCCTTAGAGAGGCCAGTAAATAAATATATATCCTCAATATATATCTCAAGGATGTGCTCCCCTATATGAAAATATTGTAGATATGTATCCAACCTATACTCTTTCAGCTGAGAGACCACCCCCGAGCTAGGTTGTGTATCCACTAAGGAGGGATAATGGCTTTCTCACAGTCAAGATCTCATCCCAATGCTAAGCCAATATGTAGTTGGGTTTATCAAGCATACCATAGAACAAGGATGCTAAGCCAACCTACAGTGGGTTTATCAAGCATACAAGGGAAACATAACAATGATAAGCCAATCTACAGTTTGTTTTATCAAGCATACAAGGGAAACATGGAGGATATTGCTAAGCCAATGAGCTCAAACATAGAGTTGCAGGCATCTAAACACTGAACAGACATGGAACCCACAATACCTACCTCACCCAACACAAATAATTCCCTCTTCTCTGCTTCACACTCCCTCAGGGCCCCTTCCCTTCCGTTGTTATTCAGGATGGCCATAGAAAGGTCCAACTGCTAGTTCTATGAGATTACATCACTAATACAAAATGAGAGATAAATGACCAAACAAATGACCAAAATCCGCATATAAATGACCACTTTTGAGTTGGTGACCACTGGTTGCAAATTAGTGGTCATTTATCATGTGACCAAAAATGTGTTCATATTTAGCTTGGTCATTTATAGCTTATCTTGTGGTCATATATTTGGTCGTATATTTGGTCATATATTTGGTCATTAATTGTCACAATTATAACCAAATTTATGACCACATTTTTTGTCACATGATAAATAACCGCTAATTTGCTACCAGTAATCTCCAACTCAAAAGTGGTCATTTAAGTGCATATTTTTTTTTTTTTTTTTGGTGACTTATCTCTCATGTTGTACTGGTGGTCGTTTCTATGCAAATTTTGGTCATTTTTTAAGTCATTTATCTCTTTTTAGTGGTTTCAAAATATATATAAGGCACAGAGGAATCAAACCACCAACCTCCTGCCTATAAGGCAGGTGCTCTACCATTGAGCCATCACCCTTAAATATAATTCCTTATGGATTGATATGAGAATAAAATTTCCAACAGTTAACAACATCTTGCCAAATTATTGAAAAGGGTCACATACCTAGGTAAGAAAAAACAGTTAACACCATATTTCCAAAGTATACATGTAAGTTTATGTTATACTTTAGTTCAAGAAAAACAATTTTAGGCATTTTATACATGTTCCTCAACTTTTTGTCCTATTCTCCCAAGTCAATGGTTTACATTTTGAAACCCTAATTAAAATTACATTGGATCTTCGGATGAGGTGCAGTTCGCAACAAAAATTGAAATTGTCTGATCACCTTATAAATTTTAACAAATAAATTAATAATCAATAATCAATGTAAGGCACCTTTACCTGGTTCAGTATGTAAAAAGCTAAAGCTCATAGGAAAATCAGATCTGAAACTAAACTTCAATGGACTAGTAGTGCTTAACACTACTTGTCTCCATACTATGACCCAACTAATTAGTTTAGTTCTGCAACCCACATTCTGTATTCTTTTGAAAAACAATGCATTAACTCCAACTTTCCAAATATAGACAAAGCCTAAAACCATGAAAAAAACTTCAAAGTTCTTGATTCTTGACACAGACTGTTTTACTTTTTAACTTGTTTCACATCAACTCATACCAAATCAATCCATCAAGCAACTTTATAATGTTCTTAATAAAGTTGATCTATAATAATTTAATTGATACTTTTGTTATCATATTACTTGGTTCAATGAAATTATCTGACATGAGCATCAAACACAATTTGTGACTAGTGTCCAATATGTTTTCTTCTCCACAGAAAAAAAAAAAATTCATATTTTCATTTCATAAGTAGGATAGAAATTACAATCTTTAGGTGCTCTATGCTAAAAAAAACTCTAGCAGTTTTGAAAACTATCCACACTGTCCAAAATTTTGTTTAAATTTTACAAAAGATAAGGTCTCAAACTTGTAAGAATGTCTTCAATTTCTGACTATTATGATCACTAGATTTCACTAATTGTCCATCTGTCCACACCATGGATGTAATATTAACAAAAATATGATGATTCCTCGTGCTCTTGCTGAAAATAGAAATAGATACAAACCAGATCGAGAGGCCTATCGATTATAAGAAGTTGATTGTCTCATAAAGTGTCGACTATGTTATATTGGTGCAAGAATAATTATATGTTGGATATTGAAAGGGTGTATCTTCTTCCTGCACAACCATGTTGTCATGCATAACTTACTTGTCCTTTATTAGGAAAGGTTATAGTATGGCATATCACTTTTGGGGATTATCTGCATAGTAAGTCATTAATCTATGACCCATATCCATGAGTATTAGTCACAGCTGACCAATTTTTCATGATTTTGAATAGTCCATTTAGCACTCATTGCATAGGGTGATTCTCACCTGTATATGGAAGCCTTGATGTCATTTGCATCTATAAATCGTAACTATTTAAATGATATTCAACCGCTTCCCACAACAAATTAACTTTCCTAAGTGGGAAGGCTGTAACAAATGTATATCAATTTAATTAAAATATGTAAGAATCCCAGACACTTAACTTGATGGGGTTACGCTCATTAGTTAACTCATACGTAATTTATCTAATCTCCAAAAATAAGCATGCAAAGTCCTTACAAACATCACCATGCAAAGCTATCTTACCTGAAATGGGACCAAGAGAGTCTTTTCTCATTCCACTTCTCATTCTTTTTCCATACCCATCTTGATATTACAATATCACATTACTAATTATTTTTCTCCCCAAAACCCAGCTAGCACCATCTCTCATTTTGTTCCCTTTTCCCATTCCATTTCATGTTTCCTTGTTGACTAAATCACGACCTCACAGTCGACAAGGGTCCACCGACTGTCGACCCATACCCCAGTCTTCCTGAGCACCGGCCCGGGTAGGGTTGAGCCCGCTCAGCAACACCTACAGAACGGATGAGGTCTCACCCAAGGCGTCCAGGAAGAGCATACGGAGCCATGTTTCCGCTGAGGGAGGAGGCAAGCTGTGGCACTATGGTACTAGCAACAATTCCAAACATTCATCATAAAGTTCTAACATATCGCAGCACTTAACATTACCAGAAACAGAGATTGCATATTACTTTAATCGCAGCATGTTCATGTGGACAGATAACGTATTATCGTAGCATTCATATTATAGCAATAGAAAATAGATAACGGCATTAGGAATAAATAACATGAACATCCAGCAACGTTACGCATAGATTGCACCAAATCATCATCCTTATATTACTCGGCAAACCAAAAGCAATACATAAACATCCGCATTATCTCTATCAATCTCCGCATATATCCCTTTTTTCTTCTATCCATCCACACTCTCCTGTATCACTTACAATTCTCATCTATAGGCTTCCACCAATTAAAATACTTGTCCACTTTCCTAACCGACACTATGGACAATATACTAGATGACTTGGTCTAATGACCCAAAAACCCGCATCCCATGGTACAATGACTCAATATTACAAAATACATGACCAAAAACCCACCAAATACAGTATACTTGACTCAATATTACAAAATATGTGGTCCAAGTGACCCAAAAGCCACCCAGTGTGGTATACTTTGGCCCACGATACTCCTTTCATGCCTTTATCCAATGTGTCGCGGCGTTAGCAGTACCACGATCTTTCCTCATCAAACTGCCTACCAACAGGCCCCCAACACAATCTTGTGGTTCTCCCTTGAGCCACGTCAACTGCTGGATAGAGTATACGTCGTGGTCTTTGACTTGAAATTGGCATACGACTGTTCAACTTTCCTTACCAACTCCTGAGCTTCCAAGACTGCTGCCGATTTTGTGACCACATCTTCGGCGGATGGATGATCAACAAGCCTCTCCATGACCTGTTGTCAATACTTCTGAATGGCAGGAAGTGCTTCACTTGCCTGCACCATCAACTTCCCTCCAGTTTCCTGGAATTTTTCTAACTGGGTTGCACGCCACTTCTGTCGTTCCTCTGCCTTGGTAACTCGCTGTTGCAAGTCCTTTAGTTTGCACAACTTAGCGACTTGCTCCATTGGGGGAAAGGTTCTCATTGTAGCCTTCAGTGTCGTGACCTGACCCTCCACTTCCTGCTGACTCTTAGTGAGTTGTTCAATTTGGTCATCATGAACAATGTGGCCCCAAAACTCAATTGTTTCCACGGTGATCCTGGTTGCCTTTGTCTCCAGTTCCTCCATCTGGTTGGAAACTTCCTCAATTGCCCTTCGTCATTCATACACTTCGGCCTGAGGCATACCTGGTTTCAACTGAGCCGTCAATCGGTTGTTCTCCTATTTTAACTGAACAATGGCAGCCCCCAATCACTGCACTCGATGGAGCACGTATACCTCCTCAGTAGGCTCTGGGACATGTTGATACGCCTCTGCAACTGCTTGGTCAATCCTAGCACTATCATCCAACATGCGAGCCTTTTCTGCAACAAGGAAGTCTTGCTCCTTTTTAAGTGCTGTAATAGTGCGATTCTTCTCAGCCCGTTCCTACATAAGGTCAACTTCAAGGTCATCCACTGCTTTCCATGCTTCAGTAGCTTTGTTTGTCATCTCTTCTTTCTCAGCGATCACGATTGCCTCGTTTTCCTATAATTGGTGACAACGCTTACTGATTCTATGCATTCTATCCGCCATTTCCTGGGAGGCGCTCTTCTACATTGTCATTAGGGCCATTGCCGATAGTGCATTCACATTGACAGTCACCTGGTCAATCGACTGCAACACAGTTTGAAACTCCTTGTTGTTGGTCATAATCGCAGTCAGGGGAATGTTGATATTCCTTACCTAGGGCACGGTGCGGATCGTGACCATCCCTTGTCTAGAGACACTTCCTGGTTCTGTTTGTAATAGTGCATTACCCAGAGAGTCCATATGGGCAGCAATCGTAGAGAAGCCCACCTCCACTTTGACAGACATTTTCTCAGCAGCCGCCGTGGCAGCATTATTAATGGATGTGACTAACTGGCCCAATTGCGCCTCCATTGGTAAGGATATCCCGCTGATAGTGGCATATTCATGGCGTTGATTTGTCTGGTTTTCCTCCAAATCGCGGTCACTGTCATGCTCAGTTGGTGTTTGCTTTGACTCTTGCGTGGAACTATGATGAATTTGCTAATCCTGAGGGGATCCTGGCTCCGGAGGGCCCTCCGGTGGACCTCCAGCATCAATTTCTACAAGACTCATGGGTTGTCGCCATGCATCAGGCCACTCGTTCATGATGGCCTCCAAGTCTGCTGCTGTCACTTTATACTCTGTCTGCAACCATTGGCGATTGATGTCACGGTGAGCCTAGATATGTATGACACTCGGTCTGATTGCAAATGCCATGACCGGTGTGAAGCATGCCAAAATATCTGTAGATATCCATGGGACCTGAGTTGCAGCGTCACAAAGCATTTCTAAGTACATCCAAAACTGTATTTAGCACTCCCGGGTTTGCTCCAACTCGCGCACAACCCACAGATTCTGATAACGAGACGTGCGTCATTCCTTAGCAGCTGGACAGTCCATACCCTGGTATGTATCAGGATCTTTCCATGCAACTAGAGTAATGAGAAGCAACAACCAACTATATGAAAAGGCGTCTCTCCCCACTTGGACGTCGGTGGCATCCTCCATGAGCTGGTTCAAAAGATATAGTGACCAATTCATCTGAACCCCTTCTGCGCATTGCTCAATGCAAGCAACTATCCCCACATTGCATTGGTCAGGGCAACCTCCCCTAATCACCTTCCATCACAGAATCTTAATACCTGTGAGTACCGCTTGATTATTGCAACTACTGGTGCGATATCCCCGTCCATCTGATTCCAAGCCATACTTCCATGCTAATTGACGTGCCCGCTTCTGCTCAATGGCCTTTCCTTGAAGATAGTCTGTCGGATCAACACCATTTTTGGGCAAGCCAGTAATCTAAGAAATCAAGTGGATAGTGACGGGGACTTCTCTGTCCAACCATAATGAACCTCCATGGAAGCATGACAAGAGCTGCTTCACACAAGAATTGACTTTCGTCAGGCATCCGAAATGTGGCATGTTAATTAGTCCTAACAGGCCGGCCTGCATCAGCCCGCGAGCCCACTCATGTATCTCTGGTTCCAGTAAATGGTGCATCTCCTTGACATAGGGTGCAGAGTCAAGTGCAGGCTGGGCCACCATGTCATGATTAGCATAGCACAGGCACATCAATGTTGTCCCAATATCCGCTGAGCACTCCAAGCCTGCCGGGAGTGCGGGGATTTTCACACTGAATTTCAGCTTTGAGGTGATTTTACGCGGGGTGACATCTGATCGAACATGAGGGATGTACCCAAAAATATTAGCAACGGAGTGGCCTAGCCATTGGGAAGATGTAGTCGTAGGGCGACTGGATGGGCCACCTTGCTCCATAACTCCACCAGCTGTCGTAGATCATGTTAATCTCTTATTCTTCGGGGATTCAGAGGGTTTACCTCCTTGGTGCTTCTTAGCAACAACTGATGTACCCACCGACATGTTGGTGACCTCGGTTCCAAGATCAATAGTGGCCGAAGATGTACCTTTTTGTTCAATAATAACCGGAATAAACGAGGATTCGACTTCACTAATAATGTCGATGGGCTCGACTTCACATTGTTAAATTTTCAGAATTTACTTCAATCTGATGTAGGATCTTAACTGAGAGAACAACATGTACAGCATACCTACAGCATATCAATCATGGAGACAATAATGCAAGCACACAAGAGACACAAAGATTTACTTGGGGAAAACCATAAAGGTGAAAAAACCCCAATAACGTCCTCAGAGATAGATAGAGCAATGATGCAACCCAACCATAAGAGATAGACATATCCTAGCAGCAGATCCTCCTCCTCCATAAGTGTGCCACTCCTCCTTTAGTGCATGAGTGAGAAGTGAGTGAGTAAATAGAGTGCCTCCCGCACTCTATTTATACTTGACTTGACTTTCCTTTTACATAAATCATGTTAGACTCGAACTTAACCACATAACATAATGCTGACTGGGACGACCCCCAATAGGGTGGTTTAATAACCCTTCGACCCACATGGCTGACCCCCAATAGGGTGGTCTAATAACCCTTTAACCCACATGACTTATACAGGGCCGACCCAAACAAGGTGGTCTAATAACCCATCAAGTATAAGTTATGACATTTACAATATAAATGATGATACTTCCTTATAGAGGAATAATACCATCTCTATAGGAGTACATGCAACATACATATATGAAATACATTTCGAAGTTACATATACATCAACACTCCCTCTTAACTAGGAAGGTATTTCTCAGCACAGGTCTTCTAGCACAAGTCATATTCTCTGGATCATCGTCACTGGATAATCATCATCGACTCATCATCATCATCACTGCTGCTGCTATCTCAATCAATCTCTGAATCTACTCGTCATAGGAAGTTCTACAAAGCCAGTCCTTTTTCATACTGGATGTAGGCCCACCACCTGCAGGTCTTCATCATCACTGGCCATACTATGGAATCCTCAGGACTTATTACGTGCATCCCAAAACCTGGTTGCAGCATCCCAGGATATTACGAGCACACAGCTCTACCTGTAGGATCTCCCAGGAGCACATTACATGTGACCCATCACAAAACCTAGCTGAAGCATCCCAGGCTGTTACGAGCACACAGCTCTACCTGTCGGATCTCCCAGGAGCACATTACATGCGATCTCACCACAAAACCTGGTCGAAGCATCTGAGGCCTTTTTCATCCTGTCCAGATTTCCCAGGAGCAAATTACATGTGGTCATGGCAAAACCTGGTTGAAGCATCTGAGGCCTTTTTCATCCTGTCCAGATCTCCTAGGAGCAAATTACATGCCATAGGACAAAACCTCGAAAGAGCATCTGCCAGATATTCCAGGGCACCGAATTACATGCCATAGGAAAAACCTCGAAAGACTATCTGCAGATCTCCCAGGGCCAAATTATATGTCCTCCCATAGCAAAACCTCGAAAGAGCATTTTCTAGATATCCCAGGGCATTAAATTACATGCCATAGGAAAAACCTCGAAAGACTATCTGCAAATCTCCCAGGGAAACAAATTATATGCTCATCTGCATAACCTATTCCACGGCCACAGAGTATCATCTGATACTCATCATACATCATCCTGATGTACACATGATCACCCTGATCATCATCACTGCAACATCCTACTGCATGTCATCTGGAGAAGCTCATCATCTATGATCATCCTGGTCATACAATGCATCCATCTGATGCACACCATGTATCTACCTGATACATATCATCATACATAGTGTATCCACCTGATACATAGATACATGATCCACACAATGTATCCATCAACATACATGATCTACCTGATCATACAATGTATCCACCTGATACATATACAGATACATGGTCCAAGCATCCAACATGATGCATATACAAAATACATACACATGATCCAACCGATCATATACAACATCCAACATGATGCGTACATATATATAAATGATCCAACTGATCATATCCAGCATCCAACATGATGCGTACATACACATAAATGATCCAACTGATCATATCCAGCATTCAACATGATGCATACATACATACATAAAAATGATCCAACTGATCATATCCAACAGAAACCAGAACATCATCCTGATGCTCATCATCCAGCGCTTACATCCACAGCCATGTGAAGGATCCTCCTTCCAACATGCTTGGAATGGCTTCAGCAAATGTGTCCATCACTTCTTCCTCCAAGTGTCCTCGGTCTGAAGAATGCCAAGCCTCTCTCGGAAGTACTTGAACTTCACTCTGTCTAGTGGCTTCATCAGCACATCTACAATCTGCTCGTCCGTCGCAACATACAGGAGCTTGACAGCTCCTCTCTGCACCATATCCCTGATATAGTGATATTTGATCTCTATGTGTTTCGACTTGTCATGAAACACTGGGTTCTCGGACAGCTTCACACAACTCTGGTTATCACAGAAGATACCAGTAGCATCCTACGGGAGATCAAATAACTCAGACAGTAGCTTCCGTAGCCATACCGCCTCACAACTAGCTGAACAGGCTGCAACATACTCTGCCTCAGCTGTACTCAGTGCTACGTAGGACTGCTTCCTGCTAAACCAAGAGATCACACCTGATCCCATGCTGAAGCAACACCCAGATGTGCTCTTCCTATCTACAGCACTGCCAGCCCAATCTGAATCAACATAACCCTACAGGTTAAACTTTTGATTCGCTTCATACTTGAGCCCATAATCCACTGTACCCTTCAGGTACCTCAGAACATGCTTTACAGCAACCAGGTGAACACTCCTCGGATCTGTCAGAAACTGACTCAATGTGTTCACAGCAAAGCAAATGTCTGGTCTCGTGTTTGTCAGGTACATCAAGGACCCAATCATCTGACGATACATAGAGACACCAACTGGCTCAGATAAAGCATCACATAGAAGCTTCAGATTCGATGCCATAGGTGTGGCCATGGCCTTGCAATCCATCATCCCGAACCTCTTCAGGATATCTACTACATACTTCCCTTGTCCAAGGAAGATTCCATCTACTCTCTACCACACCTCCATGCCAAAAACAAATAGTGCATCATCCCCAAGTTCTTCATCTCGAACTTGGTAGTAAGCTTCCGCTGCGTGTCGGCAATCAATCTATCTTCATCTGTAACAAACAGGTTATCTGTATACAAAATTATTATCACTGGATTGCCTTCCTCAACCTTGTAGTAAAGGTTGGAATCCGCTTTACTCTTAGTAAAGCCCAAACTGGATAGAAAGCTGTCTATCCTACCATACCAAGTTCTGCACATATATGACTTCCTGTCATGTGTATCAGAACCAAGTGGCTGCACCACATATACTTCTTCTTCAACTACACCATTCAAGAAAGCTGTCTTGAAATCCATTTAGTGTATCTTCTTTCTCAACACTTTTATATTTCTTTATGATGCCATCTGCAGCATGCTTGATCTGATAGTTCCATTTGGAAGTCAAAACAGACTTCCCTTCAGCTCTTGGGACTACACCCAAACATCATTCTTCATGATCGATGGATCATGTCATTCTTCCCATATCCTGGGAACTTCAATATCTTCAATAGATAATTTTGTTTCTAAACAAATGTTGTAGTTATTCTTTTGTAGGAGATGGCATACGATCTTTCCTACACAACAAGTTAAATTGCACGATTAGAAAACATCTCATAGTTTTCCGAACAAATTCTTACACATAAAGAAATATGTCATACAGTCATGCAATTAACTTAGCCAATGCTTCAATACAACATTTATCCATATCCCGTAACTTTCTAGTTGCTTTCCAATCTCTACCAGAACATTGTTAAGAGTGTGCACAACTCCCAACATGTCAGCAAAGAGGTTTCATTCTAGATAAGTAGCAATGGAATGTTGTATAGTGCCATAGGCTACTTACCCATGCATATTAGTAGTATACTGTTCATCAATGCAACTATTCTAATATGCATAATACACAACCTAATTCTAGGAACATCAGTATATACATTATTGAACAATATTATTTAAACAATAAAATATGCAAGTAATGACAATTCAAATACTTATCTTTGTTTGTTTGTTGGGTGGACTTCCTCTGAATCTTTGCATCCTTGTAGAAACTACTGCAGTGTGCTCCCTCTTGATCTTTGCTTCCTGGATTACCTTTCCTTGAACTTATATACATTCTCGATCCCTATGCATGCTTGTTAGTATCATCATTGTGTTATCCTCTAGGTCTCATACATAATTCATTAGTATAATCTTAATATTATCAAGACACAATAATCTCAAGCATGTATAGTCAGGATCAATTCAAACATAGATAATAAACATTAGTATTCAAGGTTTCAAGGAAGTCTTCTTTTATTCATGCATATTCTTATTTAATCATAGGACTCTTCTGGTTAGTTAAATCATCAATCAAGAGAAGAGATATAATATGCATAAAACCCGTGATTATTCAAAACCATACCTTCATGATTCTTCTGGTTAGTCCTATGACTTCATGAATAATCATTATCAACAACACAATAGTATGAGATCCTAACACAAGGTAGGATTCTAGATTGATATAGGAAAAACATACCTGGATTAGCATGCTAGCTAGTTATGTCTAATATACTCACATGATGTCTTCTTGTTCTTCTTCAATGATTTGTGCTAGTAACATGTATATCTCATAGGTTAACCATTATAAAACCAAGTTATACATACCTCGTAAATGGATCTTCTATGAGATCCATGACAATGGATGAATCTTTGCCCTCATGTCATCATGATCATATGTTCTTGAACCAGAACATGATTTGTCTTTCTTGGTGTACCTTTCATGTTAGTAGACAACATAAACCTCATACAACACCATAATGCATTAGTACAATCATAAGTGTCAACACCCTAATCAATGAATATTTTCTATCGTGCATTCATAATTTTATTAAGGTGATATGACAAGTCTAAAATCAAGATTGTACTAACCGTAATAACATGAAGACAAACATACCATAAACTTAATCATGAACAAATCTCAAAACATACCTCAATGAGTCATACCTATCGAGATCGCTTGTAATCTTCTTATGTAAGGCCTTAGCCTCATCTCCCTCTAAAACAGGAACTTCTTCACTTATGTAGGTGACCAATCCATCTTCTTCTAGGATTAACCCAATCCACTTGATTTGCAAGAACTGGACCTGGAGCTGGATATGGGTTTGTCAGAGAAACCCCAAAAATTCAAACTTTGAATTTCAAACTTCTGAAAGTATAGAAATATGCGCCTTGATGAGCTGATCAAGCTAGTATATTCAGAATTTGAAAACTGCAAAGTTTCACTCCTCAATTTTGCTTTTGAAACTTCCAGATTCACTGGACGTGACCCTGAACTAAGGTTTTATGAAGCCCACTCTTCTTCCCAATCAAAAGTTTTGATCCGAAGCTCTAAGCTTCTATTTTTATGAGGAGATTCCAGCCGTGGTCACAGATTTCAAAAATTCCCATTTTTACATAAGCCCTAATTTTCCACTTTTTTGATCAAAGTCCCGAACTAGGGTTTGATCAAGCCCGGCCTTCTGCCCAACCAAAAATTCTGATCTTGGTCTCTAAATTTCAATTTTGATGAGTAGAATCTAGCCGTGGTCTCTGATTACAAAAATTCCAACTTTCTCCGAAGCCCTAAATTCCGGAAGCCATGAATGAAGGTACTCAAAAATAATTCTGTTTTGACAGAAATATGTACCTGATTGTTTCTGGTGTAACTCTGAACTTTTCTATCCATAGGGTCTGAAAAAGCTTCATGAGATAGCCCGACCTGTTATCTTTCCATCTCGATAGGTTTTACCTCAATTGGATTCTCTGAGAGAGAGTTATTCCAAGTTTCGCAATGTGACCTATTGATGAGATAATGCAGGAGAGTGAACTTGTACGGCATGCCACATGTCACTGGTTCATCTTTGGCCTCTGAAAATTTTTCCTGAGATAGCCTAACCTGTTATCTTTCCATCCTAATAGGTCTGACCTTAATTGGATTCTCTGAGACAGAGTTATACGAAGTGTCGCAATGTGACCTGTTTATGGGATAATACAGGAGAGCGAAATTGTATGGCGTACCACGTGTCACTGGTTCAACTTCCGCCTCTGAAAAATGTTCCTGAGATAGTACAGTCTGTGTACTACCTGTCACTTTTTACAAAATTTCATTTGGATCTTCATAGTCCAAGTTATGACCTTTTTCCCAAGGTCACCTGATCTTGACTCAGATCTGGAAGAGGCATAAACCCTATATTGTACAGATCATAAATCACAAAGTACAACGAATTAGAGGTTTTCCTTTCGACACAAGGTGCATGGGGATTTAATATTCGACATTTAAAGGTTTCAGATCCGAAAACTTCGCCAAAACAGATTTATAGCGAAAATTCTACGATGACTGGTTTTTGCTATATCAAGCCCTAGCATCGTAAGTGCAACAAGTGTCATACATGCCATATCATGCCTTCTTTCAGGCTAGCTCTGATACCATGTTAAATTTTCAGAATTTACTTCAATCTGATCTAGGATCTTAACTGAGAGAACAACATGTACAACATATCTACATCATATCAATCACGGAGACAATAATGCAAGCACACAAGACACACAAAGATTTACTTGGGAAAAACCATAAAGGTGAAAAAACCCCAATAACTTCCTCAGAGATAGATAGAGCAATGATAAAACCCAACCATAAGAGATAGACATATCCTAGCAGCAGATCCTCCTCCTCCATAAGTGCACCACTCCTCCTTAAGTGCATGAGTGAGAAGTGAGTGAGTAAATACAGTGCCTCCCACACTCTATTTATACTTGACTTGACTTGCCTTTTACATAAATCATGTAGGCTCGAACTTAACCACATAACATAATGCTGACTGGGCCGACCCCCAATAGCGTGGTCTAATAACCCTTCGACCCACATGGCCAACCCCCAATAGGGTGGTCTAATAACCCTTCAACCCACATGGCCGACCCCCAATAGGGTGGTCTAATAACCCTTTGGCCCACATGACTTATACAGGGCCGACCCCAACAAGGTGGTCTAATAACCCATCAAGTATAAGTTACGACATTTACAATATAAATGACGACACTTCCTTATAGAGGAATAATACCATCTCTATAGGAGTACATACAACATAAATATATGAAATACATTCCGAAGTTACATATACATCAACACACATGGCATACCTCAATACTCTTTGTTATTGGTTTAGCAGCAAATAGATCAGAGCACTGCAACCGTTCGCAACAACACTGCTTACCAATTCTTTCATGTCTTCCAATCGACGCAATGCCATACTTATAGCATTTCCCTAAATACACCCTAATTATGACTAAATCGTGCATTAACTCACCCAAATCCTCATATTAATGAGAGAAATCCACCGACGATCTTGTCCTCCTGTTAGCCGTATCTTCCATTAATGCCCGTAATTCAAACACGCCATTAATTAATTATCTCCACTTTTGGAATTTATTACTGATTTGACCGGGCCGCCATGCAACCATATATCGCTGACTGTTCCAAACTTGCAGTAGAAGCCTCCTATGATCGCATGCCATACTTTCGTTGGTGTGCTATCTGCCACCAAGCAACCTGCAACCATCATCATCATTTTTTTTTGAAACCTAATGCAACTCAGACATCGCACTACTCCAAGCTTGCGTGGTAGGGCTTCAACCTGTGACCATTTACCAGCTTGGGGATCATCCCCCCATCCAATCGCTGTAACTGAACCGCTCCTCCTGAAGTAATATTATTGATGCGGTAGGGACGCAGCCAATGCATCTCTAACCTACCTAGATGTTTCATAAACTTACTGTCATATAGTAGTACCAAGTCACCTTGCTGAAACTACTTGTTTTTGATGTGGTGATCTTTCCACGCCTTCTGGCGATCCTTCTCGACCCCTTGATGAAAGCCAGCAATAAACCAATCTTCTTCAAGCTCCACCAATTGTGCTAGAAGCTCGTCCAATGCTGCAACATCATCCATGCTAGTGACTGCCGCAATTCATAAACTCGAGACAATGTACTCCATAGGCATAATTGCTTCCTTTCCATAAACTAGCTTAAAAGGTGTCTAACCAGTCAACCTTTTACATGTGGTGCGATAAGCCCACAGCACCACTGGAAATTTCAAATCCCAGTCGTCACGGTTTGCATTGCAAACCTTTGTTAGCGCGTGCTCCAATACCTTATTGAATGCCTCTACCATCCCATTCGCCTATGGGTGATAGGGTGTACTCTTTTTGTGCTGAATCGGCAATTCCTCTGTCAATGCGTTGATAGTGCAATTGAAAAAATGGCTTCCTTGGTCACTTAGCAAAATCTTAGGGCAGCCGAACCGAGTGATAATGTGCTCAAACAAGAACCAAGCAGCCATCGCTATGGAACAATCAATGACAGGGGCCGCCTCCGCCCATCGGATCAGATACTCAGTTGCCGTGATAATATACCGGGCACCTGTATGCTTCCCTGGTGGATTGATCGGCCCTACAAAATCCATATCCCATTTCTCAAACGGTTGTAATGTTAATTGAGGCAGTAGCGGCATCTCATCGTGTGATGCACCTGCAACAATTAATTAATAAAAATATGCGAAATAGCAAAAATGACAGAACTCAGAATCACTTTTATATTGATCACAGGCCACTTCGAGGGGGCAACCTCCTATGAGCAAGCTCAATACAAATAACTTCACGGTGCCTTCATAGGTCTCCACACACACTTATATACTAAGTCTAGATGCCACTATTATGGGTCAAAACCATGGGCCACTACAAACTATGGATCAACAATAGTACGGGTGACTTACAAAGCATATGCGCCAACAACAATAACATAAACTATTGATCAACAAATACTACGGGACGACTTACAAAGCATATGCGTCCAATAACAATATACTAACAAAGTAAAGATATGGGTTCCTAACACATCACGTTTGGACAGATTTCCAGTTCGTTGACAAACATCGCACAACCGGGCGTAGTCTGTCCAATCATTATGTAATGTGGGCCACCAAAACCCTCCATGCAACACCTTCCAGGAAGTCACCTGAACCGCCGTAATGTCCTCCTGCGACTCCACCATGTGCCTCAGCCAATATCTGCACCTGCTCATGCGGTAAGACACATCTACGCAAAATTTCATCAGCACCCAACTTATACAACTCTCCCGCGATCAGTTGAAAGTCTACTGCCTTGACGACCAAGTGCTTCTTCTGCAAAGTGGTAAAGTCATCTGGTGCGGTGCTGGTCACCAAAAACTGAAGAATATCATCAAAGTAGTGATCGGCAGCGGTTACATGGAACAGCTAGGCATTCGACAACCCATCTTTGATATTAGTCGGCTCTTCCCCTATGTCAATCCGTGACAAATGGTCTAGTCCAGCATTCAATCACCCTAGCTTCACAATGACTTTGAAATTGAACTCCTGAAGCAAAAGTAGCCATCGACAGATCTTCCCCCCCAACACAGGCTTATTGACCAAGTATTTTAATGCAGAATGATCAGTAAACATTTTAAAATGGCATCCCAACAAATAATGCCTGAATTTTTGCAACGCGTAAACCATGGCCAGGCCTTCGCGTTCTGTGGTAGTGTAATTGCGTTCTGCCGATGACAGTTTGCGACTGGAAAACGCTATAGGATGATCAATGTCGCCTTCACCTGGTTGAGCCAATACAACTCCTAGCGTAACTGATGAAGCATCAACGTGGACATGGAATTCCTTACTCCAGTCGGGAAAAACAAAAATTGGAGCCGACACCATCTTTGCTTTGAGTGTTTCAAAACTTTCCTGACATTCTGGATTCCACTGGAATGCCGCATCCTTTTTCAACAACTTCTCCATAGGGGCAGTAATCGCAGCATACCCCCTAATGAAATTGCGATAATATCCTGTGTGACCCAAGGTGGCGCGCAACTGCTTAAACATAGTTGGCGGTTGCAACCCCAAGATAAGCGCAATCTTGGCTGGATCAACCAACAATCTGGCTTACACACAATATGACCCAGCAATATCCCAAACGGAGCACAAAAAATACATTTCTTCAAGTTCAGCGATATTTGGTGTTGTCGGCATCGCTCAAGCATTAACCGCAAGTTAGCCAAGTGATCGCGAATCAATCCATAAATAGTCCAATCATCCATATATACTTGCAGAAACTTCTGAATAAAATCTTTGAATGTGGCAACAACAACCGAGGAAAATATGGCAGGTTCATTCTTAAATCCGAATGGCATGACCGTGTACTGAAAACAACCCCACTCAGTAATAAAGGTTGTCTTATGGCGATCCTCCTTGGCAATGCAAATCTGATGGTAGCTAGAGAATCCATCAGTGAAAGAGTACATCTCCTGGACACCCACTCCTTCAAGTACTTCATGAGTGAACGGGGTCGGAAAGGGATCATGCAACCAAGCATCATTCAACTTCCGCAAGTCAACACAAATGCGTACTTCACCTGTTTTCTTGTCCTACACCACCATAGGACTGATCCATTCTGACTCTTCCACAGGTTCGATAATACCAGCATCCATCATCCGATCAAGTTCCACCTTGACCTTGTCTTTATGTCATGGATTTAGCTGATAAAGTCGCTGTCAGACTAGCTTAGTGTTTGGTTTCAATGGAATCCTCATCTCTCCTAAATCACCCAAGATTCCCTTCATTTTGGAAAAATTCATGGGAAACACGTCCTGAAACTCATGCAATAACTCGGTAACCTTACTCATCATCTCATCATCCCAATAATCCCCTACGTTAGCAAACTTGGGAGTAGCTTCAATGCCGATATTTGTTTTGCGAAGCTGCAATGGCTGATTGAATGGGTTACTTGGCGCAATAGGTGGTACCGCATCACGCCTTCCTTCATATTTGGGAATGTTGATATTCCGGGGGTCATCATCATCCTCTGGCCCTCCACTGACGTTGAAGCACTCCATGAGAGACTACATCTGACTATGTGTGTGCGGGTCAACAATGCATTTCACCGGAACAACCTAAAATATAACATCGCGGATGAGATGCAGGGCGTTATGGACATCTGGTTGGCATCCGCAAATGTGAAGGTATGAGTAAAACAGATCGTCAACTCTCCCCATGTTGTAATGTCATGGCACAATTCAGCTGTAGTATACCACGAGCACGGTATCTCCTCCAAAGTGTGGACAAAAGCATGAACCCACTCATCTCTGGGTCGCGTTACCCACAATTGTTGGCATTCCATCACGTGATCACCGGGATCAGTTCGGCCATCGTACTATCCAGTGTGATAAACCTATGTATTACCAAATTGAATCATCATCAACCTTCGACATTGTGACCAGTATTTGATAAATTTCTTATGTTTCGCCCACTAGTGTGTTGGAGCATCCTTCATTACTTCCTCTAAGGCCAGCAGTCGCTGTGGTTCTAGAACATGGTCTTCAAATTCTGCTACCAAAGTGTCTAAGCCAGGAAACCCCTCATAGATAGGTAATGTGATTGTTTCTGTCACAACCTAACATAAAGATTGTGTAACTAAACAGCACTTCCGGACTGAAACTTCATGCATGCGATTCTGCCAATGTTCCAATGCATCATCGGAGTCAGAAGATGCAGAACTCTCACTGCGCCACTCCAACTCACCATGAACAGTGGGATGAATGTAATATTCATAAATATTCAATACATGATCCCAGCCAAGGTGATCATCATCTTTGATAGGTACAACATATCGGCAACCTTCAGCCGGATCCAACGGAGCGATAAGTCAAAAATCATGGTTCTTGAAAGTCATCATTCGCTTCTTAAAGTTAAATACAACTCCACTATCATTAGCCCATCCTATCCCCAATAGTGCAGGATAGGAGCTTCTGCCATCAACTACCTCTATGACATCAAAGTCGGCATAAGTCTTCGTTTCCTCAATATCAATTATGAGCCACGGAACTCGCCCAATAGGTGTGACCTTTGCATGGTTAGCCAACCGGAGCTGTACAGGGGACTAGCTCAATGGGGGACTCCCCATTTTCTGCCATGCCTGCTTGGTTAAGATGTTAACATCCGAACCAAGATCAAGAATCATAGAATCAACATCATAATCCCCAATCTGAATATTCATTCGCATTTCCTTGCTAGTCTTCCTCTGTTGTAAGGAGTTTACTGCCGACTCCTACCGTCCTTTTGGAAGTCACTGCAGCCATCCCTCAATATCAACCAGGGCAACCGGATCTCGCACCAAGAATAGAGAGCTTTCAAGGAACTTCTGCAGTATTCTTGGTGGTGGTCGATCAGTGTCTGACGTAGCATCAAAGATAGGTGGCATATCATAAACAACAGCCTTACCGCGATCTTTCTCTAAAGTGCGACATGCCTCCATGAACGTTTCCTGTTCCGCATCAATATCGAAATTCTTCGTCTTTTGACCAGCCATGCGAATGAGCGGTTGTGAACCATCTTCACCAGTTGTTTTACCTCCACGAGTGACAACAACCACCAAAGCATCTTATTGTTGAGGTTCTGCAGAAATAGTCGCAATATTAGCACCCTGTGCCTAGTTCTGTTGCTGATTTCCTGGTTGATTTACATTTGGGTTGGCATTTAGCAGTGGTCGCAGAGGCTGGTTCTGAACTAGTTGCTGCACTGGGTTATGCACTGGTTGTTGTACTGGGTTCTGTAGCTGCAGAGTGTTTCCAGCCTGCCATCTGGAAATCAACTGCGGACAATTCTCGACTGTATGATCATTACCAGAACAAAATGTACACTAATTCTGTAGCAGTGGGAAATCACACTGATAATGCCCCCATACTGCACAGTGGTAACATTGAATAGGTCCTTGACAACCTCGGCCTCTTCCTCCATGACCAAATCCACCACCACGTCCGCCCTTGTAGCCTCCCCGATAGCCGCCCTGCTGTTGATACTGAGGTTGGTTAAACTGTTGTTGCATGGGTGCTGGCGGCATCCCTTGCCCTTGTGGTGCATGTTGTGGTTGTTGCACATACTGAGGTTCTGGGGGGTTCACCAATGTATATTGCGGTATGAATTGCTGCAGTTGCTACTGCTGTGGTACAAACTGCATATGTGCTTGAGGCATCGGCTGAGCTACCTGTGGCTATAGCGGTGCAGTACGCTGATCATATTTGACATAGAATGCATTACACATTCTCTCCTATAGCAACCCATATGCATGAAAATCCTTGTCATCATGTCCTACCGACTTACAGAAGGTGCAATACAAATTCCACAGAGTTGTGACCATTTTCTGCATATACGGGAAACTATCATGACTATGCCCAAACACCAAACAAACATGACACCACGACATGCTACCGCCATTCAACGGGTTTGGTGCACCTAACACCAAATAATTATGGAAATCCGGACAACCATCTTTCGTATGCCCTTCTCTTCGGTACTGTGTACACCATACTTCATCATGCGGTTCTTTGTTCTTCTTTAAATCTTGCAACTGTATAATCAGGTTAGCGAGTTGTGTCTATATCTGCGACATCCCAGCTGCATTATCGCCAATCGGGGATGCCTCCAACTACATTGCGATCTCTAGAGCCTCACTAGGCGTCAAAATGTTTTGCTGCATCAGCAGAAACGAAATATGGGGTAGTAGTGCCGCAATGAACCATTCTTTGTGTTGGATAGCGCTCATGTCAAAACTAACCTTGGCCATTAGTGTTTTCAATCACTGCTCGAAATCCCATACCGCCTCATTGGGATACTCCTTAATTTCCTTTAATTCAGTAATATACTGGGCCTCTGACTTAGGCCATCTAAATTCAGCAATCAGCCCATCCCGAATCTCATTCAATGACTTATCTAGATTCCTAGTAGGGACTAAGACAAATTTCATGAACCAATCAAATACACAACCTCACAGCGTCATGGCCAACTGTTCCTTCTTAATATTGTCATCAGTGATCTGTTTCATGATCCGGATTGCTTCACACAAAAACCAATACTACTCTAGATTATCCATCACACTGCCATGGAACAACAATAGCTTAGCATCATCACCAGCCATCTTGGTCCTTCTTTCTCCTGTCGCTGCACTACTACTACCAATTAACTTTTCGGCGTCGATGTACTCGGTGGTGTCGAAGTAGTTTTCCTTGCTGGTTGAGAGCTAGTGAGCAGAGGTGTAGGCACACTGGTGCTGGCGTTCGGTCCTGCCTATATCCTGGGCATAGTCTGGTCATTCCTATCAGGACTGTGAGATCGCTTCGTCCCATGTGGCCTTCCTTCACGGTCTTGCAGTCCGATCGCGGCAGGACCTTCTCCTATCCTCTTCCTCTTTTCCTGTCGGAACCTTTCTCCTCCCCTCGTAAGGCCACTTTCTTCCTCGGCTTCGCTCACAGTTTCCTCACGGTCTGCACCCATCTACCCCTTTACCATCTCATGCACTATTCCCCAACAGTCATGGTACCCACGGCCTCTACCCACCAGGCTATCTACTAATCAAGGTGCATCTTTAATATACCTTTCTCGCAGATCAGCATCTTAATCGACAGTTGGAGTGATAGCAGAAACCTTCCCCTCAATCAGTCAAAAAAGTATCTTTCAGCCTCACTATAGGATTTCTTCATATCAATTGCAAATTTCGTAATGTAACCTTCCAAGATGCTATCAAGCCAAACCTCAACAGCCCATGATGCCTTGTTATCGACTTTCTACAGTTCCTGAATTAGTTCCAGGGTCCAGGTTGTCGGCTCACCACCCTGGAAGTTCCTCTTCTGAAAGGTCATTTTTAACAACCATTCATACAAAATGTAGGGGAATTCACAGAAAAACGATTCATGTAGGCCATCATGAATATATCTTCCCACCCACTGATCTACCGTAAGTCATGTGTTCTGACTTTCTTCTTCAGCGAACTCCTGCAACTTCTGATTGAACCATTTTTCTATCTCTGGCTTCGTCGGGTGCCACAACACGACCTCTTCCTACTCTGCACATGGTCTCGACAATGGAACCATTTCTTGACCAAATCGTGACCTCACAGTTGACAAGGGTCCACAGACTGTCGACCCATACCCTAGTCTTCTTGAGCACCGCCCTGGGTAGGGTTGAGCCCGCCCAGCAACACCCGCAGAGCGGATAAGGTCTCACCCGAGGCGTCCTGGAAGAGCAGATGGAACCATGTTTCCGCCGAGGGAGGAGGCAAGTTGTGGCACTATGGTACTAGCAGCAATTCCAAACATTCATCATAAAGTTCTAACATATCGCAGCATTTAACATTACCAGAAATAGAGATTGCATATTACTTTAATCGCAGGATGTTCATGTGGACAAATAACATATTATCGAAGCATTCATATTATAGCAATAGAAAATAGATAACGGCATTAGGAATAAATAACATGAACATCCAGCAACGTTACACATAGATTGCACAAAATCATCATCCTTATATTACTCGGCAAACCAAAAGCAATACATAAACATCTACATTATCTCTGTCAATCTCCACATATATCTCTTTTTTCCTCTATCCATCCACACTCTACTCTATCACTTACAATTCTCATCTATTTATAGGCTTCCTCCAATTACAATACTTGTCCACTTTCCTAACTGACACTATGGACAATCTACTAGCTGACTTGGTCCAATGACCCAAAAACCCGCATCCCACAGTACAATGAATCGATATTACAAAATACATGACCAAAAACCCACCAACTACGGTATACTTGACTCAATATTACAAAATATGTGGTCCAAGTGACCCAAAACCCGCCCAGTGCGGTATCCTTTGGCCCACGATACTCCTTTCACACCTTTATCCAACGTGTTGCGGCGTCAGCAGTACCATGATCTTTCCTCATCAAACCGCCTACCAACATTCCTATTTATGGTGACAAACATAACACAAACATAGAACTCTAGGGACTCTCACCTGGCACTTGTATGCTATTAAAATGTTTAATGAAGTGCACCAAATTGCTAAACAACAACACTCTGCCCAACCATTGACAATACTACAATGAGGGAGTCACTACTAGGTTGGGGGCAGATATGATGACAGGAGTCACAAATTGTTTCACTAGAGCTCTCAATAACCAACTGAGGGACATGTCATGTTTATCAATCAAAATTAACAATAAGAATGCAACCCATGATGCGAGGCTTTCTGGCAACTACAAGCAGAAACACAATACTAGCAATTATTAAAACTATAGGAGATTTTCTTCCGATTAACTCCCTCTCGAATATAAACACATGATACACAATCAAATCATGGCCTCCTTAATCTCTAAAGGGAGATACAGAGAACAACGAAGTAAGATAATCTATTGCTGACAACTGTACAATCAAAACTAGGAATACTCTCCAAACCAACTCAAAGTAAGCTCTCAAGAATGGATTGCTTGATATGGATGGTGACAAGGTTCTTAACACAATGTCCTAAAATTCTCAAGAGATAACAAAAACCATAAGTTAGTGAACCTACTCTTACTTCTAAAGTGACATTATAGCATACACAGGTTAACAAGTGGCCAATGGCAGTAATCTATTATATGAATTTTCTTGAGATATTGAGTTTTATTTAAGGAAACATCTTGAATCGTGAGCTTAGTTAACCACCTTTCTAGTAATCTAATTTGCGTCTATTAATTAAGGCCTAATTCACCTAGTTTATGTTCATGTCCAAAATCAACATCAATGAAATTCAGAAAAAAACTTCGCAAATGCAAAAAAAAATGATAAAATTGGCCATGAAGTTGGGAAAAATAGGACTAAGCGAATTTTGTAATAACTTCATATTTTCAAATGGAAAAACAAATTACAAGTATTTTTTATGACTTCGAATTTGATCCAAAATTGTTATCTTAATAGTCAAAACTCAAAACATGTTAAAAATCACATAATGTTTAAAAACATGTTAAAAATGTATGTGTATTGTTTTGTTAAAAAAAACCAAATATTACCATTTTTTTGAATATAAACTCCAGGTTCAATTAGCAATGATTATATCAGAAAAATTTAACCGTCAGTAATTGACCTTAAATGAATTCTGGATTTTTTTAGAGAAAACAAAACAACAAAAGTGATGACTAAGATCTAAGGTTTTCTCTCACAACTGATGGCTTCCCATGGTGTCAAACTTGAATTTTACCCAAAATTATGTCAAAACCTCCATAATCCCTTAGCAATCCAGCCAATTATTTTATATCAACAAACTATCACAACTCCCAGTATGTCATGGGTTTCAAAATTCTGTCAAAAAAGCAAAACCGCAAGCAAAGTAAAACATTTCCATCATATAGTTTTAGAAAATTTTCACCCAAGGGTCCTTGACCTAGTGCATCATTGACATTTTCATCATATAGTTTTAGAAAATTTTCACCTAGGGGTCCTTGACCTAGTGCATCATTGCAAGCAGCAGATGTGTAGAGTTGGTCTACTCCAGATTTGTTACAGAGGGCTCTCTTGATCATGGAGGAAGCTGTGTAGAGAGTAGTTCAGGTTGAACAAAGTCACGAGGAACTTCAACAAGCTCACTAGTAGTTGTGCATCCAGTAAGATGAGGTCACTTCAGATAGAGACATGCAGATACAAGCATGGTAGCACATGAAGCACGAGTTGGATATGGTGCGGGTTCGTATGGAGAACCTTTGGCCTGAATTGAAGTAGGTGGAACTAGAGTTAGAAGCTATTTTACCTAATTGTCCACCCGCTATAACATTGGATATTGTTTTTTATTCTTGGAGGTAGTTGTGGCAATAGACACTGTCTCTACAAATAGAGTTAGATATTGAGTGAAACCATGATGCCCAACAATTGTGGGAGCTCATGGACAGGGTAGCTCCTCTCATTATCGAAGGCCAGAATGCATGGATAAGACTGAGAAGAACTACAAAAATATTGAATTAGGTCAATGGGGATTCCAAATACCACGATGTTGATACAAATTGGGAGGTCAAAGATGGATCCTACAAAAAGAAAGAGGAATAAGTGTTGATCTAAGCTAAATCATGAGAACTAAACTCCAGAACCAGAGAGCATATCTAAAAGAAAGATGTACAACGTGCATCAATCCAAAGTCTAGAGTGCCCAAAGAGCTCAAATATAGAGTACCCAAAAATCCATCTTATCAAGGTCCACTAGGGATGGCTCCCCTAACATCTAAGCTCGAGTGGAGAAAACTTAGGGTAGAGAACCGTCTGGAGGAAGAGCTAGAGGAGGATCTGCAATATGTACTGCAGTACTGCCTGGAAGAGGTCAACAATATAGAGTTGATGAATAAAGTCTTTCATTGTTGACATCAAAATCTGCTAGCTTTCAACCCAAAAATTAGGAGTATCAATTTAATAACGTATTCCTTGAAATAAATTGTTTCCTTCTATCGATCTTGATACATTGAACATCTCTCCATTTCTAAGGACTAGAATTTTTTCTTTAGTCATCCTAAGTATCTCAGATGTATCATGTATCCATTGGTTCTCACTTACATTATTTTTCATTTTTCTCTCAAACTATAGAGACGATAAAACATTTTTCATTCATGAAACTAAAATGTTGGCAACCTTTAGTATAGCATCAGTTCTCTAAAATATTGCATGGAATAACATGCAAAGTTTCTTTTTGCATCAACTATCTTAACAATAAATATAATTCGGATATGTCTAACAACTATGCATCTTAGAAATGTTTTTGTAACATAAATCCTCCTATGCATATTAGAAATGTTTCTATCACATAAAAACCTCGTTTTACATTAAATTTGTATTCTTGGCATCAAGCAAGTTTTCCACATCAAAGACAAACTCCTCATGTTGATACGTCACTCAAAAATAGAAACTAATGCAAGGACGCTTTTTGGACACACACAAGAAAAAATATATTAATATTTTAAAATGATCCATTGACATAACATAAAAAACACTAAGAATTGATATCAGATGATATCATCTTGATATTAAAATTGATCCATGGATCCATGGCTAACGTTCTCTAGTATTTAGGAATCGCTTATTTCTAATTGAAAATGAAGATTCAGCAGCATTAATATGAGTATAGGTTAAAATGCATTACCTTACCAACTGGGGACAAGCTTGCACCTTGAGCATTTGGTTGTACATCATTTCCAACAATAGATACAGGGGCTACACTTCCATCTAGCTGAAATCCCCAAAGAATAAAATTAGTAAAAAGACAAAAATGAATAAACTATAGCATAGGGAAGTGTATTTCAAAAACTTTGACCAAATATATTTGCTTATATTCATAGATAGGTCAGATCTCATCCTAACCATAAACCAAATAAATTAACCTTGTAAAGTAAAGAGCGCACTTGCAAATCATCTTGTTACTCCCCATTTTGCATGGGTGTCGACCTATAATTCTGATCACCATCTTCAGTGGGGGTTACATATGATTAAGATTCGATGGCTTGATACTAACAATATCTATGGGTAGGCTTGTAGCAGGAGTATGCTTGAAGGAAATACAGTTGGATATTGAACCCTCTAGGAATTTTTGTTGGTCATGAACAAATCTATAATGAGGCATCTAAAACCTTATCTCTACACCTGTATCCCAATATTGAAAAAAATGGAGGAACAATGATAACAATGAACCAGTTTAAATCAACACTATTCACTTTATTTGTGGGAGGTCAAGTGGGGGGCAGCAATCCACCTGTTGAAGGGATCATTACTGTAAGGGTTATTTGTACCATTTATTATGCTATGTTTGTGGACAATGTTCATATTAGAGGAGTTATTTCAGATCTGGGTGCAAGAAGCAGTGTGAGGGATAATCCTGGGTATGTTTTAGCCCTTAACAATAGTGAAACAACATTCTAAGCAGCCTGTTATTGAAAGAGTCAGCAAACAAAAACAATTCCTTGTTGTTAAGCAACTTAGGCATAGTTTTCGTAGTAAACTACCCCATAAGACCAATTCTAGGTAGTGTAGTGCAAATAAACAACCTTAAGCAGCAAATCTGGGCACTATCTAGGTGAACTAGGTTAATTCCAGAAAAGTATGTGGGTAAAAGGAGCAATGAAACCCAATTTTGGGCAGTTAAGGGCATCATATCAGTAGTAAACAGCCATGTTCTGACAACTTGAACAACATCATAATGTATTCTTTGGTATCTTGGGAGACCTGTGCATGAAAAACCAACAGTTTAGCAAATTATGGGCATTTCCGACACATTTTCAGAGCTATGTGCATGAGGGTTTGAGCCTGCAGTTGGGTGTAATTGACCTGGCGGTTTTTAATAGGTTGTGAACCTATTTATCAAATAGCAGGCCTAGTAAATTTTTGTATGAAATGTATTACATCAGATTTAAGACAAGCGCTTAACCTTTGTATGGACAACAGAGGTAGAATTTCCCATGTTTCACACCCACAGTATCCTAAAGCAACAGATGTGGAAGAGTTTAGGAGAAGCGCCTAGCCCTTATAATATCTCAGCCACCGCCATGTCATTTTTACACTACTACATATGGTCTAATTTGCCATGAAAGTTCGTTGTAATAGCCACGAATTTTCATCCCTGTTGCAATGATTGGTGTTTCTTTTTTTCGTGGAAAGTGATTCATGGATATAGCCACGAACATTCCATGTCGTGGCAATAGCAATGCATCTTTGATGCCACTTGTCGACAACACAACTTTTCTCATATCTGTGGAAAATACATCCTGCCATGAAATTACGTCTCTATATCGACGCACTTTCTACACTCGCACTGAATCTTCCACGAAACTGCGTCGCAGTATCCACGTATCCATTCACGATCTTTCATGGCAGGTTCAGCACCTGCATGGAATATATTATATAGTTCCACGAAACATCGTCCCAGTATCCATGCATGGATTCCCAAACTTTCGTCGCAGGTTCAACACCTACGTGGAAGATATTATATAGTTCCATGAAGCATCATCGCAGTATCCACGTAAGGATTCACAAAATTTCGTGGTAGGTTCAACAACTGCATGGAAACATTCTCTATAGCCTACATTGTTGTTCGTCGATATAGAGATGATACCTGGAAGTGTTAAAAAAAAATGGATACGACAATAAAGATCCCAATTGCAAATTTTGATGAGTTGCATAAATTTTCACTATCAAGTGCACTTTATGTAATAGGATTTTCCAAAAATACCATAGAACTATATAGGCACCACATGCAAACAATGCAATTACCATGCACTCAAATGGGAAGATGTATTCACTTAAGACCAAACAACTTCAAACAAAGACAAATTACACAATTTTACATGTAGCATAACCATGTTTACATCTCCCATGCAAATATTTCTGACTCCATACAACACTTCATGGAGATGGGATTTTCTCCATAATCTATTGTCGTCTTCTTATGTGACACATGAAACTTCTCTGCACTTCATGTTACCCAGAATTTCATTTGATTGCATGCCACCTTCTATATATTTTCTAGCTGGATATGCAATCACATACAAATCGGGATCATCACGTGTTTTCCCACAGTTTCTATCTATATGTCATTCTACGATCAGTTCTGGATGAAATCTCTCCACTATAATGGTTTAGTCTCAATCAAGGACTCTCAATTTCATTGAATTTCCTGTTTGAAGGCCAAGGCATGATACAACTAGAGGAATCCTTCTATCTTCAAACAGACCATCTTCCCTCAATTGGAAGCAAAGATCTGGTTCATTACCAGTGGGCACATTACTTGCAGCCCCCCTCAGGGGACTCACTGCTAGAAGATTCCCTAAATGGAGATGATCCTAATTTCCTGTCAATGGAAAATACCAGGTAATCAATTGGGTGTCGAGCGAGGAAGAATGGAGATCACTGTCACAAGTGAGACGTTATCAAATTCTTGAGTTTTCCCAAGTTTTCTATGTTTTTCATCTCACCAATTTTTTTGAATTATTAAGGTCTGAATTTATACTTGATGAATTTTGTTGGTTTTATCTCAATTTTTCTGATTTTCCAAGTTGATGACCCATGCCAAATTTTTGCCAGTTTTTTGTTTTGCAACACTAATATTATCTATTGGTTTCAAAGTCCTTTTGTTAATTAGTATAAGCTACTTCACAAAAAGTGGTGTGCACCTATCTTCTTGAGAAACTAGGGTTTCATGTGGTGATTTTTGGTATGTGAAGGCTTCTATACTATCTTACTAGGCTTGTCTAAAGGAAGGTGCCAAAGTTGGAGTGTGCCACATTCCAACATTGGGTTTCCCAATCGCCATAGAATCTCCAACTTTCGGTAACCACCATAATTTATGTAGCTTGCAATTTGTAAAAGACCACAATGCCCAGATTATCCATAAAAGACCACAATTTGATATTAAATAAGTAGTGAATACTCAACTGTGTAGAATAAGTCCTGTAGGTGTCTATTAATTTTGTCTCCTTCAAACTCCAAATGTACAACCATTAAGTTCTTAACACAGGGTCTTTGGTAAATTCAAAACTACCATATCAATAGATTATCATGAGTTACACTGACAAGCAAACTATAACGATAAACCAATATTCAGTAACTTGTAATAAATTAAACATATATATCAGTTAACAAAAAGAGAGATTTAGTTGAAGATACCAACCTCGGTATGAAAACATTCTTGAAAATATACTCAGAAGTATTACTTTCAGAAAAGACTACGTGTGCCTCGGAGAGGCCAGTCATCTCTAGGAACCAGCTAACCCTTCAAGAGGGTTTGTACAAACCAGAGAGAGAGAAATGACTGGAGTTGATTAGGTCAACGAAGTCAACATAAACAAAGCTACAAAAATTATAAACTTCAACTAATTCTCAATAGAAGAGAAGTGATTATCACCACACCACAACTGATCGCAGGTGATCAAAGTCAACTTTTCTATAAGACCAAAAATTCAACAAGGTGGTATATAAAAAATGGAGGGTAAATGACTGCATTAACCACAAGTCAAGGACAAGGTACCACAAGTCCAATAATATCTCAATCAAGGTGGGGAAGGTACATTAAACCAAAAATGAGATCTAAAGCCTTGGTACAAATATAAACAATGGCCATAAAAAAAGAAAATATAAAAGATGGTCATAACATAGGTGTGGGTAGTAGAAGACCCATGACCCTTAGAACCAAGGGTAAGCTGATCCAAATGTGGCCAAACTACCATAGTACTCTATAAGGGCAAAACTTCAACAAGGTGGTTTTAAAAAAGTTACTCAAGGAGGTTAAATGACCCCATTAAACACCAGTGAAATATAAGGTACCATAAGACCAATCATATCTCAATCAAGGTGGGGAAGGTACAACCAGTCATATCTCTCTCAAAATGTACAACCGTTCTATATAATCTGAAAGTTCATCATCACAGTACGAGGAAGGGCCATGGGATGCCAAATAAAAATATCCCTCATTTCTCTCTATGCAATCCTGAAAGCATCACATAACAGATAAGTACCTTGTACTATAGAAAATAAAAGCCACATGTGTTAACATAATTTAGATCTCTATCAACTTAAGCACTTCTCTGTGGTCCCTGTGCTGAAGTTGGTCCTCGAGATGTAATGGGTAGTAATATTATAACATAATTTTCATCTCTTTCAGTAAAAGTTGATAAAATAAACATATTGATCATATAACAGTAAGAGAGGTATAGTTGAAGATCTCCACGTTAACATTTAACAAAAAATCAGATTTGAAGTGTGGTACTATTTCTGAATAGTGCTAAAGCAACAGTAAAATATTTCACAACATAAATTTGATCTCTATCAACTTCAGCACTCCTCTGTGGTCCCTGTGCTAAAGTTGGTCCTCGAGATGTATTGGGAAGTAATCAAATTATAAAGAGTGATGATCATCCAAGTCATGATGAACATATCTAATATATCTAATATAAAGAGAATCAATTTTTCAGACTAATTTATCTACATGCAACACATACAGGAGTGATGATGTTTTAGAAAAGGTGTAAGCTAAACTCTAGACCGAATGCACCAAGAATCCGGCAATTTTTCCGGCGAAAATCCGGCTGAAATTGTTTAAATGACAGTTTTGGGTTGCTAGAATTGCATAATCGGGGTGCCCCAAGGGTTTTCGAGGTCGCTGAAGCCATTCCTGCAACCAAAATTGCAATTCAAACAACCCAAATTGCAGTTTCAGCAATTTCCCATTCGTCGGATTCCGGTGAAAATCGCCGGTAAAGGTGCATTCTGTCTAGAATTTAGCCCATTCCTTTAGAAAACACAAAATTTGAATATTAAAATACAAAATAATTATAAACAAGCATACAATGACTTGTGATGACATTTAAATTTAAATTTCAAATTCTACGAAAATAAAATATATAAATGGGAAAATTGCTAAGAGAATCACATAAAAGATAAGTACCTCATAACTAAACCAGATAAAAGTTATCTATGTTACATACTAACAACATCTATATCCATCAAAATACAAGTCATGAACTACTTTTTTGTTGATTTCTGTTTTTTTGCATTGAAATAACTTGTGAGTACGGTATCACAATCATCAATTGGCACAGTATTTACTGCGATATCTCCTGTCATTGTTTGTGTTTCCATGCCCTCATTTGTGCCAATTCTTGTACGTCGCTGAGCAGGGCGTGGAGGCAGTTCTGTAGGGGTGGGAATTGTAGCAACGGAAATGAAGTGCATATATTTATCACGTTGAATTATTATTGAAATAAATATTTCATTATTTTGATTAAAATTACAATATTTCTCTTTACCAGTCTCTGTAGATGTGACAACTGGGTGTTAATTGAAGGTATAGTTGCTTCCCCTTGCACTTCATGCTCCTGAGCTGCAGGGTCTTCCATTGAAAGAAGAAAATTTATAAGTTTAGGTAAGGAAATATATACATCTAATACCAGTATACTTCTCTATTTCCAAAGCATACATACCAGAATGGACACTATGCTCCACACTATCATGGGAAAAGTTCACCCCAACATCAACTTGTACTTGCTGAGTAGCGTTAGATTCATTGCTGCGGTTGCATTGTTGCTTAAAAACAAACATAAATTTTTAGTTATGGGTGATATAATCAGAAGTACTGAATAGACTTTAATAGTATACTACTATTGGTGATATACCTACATTTGCGTCATTGGGGAGATTGGAGTCTTCCCCAATCTTTTCTGATGTTCAACCACACTTTTAAAACCAAAATTGAAACCTAGCTTTAGGTCTTCGTTGGTGGCAGCAGCTTGGAACTTATTTCCCTGCAATGCATGATAACACATTTTAAAATTTCCAGTATCAAAATCAGATATTTGTTCGGTACTGTTAAATAAATATTCCTGACAACTAATCATTTAATACTTACAATTCTTGCTTTTAGTTTTCTATAGCCACCCTGGCCTAGTCTATGTTGCCCGTGCTTTTGCATTCTAGCCTTGGTTGCTTTGGAGGTGTCAGGTAGCCTGTATATGAAAATTTTCAAAAAACTTACATATAAAAAATATTACTTAAAAAAAAAAAGAAAAAAACAATTCATCTTATTTCAGTAAAAAGGTGATATATGTTGTACCTTGCTTTACCAGGCCATGGTTTTCTTCCTTGTTTTTTTTGCAATTTCTCCTTTGCATCATCTATCAGCGCCTTCCACTCTTTCTCAGGAAGCATGGGAGGGCACTCATGCCTAAGGTTAGCTTGCAATCTTTCCCTATATTGGGCCTTGATATATTTCAAATTCTCACTGGCTAACCTTGCAACAAATTTCCTGTTGAAAGTATTTCCGAACAAGTTAACCATGTGGTCAATCAACTCATCTCTCTTAGTGATATCTAGGCTATTCCACCGTGTGTGAATGGTGGGGACAAAACACTCCAAGGATTTGTCATTGAAATGCCTGTAGAAGACATTGTTTCCTGCAGAAACATGTAATCCATTAATTTATAATAATTTCAATGTATGTCTATTTCAATTTCATGATTAAAATAAAAAAAATAATGGATAAATACCAGCAATTTTCTGGATCTTGATAAGAACACAAGAGTCATCCACCAGAAAGGTGAGATCTAGTTTTCCAGTGCTTTTAACTCGTGCTGCACCAGGAAAAGTATCCTGATTGTCTACAGTACAATCATCTCCAGAGTCATGTGGAGTGCTAGGCTTCGTCTCATCATGCTCCGGCATGGCATCATGCTCTCTCTCACCATGATCTAGCATGGCATCATGATCCGGCATGGCATCATGCTCTCTCTCACCAGTGTCGTCATCAATGGAATCGAGGAGAACTACAGGAGTGTTGGGTCCAGGAAATGCGCTTTTTGGCTACCTCTATTACACCTTTTTGCCCTAATTCCATCCTATTTTCATGAGCTATATCCATGTCTTTCCAGATCAATCTATAACATTGACAGGTATAATTTGTTATTACTTTATTTGTTTTTATGCATAAGACAGTTAAAGATTATGGATCTTAGTCCTCGCTTTATACTAATTTATGTGACTTTATTTAGCCAAGGTCTAAAAGTGTAGGTGTATCAGCCCAGCAGTGCCAGCTGTGACTCTTCATCATTAGCTACTCATACTCTAAGGGACAATGCATCCTCCACGTGAGATGTAACAGATTTCCACTGTAACAGATCTCATTGAAGAAGAGCATAGCTGCAACATACAGGTGGCATTCCAGCTGTCAAGTTTTTTGATCCAATTTCCATCGGGATAGCAACATCCTTCAGTATTAACAACACTATTCAATACGCTGTATCAGTTAGCTGTAACTGTGCAACATGAAGATCATAGATCTTCATTGCTGTGCTATTTTTGTGGATCTGAAACTGTCTTTCTTTTTGTATAAATCCCAGAAGGCTCTCTTAGCCTGGGGTTGGACAATCATTACTGGTGTACGCTATAACAAAGCATTGAAGCTCATGACTTTCCATTAATAATATGAGAGCAGCATTCTTCACTTCTGAGTTTTAATTAGCTATGACTCTCGGCATCTCTATTAGACGGCAAGGGCCCGCCTTCTCACAGAGATAGCCAATTTAAGTAGGTAGAATAGTTTACTTTCATTTCTGTTGTGTGGTGTGGAAAGTTGCAGACATTGCTGATAGTTGTAACAGAGATTAGGTTCTTTGCTGGTAATTTACAATTGCATCTTCAATAGCTGTAGCAGAGTGGTGTGACAATCGACTGTGTAGAACAATTCAATTAAATTGTATGTGTGTTTTAATTAGCTGTAACAGGCAAGCTCAATCCCAATCAATTGGTAGTTGTTTATGCTTTCTAGGACTTCCAGTAATCATCAATAGAGTTCAAGCTTGTATTTCAATTCTGGTTGTTGTTGTATCTTTAACTGCATATATAGATTAGACAGATAATGTTGGAGTTACAGTAGTCACTGGATAGATCATTTTGGTAAAGGTTAATTGCTGTAGTTTGATGATCATAAGGATTTAACTTCTTGCAAAAGTAATTTCATTTCATTTCATTATTAGATCATTAACTTTATGGATTGATTCTGTAAGAAGGATTGTTTCAATTGGGATTTGTAGATTTGTGAATCAGATTAGTTGCTTAGGGAATGAGTTGGTTGGGCATCTAGGTAGGATCATTACTTACATTCATCAATCAACTGCTTAATCTGTTTATGCATAGATTGTTCTCATTACCTTTGAAATAAAAGACCTTCCTGGGTTTGACAATTAATATTGATCATTCCGTGTGTTAGCTTTAATTAACTGACATATAGAGTGCCCAACATTTTGGTGCCGTTGCCGGGGACGGTAATAGATAGACAGAGTTAGTAGTTGGTTTCATTTGATTTTACTTTAGTTCAATATTTTTACAGCATGCATGAATACAAGAAAAACAAATCAGGAACCCCCTTTGAATACTAACATTGCAGGTGGAAGACGTCGAGGTTGTAATACAAGTTAGGGAAGAAACACTTATATTGACGAGATAATTGCTAGAGCTGATTCTTCCACTAGACCACAGTGGAACTCTACAGGTAGGGGAAATTTTGTTCCTCCTAATCTTGAACATTCAGCATCTATAGTGGAGAATACAACGGGACCTTCAACTCCTGTTGCAGAAAGTAAACCTCCTGAATATAAGGGAAGTACTATAGGTGCACCAGATAGAGAGGAGATTTATCATATTGACGGAACCAAAGTTACTAAAGAGGTGTGGTTGGAGACTCGCAGAATAGCAGAAGAAGAAAGGAGGCAAAAAGAAGAGAGGAGAAAAGAGGAAAAATCCAAAGCAGAGGAAGAACACATAAAAGAGACTATTGAATTTTGGACCAGAACTATGGCTGATAGAGAACAGGGGGTGAGAATGAACATGAGGACCACCAGGAGGAAGAAGGAGAAAATAATCAGCCTGGTAATACTGTGGCTACATTAGAATTCCCTATGCTTCAGACACCTGGAGCAGCTCCTATGAAGAATATCTCACCATCAATCCTCCCTAATTTCCATGGTAAGTCCTCTGAGGATCCTGATGAGTTTCTTTTTGAGTTTGATATTCTCTGTCGCAGCTATGATTACACCTCCAGTGCTCAGAAGGTGAAGCTATTCCCAGCCAACTTGAAAGGAAATGATCTGCGTTGGTTCATGAGTTTGGGTCGTGAGACCATTAACACTTGGGACCAAATGAAGAACACCTTCCTTTCTAAATATAAAGAATATTGCAGAACAAGAGATAGAAAGGAAGAGTTGTTCAAAATGGTTCAAAAGGATGAAGAGAGTTTGGAAGACTTTGTGGAGAGATTATTGTACAATTTGCAAAGATCTGGTCATGCTGAGATTGGCAAGGATGTGCTCAAGATCATCTTGCTAAGAGGAATCAGGGAAGATTTCCTTGACATGTTGAATCTGCTTGGTAAAGGAGATATCTCAAAGGAACCTTTTGAAAAAATTGTTGAATTATGCCAAAGGTACTCCGGGGGATCTTCTAGAACTAGAAAACGAGACAAGGATCGAGATCAGGATGTTTTCACTAGGACTCAGAAGTCAGCTAGTGGAGGTTCCACTCAAGCAAAAGTAGGAAACCTACTCGAGAACTTTAAAACATATATGATGAGTTCCCTGTCCTCAGAGCTAGATGCCATGAAGGCAAAATAGAGACAAGTAATAGAAGATCTTACACTTGGAGTATTCTGTCCCAAATGTAGAAAGAAGCATCCACTGAAGGAGTGCCCGTTGGACAAAGCAGAGGTATGTAGGATATGTGAACTCGAGCATGAAACTAAAGAGTGTCCTTCATTACCTAAGGTTAAAGTAGTCCTGCAGGTGTCTATTCCTGATGTAGAGCCAGCATACTTTATGGCACAGAAGAAACCATGGCAGCCTAGAAACCAAGGTATGAATCCAGATCTATCATTTCTTCTGCATAATATGAATGGAATGAACAACATGCATAATATGAATACACAATTCCCTTCACATTTTTCCAACAATCAGTGGCATCCATCTCAGAACCCAATGCAAAATTCTAATTCATGGACACCTTGGCAACAACAGTCAAACCAAGCTCCTTGGAATTCTAACTGGAGGAACCCTTACTAAGGAGATAACTTTCCCCATCACCAGACTCAGTATCAACAATACCCTCCTCAACAGTATCAACAACAGCAGTATCAACAACCACAACTCCCTTTTCAGAACAATGTCGCACCCATGAATGCACCACTTTGACCCCAGCTACCTGCACAACCTAACCTGAACCCAAACAATAAAGCAGTCCATCAGTTTGAGACTTCCAACATGCCTGCATACTCCATTACTCAGATTCCTTGCAATGATATACAATTACGATCAGGGAGGATAGTGGATCCTATTATCACTGAGGATCTGTCATCCCCAGTGACTGAAATTGGAGTAAATCAACACTATTCAACAAGACCCATTATTGAGGATGATGATACTCCTACTAAAGCAACAGTTGAAACTCAGGAAGCAACACACAATCTGCTACAGCCTAAAGAGTTGAACAGAGAACCACCATATCCTGAACGATTGTAGCTGTAGAAGATAGTGGAATAGCCCCGATTTGTTCTCGTGGGAGAGTTGAAGAATTTATATGTTAAAATTCCACTGTTACAGGCCCTTCATGATGTGCCTATTTATGCTAAGACAATTAAATATTTGTGTGTTAAGAAACCAGGGAGAAGGCCCAGGGATCCTCCCACTGTCCACGTGCTAGGAAAATTGTCAGAATTAATAATGGGAAAGGCCCCTGTGGTAAAGTATGATGATCCTATGAACTCGACTGTTATAGTGCACATAGGGAACACACAGATTCCAAATGTCTTGGTGGATTTGGGTGTAGCTATTAATGTTATGACCATAAAAACTGTGAAGCAATTGGGACTCACTAATCTTCGGCCAACCCCTACTATTTTGGAACTTGCTGATAGATCAACGATCAAGCCTGAAGGAATTTTGGATGACCTTGTAATCTCAGTGGACTCGTGGGAATATCCTACAGACTTTTTGGTGTTACAGCCAAAATCTCAGTTGGGGGGACACCCATTGATCCTGGGAAGACCATGGTTGGCCACAGATAATGCCTATATTAGCTGTCGGTCAGGTTCTATGACCATTTCAAACGGGACTGAGATGAAGAATCTAACCCTATACCCTCCAGCTCGACCAAGCACAGAAGCTGATACTCCATTATGGGTAGATTTGGAGGAGGAAGAGGGAGCTCAGCCACTATTAACCATAGGCAGAGCCTTGACATTTAAAGATGAAACAGATGATGATGCCATTAATAGTTTCATCAGTGAGCCCACGTCAGTCAATAAGAATGTTTATCAGATCTTGGACAGTACTATAGCTACAACAGAACAAGAAAACCTTATAGAAGAAACTTTTATCAGTGATGACAAATTCTAGTACATAAGAATTCAAAGAGTGTTCCAGTGGAGGTTGAGCCAGGAAAAACATTGACTATTAATCCTAATATGGCACCTAGCGAGCTGGAACAACTAGTCACTCTGCTAAAACAACGTAGGGGAGCTTTTGCTTGGGAGTACACAAATATGAAGGGGATTCCCTCTCATCTGTGCACTCATCACATCTATATTAAATGTGACTCCAGGCCTATATGCAAACCCCAACGAAGGATGAACCCGAACCTGAGAGACAGTGAAAGAGGAAATCCAGAAACTGTTGGAAGCTGGATTCATATATCCAATTTCTGACACTGAGTGGGTTTCTCCACTTGTGATCGTGCCAAAGAAAAATGGGAAATGGAGGGTCTATGTGGATTACAGAGAATTGAACAAGGCAATGCAGAAAGACCATTTTCCCTTACCCTTCATCGATCAGGTCGTTGATACCCTGTCTGGGAAGAAGTATTTCTCTTTTCTAGATGGCTTTAGTGGCTACAACCAGATTCAGATTGCTCCAGAAGATCAAGACAAAACCACTTTCACTTGTCCTTGGGGGACTTTTGCATACCGGGTACTTCCTTTTGGGTTTTGCGACACACCAGCTACATTTCAGAGGGCCATGATTGGAATCTTTTCAGAAATGGTGAATGATTGCATGGAAATATTTATGGATGACTTTACTCCATATGGTGATAGCTATGAAGAAGCACTGAAGAACTTAGAAAAGGTGTTGAAACGATGTGAACAAAGTCAGCTCTCTTTGAGCACTGAAAAGTGCCACATGATGATGAGTGAAGGCATAGTGCTAGGGCACTTCATCTCTTCTGCTGGTATCTAGGTAGACCTATCTAAAATCAAGGTAATTGAAAACATACCAACTCCTGGAACTCAGAAGGATGTGCGTAGCTTCTTGGGGCATGCTGGTTATTACAAAAGATTCATAGAAAATTTTTCCAAACTGGCTTCTGCTTTGTTCACTTTGTTAATGAAGGATGCATAGTTTATCTGGAATGATGCATGCCAAACAACATTCACTAAGCTAAAAAGAAGGATGTCCACAACACCCATGTTGAGAGGACCCAATTGGGCTCTGCCTTTCCATATTTCTTCAGATGCCTCAGCCATTGCCATTGGAGCAGTTTTGGGACAACAGGAAGGTAATGCTCCTTATGCTATTTATTATATTAGTAAAAATCTGTCTCCTGCTGAACTGAATTATATTGTCACATAAAAAGAATTCCTTGCCATTGTTTATGCCATCAATAACTTTAGGCATTATATTACTGGATATTCTACTTTGGTTCACACTGATCATTCTTCCATCAAGTATTTAATGAATAAACCAATCACAAATGCTAGAGTTACTAGATGGCTGTTACTGCTACAGGAATTTGATATCACAATTATTGATAGACCAGGGAAGGAAAATGTTGTTGGATATTTCTTATCTCGACTTACTAACAATGATGACAATTTACCAGTCGAAGATTCCTTCCATGATGAACATTTGTTCGCAGTATCAGCTCATTCCCCATGGTATGCAGATATTGCTAACGTTTTGGCTACAAGTAAGCTTCCAGCACATCTGTCAAAGAGAGAAAGAAAGAAAATCCTACAGCAAAGTGCTAGGTACTGCTGGATTGATGGCCATCTTTTCTACACTGGGCTTGATTTAGAAATCAAAATATGTGTTAGAGAGGATGAAATCTTCAGCATTCTTAAAGCTTGCCATGATGAGCCCTGTGGGGGACATTTTGCTGACAAGAGGACAAGTCATAAAGTTTTGAGAATGGGCTATTTTTGGCCTACATTATTCATGGATGCAAAGAAGTATGTTCAAGCATGTGATAGCTACCAGAGGATGGGCCAACCCAACAAATTAGATGAGATGCCTTTACAACCATAGCTTGTGGTTGAACCATTTGATAGGTGGGCCCTAGATTTTGTAGGGCCTATCAAGCCTCCCTCAAAGTAGAAAGTTCATATCTTGGTTTGCATAGACTATATGACTAAATGGGTGGAAGCTGTAGCCTTGGTTAAGGCCAATGATCAGGTTGTGATTGATTTGCTGTATGAAGGAATTTTTACTCACTTTGGAGTACCCAAGGAGATCATTACAGACGGTGGACCACAGTTTGTATCTCACAAGCTGGAAGCACTGTTGCAGAAATTTCATATTCAGCACAGAATAACCTCACCATATCATCCATAGGCCAATGGGAAGGTGGAGAGCAAAAATAAGGTTATTGAGGCTATTTTAACAAAAAAAATGAAGAGCCATCGTAAATATTGGGCTGAAAGACTTCCAGAGGCACTGTGGGCCTATCGTACTACTTGGTGTAACACCACTGGTTTTTCCCCATATGAGCTAGTATATGGCAAAAACGTTATTTTCCCAATTGAATTTGAAATCAGAACTTTGAAAACAGTTGTTGAAGCAAATCTAGATTTATCAGAGGCTCGGAGGAATCGACTGAATCAACTCAATGAATTGGATGAGAAACGCACAGCTATAGTACATCATACAGCTTTAATCCAACATCAACACTCTAGATGGCATGATAGATTTATAAAGAAAAGAGTCTTCCAGGAAGGAGACTGGGCTCTATTGTATGATTCATGGTTTAAGAGGGATTTTAAAGGAAAATTGCGCACCCATTGGTTGGGACCCTATTAGATAGATCAGGTATTTAATAATGGAACAGTCTGATTGATCACCATTAATGAGAACAAAGTACCATTATTCGTAAATGGTCATCGGCTGTGACTGTATCACAGGAGGATCTCAAGGGAAGATTTTATTTCACAAGTTGCATCTGATCCAGAGTATCAGTTAACGTCAGGACATGGATTTTTAAACCCTGTAAATTCCTAAAAAGTTGCAGTTTCCACACATATCTTTCTACATAAATAATCGGTTTTTCTTTCATTCTGTATTTTATCTATTTTTATTTTTTTTTTCACTTGATTGGTTTGTTTTTAAGAACTGTGTGTAGGAACTTATTGGAGGAGCAACAGCTATGATTGGGCCAGATGACTGCAGACACCCCATATTTGTTCCTGATCTAATAAATCTCTTTGAAGAAGATGGATATTTCATGGTCTGTCACAAATAAAATTGGCTTCTACTACAGTTGGACGCAGCTGTGACTCTACCACATTTGCCTATTCTGCTAAAATTCGCAGCTGCGACCCCGCCACTTTTTCTCATTCGGCCAAATCCCGCAGCTGCGACTCCGCTACTTCTACTTATCTTTCTAATTTGGTAGCTGCTACTTCGCCATTTTCGTCTCATTTTTACTCCTTCCCAGCAGCTGCGACTCCGCCACTTTTGTCCATTCTGCTAAGTATAGCAGCTGCGACTCCACCACTTTTGTTCGTTCTGCTAAATCTAGCACCTCGGCTCCATTCCTTCCACTTCATTATAGCTCCTTCCGTATAGCTATGACTCCACCATTTTTTGTTTATTTTGCTAGATTTCACAGCTGATACTCTTCCAGTTTGTCTGCTCTCCGATTAATGATGCCAATAATGATGTGACTAAGCGTTAGTTTTGGCACTTTCTCCACACGGTCCAACATTGATCCACCACGAAGGACAATCTAGATGCCTTGAGTACCTATTAGCCTAGTTGGCAAGTGCCACGCTGTTAGGAACCCATGTCTTTACTTTGTTAGTAGGTTGTTGTTGGACGCATATGCTTTGTAAGTCGTCCCGTAGTATTTGTTGATCAATAGTTTGTGTTATTGTTGTTGGCGCATATGCTTTGTAAGTCGCCCGTAGTATTGTTGATCCATAGTTTGTAATGACCCATGGTTTCGACCCATAGTATTGGCGCCTAGAATTAGTATATAAGTGTGTGTTGAGACCTATGAAGGCACAGTGAAGTTATTTGTATTGAGCTTGCTCAAAGGAGGTTGCCCCCTCGAAGTGGCCTGTGATCAATACAAAAGTGATTCTGAGTTCTGTCATTTCTACTATTTCGTGTATTCTTGTTAATTAATTGTTGCAGGTGCCTCACATCTGGTATCAGAGCACTTTCTTGGGCTCGCTGGGTGAAATTTCTGCCAAATTTTTTTTTCGCATCTATTGCAGGTTCGGATTTGGGAATAATCCCTATCCACTTAACTGTGGGAAGTACTTGGGCATAAGCCCTAAAAATCATTGTGAGGAGTACCACAGGAACCCCGAAGTAGCTGGCCCATTGAGAGGGACCTGCCAGTGAAAAGGGCAACGACCCCTACCTGATTGACTAGTTCCCACCAATGAGGTAAACCAAGAGCTGTCGTTTGTGGAAAAGCGGTTATCAGTTTTACCTGAGCCGTGGAGTGAGGGGTATTTCCCCAATATGCAAGCCATCAGACAGCATTGGTGGCCGAGTGAAACCCCTGAACTATTAGGAAGCCGCACATACCTGGGGTCCATATCTACTTTCAGCTGAACTATTGTCGATCACTGTTGCACCGTTTCAGATCTATTTTGCAAGCCGTTCCAGATTCAGTTGTTTTCAATCCATTCGGCACTGTTCCAGATCTCTTTCGAGCTGTAGCCGCTCCAGTCTGAACTGAAAAACAAAAAAAACAAAAAAAATCCTGGTTATGGTTGTCACCCGTGCAGGAGCAAAAACCATGGAGGAAGCACTTGCAGCCATCCAAGCCAAACTCCAGGATCTGGATGAAAAATTTCTCGGTCTCCATCTTGAACATTCATCTATGAACAACAAATGGCAGTCCGAGTCTTCAGTAGACAATGGGTTCTCTTCCTCGCTTCAATGGTACCGATCCAACTAGATGGATCTATCATGCAGAACAGTACTTCAGTCTGCATAATACTTTTGATGTCAACAAAGTTCTGTAGGCATCCTTTCATTTGGAACAGGAAGCTCTTCAATGGTACCGTTGGTACATCAAGGCTCATCCAGAGCCCAACTGGCCAGACTTTTGCCAGCTCCTTTTGCAACGATTTGGTCCGAGTGCTTTTGATGACTTCACAGGAGCCCTCACTAAACTTCGCCAAACTGGCACGGTGAGAGAGTATCAAACCAAATTTGAGAATCTAGCCAATCACACCGAAGGATTGTCTCATGAATTTTACCGGAGTTGTTTTATCAGTGGTCTAAAGGATGCCATTCGCTCTGAGGTCAAAATGTTCTGTCCCAACACAATGATGGAAGCACTCGGGTTGGCTAAGTTGGCAGAAGACAAGATTGCAGCCCAACAATGCTCCAAGCCCACTTTTATTCCCTTCCGAAATATGGGTTCTCAGCGACCACCTATACTGCAGGCTCCTCGACCGATTCCTATCAAGCGTTTGTCTGAAACAGAGATGCAAGCACGCAGAGAAAAGGGGCTTTGCTATAATTGTGATGAGAAATTCACTCGGGGACATAGATGTGTTCAGCAAAAGCTCTATCTCCTGGATGTGGAGTCTCCGCCTGCCTCTGAATTGGGTGACAAAGATCCAGAAACACTGGATGCTCCGGTCGACATTCAGGAACCACCTAGTGACCCTCCGTCTCAGGATGACCAGCCAGATATATCTCTCCATGCTTTAGCTGGAATCACCACCCCCCAAACAATGCGGGTCAGGGGTTACTTCAAGAAGCTTCCTCTTACAATCCTCATTGATTTTGGTAGCACGCATAATTTCATTGACCCTCGGATCGCCAAACAAGCTGATTGTTTTATCCATCCTTGCTCCAACTTTGAAGTCATGATTGCCAATGGGGGCACCTTACCTTGCAAAGGGAAGTGTCGAAATGTGCGTATCTCTATGGGAGATTATACCTTGCGCTCTGACATGTTTTCCTTTCCCTTAGGCGGATGTGATGTGGTTTTGGGCGCTCAATGGCTACGCACACTCGGCCCTATCTTATGGGATTTTGCCGAACTTTGGATGCAGCTTTCCAAGAATGGACACAAACACACATTGACAGGATTACAACCAGGTTCTCTCAGCATCATCAGTTCACATCGCATGGAAAAAATACTCAAGAAGAATTCACATGGTGTCATCGCTCAGATCCATTCCATCCAGATGCAACCATCAGCGGTCTCCACTACTCCTTTGGATCTACAACAAATTCTGGATCGGTATACAGGTGTCTTTGCTGAACCAGTGGGACTACCACCTTCCAGGCCAGAAGACCATCGTATTCAGCTCCTTCCTGGCAGCGTTCCTCCCAACATCAGGCCCTATCGCTACCCATTTCACCAAAAAACAGAGATTGAAATGCTCGTTCGGGACTTATTGAAGCAAGGTATTATTCGCCCAAGCACTAGTTCCTTTTCTTCTCCAGTTATTCTTGTCCGCAAAAAAGATGGGTCATGGCACCTCTGCATTGACTTCCGAGCACTTAATCACCTCACCATCAAGGATAAGTTTCCAATTCCTGTTGTTGATGAGCTTCTTGATGAGCTTCATGGGGCTCACTTTTTCTCCAGGTTGGATCTTCGTTCTGGGTATCATCAAATTCGGGTTCATGAGGATGATATTCCTAAAACAGCTTTCCGCACACATGATGGCCATTATGAGTTTTTGGTCATGCCCTTTGGCCTCACTAATGCTCCTTCCACATTCCAGGCCTTAATGAATAAAATATTTCGACCCTACTTGCGGAAATTCATTCTGGTATTCTTTGATGATATCCTCATCTACAGTAAAACATGGGATGAACATCTCCAGCATCTGGATCTTGTCATGCAGCTTTTCTCTGACCATCATCTCCATGCCAAGCAGTCTAAATGTGTTTTTGGACAAAAGGAAGTTGAGTATCTCGGGCACATAATCTCAGCACAAGGGGTTCGTGTGGATCCTGCCAAAATCGAGGCCATGAACAATTGGCCACATCCTCAGACACTCAAGAGCCTTCGTGGTTTTTTGGGGTTGACTGGCTACTACCACAAGTTTGTCAAGGATTATGGGAAGATTGCAGCTCCATTAACTGCTCTATTGAAAAAAGATGCTTTTACATGGACACCTGCTGCTCAGTGTGCATTTGACAAACTAAAACAAGCTATGTGTACTACACCGGTGCTAGCTATGCCTGATTTTTCCAAGCACTTCACTATTGAGAGTGATGCTTGTGGCAATGGACTTGGTGTTGTTCTCCTTCAAGATGAACACCCCATTGCGTTCACCAACAAAGCCCTTTCAGGTAAGAATTTAGCTGCCTCTACCTATGAGAAGGAAATGATGGCTATTTTGCATGCAGTACAGAAGTGGCATCCATACCTATTAGGGAATAATTTCTGCATCAAGACTGATCACCAGAGTCTGAAATATTTCTTGGACCAGCGTGTCTCCTCCCCGGCACAACAGAAATGGGTTAGCAAACTCATGGGTTATGACTATGAGATCACTTACAAGAAGGGTAAAGACAATATTGTGACATATGCTCTTCCTCACACATTTGATGCCCAAGGTTCTCTTTCAGCTATTTCTATGCCTGTTCCAAATTGGTTGCAATCTGTTCAATAGGGTTATGTCAATGACTCTTCCTTATCTCAGATCATCCAATGCTTGACCAACAATCCTTCTGCTGTCCCACATTACTCTTGGGATGGTGCTTCTCTGCGATACAAGGGTCGTCTGGTGCTTCCCCAGAGCACAGATCTTCAACAGGCTGTCTTCTATGAACTCCATGCTTCTCCATCGGTCGGGCACTCTAGGTTCCTCAGAACATATGAATGAGCACGGCGTAACTTCTTTTGGTAGGGCATGAAAAGGAAAATTCAGCAGATGGTGGCCGAATGTGATACTTGCCAACGCAATAAGGGTGAAACAACACTCCTTCTAGGATTGCTTGAACCCTTGCCCATACCTACACGGATTTGGATAGATATTTCTATGGATTTCATTGAAGGGCTCCCTAAATCTAGTGGGAAGACAGTGATTTTCGTTGTGGTTGATCATCTCTCCAAATATAGTCATTTTTATGCTCTCAACCATCCCTATATAGCCTCCTCCGTCACTCAAATTTTTATGGACCAAATCTTTCGTCTTCATGGCATCCCTTCTTCCATTGTCTCGGATCGTGATGCGACTTTCACTAGTCATTTTTGGACAGAACTATTTCGCCACACTGGCACCAAACTGAAGATGAGTTCAGGGTATCACCCACAAACAGATGGTCAGACTGAAATTGTCAATAAATGCTTAGAAACTTATCTTCGTTGCTTCACCTCGGAACAACAACATCAGTGGGAAAAGTGGCTCCCTCTCGCTGAATGGTGGTACAATACCTCTTACCACACTGCCTCTAAAATGACCCCATATGAAGCAGTCTATGGTCAGGCACCTCCAACTCTTCTCCCATACACCCCCACCAATTCACTAGTTCAGGAAGTTGACACGGTCCTTCGCAACCGCGATCAGATTCTTCACATTTTGCGGGACAATCTTCACATGGCAAGAAATCGCATGAAGCAACAAGCTGATCAGCACCGTTCGGAGCGCACTTTTCAACTTGGCGATATGGTTTTTCTTCGTCTCCATCCGTACAAACAATCCTCCTTGAAACTCAAAGGGCGTCATAAGCTCGCTCCAAAGTTCTATGGGCCATATCGAATTCTTCAGCAGATTGGGTCTGTTGCTTATAAATTGGAACTTCTTCCTTCTTCCTACATTCATCCAGTCTTTCATGTCTCTTGTCTGAAGAAAGTTCTTGGCACCAACATCAGCGGCCAAACAATTTTACCTGAACTGGATAATGAAGGATCCATCCTTTTGGAGCCAAAGGCCATCCTCAATCGGCGCACGCATCAGCTTCACTCTCGCTCTATCACAGAGGTCTTAATTCAGTGGCACGGCATGCAACCCGAGGATGCTACATGGGAACCACTCCTTCAAATTCAACAACAATTTCCACATCTAAAGCTTTGAGGACAAAGCTTTTTTTAAGGGGCAGGGGATGTTAGGAACCCATGTCTTTACTTTGTTAGTAGGTTGTTGTTGGACGCATATGCTTTGTAAGTCGTCCCGTAGTATTTGTTGATCAATAGTTTGTGTTATTGTTGTTGGCGCATATGCTTTGTAAGTCGCCCGTAGTATTGTTGATCCATAGTTTGTAACGGCCCATGGTTTCGACCCATAGTATTGGCGCCTAGAATTAGTATATAAGTGTGTGTTGAGACCTATGAAGGCACGGTGAAGTTATTTGTATTGAGCTTGCTCAAAGGAGGTTGCCCCCTCGAAGTGGCCTGTGATCAATACAAAAGTGATTCTGAGTTCTGTCATTTCTGCTATTTCGTGTATTCTTGTTAATTAATTGTTGCAGGTGCCTCACACACGCACTTTGGCACATGTGCATTTACATCCACTGGGATGACGGCTGGCCACAATGATTAATTCATGGCTCAATTTCATAAACGCAAGGTACGGGTCCTATCTTTTACATGATTTGGTAGAAGAATTAATACAGTAATAACGATTATGTCCTGTCATAACCCTCGATCAATGAACCAAATTAAATCACACTTTAAAGATTAAGTTAAAGGTCATAATTGTGATTATTCTTCCATCACCTTACCTGATTCTGCACCTGTTACTCCTATCTGCCAACCTCGTCACTTCCATAGAACGTTCATACTATTATAGACTAGCCTGAAAACCAGATTCTTGAACCCCAACAACCCTTTGTATGTTCAAAAGCTGCAACTCTCCACTTCTAAACCAGAATTGTTGAGGTCTGAACCTTGAGGAGAGGTTAAAATGGGAAATCCAGTCAGACACGAACCTGTGAATACAGACGTTGTTCGTGCCAATGCAGAGGTTCTCAATATTTTTATAGCATGTTGGATGGAGTATTTCAAACAGTTGAATGGTTTTCATACTGAAATCGCATTGCAATTTGCCCTTAGCCTGACTGATACTCATGCAGAGGTCAGAGGACTGCGCGTGGATGTTATAGAAGAAATCATAGCTGAGGTTACTGGTTTTCCCATGGTGGGAAAAAGTCATTTGGGTGGAAATTACATAATGCGAATGAAGTGAGGGAATTTCTGTCAGTAGGAGAACAGGTTATTCCAAAGCTCCGTGGGCTGGAACTGGCGTCCTTACCACCACCGTGGAATCAAGTTGCAGTCTTTGTGAAGAGATATATTTCTTGTGGAGGTAGGTACCAAGTTGTTTCATTCCCTGAACTTCCCTTACTGTCTCATTTACGACATGGTATCTTAGTAAATATACCATTCTATCTGTTTAAAGCCCTACAAACCATGGTTGGCTATGCAAGAACTGCCCAGCACCCAGTTTCCTCCCTCACTAATCATGGTTTAATCAAATTATTGGTCCTACAAGCCATTGCAAGTCGTCATTTAACTTGGGACCAATTTTTGGCTGAGGGCACACCAATCAGATAACCTGTATTAGAAGAGGGAGGTGCTGGTGAGGGTAGTGAGGACCGGAGTTCCTCAAACCCAGTTGGGGGGGAGGTTGGAGTAACAGAAAGTCAGGCCAATAATGAAGGGGAAGTAAGTAAAGAAGAGGCTGAAGTAGCAGAAAACCCTATAATTGAAGGAAGTATGATGGAAACCTTGGAGCAGGAGGTAGAAAAATTGAATTTGTAATTGCAGAGTCAAGTACTCAAGTGAAAGAAGCTAAAACTAGAGTATCTATTGAAGCTGCGACAGTTGAAGCTGTAATTGTAGAAGTTGGGATTCATAAGGAAGGATATCATCCAGAAATAGTAGTAGAAGGGACTGTGGAAGTCTTGGAAGTAGAGTCCTCTTCAGAAATAAGGGGCACCATTATTGAAGAAGAATAAACCAGGGTGAACACCCCTGTGTCAAAGAAACGAAGAATAGAATCAAGGAACAGGGGTCATACACCCATGGCAGCAAAGAGGAAGAAGAGTCGAACTATCAAAGCATTAGTAGTAGCAAGTAGTGAGGAACACCCAGTGGGATTGTTGAGGAAAAGAAGAACTCGATCAACAGCAGTAGCAGAAGCAGCTGTGACAGTGGCAGTAGCAGAAGTAACTATAATGGCAGCAGAATTAACAGGGATAGTAGCAGAAGCTGATATAGTGGATGTTGTTGGGGGTAACAGTGGAACACCCCTATCAGAGATGATAGGAGCAGTTAAAGGGAATAGGGGGTCACCTGCATTAGAATAAGCACATACAGTAGGGGTTGATATAGAGATTCCAGAATGTGGAGATATATTTGCTTCAGCAGGACACAGAGTTGTTGTGTTGAGACTAGCATCCAGAGTCATGTACAGATAAAGGAGGTGGAAGAAGGAATGCCAGGGATCAAATTGATAGAGGAGAATGAGCCAAGAATGGAAGAAATCCCTGATTTGAATTTAGAGGATGAAATGGTACAATCCCAGCCATCAGGGGATACTGAGGTCCTTCAAGACCAGTCCTACCAGTTAGAAAGATCTGATAAAAATCAGAAACAATCTCTGCAGTTTAAAGAAACAGAGGAATAGGGGACTGTTACACAAGAACCAGTACCCTTGAGGATGTTTAAATATGCAACTCAGATAGCAACATTTGATGTGGAGAATCAGGAGGGAAACATTTCTACACAAGAACCAGTGTTTCCAAAATCATTTGCTATAGTGGCAACACAAACTGAGATGGTTGAGATTGAAATGAAAGACTTGGGTGCTGTTACACAAGAACCAACAACCCTAAAAATACTAACTGAGATTGTAGCACTGACTGAGGAAGCTGAGATGGATATGGATATGAAGAATGTTTTTACACAAGAACCAGCATCCTTAAACCCTATGGCTGATACTGCACCACATGCACAGGCCATTGCAGTTGCTCGGGGCTACTTTGTTACAAGATAAGTACTCTATCGTGTTAACTATGCAATTATTTATTTGATGAATATCGTGAATGTATGATGGATGTGTTATTGAAATTACTTCCGCTGTGTTTTCTTATAATTATACATTTCCATATGTCTCTTTTATATTATGTGAATGCTTATTTTAAAGTTCATGGGGCTAGATTCCCAGCTTTAGCATCACATTCTCTATATCATGCTGGTATGATGGGAGGGGACATTACATTGGGGATGTTCAACTGAGGGCATTTTACTCATTTGTCATTAACCATGTAAGATGGAAGGATGCTTTCCAAACTATCCTCAGGAATGAGGAGAATTCTACTCTTTGGATTAGGGAGGAACCTCAGAATCCATCAGTATTCATGGCCTACCATGCTAAATCCCTCAAGGTTCCTTCAATTGCTCGATATTTTGAGAGCCTACAAGATAAAATCCTTACTACATGCTTCCCAATGATTCTTAATATGTAGTAGGATGCCCTGGAAGGTAGTGAATACAGATGGCTATACTCATCCTCATCTCTGAAGGAAATGGATCCATATGGCTTCGAAAATTTCAAGCGAGCCTTCACTAGGGTGCCTAGATATGTGCAATGCATGCAGAGGTGTGGACCTTGGTGGATTGGTTTAAGATTTAAGTTCCCCCTCATTTGGTTGCCTATAAGCAATTCTTACAAAACCAATTATTCTCTAACATTAGAAGAAGAAGAGAGTTGGTGGTAGCATTGGGTATACTGCTATGGGTTTGTTCCTCGAGGGGAGGCACCATAATTTACTTATAACATCACCAATCTCCATAGGTTTCACTCAGATTCAGATTTAGACTAAAGGAGGTTGTTGCATGAGGACATGCAATTGGATAGTTGGGGGGAGATGTTGGGTCCAGGAAATGCCCTTTTTGGCTACCTTTGTTACACCTTTTTGCCCTAATTCCATCCTATTTTCATGAGCTATATCCATGTCTTTCTAGATCAATCTATAACATTGATAGGTATAATTTGTTATTACTTTATTTGTTTTTATGCCTAAGACTGTTAAAGATTATAGATCTTAGTCCTCGGTTTATACTAATTTATGTGAATTTATTTAGCCAAGGTCTAAAAGCGCAGGTGTATCAGCCCAGCAGTGCCAGCTGTGGCTCTTCAACGTCAGCTCCTCATACTCTAAGGGACAGCGCATCCCCCATGTGAGTTGTAACATATTTCCACTATAACAGATCTCATTGAAGAAGAGCGTCGCTGCAACAGACAGGTGGCATTCCAGCTGTCAAGTTTGTTGATCCAATTTCCATCGGGACAACAACATCCTTCAGCATTAACAACACTATTCAACATGCTGTATCAGTTAGGTGTAACTGCGCAGCATGAAGATCATAGATCTTCATTGCTGCGCTATTTTTGTGGATCTGAAACTGTCTTTCTTTTTGTATAAATCCCAGAAGGCTCTCGTAGCCTGGGGTTGGACAATCATTACTGGTGTACGGTGTAACAGAGCATTGAAGCTCATGATTTTCAATTAATAATATGAGAGCAGCATTCTTCACTTCTGAGTTTTAATTAGTTGTGACTCTCGGCATCTCTGTTAGAAGGCCAGGGCCCGCATTCTCACAAAGATAGCCGATTTAAGTAGGTAGAATAGTTTACTTTCATTTCTGTTGTGTGGTGTGGAAAGTTGGAGACATTGTTGATAGCTGTAATAGAGATGAGCTTCTTTGCTAGTAATTTACAATTGCATCTTGAATAGCTGTAGCAGAGTGGTGTGACAGTCGACTATGTAGAACAATTCAATTAAATTGTATGTGTGTTTTAATCTGTTGTAACAGCCAAGCTCAATCCCAATCAATTAGTAGTTGTTTATGCTTTCTAGGACTTCCAGTAATCATCAATAGATTTCAAGCTTGTATTTCAATTCTGGTTGCTGTTGTATCTTTAACTGCATATATAGATTAGACAGATAATGTTGGAGTTACAGTAGTCACTGGATAGATCATTTTGGTAAAGGTTAATTGCTGTAGTTTGATGATCATAAGGATTTAACTTCTTGCAAAAGTAATTTCATTTCATTTCATTATTAGATCATTAACTTTCTGCATTGATTCTGTAAGAATGATTGTTTCAATTGGGATTTGTAGATGTGTGAATCAAATTAGTTGCTTAGGGAATGAGTTGGCTGAGCATCTAGGTAGGATCATTACTTACATTCATTAATCAACTGCTTAGTCTGTTTATGCATAGATTGTGCTCATTAACTTTGAAATAAAAGACCTTCCTGGGTTTGACAATTTATATTGATCATTCTGTGTCCGGTCCGCCTGCTCAGTTTCGCCACCAACCAACGATCTGATTTCTGCATTTTTTCCCTAGTTTGAACCCAGCCCGCTTTGCTGCAATATTTCCTGCACAGCCATCTGTCCTACCTGCAGCCCTACTTTCCTACAGCCTTTTCTGCAACATAATTTATGTTCCCTTTACAGAATCTTTTTAAAATTTCAGTATTTTAATTCAGAAAATTTTGCATGTTAAAGTTTTGAATTCAGCATTATTGTTAGGAAGTTGCCCCCCTTGTGGTACTTCTATTTTGGGTTCATCACCTCACAAGCACACACTCTGTCACATAATTCAAGTGAGCCTTAAAAAACTACTTAACTCAACCAATATTCTAACCCCACTTGGGGAACACAAAAGAATCTTTGTAGTTAGGTAGGATCGGGGGGATAGGCTTCCAAGAACACCCCTCGGTTACTTACACTTGAGACATAGCTGTTGTCCAATTAGGGAACCAAAATCCCCTAGTACGTTTTGGCATGGTCACGACGAGTTTACCAGAGGGCCTCTCCCCTAGGAGGGTTGAAGTCGTGAGACTGGTTCCGGAGGCCTGAGTGGAATACCGCACTCCATTCAGTAACCGAAGGGCTACCTTTCACAGTTCTCGGGATATCCCTGTATAGGGGTATTGCGGTAAAAGGACCAAACGACAGATTCACCTTTCTGGACGTGTCATGAATGGGGTATCTTAGTTGCCATTATTCTAGGATTGACTACCCGGTGTCCCTCCCGGTAGGGGGATATCTTAGCCACTTGGCTTTCCTATTCATATTGTCTGACTTGGATTTCATCACCTTGCAGAGGATATGTCTAGTTGAGTCAGAATACTTTTAGTTAGGTGTTTGCATGCTCCCTTACCTCCTTTTGGTCTAGTGAGTCCACCATTTTTTACTTTTAGGAAACCTGCTGCTTGTTGGTATTTTGACCATTTCTGTTGACACTCCACCTATTGTAGCACAGCTGTTACAGTGGGTGTTTTGAGTTGGTTATTGGCCTGAGTGCCTTGTTTTTTTGAGCTCTCCTTCTGCACACTCGGTTGCATTAGGGTTTTTGAGCTGTTTTTTACTCACCTCAACCCACAGATATTTGACACCATCTGTCACCATTGAGTCCCCGAGACATTCTCTTCGCCTCAGGGGTGAGCCCCCACAACACGGTTCACTTGACACCACCCGTCATCGTCACCGATCATCATCACTTGATACCACTTATCAGAGATCTCGGGCCTTGTCCCTTGACTCCACTCGTCAGCGGCATAGGACTTCGTCACCAGATATTGACGCCCCTTACTTTACCTCTGATTCTGAGGTAGAGTCTGAGAACCCCATTTACACTGCCCCTACTAGCCCCATGGCTGGCGTGACTTCCACTCCTTTTTTGGTAGGGACCATTCGTGGCTCCTCCACCACTATACCAGTTACTACACCTGCTTTGGGTATGTCCTCCATGGGGCCCCCATCTACCGTTCCCCTCACGGCACCTATTCCCGCAGCAGGAATACCTATTCCCACTCCATCAGTGGCTCACACTACCCATGGTGGTGCAGGCCCATCCTATACCACCTTAGTTCCCCCCCTTGGGGGCAACATCCCAAACCCTACCCCTCCACTTGGGGGCATTGGCCCCAACTTGGTCCAACCCACTACTGTGTCACATCCTTCTTCCAGTTTGCCATTCATGGCTAGCCTCAACCTGCCCAACCTAGCCAGATTGACCAACGACCCTATCTGACACGACCCTGCGTGGCCTCGCATTCCCACCAAGCTCCCCTCGGACATCCCTAAGTTTGAGGGCAAGGTAGGTGAGGACCCTCAAAACCACATTATGTCCTTCCATCTATGGTGTTCCTCCAACTCCATAGTGGACGACTCTGTTCGCCTCTGTCTGTTACAGCGCACCTTCACTAGCTCTGCAGCCAAGTGGTATATCGAGCAACCCCACGGGACCCGTGCCACCTTTGCTTCCCTTTCCTCGACCTTCCTGCAGTTCTTCCAGTTACCTGTCCGCTATGACATGGGCATTGAGATCCTCCTATCTTGTAGACAAAACACGGCTACCCACATCATGGACCACATTCATGAGTGGCGTCGACGCCATAGCTTATGCAAGATCAAATTAGACGATCGGATCTTCCTAGATTGGTTCCTCAAGTCCCTTCTCTCTGTCATTGCTAAGGATGTGGCATCAGAAAGACCTCAGTCTGAAGAAGAGGCCATCCTTAAGGCCCAACAGTTTGACCTCATTTACTCCCAGTCGGGTTATCTCTACAACATTATACCTGACGCCCCTCGTGGAGATCCCTCCCCGCACGATGCACCGGGGGCATCCCATGCTGCAGACGGCATCATTGGCCGTGTTTCTTCGTATCCCCAACCATTTTCTGTAGTTTATCCTACCCCTGGCCCCGACCTTTCACGGGTTACCTCACAGTCTGGAGCAACCAACTCGTACGCTCCCATGACACACCACCACCACCATGGACCCTCATGTCCACCTCAGTGCTTCGGTCATGTGACTCCCGCTTACGCCCCCCCGGTCGCACCTCAGCCTTACTACCACCAACAGGATGCACCAGCTCTTGCGCCTTCACAAGCCAAACACGCTTACTACCCCCCACAGGCAGCCCCTACGACAAGCCCACAACCCGCTCCATAGCCCTATCAGCAACCCCCTCAAGTTGCTGCACCTGCGCAGCCTCCACCTACATATCATCCCCCGCAGCCTGCTCCAGCACCTATGCAACCTCAGAATCCACCTGCTGCGCAAGGGAAAGTCTACGCCCAACACAATCCACAGCAAAACCAGAACAACCAACGCGACCAGGGCCAACAAAACTGCGGAAAGGGCCATAATCATGGGAACAACCAACCTACGGACCAAGCTAGTCAGCCTCCTAATCCCCCTGAAAATAATAATGCGGCCCCTGCTAACCAAAACCCTGAGCGCCTTCCCAAGCAGGCTAAAAACCCCAATTTGCGAACAAACCATCCTTGTTCTATTTGCGGGGTCTATGGCCACTACACGCATGCTTTCCCACACTTGGAGCGAGCTCGGCAGCTCTGGGTTGACGATGCCCATCACCAAGGGCATGCGGCTCCTCAAGCCCCACCCAACCCCCCACAGCCTCAGCAACCACCTTTGGTGCTGCAAAACCCCTTACCCAACGAAGGTGTAGTGAACACTCAGCCGTTGTCTCCCCCTCAATCCAACGCGCAACCCCAACAACAAATCACTTACGCCGCCCCTGATCAACCCATGTTTGACTCAGGGACCCACCACTTGCTGATGATGTCCTCCGCTGATGTCAACCTCCAGACCCGACGGAACCAATATGGCTCCACCCCTGAAGCCCCTCCCGTCGATAAACTCACTAATGCTCATCCCACTAATCAGGCATTATGTATACGTCCACCTCCACTAGATGGCGCTCCCAAAGCACCTCATTTCCCACTTCGCTGTATCAACAATAACCCTAATGCACGCGCTGCGTCAAAATACAACATTGTAGATGACCTAGCCCAATCTCCCGCAGCCATGTCTGCGTTAGAAGTCTTGAAAAACTGCCCTTCCCAGCGCAAGACTTTACTCTCATCCATTGGGGCGATTGACCCAAATAATTCGAATTTGATGGCATTTGATTTGGACCAGTCCGAGCCTCGCTTGCCTTCCACCCTCGCATTCCAAGTTTCTGTTTCCGTTAGGAATCTTGTCATCCATCGGTGCATCATCGATGAAGGTGCCTCCACATGCGTTATGTCTACATTCGTGTGGCAGAAGTTGGGATCCCCTACTCTCCAGTAGTCCACCACTGCATTACGCGCCTACGACGGTCGTTCGGCTCAGCCCCAAGGCCTCCTAGCCAATGTCCCCGTCTAGTTAGGTGGAAAAACTGTACTCATTGACATCGAGGTAATCAATGCCCAATTGGATTATAACCTTTTACTTGGTCGTAGCTACATGTATGCCATGCGGGCGGTTTCCTCTTCCGTCTTTCGCACCATGATGTTCCCCCATGAGGGACGCGTGGTCAAGGTTGACCAACTCACCTACTATGATCCCAGTGCGCCCGCGACACCCGAAAATGTTCTCCCCATGGTTGAGCAGCCTGTTTCTAGTACAACCACCTTGCTTGTTTCTTCTATGGGGCCCGGAGTTTACTCATACGCGCCAATGACCTCCACCTTCCAATCCATTCCTACCCCAGCATCTACGCCTGACGTGTCTGACTTATGTACCTTGTCCCACGATAACCAAACTCCTAATAATCAACCACCCTTGTTGCCTAAACCACCGTTGGTACCTAGCCACATTGGTGTTACACCTATCCATACAATCCCCTTCCTAGTCCCTCCATCGGGATTAGTAAGCGCCCCAATTATGGCTACCCTTAGCCTCCCTGGGTTAACCTTGGGATTACCCGTCTAGTACCTTTCACCTCCCGTTCCCCCGCAGACACCAAGCGTCATCCTCCAACCGGTAAAACCCATGGCTACTACCACTCAGCCACCCCCTGGTGTCGCTACCCCTTCGTCATCCACGACGCCACCTCCTACTCCCAAATCCACTGGGGGCAGAGGACCCCAACCTTACACTGCTGTACCACCTCCCAAGACAGTCAAAAACCCCCCAGTGTTTCGTGCTCCTCCTAAATGCTCGTTGTGCGATGAGTTAGGCCATGCGACTCATCAATGCCCATAGTTACCAGCATTACAGAAGCACATGCAGATGCTCGACGAGGACCCCAACATCCCGGTTGTCGAATTAAACCCCACCCCCAAGCCTAAAGATAAATCCCTGCGTACCAACCACCCCTGTGCCATATGCGGTGTTTATGGTCATTACTCACATCATTGTCCCAATCTCCCGGATTACAGAGCGGCTCTCTATGAGATGAACAATCTGGATCTTGAGACGGCACCACCCACCATCGAGGAGATCCACCCTCCGGTCTCTTCCCCTTCAGGAGAGGTTAATACCATTTATATGATCTCTTCAACCACTATCCCCTCGTCAACCGATTTGACGACGCAAACTTTCCGTACTGATGAGGAGATTCTTGAGGCCCTTACTGCCCTGGATTATCCCTGGGATGATATGCACCACTGTTCCTATTTCATCCCAGAAGAATCCTCCTCTAGCACAGCCACCCAATTCACGGTTGAATCCAAAGACTTCCTTCCCACCAAGGTCGACTGGCTCAAGGATCCTATTCCTGCTCCTGATGCCTTCGAGGAGGGTAACATGGATGTACCCCTGAACTCATCACTTTAGGAGCCTTCTGCAGTAAACAAGAGATTGAGGACTACAAAAACCTCTTCAGAGAGTTCCATGATGTCTTTGCCTAGTCCTATACTGAGATGCCCGGTCTTGACCCCGCCATTATAGAGCACCACATTGACACATGGCCTGATGTACCCCTCGTTCGTCAGAAACAGCGCCCCATTCATCCCTCAAAGCTCCCAGCTGTCAAAGCCGAGATTGAGAAACTTCGCAAGGCAGGATTCATTTATCCTATTGCCTACACCACATGGGTTTCAAACCCCGTTCCCGTTAACAAAAAGAAAGCCACCATTCGAGTATGTACTGAATTCTGGGATTTAAACTGCGCTTGTCCCAAGGACAATTTCCCCACGCCATTTATTGACCAACTCATCGATGCGTGTGCAGGGCATGAAGTCCTCTCTTTCATGGATGGTTTTTCTGGATACAACCAGATTCAGATCCGTAAAGAAGACCAGTACAAAACTGCCTTTACCACCCCATGGGGCACCTTTTCCTATCGCATCATGCCTTTTGGCCTCAAAAATGCTGGTGCCACCTTCCAGCAGGCCATGACCTATTACTTTCACGACTTGGTCCATATCCTGCTAGTCTACCTTGATGACCTTACAGCTCGTTCCCAGAAACGATCAGACCACCTTAACGACCTTCGGCAAGTTTTTCTGCGTTGTCGCAAATATCAAATCCGCTTGAACTCCCACAAGTGTGTCTTTTGCGTTCCGACAGGCCGATTGTTGGGTTTTATTGTTTCCCAGAAAGGAATTACTGTTGATCCCCTGAAAGTCCAAGCCATCCTGGACCTTCCCTCTCCTTGCATGCTCCGACAGCTCCAAAGTCTACAGGGGCGATCCAATTTTCTTCGATGATTCGTTCCCGATTACACCACTACCGTTCATGGTTTCTTGCGCCTGCTCCGTACCCATATACCCTTTGTCTGGGATGAGCAAGCAGAAGCTGCATTTGGAGCCCTCAAGAAAGCTCTCACACAAGCCCCCTTGATTTCCCCTCCGGATTTCTCTTAGGACTTCATCCTCTACGTCTCGGCCTCTGAGCATGCTGTGTCCGGAGTCTTGGTTCAAGAAGATGCTTCTCACCAGGAGCATGTCATTTATTACGTCAACCAGACCTTGCCTGTACCACCTTTACGTTACCCATATGAGGAGAGAGTCACCCTAGCTGTGGTCTTTTCCATCCAAAAATTGCGACACTACATTTTACTTAGTCATACCACCGTCGTCGCCGACTCTAACCCCATGGTATACCTCCTCAACCGGAGGCTACTACAAGGTCGTGTTGCCAAATGGGTCATTATCCTCCAGGAATATGACCTTACTTTCAAAACCCCTAAGAGGACCAAAGCCCTCGCGCTTTCCCAACTCATCACTGATCTCCCTTCCCTTCTCCCGGCCAAACAAATCTCCGATGAGTTACCCGACAACCATTTGTTCACCATCTCGTATGATGACCCATGGTACAGTGATATTTTGTTATACTTGCGCATGCAGAAGTTCAGACCCAAAGTCACCCGCAATGGACGCCGTCGCATCCGTCACCAGGTCTCTCGATATCTCCTCTTAGGCGATGTCGTTTACCAGTGAGGGGTTGACACCATTCTTCGTCGTTGCCTTACACATGAGGAAGCTGAACACATCCTTAATGATTGTCATAGCGGTGCCTATGGAGGCCATTTCTCAGGGATGGCCACTGCCCAGAAGGTTGTCCGCGCCGGACACTTCTGGCCCACACTTTTCACCGATTGCATCACTGCGGTCAAGCATTGCCATAACTGCCAACTTTTTGCCCCCAAGGCCCGGACACCACCTGCTCCGTTACACCCAGTCATCACCGTTGGTCCCTTTTGTAAATGGGCCATCGACTTCATGGAGTGTAGACCCCCATCAACTAACGGCCACAAGTATATCATTGTCGCCGTTGATTATTTCACCAAATGGGCAGAAGCCATGCCTAATTTCAATTGTACCGCCGACACTGCTGCCCATTTCTTTTTCAACCATGTTATCACTCGATTCGGGGTCCCTAAGCAGTTAGTCTCAGACCATGGTTCCCACTTCGAAGATTCCATCTGGCGTGAGTTATCCACCCTCCTAAAATTTGAACACCAATTTTCCTCTTCCTACTACCCCCAAGGGAACGACCAAGTAGAGGCCATCAACAAAATCTTAAAAACTATCCTCCAATGCACTGTTGATCGGCATAAGTCCAATTGGAACCACATGCTCTTCCCTGCCTTATGGGCTTACCGTACCTCTACCAAGACCGCCACTGGTTTTACCCCGTTTCATTTAGTTCACGGTGTAGAGTCTGTCCTCCCCATCGAGTGTCAGATACCTACCTTACATATCGCCGTTGAGCTTCTCCCCGATACCTCCCCCCTTGAGCAACGTCTGCTATCCCTCGAACAAGCCGATGAAGATCATCGTGCCACTCTCCAGAACATTGAAGCTGCCAAAAATCGTTCCAAAGCCGGTTATGACAAACATGTTCACCCTCGAACTTTCCATGAAGGAGACCTTGTCCTCGCCTATGACCAAGCCCATGACAAAACCGGTAAAGGAAAGTTTGAGTCCATGTGGCAAGGCCCTTACATTGTGCAGACTTGCCTCGGAAAGGGGGCATACATTTTAGCCGACTCCGAAGGTCATCCCTTGCGCAACCCCCGTAATGGGTTGTATCTTAAACGTTTTTACCCCTAAATGAAACCGCGGCCTCATTGGTATGCATTGTACAGTTTGCTCTCTTTTTGTTTTTCACCTTTATTACCATCATCTCACATTCATCATTTTTGCATGCCCACAGATGGACCATCCTCCACCTTGTTACACTGGCTTCGCTGATGGAGCAAGCCGCTGGTCTCCAAACCTGGCTTCTACAGCATGCGTCTTATATTCCCCCTCACACGAGATGATCCACCTTGACGGGATATGTATAGGCGCTGCTACCAATAACCAGGTGGAGTATGATGCTGTGACTGGTCTCCTGACTACTGCCCTCCAGATGGGCATATGTCACCTTCATGTGTTCCTTGACTCCCAGCTACTTGTCTCCCAGCTCAACAACTGCTACCAGGTGCGTGATCCCTGCCTTTTTAGAAAATTCTTGCGCGCAAAACAACTCAGCCGACAGTTTGAATCTATCACATTCACCCATGTCCCAAGAGCTCAAAATAATGTCGCAGATCAAATGGCAAACAACATCCTAGATTGGCACATCAATCACACCATGTAACACCTACATCATGCATCATCATCCCATAACATATCATAAAAATATATAAAAACCCAAAAAAAATTGCATCGCATCAACATTTGCATCCATGTACATAAACCATACAACCACATGCATATCCATAGGGGCATCCACGTGCCCAACATCCTATACTACTTGCATCCACGTGCAATACAAACATATCACATCTCATAAAGCGCATCCACGTGCATACAACTCAAACAACATCATAAAAAGATGACTCCATGTGCATATATATATATATCAAAAAATACATGTTTAGTGCTATACATGTCCTGAGTACCCCTGTACTCAGCTATACAAAAAATGGATGTACATCCCTAAAGCCTCATAAAATACATGCCGTAGATACAAAACTTGGGGGGAGTCCCCTGCACTCCCTAATGAGAGTCATACCCTGCATCACTGCCTACATCGGCTGCCTCTGAGTCCTCCCCTCGCTCCTCCTCTGGCAAGTCCTCATCCCCTAGGGGTTCCTGTGCCCGTGCCCTATCTACCAAGATAGCCACCCGGATCGCAATGGATCTAAACTCTCGGGGTGCCCTCATGCAATCCTGAACCACGTCCGGATCGACGTCCCGCCATCCCTTGTCTGTCACCCCCACCAGCAAACGATCTAGTAGTGCCCGTACGGGCTCTAGTGCCCCCTCTGCATCCCGACGACGCACCTCCCCCCGCCCGGGCAGAGCTGAAACGGCCACAATCCCCCTCCGTGCCACATGCCCTAGCGGCGGCCTTGGGCCCACATCTACAGATCACTCACATGTTAGTAACAGTATATCAACCAATTATCATCTATAAAACTTGACATCCATAATATGCAAGCAAAACCATACGTACCGTCTGGTCCCCATGCCTGTCCTGACGGCCGTGGCGCCTCTGGATCTCCGGTGTAGTCCATGTCCCTATACGGGAAGTCATCCAGTGTCAATGGTATCTGGAGCCATTGCAGGTACAACTCATGCGTAAAATACCCCCACCGCATCATCCGTAGCTCCCTCAAACCTCCTGCTCTGATCGGTACCCGCAGTCGCAGTGTGGGTACCCTCTCCATAAAGAATGCACATAAGAAAGAACCATAGCAAAACCCCTTGCTAGATTCCTTCGCTGCTGTCAGCTGCCGCTGAACGCAGGTGAGGAACATCTGGCCCCATGCAAAGTATACACTGTCCAGAACACGCTCTACCATCTGCATCTGGCCCCCCGACACCTTCTCAGGTGACTGGGACCCCAATACCCAAACCACGCATGCCGCCATGGCTTGTACTGCCGGCTCCTGCAGGTCTCTCACCAGAAGTGCATTCCTATGCACCCTCGCCTCTGGACCGCAGTACCTCTCCAGCATGTCCTGCATGTCTATGTCCGCAGATACCCGCGGCTGTGTGTCTGCCACCCTACCCAGACAGGGCAACCCTGTCAGAAAATATACATCAGTCAAGGTGAGATCCACCCTCTCACCCTATACTCGGAAGGCCTGTATGTCCGGCTCCCAGAAGCTAATCAGTCGGTTCAGCAGCAGCGCTGCTGACCGTATCATGGGTATCTGTGCGAACTTCAAAAGTCCGCATAGTCCCAGCACCGATCGCACATGGCGTTCCTCTCAGATGATGGCCACTATCTCATCGGGGATCTCCCGCTCTCTCCACAGAACCTGCGGCATCCTGTCAATCACACGCAAGGCAAACTCATCAGACTCATGTCAAAGAAATAAACCTTGCCCCCCCCGCCCCCGGGGAAACCCTAACAGCTCGCTCCAAAACATGGCTTTAGGCCCCCCTTGCCGTGGTTTCCGACCGTGGCTGTTTGGCCCACAGTCGTGGTCCGCAACCGCGACTATCAGTCCCGAACACGTGGTACCAAACCGCGTGTTCATCCCCGTAACTCACGGTCACAGACCGTGTGTTCCACGTCGAACCCCGCGGTCTCCACGCACATCATTTACCGTGGAACCCACGGTCTTCAACCGCGAGATCCACCAAGGAACCCGCGGTCCTTGACCGTGGTTCCCGCCCCCTAACCCGCGGTCCACCCACGTGGACCATACAAATAGTACCCTGGGACCCACTACCCACCCCCCGAACCCAATGACAAAGCAGGTATGAGTTTGATGGAATACCTGTCTCTCCTGAAGCTAAAAACGGCTGGTCAGATCATCCAGAAACGCCACCTCACCTCTGGTCCACTCTGATCACTAGTCAAAGTCCAATAGTACAAATGACACTTGTCATGTGGGGCCCACTCACTCTTTATAGTCCGTTGACTTTTTCTTGTTTAGGCCATTCCGAGCTCATACGAAGTCCGTTTCTCGAACTGTTTCCACCATTGGAATCAGCACGACGAGACTGTCACGATGGTCACCTCGTTGCATTATTTTTTCTACGACATTTTTTACCCATTTTTTAGACACCACTCGTCGCCTCGGTTTGCATGCCACATCGACCGTTCTCCATTTTTTACATATTTTATATCATTGGATTCATTTTTCTGAGCCGGTGATTATCCTTGAGGTCATTTCTCGCTCTCACCCCCATATTTTTTGGGCATTTTTCCAAAACGTCCCCGTCGCCTCGATTTGCGTGCCACATCGATCGTTATCCGTTTTTGACACCCTTTATATCCCCGGATTCATTTTTTCGAGCTTGTGATGATGCTTGAGACCACTTCTTGCTCTCACTTGGTACAATTTCAACATTGTGTCTCGACACCTTGCTGCCTCGGTTTGCGTGCCACGTCGAACGCCATCGGATTGTTCCACATTTTTACATCAGCCATCCACTCCTGTCATACTGCAAATATTTCATTATTTTTCCACCATTTCATTCACCCCGCAAGGAGGCCCACCAGTGTTCCCCCCTACCCTCGTTCTTGGTCATCATAAATGTTCCTTGATTGAACACTTCCTCCTTGCCTGACCATTCTTTTTGTTCGGTATAATTTTATCCCTTTTTCGGGTCGGACAAGTCGTTTACGAAAAAGGCACTTAGGGAGGTTCCGTTAAGCTTTTTTCTGACTCCTAAAACAATGAAAAGATCGTCGAGCAAGCTTGCTTCCTTTCATGCTCGTTAAAGTACCTGAAAGGGCGTCTATCTGGTATAAGTTTAACCCTTTTCCGGACCTGGTAGACTAATTACGAAAAAGGAATACTCTAGTCACACCGGCTAGAAGAGTTCTTCATTGCATCCTTTTATGCTTCTTTGGGCCTTGGAGACTAAACATACGAAAAAGCAACCCCCTGGAGTCTTCTTATTTGCTTTCAGACTCTCTAAAATTGAAAGCAACCACGAGCATGAACTATCCTGGGCTCGTAAAATCCACACGACAGTACCATTCCATTACTTCAGAGTCTTCTTATTGCTTTCAAACTCCTTAAAATTGAAAGCAACCATGAGCATGAACTGTCCTGGGCTCGTATAAATCCACATGACAGTACCATTTTACACACACTTCTTCTAGTTCCTTAACCCATGAAGAAGTCCCCCCCCATGCCTCCTAGCACTCTGATCGATCATCTCGGCAACACCCCCGATTAGGTCGCCTTTGTTCAGAGTATTCTGCAGTCTCCTGCCATTTTACACAAGCTTGAGTCTCCCTCATCCCAGTCACTTCCTAGTACAGCTATGATACCTTTCCCATCATTCAGTTTCATCTGCTGCCTGATCATCCCCGTCATCATACTCTGAACAAAGGAAGTTTGAGTCCACCCACTCTACTTGCCTAGTTATCCCCCCACAGTTTGTCAGTCCTGCCATCCGTACTATCACATTTCGGTTCTCCACCTCGCGCTCCTATCAAGGAAACATCATTGCCTTGATAGTTGCAGGTCTCCCTCTGTCGACGACAGCCCCTCTATTCCATAGGATAGGCCCAGAGGTCCCTACGCCTTGGATTTATCACCATCTGTGGTAAGTGCCTACAGACCATTCTGAGAGGAGTCATCATTGCCTCTCCGAGTGGTTGTTTCTCACATGCTCGACTTCAGCACCTTGATTGCATCGTTGAGAATCGCGTAGGGTGATATCCTTTAAGTTTTTAGTCAAAGACCCCGGATTTTCCTTGACTCCAGCACATTGGTGAGTCACTTCGGAACGCCCAGTTATATGTTCCCGTGGATGTCCGGGCTGCGTTGGCGATTGTATTTGGAAGCCATCCAGTTCTATGCTTCCTTGAGTACCCAGTTCCATTCCAGATCATTTCCAGTTCAGTGTACCATTGAGAGTATGACCCTTGTCACTCTGATCCAGCAGCTCATTAGTTCCTCTGGTACCACATTCAGTAGCATTGTCATCATTCCAATGCACCAGTTCTTCAGTTTACACATGGTTAGCCCAGCAGTATGTCCCAGATTTGTTGTCCCCTCTGGACTCTTATGATGTACACAGTGGTTATCTATGTATCTTATAGGTCCCCCTTTTTCGGGCCTCACAGTTCTGTTTATATATCTTGATACGAGCATGGGTATGCCCGCCTCGTCCATATATTGAGATTATTCCTTAGTCAGTATTTGAGTTCATATATATTTCAGGTCCCCATATTTTGGACCCCATTGTTATTGTTATGTTATATCCTGATACGAGCATGGGAATGCCCGCCTCGTCCATATGATCATATGATTCCTCATCCATTATTGAGGTTATGTACTTTTAGTTCTTGCAGTTTGTTCGGGATCATTGTTTCGGGCTTCAGTTTGTTTCTTCTCTTCTCCACACCCCAGGAAAACCATACATGACTTATGATGTCCATCGGCCATACAATGAGCTTTTGCCCTCGCACATTAGGGGGCAATCTGTTAACACCCAAGAAGTGCTCACTACCTCATCTACCTCATTACATGGCTCATTTGTCTATTTTCCTACCTTATTTCCCTTAAAAACCTTGAAAATCCCACTAAAAAGCCTCCAAAAGGCCAAAAATGCCTCCAAAAGGCCACAAAACCCTCAAAAAAGCCTCAAAAAGGCTAAAAAACCCCTTTTTCCTCCAAATATATTCAAAATTCCTCAAAAAATAGCAAAAACCCCCTAAAAAGGGAAGAAAAATATAAAATAATGAGGAAAAGGAGGAAAAAACCCTATACAGCTGCCCTAAACCATATGGGTCCCAAAACCATGGGTCAACACTCCACCACCAAAAAACTATAAATAGGTGATGGAGACCCCTTATTCCACATCCACAATCAAGTATACCCTTACTCTGCCAAAATCTCTCTTGAAACCCTAGTTCACCATTGAACTACTTTCACCTTGAGAGCCCCTTTTGGCCCATTCCCACCATTGGAGAAAGAGAAGGAGCAAGTTGGAGCTTGGAGCAACCCTCTTGGACATTGCAAAGAGCTTCATCAACCTTCACATTGGAGGTAATATTAATATAAAAGCCATTATTTACATCTTGTTGTTTATGTTTCATGCACATGTTTTAGAGTAATTTACATTTCAGTTTTAGCATAATAATTTCCATTTACTGAACTGCTACTAAGGAGTCCCTTCTCCTTAGTAGGTGCTCATTTGCACAAGCTAGGGGTAAAACCCTAGCTACAACATGTTCAATTCAAACCATTAACACTACAACCTCCAGGAACACCCATGCTACTGTGCATGTAGAACATAATTAGATTAGAAAACTACTTTTCAAATATAACCAAGTTATTCAACAAAATGAACATATGGTGAGTGCATTTAATTTAACCTAAAAACATTGCGTACCTATACTTTTCAACAATTAAATATCATTCATCTTCTTCTTCATCCAACTCAACATCTGTATCAGGATCTAGTTCTGAATAGATATTGATGAAAGGATCATTCATATCGTCATCAGCATCAAAGTCCTCTTCGCTAATATAGTCATCCTCATTGTCAATGAGATCATCGTCTGATACATTTGCATGATAATCCTCTTCAACTTCTTCATCTAACACATCGACTGCAGCCTGATCTGAATCATCATCATCCTCTTCTTCTTCATGATTGTCTTCATCATCTAGTACATGATTATACTTTACTGGTCTTCCTCTTGGATCGTATCGAACAACGTATGACCAACCTGTTTTACCTAGTACCTCGGAGTAGTAGACTTGCTCACATTGACTTGGAAGAACATAAGGCTCTGTACCCGGTTCAAATGCCCTTGTATTAGCCATGGTAAATCCATTAGCATGCTCAATAATAGTTCTTCAGGATCACATTCATGCATCCGTAGCCTGTACCACTTCACCTTAAACAATACTATTTTAAAGGAATTAAAATCACACTCAACAATGTCCTCCAAATTCCCATAGTACCTATTCTCGGTTTCTTTTGGATGTCTATCACTTCTGGAGGAAACATTGGTGACCTTAAAGACTGCAGTTATCCCACAATCCGAGGTTTTCCTGTTATCATCCAACTTTTTGATACGAAATTTACGACCATTACACAACATAGCCTTGTGATGTTTGAGCTACAACATTGACAATAGGTTAAAAATACATTGTGAATTAATAAACGTCATATAGGAGTTAGTAAATATATTTGAAAACTTAAACAAACGAAATGTAATAATTGGAAAAATGGATCGAAGTAACTAGAAAAAATGTGGGTAAAAAAATTACTTTCCTTTTTATATTTTACACCATAGGCTAAATCAACTTCCCTTTGCGACGTAAGGTCAGGAATCTGATGTTGAAGATGATGAGCTGTTTTAATCATGTTACTGACCCCTTCCCATGATAACCTACCGAAGAATTCTTCACAATCTTTTATCCAATGCTCCATCCAATCAAGGTTGTTTGCAATGTATAAATCTAAAGCATCCCATACTCGACCAACTATAGGATAAAAAAACAATTCAATTTCATATTTAATTAGAGCATCATTAAAGGAACATAGCTTAATATAGTTGAAAATGCATAATTATTAAAAAGAGTTAAAAACAGTATGATAATAAAAAAATGGATCGAATAAATGTGTAACATATTAATTCAACAACATATAATAATAATTACCTTTCACATTCCTAAATGTACCTCTCCCCAGTAGGACCTCCCCTTCAAATTTGTTGATGGAGTCGAGATGCCAAATGCGAGGCACATTCATATTTTCTGCTAATTTAGGTAGATATTCACTAATGTACACCATGCATTGATATACCATATATCCTTCAACCATAGAACCCTCTGTATGCACTCTTTGTCTAACAAAATCCTTCAGTGACTTCAACTGCCTCTCCACCATCCACATTCATCCCTGTTGCCATGGAAAAAAAACCCTAAATTTTTTGTCCCTATATCGACGAATCTTCGTGGAACTTTACAATTCGTGGATATTGCCACGATTTTTCCGCCTAGACAAAAAAAAAGGTTAAAAAATCAATTTTCTAACCCACGAATGTTGAAAAAATGGAAAATTTTCATGGAATAATCCGCCCATATGTAGTAGTGTTAGAGGAATTGCAGCCTCGTAAGAAGGCCCCACCATCTTTCCAGTCCCTATCTCAGTGATTTGGAAAATTTTAGAAGTGGTATCACATATAAAACCAATGACGCATGCTATTGATGGGTGTGGGAAGAATCCCCCAACAAATATGATGTTGGCTTGACTTAGGGAGAGAAGGATGACCACAATCCATATTTTGCTAGTGCACCTGCCTATGAATGCCCCACCATGAACAGATATCCCTGGCTTGCTTGGTCTCTCTATAGTTTTTTTGGTTATGTAGTTACTTCGGATTTGTTTTCTATAATGACATGGACATCCTTATAATATTTTTAAAGATATTAATCCTCTAGATGGAGCGCGTATGGCTGAAATGACCCATGGTTACAACTATTATGCCAAATTTTATTGTAACAGTATGTGATTCTTCATAATAATAAAATATTTTACCAAGGAAAAGAAGCATCTACATACAAAATCTACAAGTCAAAGGAAATAAAAAGGTTGATCATGAAATAAGATGAGCACCTCCACCGATAGCTACTTGTCCATGTCCTCCACCAAAAACTCCTTGTCCCCATGCTACTTGTTGTCTTAAACTATGCATAATTTCATGAGCTGCTGAAGGTAATGTTAACTGAGGTGCTATAGATAATGTTGGATGAGGCACTGAAGGTAATGTTGGCTGAGTTGCTGAAGTTAATGTTGGCTGAGTCGCTGAAGTTAATGTTGCAGTTGACTGGCCACCATTTCTTCCAAGGAGTCCTTTCCCACCAACAACACCCATTTTTGTTCTTGAGGACTCTTTTTAGGGACATGACATGTTTCCACTCAACAAGCCAAATAGATATTTGCAAATTAGACAAATTAGTTTACATAAATATTGTATGCTAGAAGAAAATATAGCTATAAAATAGTAAAATTCTATACCAACTATAAAATTTAAAAAGCATATATTAATTATCATCCTCATGAGACCAACTTGATCTATGGAACTTATCAAACTAAGCAGATCAAATGATATTTATCTTACCATTAATGTAGTAGAAATAAAAAAGGAACAAACTAGATAGTTAAGACCAAATTAAAGAAAATCAGTAGATACTAAAAAGGGAACAAAAGGCCTGCAATCAAATCTCATTTGTATAGACTTTAACAGCAGTTAAATTATCTAAAAGTTACATTTGATGCCATTACATAATAAATGGGTTTAACACATCAAAGTTACCAGTCTAGATCAAGTTTTTTTATTTCATCCCTTCCAAGTAGTTAAAAGGGGGAGTATTACATGCTTGGCCAGGATAAAGATCAGCTTCCTTAACATAAGTAGGCTCCATCAACATGCCCTCTATCTGAGCACATACACCACAAGTTGGTGCATATACATACAACGATGATGTTGTTTTCTTCTCCAAGTAAGAGTCATTTATCAGATTAAGTATATATAGATTCAACTATGCCATGAACACAAGAAAAGCATGATTAATGTGCTCCTTATGCGACAATCTTTGGCTTTGACCCAAACGAATGGACCAGAAAGGGCTCACTTCTATTTCATATTGATATAAGTCAATTCTTCAATAGAGTAAATCACTCCATTCTACCACAGATTCTACAATTCTCCCTTCTCAAACCATGGGATATGCATTTGCATGTGTATGTAATATGTATGTGTGTGAAGAGATAGAAGAAAACCCCAAGCATATAAACTGTTAACATCACAATTTTTATATATGACTTCTGGTCCTCTAGAATCTGAAATAAGAATCTTACCATAAATATCTAGTTTGTACATGTATAATCTTATCATACCTATCTACAATCCACACAATTTGCGTGCATACCTTATCGTGTCCAAGAGCATGAGGATAAAAAGGTCCAATTGTAGAATGATGATGCTCTACTAGCTCAACTCACATAAAAAAACGGGTTAAGAAATTTAAAGATATTGCATTGTTAGTTTGGGCTAGTCTAATACTGATTTAATGCAAAAATAAGAAAAACATCTTATAATTTTCATAGAAATTAAGTTGAAACAAAGTTTCAACTTTCAATGAGTATATTGGGAGAAGGAATTTACAATTCAGTCGTGCAATCTGATGATCTATAGCTTTATAACATGCTAACTTGCACTTTCTAAACATACGTATCAAATTCAAAAAATCTTCTTGTTGAGATAAGAAAAAATATGTTCATCACAAGGCAGGAAGAACAAACATCTTTGGATTTGTGACAAAAGATAAGTAGACAAGTTCATACACTAGTTCATAACATAACATACCATAGTCATGCCTATGAGGATCTCCTCCACATATCTAGACATATTGATGGGTTCATCCCAGACACTTCTTTTAGAGGGAAAGTACAAAACAGTCTCACCACAAACTTTTGGATCAAATATTAGATTCCCCCTAAATTTCCTCTTACAACGATCTACTATTGTTTCATCATCGTCAGTTGAATTGTACTTTGATAACAGTTTTTCATCCTATTGTTCTCTTCTTTGTTTTAGTGCAGCTTCACCCCAAACGTAGTTCCTTTCATACAGGCCATTGAAATTTGACCCTTCCAATAATTCAATCCCATGCATAAGAGTAAAAATTTCCAAGGCAGACTAAGTCATTGTAGCACCATAACCTGCCAATAATAAAGAGAACATATCTTCAATATTTATAATTGTTTCCATTTATGCACTTGAACTACCTTTCTGAACCCTAAGGAGATACAATAGCCTCAGAAGTTTAACAACTTCTAACTTCCTCTAGTCTATAAAATAAGAGTCTTTTATGTTAGAGATTGAATTTTGGTGTCTAGCCTGACTGTGACCACCAGAGGAATTGACTATATCCTCACTATTAGGAATTCCATGTTGACTAAGACTTGGAAGTGCAAGCAATTTTACTATGCCATTCAAAGATCTGAACATTGTTCCCTTATCAGAATGACCAAAAGACTGTACAAATATAAAGCATGTCCAAAGAATAGTTGGTATGAAATGAGAACACCTAATGTTTGAGTGCCATAGCAATCCCCTAGAGGTGTTATTGGTTGAAATTGAGGAAAATGTTCAAGCCTTAAATGCACTTATCTCACCAGAAGAACAAGGGTATATGGAAGATCCAGAAAATAAAGTTCCTGAATACCTTATTGCACATCTTCCCAAAGAATATCTTGGTTACAAAAGTTGTGGTGAAGACTTCATTGAAGAAAATGTCCTTCCTAAGGAGCTAGTACATATTTTCAAATGAGGGACATTTCAGGGGAGGCCACATCTTTCATCACGGAAAAGGATTTGGTAAGCCATTATGATAGTGCTTTTCAAATTTATGAATATAATGAAGAATATGTCCATGACTTGAAGATGGCACATTGTAGACAAACCCTAGGAAAATGAAGACTTGGTTGCATCTCAAAAAAAGATGATGTGTGAAGCTCCTAATTATATGGCATTAAACAAGGTAAATAAGGTAAGTTGATTACCTTGTTTAATTCCATTTGTAGCCATATAGTGGATGTGTGGTATTAAAGAAGGTAAATTGATTACCTTGTTTAATTCCATTTGTAGATACCTTAATCGGATAAGGTTTCAGCAACATGATGAGCTAGCCTTGCTAACATTATATTAAGCAAATTAACATACCAGTATGTTTTAAGATTCATGATAAATTATCTTGGGGTAAGGGAAAACTAAAGGGAAAAAGGGAAACAATGCTTTCTTTAGAGAGAAGGTAAGTTCCTTGATATCTATGAAGTGTGAGGCTAAGAAAAGGAAGGAGGTGAGGCCATACTTCAGAGGAAGAGGAAGAAAATAAGTTTGGCTACAAAAATCCATTAAGATGTTTCATGTGTAATGAAGCTCATAAATCCCAATACTACCCTCAAAACCCCAAAGTTGACATTAGGGAAATAGTATCCCAAGAAGAGCCTTGTACGACATAGATGGTACAATGAAGTCATACAGGAAAAGATGACATCACGAATGACCATATGGTCCTGTATAGGCTGTGATACCAATCGTAATAAATAATTCACATTTATCACAGATAGACATAAATATTTCTGCAAGGCCAAATATACATAAGAATATATTTAATATTTTTTTATTGATAAGAATTGATAACATAATGGAGGATTGTAATCAAATTGGTGGTTGTACGGTCCAAAAAGACTATTGTATAGATTAATTTATAGGGATCAGTTGCACTGATGACCCAAGTATGTTAACTTAATCCTCCAAAGTGGCACCCCAAAATTGAGCTATGAAGTTCTTAGAGAGGTGGATAGGCCTGAGATTCAATGTTGGTGCTTTAAAGGGGTATGGAAATATAAATGTACACTTAAAGAACAAATTTATATGTGGTTGGCCATTAATCAAAAGGTGCCTACTTGGGATTTGATGCAAAGGAGTTGGCAGGGACCATGTAGATGTCCCTAATGTAAGGAAATAGATGAAGATATTCAACATTTATTTATAAATTTTTCATAAATAGGAGAAGTATGAAAGGGTGTGGAAGAGGCAATTTGATTTAGAACATGTTGGGTTGGACAGATGTGGAGAAGCACTATCAAATTGGAATCAAAAGATTCTGACTAAGAGGATAAGATCTTTGCTACTTATAGTGGCATGGTGAATGTGGATATCAAGGAATGAAAGCATGTTTGAAGACAAGTTTTACCCTTCTCAACTTTGTGTGTCACAAATATTAGCTATTTTTAAACATTTCAATCAAGACTCTGTCTGAAAACCACCTAGAGTAGTTCATATTGAGATCATCGATAAGGAAGGGTCATGTGCATAGTTTGATGGTGCTGCCCAACTAACCCCTCTGAAAAGGAGGGCAGGGGTGACTTTATATCTCTTTGATCAGCACTAGCTCAGGTAGCGCTACAAACAATAGAGCAAAACTATTAGCTTTGAAGCTGATTATTAGGCTAGCCATTGGCTGTTATAAAATAATTTCAGAGGATGCAGGTCATGGGGATTCACTTTTATTTATAGAATTGATAAAGGCTTTAATATCTGTAGAGAATATTTGGCTCAGGGGAATCTTTGAAGATATTCTGACCATAAAAAATTATATAGCTGATGTTAGCTTCATGCATCTATACAGGGAGAGGAATGGCATCATAGATATCCTTTAAAAAGAAGGTTTAAATTTGACTCTTGGAAGCTGACATGATTTCTTAGATAGTAATGGTACCCCGGGAGAGCATGAACCAAGTTCTTTTATGTAAAAAGGAAATTTGCTTCTTTGGTTATTTCCCCTGAAAATATCTTTTTTGGGGCAGTCACAAAAACCTGTTCTTTTGTTGGATAGGATACAAGCTAGATGGTATTTACACATGGCAGCTTATATGTCGGATATTATTACTATTTTTTTATGTTGGATAGTGTTATTGTAGTTCTCCTTTGATGCCTTTATGTATAAACAGGTTAAATTGTTGGAGGAGATAGTGATGTGAAGTTTCTTGATTAGAGAGCCCATTCAAATTGACTTCTTGTTGAACAGTTTCCTGAGATATGAAGGTTTTTTTCTTCATATGTATGGTTGTATAGTGGACAACCACTGAAAATTGCAATTTTGTTAGATAAATAAAGTTGCGAATTTTTTTGAGGAAAAAAAATTGAGTGGCCCCACATTATAAATCCAACTTGAAGAGGGGCCTTGTTCCTTTGCATTGAAATGGCATGCCTTTCTAATATAATATTTACTTTATGTATCATTTTTCTCATTTAGATTTATTTTTTCCGAAGATGGAAAAACCTATCATCTTCAAAAAAAATAAAGCTAAATAATAGCTTTAAAGTTTATTAAAATTAATTTATGACAATAATCAAAGCCATAGATGTTTTTTCTTTCCTTGTTTGAATATTGTATTTCCTAAACATAATGAATCTAGATATAAGAACACTTATGATATAGTAAAATGAAATGGCCTAGCCATTGTAGTGATAGAGAACAACAGGTAATATCCAAATACATTTAAGATGACATCCAATAATCTACAACTGACTTCTCAAATTCTAGTAATTGTTCCATTCATTAAATTTGTTGTAAAACTATAGTTAAATGGCATTTGAGGGAGACAACCATTGGGCATTAGATTGATCATGATATAGTGAATGAAACATTCACATTTGGCAATAAGAAATATTTAAACAAATCTGATGCCTAATTTGCAGAAAATTAATAGCAAGCACTGTGATCTTAAAACTCCTTGCAGTATTGATCAAGATCAGATTCTATTAACCATTTCCAATAGTGTGGGAATTGGCCTACTTTTTATTCTTGATGACACTTTCATTGCTGGTTTATTTATGATCAAATTTTGTACCCAAAATCCTAGAATGTGAACTCTTGATATTAAGGTAGAAAACATAATTATAGGCATATTGTGTGGATCCTTGCACACTAAAACAAACCTAAGGAAGTTATAGCAAAATGCATTGGAGCAGTCCAGCAAGGAACAAATAGGATTGACTGCCCTTAGATGAATTATGTCTAACAAATCACACATCAATCTGTCATAGTTTGAATGCTAATATTCCTAAATGCAACATTTGAATTAATTTAGAAACTTCCAATAGTTGTCCCAGTATAATGGAGCTCCCAGCATAAAGGATGTTACATGGAGGCCCTTTTTTAGACCTGCCTCGGGAAGCCAACAATTAAGATCCAACAGATTTTGTCATACATGTTTTCCAGAGAAATGATTCACTTGATATCATGCAGATCAATATCATTTGGTATTTTTGGGTTGGTGTAGAAAAATGAGATTATTGTTCAATGTGTTGGTTTGTAAATGGGAAGTTGTAGAAGATGGAAAGGAACAAATCCAGCTTTGAAGAAAGCAAATATAGCAAGGACAGAAACAAGACTTATTTTTCCTCTACCATATCCCATGTCTTCAGCATCTTCAAGCAATTCACTATTAGCCCCTGAGCAGTTCCAATTTCTTTTCAAACCAAAAGTAAGGTTTCCATTGGTTTTTGTTATGCAGAAGGATTAAGTACCTAAACCCCTGCAGGCATTGTAGACTCTGAAATGCATTACCAGTTTCCTTCAAATACATCCAACATAGATAATGCTCAAGGTTTCAATCACCGAGCACATAGTTGATGTAGAATATGGGGAATGAATTAGTGAAATAGACTATTGATCCTTGAGGAATATCTAATTTCCTTTGTTTTATTTTCTCCTTCACACAATAGATCTGAAATTGCCAAGTGTGTTAAATATTATTCCTTAGATCCATTTTGTTGGGATTCAGTTAGATTTCGATTTTAAGGCATCAAATGTTGTCACCAATCAAAGTAGGCATCCAACTCTTAGGGTCCTAGAATTTGGGATCTGGAAATTGCCCTATTACTATTTCCTTGGAGGATGTCCCATCTAAAAAATGGAGTTTGTTTCATGATCAAACAGTTCGCAAAGAGGAGAGCATTCAACATTGATTAGATGCCAGCAAGTTTGTTGAGAGGATTTTATTATGAAGAGTTTGTTAGCCCTTGGAGAAAGATCCCAAGGAGGAAAACATCCACCTTATTAGGACCACAATTTGTCACATATTTCATGGTTTCACACCCTAAATCATGGAAGTCAACTCACCCTTGGAGATTCATGTTCATACATAACCACCTTCATATTTTATTATTTGTTGGAGTCTAACAAGAATTAGATATGGGGAACACATTATTATATTGTTATTTTTGTTGAAAAGTGGATATAAACCACTTTATACTATTTTGAGAGAAGTTGTGAGAAAATAGTGGATCGAGGAAAACATAAGATATTTTATTGTAATAGGAGATGGAGCTACAAGTTTATAAAAGACCAGATCTATCCCTTCATTTGTCATGGTTGAATTTTTTGGAAAGATCCTCTCTTGAACCTCAATGAATATCTGGCGAAGGGTAATGGATATTTAAGGGTTTCATCTAAGTGTCGCTTCTTATTTTTTCCATATTGATGAATGTATTGTTGCTGTAAACTACATAAAACATTATGCTACAGATAAATTGATTAACTTGTTTATTTCCATTTGTAGCCATTTCCCACTATTTTGTGGCATCAAATCAGTTCTACACAATTGGCATGACTCCGAGTAAATCTTAGTTGTCTTAGTTGAAATACAGAACCAACTGCATCGTACAATCTTAAATATCAATCGAAGGAAAAGCACAAGGTTCAGTCCCTATAGCATATGCTAGAACTAATATAGAAAGAAATATTCTTCAAGATCCTCCCTCTCAATATTTATTATCTACAGATGATACAAACGAATTTGAGACATTTTGAACCTCAAATAAGTGCTTTTAATTCTTCCTTATTTGCTGCTAATGATCAATACCAATGGGGTATTTAGCAAATTATACAACATTGTTGTGAGCTTGAAGATTGTGTGCCTGATTTGAAAGGATCTATTCTCACCCAAAGAAGGGATAATATGGATGCAAGAAGAATTAACCAAACAATGACTATTATGGCTGTCTGGTTTTGGAGACTCATTGATCCCTTAAGGAAGGGATAAAGATGGACAATAACCCACAGAAATAAAAATAGTTTTCCAAACATGGGACCCCATGATTGATAACCACTCTTAATAGCTTGGGAAAAACTTGCTACTACACCAACAAGATTTACCACAAGAAAAGTAGTTGGAGGCATGAGGAGACTGGTCCACTTCAAAACATATAGATCAACAAATTCACCATCCTCATATGAAGACTTTGATGTGACAATATTGTGTCAATCTGTGGTAGAAATTTCAATAGCCCTTGAAAGAAAACAAACATATGTGTCCATACACCTCCAATCACCCAAAATTTATCATTCCTTGACACTGATATAGATTTAAAAAGTCCTTGGTTTTTCTCGGCATGGGACTATACAGCATGGTTTGCAAACCTTTAAAAGAAGATTTGATTTTTTATCGACAATGGGGAAACATATATGTTATGTCTAGATGAAATATTACATAAGCATGACATAAAATTATATACTTCTACACAAAATTGTGATCTTAAAACATGAACCATTACAAGGAACAATTCAATTACAAAAAAAATTCCTCAGAAACCATATACTGTCAAAACAATTTAATTTCCAAATTATGATTCTATAACAAACAGACCCTCTTGAAAAAATACCTCGTTCAATGCATGTAGGCTGGTAAGCTTTGAGAATAATAACCCCTTCATTAGAAATATTGTTGCCCCACATATCTAATTGGTGTATAACTAATTCAGAACCTGCAGACATACAAATGTGTAAGAACTTATAAATTATTGGTCCCTAATCTTAGAAAAAATTCATGTGCAGTCCCTAGTCTTCCACACTTGGCATACATGCATAGAGGGGTTGTTTCCACAATAACATCTAAATTAAATCTATTCATAATCATACATCCATGGATCCACTTACCCTGTTCCATAGATGTCGATTGCGCACATGTCAGAAGCATGCTCTTGAAGGTTATTAGATCTAGCTTTGATGGTCTCGCTACACTTCATCAGAGAGCCTCAAAGCATCATTAGAAAGCCCATTATGAGCATATAATAAGCCATCATCACATTCCATGAGACCACATCCCATTCAAGCATTTTGTCAAACAATTGGCATGCAACCTCCAAACTTCCACAGTTAGCATATGTAACCACACGGGCATTCGAAACAAAAACATAAGACTCGAACCTCTATCTAACAACATGATCGTGAGTCTCCTTCCCTTATTTCAGAGCCAATACTAATGTGCATGCCTTGAGTACAAAGGGGAAAGTGAAATTGTTGGGATGCACATCTTCCCTATGCATTTGGTAATACAATGCAAGGGCTTCCTCACAAGGGCCATTGCAGGCATACCCTTTAATCATTTTGTTCCACACTAAAAGATCTAGTTTGTCTATTCCGTCAAAGAGAAGGCATGCATCTGCCATACTATTAATAACTCCATAGATTCCCACGTGCTTGGTTTGCTTGAAAATGTCTTGGTGGAATCCATTTGTGATCATGTGGGCATGGAATTGTGTTAATCGTTTTATATTGACACATGATTGCAAGATGGAAGAGTGTGTGTTGCAATGGAATGGTTGATCCCACGCCTCCTTGTGACTGTTGAATTGATCACCTGTACTTATCCAGTCCCAAGCCCAAGCATTGGATTTGGTGCATTCATGTTGTTGCATGTTCGTAACAGAGACTCATAGAAAGTACCTTATACATTATATGTAGACTCCTAATATCCTAAAACACAGTTTGATACAATAATAAATTTCTAAGGGTTACACTTCCGCTTATTTGCTTAATTTTTATCCATTTTTTAACTTCATGATATTAAATTTATATACTATAACATCAGTTCATGCAATTCCATAGTAACTACCATTGATAGGTCATTTCACACCCACCATTTGAAGTGCCACTACTATGGGTGAGGCTCTAGAGCTGGTACCTAAAGGTTTCCATACTTCCTAGGGATAGGAATTTTCTTATGTATAATTTGTATGCTTGCTCCTAGATCTTGCCAATACAAAACCCCTATGGCTTTAACATGGGGATCTTGCCAATACAAAAACCCTATGTATTTAACATGGGGAAGTATTGGTGGGTTTCTTGGTCAATTTCTCAATTGAAAAATCCCTATGGATTTATTCTTAGGATCTCTACATAGATGATCTACTAAATTCAGCATCGGAAAGTGGGTTGAAGGTGAACCGTATTCCCTCCATTCTTTAATCCATGTCATCTTTTATCTATTTTCCCTCAGAAGGAATCTCTTTACGTCAATTTCCCTCGGTACTAATTTTATATTGGTCATTGTGCGAGGGCTTAAAGGACCTAATTTAGACACTCAAACCCATGGAGGAGAGTCTTATCAATGGATTACAAAAATAAATCACCTTTGGTTAAGCAATCTATCCTTCCTTGATGGATGGATTTATGCTATCCATGGTGATCCTAACCTTTTTTAATATTTTGCTAGTGGGCCTAACGGTTAAGAACATGTGTTTCCTCCAAGGAGGTCATAGGTTCAAATTAATATGGAGGAGGATAAGGTATGTACACCTCTATAAACTTTAGTAGTTAAATCACTGCACAAAGAGGGGTCCCTTGTACCACAAACAAGGGGGTTTTATACACCAAATTGGTGTCGGCGGTGACCTTAAAAATATTATTACTATTATTATTATTATTAGGAAGGTTGACCTTATCTCATTCATAATCACTTATAAAAAGCTAGCCAGTATGTAACACTAATATTTCGGTGTCAATTAAATTGTTAAGCGATGACACATGATGAGGTCTACAATTTACTGAATTTTAACATTGGAGAGGGATTCAGAGACCCCTTATCTAAGGGGTCTCTGAATCCCTCTCCAGTGTTAAAATTCAGTAAATTGTACAAATTCGTTGTCAAAATTGTAATTAATTTCCATTTTCAGAGTGTCACAACTAAAAACAACCAAATAAATGACCAATTGTTATGTGGTCATTTTTAGTTTAGGTCTTATCTCGTGACCAAATTGGTCATTTATTTTGGTCGTTTTTAGTTTAGTTCTTATCATGTGACTAGATTAGTCATTTATCTTGGTCATTTTTAGTTAACTCACTTAAAATTTCTTAATTTTGGTCATTTATCCCTTGAAAAAACTGTGGTGACCAATTTTTTTGGTCATTTGGTCACTTATCTCTCATTTTGTACTAGTGCATCCTTCATTGGGTTTATCAAGCAATCCAACTATCGCATCCCCTCCCATCATTCCAAACCATAGAGGGAACATTACTGTAACATGGGGGTGTCTAACTCTCCCCACAACCATACAAAGAAATGCACAATTAAAATAAAATGCATAATTAATTTATACAAGGGAATTAAAACATATTTGCACACACACAAATGGTAATGCATCCACATATCTATCACAAGCAGAGGATGACTCAACATGCAGAGAATCATTCTCGTCCCAATGCTATGCACAGATTTCATATCAACCATATTAAGATAATCATTTCAATCCATTAACATGAATAATTATCATTCAGAATTAACACATTGCAGAACACATAATGCATATAATTTAAACCACAATATCTTTGAGATGAAGTTGTCCAAACAACTGGCTATGTGAGAGCAATGTTCCACCCAACCATATATCTCTGACCAACCTATATTATTTTAGCTGAGAGATCACCCCTGAGCTAGGTTGTGTATCCACTAAGGAGGAACTAAATAGGCTCACTCACAACCATGGTTTCACTCAAACGATCATGCTAAGCCAACACACAGTTGGGTTTATCAAGAATGCGATGAGAAAAGGAGGAGGATGCTAAGCCAGTGAGGTCAACCACAGAGCTACAGGAATCTCAAATGGACTCCAGAGTTATGGCACCCACAATACCTACCTCACCCAACACAAGGAAGGTCGCCTTCATTGCTGCACAGTCCCTCAGGTGTCCCTTCCCTCCAGTGCTATTCAGGGTGGGAATAGAAAGGTCTAATTGCTAATTCCTTTAGATTCCATCCTTCACTGGGTTTATCAAGCAAACTTAACCTCTGTTCAATCGTTTACACTTGGATTTCTCACAATTTTGTCATCAAATAACTCAATCTCGTGACTGGATTTCTGGTCTATAAAAACTGGGTTTTCCAATGGATTTTGAGGTATCTAATACTCTCAATTTCACCCCAAGGTTCATATCTATGGATCCCCCATTGGATTTCACTGTCAATACCAAATTTTGCGTGGTTATGGCACTTCAAAATGTGGGTTAATTCATAGTTGCGATTTTTTTTTCTCACTGTTAGGCATGTGTAATGGATAAAAACTGATGCTGGGATGTTCCACAATGTAATGGGAATGAGGAAGAACCAAATCCCATTATGTAGGGTGAGTTGTGGTACAAGAAAAACATATCCCATACCTTCCATACGAATTTCTAGGTTTCTCATGCTCCATTGAAGCCACGGACTGAATTCTTCAACAACTTTCTTACACAGAATTAAATGTCAGTAAAGGAAGTCAAATGGTTTCTCAACATGACATTTGGCAGCATATGGTTCAATATCATAGCCCCCTCACCACTCCCTAGTGGAATACACATTACCCCTTCTCATTAGTTTCTTCCATAGCGAGTTTTGGTATTTTATTGAAATATTAATATTTACATCAATTTACAATATCCCATGGCTTAATAACACATGGATAACAAAATGTCAAATACTTGTCCATTTTAAATAAAATATGAACATAAACTAGCGGGGCCTTGGCCTTGAGCTCCACGCTAGGGAAACATACCTCGCATGTATACAATATTTACATTAAAAGCCAATATTACCATAAGGGTCAAAATTGGGGTATTACACCAACCCAAATTTGACCTTCTACCTATGTTAATCGAGTTGGGCTCTACTTAGGGTTGTGTACTAAGCTCTATCCCACAACTCTACTCTCTGCAAATAAAATCCAGATGTTCTCAGGGATCCACTAAGCTTCTCATTCTCTGTAATTTATCTCAAGGTTTGCTTTCATGGATTTCCCAAATGCATGAGGCTTACTCGCAGGTTTTCTATGAGGCTTACTTGTTTGAAGAGAAAAATATGAATTCTAGGAAAACTAACTGGATGGAGTTCCTTTGTGAATTGAATTGGAAATTAAACATATCAAAGGTAAGGAGAACAAGGTTGCAGATGCACTTGGTAGGAAATTCCATATTGCAGCAGTGAGTATTTGTAAATCAGATTTGAAGGCAAGAGTCCTTGAAGCACAAGCCAGTGATGAAGTTTACCTTTAGATCAAAGAAAAAATGCAGCAAGGAAATGTGGATGCAAGTGTGCAGGTTATCATACTGGTGAGGGTGATGTTCTCATGTATCAAGGTACCAGACTGTACATCCCAAATTGTGCATATTTGAAGAAGTTAGTGATGGATGAGAACCATCAAATTCCATACTCAGGACACCCAGGATATCAGAAGACTATAACTGCAACAAGAAAGAAGTAATTTTGGCATGGGATGAAGAAGGACATAGCAGAGTACATTGCTAGGTGTAAAAAGTGCCAGCAAGTCAAGGAACAACATTAGCATCCAGTAGGCTTGTTGCAACCCTTACCCATTTCAAAATGGAAGTGGGAAGTGATTTCTAAGGATTTCATAACAAGTTTTCCAATGACTGTAAGAAAGCATGACTCAATCATGGTGGTAGTGGACAAGCTATCAAAGGTAGCTCATTTCATCCCAGTCAAGTCCACTCATAAGACCAATGAAATGGAAAACATATTCATGAAGGATATATTCATATTACATGGATTTCCCATGGAAATAATTTCAGACTGTGATAAAAAGTTCACTTCCAACTTTTGGAAGGGACTATTTTAGGAATTGGGCAATCAGCTCAGGTTTAGTACAACATATCATACTCAAACAGATGGGAAAATAGAGAGAGCAAATCATATTCTTGAAGACATGCTAAGGATGTATGTGATGGACATACCATCCAAGTGGGAAGACTACCTACACTTAGTGGAATTTGCATACAACAATGGACATCAATCACCTTTGGGAATTATTCATTTTCAGGTACTATATGGATGGGGATGCAGAACTTCAGTGATTTGGGATAGTCCACTAAACAGAGTGGTGCTTGGACCAGAAATGATTAAGGAAATGGAAGAGGAAATTGTTAAAATCAACAAGAATTTGAAGGCAGCTTAGTACAAGCAGAGGAGTTATGCCACTTTGAGAAGGGTGCATAAGGAGTTTCAAATTGGAGACCATGTTTACTTGAGAGTGAAGGAAAGGAAAATTTCCTTGAAGTTGGAGAGTTGTGCCAAGTTGGAACCAATATATTGTGCACCATTTGAAGTCCTTGATATGATAGGGCCAGCTGGATATAGGATTAAATTTCCTGCTAACATGAGAGCTCATAATGTTTTCCATCTATCTTTGATTAAGAAATATGTACATGATCCTAAACATATAATTGATTGGCATGTGATACAGGTGGAACGCGAGGGAGATTTCCAAGTGGAGCCTATGCACATCCTCAATAAGAAGGTCATTTTGCTCCAGAATAGAGCCATCGGACAGGTGAAGGTGCAATGGAAGCACCTTAGTCCCAAAGAGACTACATGTGCATTGGTGGGTGCCATGAGAGAGGCATTGACATTTCTATTCAATTTTGAGAACACTGAGGACAGTGTTATTCTAAGGGGGATCAAATTGTAATGTCCCCATTTTGACCCCTTTGGTTTTATTGGATTCAATGTAAATATGGTGTATATGGAATGTGTGTTTTCCCTAGTGTGGATCTCAAGGCCAAGGCCCCACTAGTGGATGTTTAAGGTTAATTGTAGAGGAAGGTATTTGATAGTTTGATTATTCATGTGCTATTAATCCATGAAATATTCTAAATTATGTAAACATTTAAATATTGAAACAAAATACCCAAGAAAACTGGCTAAGGAGGAAACTAATGAGAAGGGGCCATGTGTATCCACTAGGTAGAGGTGATGGGGTTATGGTATGGGATCCCATGCTTCCACTTGTCCATATATGAACCCATTTGACTCCCCATGCTGACATTTAATTCTGTTACAGAAGGTGGTTGAGAAATGTTAAATTTTCAGAATTTACTTCAATCTGATCTAGGATCTTAACTGAGAGAACAACATGTACAACAAATCTATAGCATATCAATCATGGACACAATAATGCAAGCACACAAGAGACATAGAGTTTACTTGGGGAAAACCATAAAGGTGAAAAACCCCAATAACTTCCTCAGAGATAGATAGAGCAATGATACAACCAGAATACAAGAGATAGTCTTCTCCTAGCAACAGAGCCTCCTCCTCGACAAGTGCGCAACTCCCCAAAGTGTGAGTGAGAGAATAGAATGTGTGAAATGAGAGAGACACACTCTCTATTTATACACTAACTTGACTAGACCTTTACTCAACTAGGTCGGCCTCAACTTAACCACTTAACATAATGTTGACTGGGCCAACCCCAACTAGGGTGGTCTAATAACCCTTTGACCCACATGGCCGACCCCCAATAGGGTGGTCTAATAACCCTTTGACCCACATGACTTATACAGGGCCGACCCCAACAAGGTGGTCTAATAACCCATCAAGTATAAGTTACGACACTTACAATATAAATGACGACACTTCCGTATAAAGGAATAATAACATCTCTATAGGAATACAATATACATATATGTGAAATACATTCCGAAGTTACATATACATCAACACTCCCTCTTAACTAGGAAGGTATTTCTCGACACAGGTCATCTAGCACAAGTCATCTTCTCTGGATCATCACCACTTTATAATCGTCATCGAGTCATCATCATCGTTACTGCTGCTGCTATCTCAATCAATCTCTGAATCTACTTGTCATAGGAAGTTCTATAGAGCCAGTCCTTTTTCATACTAGATGTAGGCCCACCACCTGCAAGTCTTCATCATCTGTGCGAACAGTCTGATAGAGGTGGCCTCTCAGGACTAATTTTATGTGCAGATGCAATACCAGAAAGAGTATCCAAGGAACATTTATGTTCCTAAGAACACCCGGCAAGATCTCCTAGGACTGATTACATGCATCTCCTCCACAATAACTTTAAATAGCATCCCAAGAACATTTATGTGTAGCAGCACGACTGGCAATATCGCTAAAGAGAATCCCAGGACTTATTATGAGCACACACCTCAACCTCTCGGATCTCTAGGACTGATTACATGTGGATAGAGAAAACCTTTAAAGAGCATCCCAGGAACATTTATGTGCCACAGCACGACCAACAATATCTCTAAAGAGCATCCCAGGACTAATTACGAGCACACAGCTCAACCTCTTGGATCTCCAGGACTGATTACATGTCTCCGTAGTAATACTTCATCTCAAGACTGATTATGAGCACACAGCTCAACCTATCGGATATTTGAGGACTCATTACATACTACATAGCAATACCGGAAAGAGTATCCCAGGAACATTCATGTGCCGCAGCACGACCGACAAGATCTCCCAGGACTGATTACATGCTATTTGTACAACCTGCCACATATCATCTCTGACCTCCAAGTATCAACCTGATACTCATGATCCAACAGATCATCATCGCACAAAGCATCATCCTGATGCTCATGATCACACTGATCATCATCACTGTACCATCCTGATACATATCATCTAGAGCAACACCCTAAAGCTCGTCATCATGATCATCCTGATCATACAATGCATCCATCGGATGCATACCAAGTATCTACCTGATACATATCATCATACATGATCCACCTAATCATACAGTGTATCCACCTGGTACAAATACAAATACATGATACATATCAACATACATGATCTACCTGATCATACAATGTATCCACCTAATACATATACTGATACATGGTCCAAGCATCCAACATGATGCATATACAAAATACATACAAATGATCCAATTGATCATATCCGGCATCCAACATGATGCATACATACATAAATGATCCAACTGATCATAACAAGCATCCAACATGATGCATATACATATATAGAGTAGTAACTAGAGCATCGTCCTGATGCTCATCATCCATGATCCTCCTGATCATCATAGCATTGTCCTCTTCAAATCATCTCATCATCCACGAAGCACAGCCTAGATGCACATCATCCAACACTTACACCACCGACATGGGAGAACACATCTACCACCATTCGGGGAAGGCTCCAACCCTTACTTTTTCACCATGGGAGAACACATCTACCACCATGTGAAAAATGGCTCAGCAATTACATCACGACCAAGGGAGAACACATCAACCATGTCAGAAAAGCTCATGTGCATCTGCATCTTCCGGACTCATCACTTCCCTTTGGAAGGAACCTCGATCTGAACTGCACCAAGCCTCTCTCAGAAGTACTCAAATTCCACTCTGGCCAATAGCTTGGTTAATACATCTGCAACCTTCTCATCCGTCACAACATGCTCTGCTTTGGCTATACTCAGTGCTACGCAGGACTGCTTCCTGCTAAACCAAGAGATCACACCTGATCCCATACTGAGGCAGCACCCAGAAGTGCTCTTCCTATCTGCAGCACTGCCTTCCCAATCTCAGAATATGCTTTACAGCAACCAAGTGAACATCTCTCGGATCCGTCAGGAACTGGCTCAATGTGTTCACCACAAAGCAAATATCTGGTCTCGTGTTCATCAAGTACATAGAGGACCTAATCATCTGACGATACATCGTGACATCAACTGGATCAGATGAAGCATCACACAGAAGCTTCACGTTTGATTCCATAGGTGTTGCCATAGCTTTGCAGTCCATCATCCCGAACCTCTTCAGAATCTCTACTGCATACTTCCCTTTGTCCAAGGAAGATTGCATCTGTAGTCTGCCACACCTCCATACCAGGAAAATAGTGCATCATCCACAAGTACTTCATCTCGAACTCGGCTACAAGCTTCCGCTGCGTGTCGGCAATCAATCTATCATCTCTTGTTACAAACAGGTCATCCACATACAATAAGAGTATCCCTGGATTTCCTACCTCAACCTTGTAGTAAACGTTGGAACCCACTTTACTCTTAGTAAAGACCAAAATGGATAGAAAGTTGCCTATCCTACCATAGCAAGTTCTACACATATATGATTTCCTATCATGTGTCTCAGAACCAAGTGGCTGCTCCACATACACTTCTTCTTCAACTACACCATTCAAGAAAGCTGTCTTGAAATCCATCTGGTGTATCTTCTATTTCATCACTTTTATATTTCTCTATGCTGCCATCTGCATCATGCTTGATCTTGATAGATCCATATGGAAGTCATAACAAACTTCTCTTTAGGTCTTGGGACTACATCCCAAACATCATTCTTCATGATCGACGGATCATGGCATTCTTCCCATATCCTGGGAACTTCAATATCTTCAATAGATAATTTTGTTGCTGAAAAAATGTTGTAGTTCTTCTTTTGTAGGTGATGGCATACGATCTTTCCTACACAACAAGTTAAATTGCATGATTAGAAAACATCTCATAGTTTTCAGAACAAATTCTTACACATAAAGAAATATGTCATACAGTCATGCAATTATCTTAGCCAATGCTTCAATACAACATTTATCCATATCCCGTAACTTTCTAGATGCCTTCCAATCTCTACCAGAACATTGTTAAGAGTGTGCACAACTCCCAACATGTCAGCACAGAGGTTTCATTCTAGATAAGTAGCAATGGAATGTTGTACAGTGCCATAGGCCACCTACCCATTCATATTAGTAGTATACCATTCATCAATGCAACTATTCTAATATGCTTAATACACAACCTAATTCTAGGAACATCAGTATATACATTATTGAACAGTATTATTTAAATAATAAAATATGCATGTAATGACAATTCAAATACTTATCTTTGTTTGTTTGTTGGGTTGACTCCCTCTCAGTCTTTACTTCTTTTCTGCAACTCCATTCTTATGTGGATTGTGAGAAGTGGTCAACTCCCTCTGAATATCTGCATCCTTGCAGAAACTACTGAAGTGTGCTCCTTTGCTTTCTTGCAGGAACAACTGGAGTGTGCTCCCTCTTGATCTTTGCTTTCTGGATTACCTGTCCTTGAAATGACATCCATCCTTAATCAGTATGCATGCTTATTAGTATCATCATTGTGTTATCCTTGAGGTCTCATACATAATAACACATTTATTAGTATAATCTTAATACTATCAAAACACAATAATCTTACACATGTATATTCATGATCATTCATAGATAATAAACATTAGTATTCAAGGTTTCAGGGAAGTCTTCTTTTACTCATACACATTCTTATTTGATCATAGGACTCTTCTGGTTAGTTGAATCATCAATCAAGATAAGAGATATAATATGCATAAAACCCGTGATTATTCTAACCTATACCTTCATGATTCTTCTGGTTAGTCATATCATCAATTATGGTAAGAAACATAATATGCATACAACCATGATTATCCAAACCTATGACTTCATGAATAATCATTATCAACAACACAACAGTATAAGATCCTAACACAAGGTAGGATTCTAGCTTGATATAGGAAAAACATACCTGGATTAGCATGCTAGCTAGTTATGTCTAACATACCCGCATAATGTCTTCTGGTTCTTTTTAATGACTTGTGCTAGTAACCTGCATGTCTCATAAGTTAACCATTGTAGAACCAAGTTATACATACCTCAAAAGTAGATCTTCTATGTGATCCATGACAATGGATGAATCTTTGTCTTCATGTCACCATGAGCATATGTTCTTGAAGTAGAACATGATTTGACTTTATTGGTGTACCTTTTTTGTTAGCAAACAACATAAACCCCATACAACATCGCAATGCATTAGTACAATCATAAGTGTCAAAACCTTAATCAATGAATATCTTCTATTAAGGTGATACGACAAGTCGAGTAATTAATCAAGATTGTACTGTAATGATATGAAGACAAACATATGATAAAATTAACCATGAAACATACCTGTAATCCATACCTGTCAAGATTGCTTGTAATCTTCTTATGGAAGGCCTTAGCCTCATCTCCCTCTGAGACAGGAACTTCTTCACTTATGCAGGTGACCAATCCATCTTCTTCTAGGATTAACCCAATCCACTTGATTTGCAAGAACTAGACCTGGAGCCAGATTAGGGTTTGTCAAAGAAACCCCAAAAATTCAAACTTCTGAAAGGATAGAAATATGCGCCTTGATGAGCTGATCAAGTTGATATATTCAGAATTTGAAAACTGCAAAGTTTCACCCCTCGAAATTGCCTTTTAGATTTCTGGATTCACTAGGGAGGACCCTGAATTAGGGTATGAGTTTCCCAGAGCTTCACCCAACCAAAAGATTTGATTCAAAACTCTAAGCTTCGATTTTTCTGAGGAGCTTCCAGCCGTGGTCATAGATTTCCAAAATTCCAATTTTTGCAGAAGCCCTAATTTTCCAATCTTTCCGATCAAAGTCTCGAACTGGGGTTTGATCAAGCCCGGCCTTCTACCCAACCAAAAAATCTGATCTTGGTCTCTAAATTTCGATTTTGATGAGTAGCATCTAGCCGTGATCTCTGATTACAAAAATTCCAACTTTCTCCGAAGCCCTAAATTCTGGAAGCCATGAATGAAGGTACTCAAAAATAATTCTGTTTTGATAGAAATATGTATCTGATTGTTTCTGGTGTAATTTCGAACTTTTCGGTCCATAGGGTCTGAAAAATTTTCCTAAGATAGCCCGACTTGTTATCTTTCCATCCCGACAGGTCTGACCTCAATTGGATTCTCTGAGAGAGAGTTATGCCAAGTGTCGCAACATGACCTGTTTATGGGATAATACAGGAGAGCGAACTTCTACGGCATGCCACGTGTCACTGTTTCAACTTTGGCCTCTAAAAACTTTTACTGAGATATCCCAACCTGTTATCTATCCATACCGATAGGTCTGACCTCAATTGGACTCTCTGAGAGAGATTTATGCCGAGTGTCACAATGTGACCTGTTTATGGGATAATACAGGAGAGAAAACTTGTATGGCATGCCACGTGTCATTGGTTCAACTTCGGCCTCTAAACAATTATCCTAAGATAGTATAGTCTGTGTACTACCTGTCACTTTTTACGAAATTTCATTTGGAGCTTCCTAGCCCATGTTATGACATTTTTCCCAAGGTCACCTGATTTTGACTCAGATCTGGAAGAGGCACTAACCCTATATTGTATAGATCATAAATCACAACATACAACGAATTAGAGGTTGTCCTTTAGACACAAGGTACATGGGGATCTGATCTTCGACCTGTAAAATTTTCATATCTGAAAAATTCACCAAAATGGATTTATAGCGAAAGTGTTACGATGACTGGTTTTTTCTATATCAAGCCCTAGCATCATAAGTGCAACAACTGTCATACATGCCATATCATGCCTCCTTTCAGGATAGCTCTGAGACCATGTTAAATTTTCAGCATTTAATTCAATCTGATCTAGAATCTTAACTAAGAGAACAATATGTACAACAAATCTACAGCATATCAATCATGGACACAATAATGCAAGCACATAAGAGACATAGAGTTTACTTGGGGAAAACCATAAAGGTGAAAAACCCCAATAACTTTCTCAGAGATAGATAGAGAAATGATACAACTAGAATACAAGAGATAGTCTTATCCTAGCAGTAGAGCCTCCTCCTCCATAATTGTGCCACTCTCCAAAGTGTGAGTGAGAGAATAGAATGTGTAAAATGAGAGAGACACACTCTCTATTTATACACTAAATTGACTTGACCTTTACTCAACTAGGTCGGCCTCAACTTAACCACTTAACATAATGTTGACTGGGCCGACCCCCACTAGGGTGGTCTAATAACCCTTTGACCCACATGGACAACCCCCAATAGGGTGGTCTAATAACCCTTTAACCCACATGACTTATACAGGGCCGACCCCAACAACGTGGTCTAATAACCCATCAATTATAAGTTATGACACTTACAATATAAATGATGACACTTCCGTATAAAGGAATAATAATATTTCTATAGGAATACAATATACATATATGTGAAATACATTCCGAAGTTACATATACATCAACAAGAAATCGACTCATGAAGTCGACAGAGCATGGAGCAGATTTGCAATCCATATGGCAAGGTATGGATCTTCTTTTCTTTCTCCTTGGGACACTCTACCACTTGGGAATTAGCTCATAGTTTTTTCTAAATTGCTTACTAGGAAACCTCACTCATTCATGCATTCAACACATATTTCAGAGCCAATTCGTGAAGCAAGGGGAAGGGAAAATCATGTTTCCTGTGCAAGCCAAAATTACACAGTCGAATTTCCATAGAAGCCCTACGAGTAAGCCTCATCCATTTGGGAAATCTATGAAAGAAAACCCCGAGATCAATTATAGAGCATGCGAAGCTTAGTGCAGCCGTGAGAACACTTGGATTTTATTTGCAAAGAGTAGAGTTGCGAGACAGAGCTTAGTCTGCAACCCTGAGAAGAGCCCAGCTCGATTAACAGAGATATAACGTAAAATTTGGGTTGGATTGCTTGATAAGCCCAATGAAGGATGTAATCTCATAGAACTAGCAGTTGGACCTTTCTATGCCCACCCTGAATAGCACTGAAAGGGAAGGGGCCTTGAGGGACCGTGCAGTAGAGAAGGGGGCCTTCCTTTTGTTGGGTGAGGTAGGTATTGTGGGTTCCATGTCTGATAAATGTTGAGATTCTTGCAGCTCCGCGGTTGAGATCACTAGCTTAACATCATCCTACATGTTTCCCTTGTATGCTTGATAAACCCAACTATAGGTTGGCTTAACATGGGTATGTGCCCCGGTATGCTTGATAAAACCAACTGTAGGTTGGCTTAACATGGGTATGTGCCCCGGTATGCTTGATAAACCCAACTGTAGGTTGGCTTAGCATAAGGATGAGACCTTCACTGTGAGAGAGCCTATTAGCCCTGCTTAGTTAATACACATCCCAGCTCGGGGTGGTTTCTCAGCTGAAAGAATACAGGCTGGACAGAGACCTATGTTTGGGTGGAGCATTGCTCTCACTTAGCCAGTTGCTTGGACAACTTAAAGATTCAAAGATAAGTGCTTATGTTGTGTTAAGTGATGACATTTCATGTGTTATGTTATGTTTGTTTATGTTCAATTTATTGAATGAATGTTTATATGAATTTGATCAATAAGTAGATTATGTATAAGGCTAAGTTCAGGTTTGATGCTTCATTCAGTGCATAAGTTTAATGCATTTCTAATTTTACATGTGTTAGATGTATGAATTAACATTAGTTTTATTCACCCTATGTGTTTCTTTATGCATTGCATACTTGAATTGAAGGACTCATTGACCTCACCTAGGCAAGGGGAAGGATTTGTATGGACCTATGGTGTGCATAGCTTCTTTGTGGGTCACGAGAAGGATGAAGTTAGGGAAGGAAGCAAGTAGAGTCCTTATTGAAAGTTGAAGGCATTTGGAAGGGGGTTATAAGTAATAAATTCAGTTGCAAAATTGACATGGTTATAGACCTCTGTTGAGGGAGGAAATTGCTCCAATGGATAGAGCTCTCCAAGATATTTCCAAGGGTACCAACCTTTCCCAATTTCGATTAAGGATGAAGTAGTTATTGGCCTTGGAAGTTTCCTGTTGCAGACGGTGTGGTTCTACATTCCCGCATCCATAATACGAATTGTGGATTGTGGAGGCCAGGGAACCAAATTGGATTCACGTGGATGGAATTCCTCTTCTCTGCACCCACAAATTCGACTGTGGATTGCGAAATTCGGAAGGATAACTTCTCCAAGGCAATGATTTAGACTTCTGCAGTTCCGAGTTCCGCAATGTGGAATTGCAGATTGGGGAAGGGAATTTTGGTCAGAGTCGTAGATTGGGTTTCTCGCACTTCTACATTCCAATTGTAATTTCCCCATTTTGACCCCTTACGGTTTATTGGCTTCAATGTAAATATGGTTTATATGCAAGGTGTTTTTTCCCTAGTGTGGAGCTCAAGGCCAAGGCCCCACTAGTGGATGTTTAAGGTTAATTGTAGAGGAAATTATTTGATAGTTTGATTATTCATGTGCAATTAAGCCATGAAATATTGTAAATGATGTAAACATTTAAATATTGCAATGAAATACCCAAGAAAACTGGATAAGGAGGAAACTAATGAGAAGGGGCCATGTGTATCCACTAGGGAGAGGTGAGGGGGTTATGGGATGGGATCGCATGCTGCCACTTGTCCATTTTGTTATACCTCTATATTTCACGGTGTCGCATCCCCATCACAACACATTTCGACGACACTTTCCCTACTGTTTTGAACCATCCAGAAGAGACAGATGATGAGTCAACCTTGAAGGTAAATCCACCCTGGCAAGTTTTGACCCACCTTGGACTTTATTTCCACACACTACCGCGCCCTGACAGCTTGACAAAACGCGGCACAGTGCCGCGCCCTGTAGCATTGGCAAAGCGCGGCACCCTTTTAATAGTTTTTTCCCTTGGCTTGTGGGATCTTGGATTTTCGAAGATGATGGAAGATTGGGTTCCTTGATTCGATCCCAACTCACCTCCTTCGATTAGAAACCCTGATCCACTTATCCCTCCTTAGATCCACTCATCTCTCTTGTTGGTTAACCTCACCATTCACTATAAAAGAGAGGCATGCCATTGGGAAAGGGGAGGACTCTTGAGAGCACCAAACTTATGGTCTTGCAGCATTGTGGAGATAGCTAAGAGGAGAAGACACTTGGAGTTGGAGGATTGGCTTGGGAATCAAGCACCCTTTGTAAGTAATCTTCAAGTTGTAATGGAATAACTTGTCTTGTTTCCCCAAATCATTTGTGTTAATATTGTTTTAATGATATGATTTGTATCTCTCATAGATTTAGATCCTAACTCATGTTTTCAGATTGCTAGAGAATAGTACATGCTTGTGTTTTGGTTCCATTGTTAACAGGTTTACTTGTGAGGACTTGGAGCTTGGAGCAAATATCAAAGACAAGCGTTTGGATACAAGGTCAGTTAAATTCCTCCTATTCCCTTCAGCATTTTAATTCTGAGATGTTTGTTAGATCTAGGGATTCAGGGTTGCATTTGTTTTGTCTGTTCTTAGCCTAGAGTTAGTTAAAGTCTACTTTAGTCTAAGGGAATTTTGACTTATCCGTAGGGCAGAATTCCACATAACAAGAATGGCGACTCCGCTGGTTTTGATTACTGCTTGATTGATTTAACTCACAGTCATTTATCTTTGAATTATCAGTCTTTTGTTGCACTTCAAACCAGCTTGAATTTTGGTCTTTTTTGACCCTTATTCACCCCTCCTCGCAGTTTTTATCTCCCTGTTTAATTACTGAGTCCCCTGGGTTAGCAACAACCCAGAAAACTTGATTTTTTCTTTTCCAGTTGCGTTTTTTCTCTTCTTGCCACAGTGCCGCGCCCTCTGAACCCCTTCCAGCGCGACAGTTACACAGTGCCGCGTCCGAGGCATTCATACCAAAGCGGCAGTTACACAGTGTCGCGTTTCAGGCAGACTTTAGCCCGCGGCAGTGTCTGCAAGTGGGTAAATTTTTTTTTATTTTTTTTATTTTTTTTTATTTTTGCTTGGTTTCCTGAGTTTCTCCCTGCCTCAGATAGTCTTTACTGTTGCCTGTTAGCATCCTGGTTAATTTCCAGTCTGTTTGGTCTGCTTATCACCTAGTTTGTGAGTTTGATTGATTGATTGAATTAAGTGGCACTTTTGACATATTGGTCATTTTTCAATTTGATTGCATTTGACTTGACTTTTTTCCCACAACCAACTCAACACCACTGTCTCCTATTACTGAACGCTGTAGTTTTACAGTCATATTGTCATTATCATTTTCAGTAAATTAAAAAGATCATTGGTTGAGAGCAAAGTTGTTGTTTAAATTGAAAAAGTCTAGTGGCATTTTGCATAGGGAAATGAGCCATTAATTTTGCCATAAAAATTCTCATCATAAGAGCATTGTAGATTGTAAAATCAGTACATTGAAAAGAGTGTTTACTTCAGTTTGGCTTTGTTTATAAATCGAAAAGAAAAGAAAAATCTTTTACTTTGATTGCTTGTGAAAGCTGTTATGCATATTGGATCGAAGAACCTCTATCTTTACCTTAGCTAGATTTCATCGAAGACAAAGGCTTGTTTATGATTCATTCTCATTTGCATGGTTTGAGTCGTCATAACACCATCAAGTCTCACGTCCACTACCCGATTGAGTAAAGACAGCCACTAAAATTAATCACCCTAATTAAACCAACTTTAACCTCACTTGAGGAAATCAAAAGAATTTGGTAGTTAGGTAGGACACCGGGGATAGGCATCAAAATAATTCCCCCTTGTCATTTTCATCTGAGACATAGTCGTTGTCTTTAGGGAACTAAAATCCTCTAGTACTTATTGACACGGTCACAGCTAGTTTGTGGAGGGGCCTCCTGACTGTTTCTAACTGTTCAGGGGTTAAACGGCCGCGAGATTGAGAACCGGACGGACTCTGTGGAATACCGCACTCCACTTAGCCCTAAGGCAACATCGATCACTCTCTTCTTCGGAAGGCTGAAGTGCCCAAAACCTTTTCCGACGTGTCATGAACGAGGTGGCTTAGTATCTATTCTACTAGGGCTCTTTTACCCAGGATCCCTTTCGGTAGAGGGATATCCTTCTTATATCGGTCTCTCATGTTGTATTGTTCGACTTGGATTTCATCACCTTGCGAAGGATACAGCCTGTTGAGGTCTCCAGCTCTTAGTTAGGAGTTTGCTTGGCGTCTCATCTTTGTAGAGGGTCATTTTTTCTTTGTAGGGACTACTTGTTGGCATTCTGGCCATTTTGTTGATCAGCTCGCTTATTGAGACACCGGTCTCAGTATAGATTTTAGAGCTTGCTTTTTTGGCCTGTGAGCCTTGCTTTTTCTAGCTCCTCTTTTGCACACTCGGCTGCATTAGAGTTTTTGAGTTCTTTGTTTACGGTACTGCCCCCGATTTTCATTTTCCTGTCATCATGTCAGATCAACCACGAAGATCACGAAGACAACAGGGCCTAAGCCCTCCACCACCACCACCGCCACGGACTTCTGGTCCGCCTGCATCACGCATTCCTGCTCCTCCTGGCCGCGGTGCTGGTCGAGGCAACATCCCACCGCCGATATGTACAACATCTTCAGTTACTCCTGTAACTGCCACACACAGCACAGTCTCAGAATCTATCGCAGCTTCTATGACCACTAGCATGTCTGAGGCTTCCACTGTCACCTCACCCACTGTCATTCCAGATTTATCTGTAACAGTGGACACAGTTACAGCAGCTGAACCTAGCACAACTCAGAGTACTAGACCAGAGGTCATCCTTTTACCGGATGCCAACACTTCCCGTCCATCAGACACTTTTCATGATGATATAGACGGATCTATTGGCACCACAGAAGGGTCCGACCAGGATATACCTGGCCTAATTTCAGTCCCAGGCGGATACGTTGAGATCGTTGAAGATACTCGTCTACCTGACACACCTTTTGAACCTGATTATGGCTTCATTACTTCCCAGACGGAACTTCCGCCTGTTATTACTACGTCACCCAGTGTTCATCCTCAGGAGACAAGTTCTTCTAGCAACGTACCTCGCACTTTTCATCTACCCAACATCCCACCGGGACACGAAATCATGGCTTCCATCCAGTCTAGTATGGTTAGCCTAGCGAACTCTCCGTTAGCATCGGCACAATTTAGACGCAACACAGAGCAAATGCTTTCGACAGCGTCTAGATACCCCCCTGTTTCTCGTCCTTCTGACCATAGGGATCCCAACGTCCCGTCTAGCACAGAATTTCATCACTCCTTTGTAGACGGCTCAGGACCTTCGGACTTTACTACACCTAGGTTCCTACCGGATCCCCAAAATCTTTTTCAGGATATGAACTCGGACCCAGTTCTCGTTGGTCCTCCTATCATTGAACATGTTATGGACGACGCCGATACCCCTAGGCTAAATTCCCCACATTTGCTGTCATCACCAATGTTTGGTGCACATTTTATGAGGGATAACCCAGTTTTTTCTCCGTCCTCACCTGTCCAATACGGATGACCTCCTCCGCTAATCAGTACTTTTGGCGCCGTTGGCCAATCAATGCTATCATATTTGGCTAGCGGCGGAAGAACACCTAGTCATACTGCTGGATCTTTCGTTTCAACCGGAGGATCACCTTCAGCCACCATTTATACTATTTCAGGAGGTGGACAACCGACTGCAATGGTCCCTAACTCCAACATACAAACCCTCCCTGGTGGGCCATCAACCCAACCAGCTGGGAGACAACCTTTTGTTGGGAACCCCATTGTTAGTCAACAACCTCCCACTGGTGGGCCATCAACCCAACCAGTCGGAGGACAACCTTTTGCTGGGAACCCATTTCCCAGTCTACAGCCTCCTCACATGGGGCCATCCAACCTAACTGCTGGCGGACAACCTATTGGCTCGCTCCAACAAGTTTCCCAACCAGCAGTGTCTGCTCAGTTCGGTATGTACAATCCACCTGGCAGTGGGCAACCTTATTCCGGTGTTCCAACCGGACCTTACTCTCAACCACCCCTGTCAGGTATGCTTCCTTCTTGGGATCATCAAATCCCACAGAGTGGGGGGTACTCACTTTTCGGAAACTGGAACCAAGCTGGGGGGCAATCTCAGATTTCCCCCAACTTGAATCCTGGCTTCCCTTACCCTTCGGCTGCCACAACTCCTTGGAACCCGTCACTTCAATTTCCACCCGTTCCTCAGGCAGGAACGAGCCTTCCATGGACACCACCATCGCAGCCACCCCCCAACCCTGCTATGGGAAATCCTCCACTTACACAGTATGGTGGCAACATCCCTGGAACACAACAATTCCAAGGAACTTTTCCCCAACAAGGAATAGCAACCATTCCTGGGTTTCAACAACCTCAGGGTACTATACCCACTCAGCAGAACACTTACCAACCAGTTGCTTACAATCAACCGGTTAACGAGATGGCTTACTTTCCGCAGAACTTCCAGCAGTACCCCGCGGGAAATACATATGGGTATAACACACAGCAGCATGCTATCCAGGGCCCTCCAGGGTTCTCTGCACCACATGGTTATTACTCATTCCCGCAGACCAACCGTCAACTTCCCTTTTTGGCCACACTTGATCTACCTGATTTGTCGAGGCTTATCAACGATCCTATATGGCATGAACCTCACTGGCCTCCTATCCCAGCCAAACTACCATCGGACATTCCCAAGTTCGATGCTAAGCCCGGGGAAGACCCCAAGAACCACGTGATGACCTTCCATCTTTGGTGTTCATCAAACTCCTTAATGGATGATTCCATCCGACTTTGGCTCTTCCAACGTACGCTTACCGGAACGGCAGCAAAATGGTACATCGAGCTGCCACAGCACTCTTTTCGTGATTTCAACACTTTGGCTATGCAGTTTTTGACACATTTCCAGCTTCCCATCCGGTATGAGACTGGAACAGAACTGCTAACTTCACTGCGTCAAACCACTTCCACACACATTTCGGATCACATCCACGAGTGGCGAAGACGCCGTAGGCTAATCAAGGCACCTATTCCAGATCAGCTACTTGCTGATTGGTTTACAAAATCCTTTTTGCCTCCCATAGCCAGAGATATTGCTATGCGCGGACCTGTTACGGAAGAACAAGCCATCTCGGCAGCACAATACATGGATTTAGTATATACTCAATCCGGTACTTTACATGAACTTCTTCCACATGCTTCCCGCGTTCACACTGATCCTACAAAGCCTACTACTGAACCACCCATTGATGGTATTGTTGGTTCAGTTAAGGCTCAGCCTGCTACCAACTCGACGAGGCAACAAGCTTCAGCTTCCCCCGCTTTTACCCAGGCCGCTTCAAAAGCTTCCACCTCTCCTGCTGTCTCCTCCGAAGTGAATGCAGTCCAATCTACATCACAACCATCCGGGGGAAAGAAGAAAAACAATCGTGGTAAACCCAAGAAGAACCAGCAGGAGAACCCAAAACCACAAACTACCCAGAATGACCAAAAACCACGTCGGAAAGCTAAGTTTCCCTGCTTGATTTGTCAAGATGATTGTTAAATTTTCAGTATTAAATCACAATACTATAGGATCTTTGCTGAGAGAATAACATCTACAGTATATCAATGCATGACAATCATAATATGACAAGCATCACAAGCATCATAAGAATCAAAAGCATAGAGACAAGAGACACAGAGTTTCCGTGGGGAAAACCCTAAGGTGAAAAACCCCACAACTTCCTCAGAGATAGAGAGAGCAATGGCTCAACCAAAATACAACCAAATAATACAGAGATAGTCTCCTAGCAGATGATCCTCCTCCTCCTCACTAGTGCGCCACTTTCCAGAGAGAGAGATAGATACTTTTCCGAGTGAGTAAAATAGAGATCTCCTATCTCTATTTATACTCACCTTTTTGCCGAGTGACCTACTGGGGCCGACTTGTCTACTTGAGTACATCCACATTATATTATATATTAATTAGGGCCGACCCCATAAGGTGGTCTAATAACCCATAGGCAAGTACACACACTTGCAACACTTGTCAATCCACATGACGACACTTCCTTATAGAGGAATAACACATCTCTTATAAGGGTACAATAAATATATATATAATACACAGATGAAATACATTCTGAAGTTACATATACATCAACACTCCCTCTTAACTAGGAAGGTATTTCTCGACACAGATCTGCTAGACAAGTCTTCTTCTCTGGATCATCGTCATCGATGCATCGTCATCATCATCGTCACTGCTGCTGCTATCTCATCCAATCTCTGTCTCTACTCGTCATAGGAAGTTCTACAGAGCCAGTCCTTTTTCATACTGGATGTAGGCCCACCACCTGCAGGTCTTCGTCATCACTGGCCATACTGTGGAATCCTCAGGACTTATTACGTGCGTCACAAGACCTCGAAAGAGCATCCCAGGATATTACGGGTACACAACTCCAACCTGTAGGATCTCCCAGGGCGCTATTACATGTGACCCCACCACAAAACCTCGAAAGAGCATCTTAGGATGTTACGGGTACACAACTCCGACCTAAGATCTCCCAGGGCACAAATTACATGTGGTCCACCACAAAACCTAGCAAGAGCATCTCAGGATGTTACGGGTACACAACTCCGACCTGAGATCTCCTAGGGCACAAATTACATGTGGTCATGGCAAAACCTCGCAAGAGCATCTCAGGATGTTACGGGTACACAACTCCGACCTGAAATCTCCCAGGGCCCAAATTACATGCCATAGGACAAAACCTCGCAAGAGCATCTCAGGATGTTACGGGTACACAACTCCGACCTGAAATCTCCCAGGGCACAAATTACATGTCCTCCCAGAGCAATGTCTCGAAAGAGCATCCCAGGCTGTTACGGGTACACAACTCCGACCTATAGGATCTCCCAGACATGCTCATCTGCACAACCTGATCCACGGCCACAGAGTATCAACCTGATACTCACCATACATCATCCTGATGTACTCATGATCGTCCTGATCATAATCACTGCAACGTCCTGCTGCAAGTCATCTGGAGCAACATCCTGAAGCTCGTCATCCATGATCGTCCTGATCATCAATGCAACATCCTGCTGCATGTCATCTGGAGCAACATCCTGAAGCTCGTCATCTATGATCATCCTGATCATCACTGCAACATCCTGCTGCATGTCGTCTGGAGCAACATCCTGAAGCTCGTCATCTATGATCATCCTGATCATCACTGCAACATCCTGCTGCATGATCTACCTGATCATCAATGCATCTTCCTAATGCATACCAAGTATCATACATGATCCTCCTGATCATCAATGTATCCACCTGATACAAATATATGATACATATCATCATACATGATCCTCCTGATCATTAATGCATCTACCTGATGCATATCATCATATATGATCCTCCTGATCATCAATGCAACATCCTGCTGCATACCAAGTATCTACCTGATACATATCATCATATATGATCCTCCTGATCATCAATGCAACATCCTGCTGCATACCAAGTATCTACCTGATACATATCATCATATATGATCCTCCTGATCATCAATGCAACATCCTGCTGCATACCAAGTATCTACCTGATACATATACAGATACATGGTCCAAGCATCCAACATGATGCATATATAAAATACATACACATGATCCAACTGATCATATCCAGTATCCAACATGATGCATACATACATACATAAAATGATCCAACTGATCATATCCAGCAGAAACTAGAACATCATCCTGATGCTCATCATCCAGCGCTTACATCCACAGCCATGTGAAGAATCCTCCTTCCAACATGCTTGGAATGGCTTCAGCAAATGTGTCCATCACTTCTTCCTTGAAGTGTCCTCGATCTGAAGAACGCCAAGCCTCTCTCTGAAGTACTCGAACTTCACCCTGGCTAGTGGCTTCGTCAGCACATCTGCAATCTGCTCGTCTGTTGCAACATACAGGAGCTTCACAGCTCCTCTCTGCACCATATCCCTGATATAGTGGTATTTGATCTCTATGTGTTTTGACCTGTCATGAAACACTGGGTTCTCGGACATCTTCACACAACTCTGGTTATCACAGAAGATACCAGTAGCCTCCAACGGGAGATCAAATAACTCAGACAGTAGCTTCCGTAGCCATATTGCCTCACAACTAGCTGAACAGGCTGCAACATACTCTGCCTCAGCTGTACTCAGTGCTACGCAAGACTGCTTCCTGCTAAACCAAGAGATCACACCTGATCCCATACTGAAGCAACACCCAGATGTGCTCTTCCTATCTGCAGCACTACCATCCCAATCTGAATCAACATAACCCAGCAGGTTAAACTTTTGATTCGCCTCATATCTGAGCCCATAATCCACTGTACCCTTCAGGTACCTCAGAACATGCTTTACAGCAACCAGGTGAACACTCCTCGGATCCGTCAGGAACTGGCTCAATGTGTTCACAGCAAAGCAAATATCTGGTCTCGTGTTCGTCAGGTACATCAAGGACCCAATCATCTGACGATACATAGAAACATCAATCAGCTCAGATGAAGCATCACATAGAAGCTTCAGATTCGATGCCATAGGTGTGGCCATGGCCTTGCAATCCGTCATCCCGAACCTCTTTGGGATCTCTACCGCATACTTCCCTTGTCCAAGGAAGATTCTGTCTGCACTCTGCCACACCTCCATGCCAAAAACAAATAGTGCATCATCCCCAAGTTCCTCATCTCGAACTCGGTAGTAAGCTTCCGCTGCGTGTCGGCAATCAATATATCTTCACCATACCAAGTTCTGCACATATATGATTTCCTATCATGTGTCTTAGAACCAAGTGGCTGCTCTACATGCACTTCTTCTTTAATTACACCATTCAAGGAAGCTGTCTTGAATCCATCTGGTGTATCTTCTATTTCATCACTTTTATATTTCTCAATGCTGCCATCTGCAACATGCTTGATCTGATAGTTCCATTTGGAAGTCATAGCAAACTTCCCTTCATGTCTTGGGATTATATCCCAAACATCATTCTTCATGATCGACGGATCAAGGCATTTCATTTCTTCATCCCAGATCCTGGGAACTTCAATATCTTCAATATCTTCAATAGATATCTTTGTTGCTGGAACAAAATGTTGTAGTTCTTCTTTTGTAGGAGATGGCATACGATCTTTCCTACACAACAAGTTAAATTGCATGATTAGAAAACATCTCATAGTTTTCAGAGCAAATTCTTACACATAAAGAAATATGCCATACAGTCATGCAATTATCTTAGCCAATGCTTCAATACAACATTTATCCATATTTCGTAACTTTCTAGATGCCTTCCAATCTCTACGAGAACATTGTTAAGAGTGTGCACAACTCCCAACATGTCAGCAAAGAGGTTTCATTCTAGATAAGTAGCAATGGAATGTTGTACAGTGCCATAGGCCACTTACCCATGTATATTAGTAGTATATTGTTCATTAATGCAACTATCTTAATATGCACAATACATATCCTAAGTCTAGGAACATGAACATATACATCATTGAACAATTTTACTTAAACAAACAAATATGCAAGAAATGATAATTAAAATACTTATCTTTTTTTTTTTGTTCGTTGGGTGGACTCCCTCTGAGTCTTTGCTTCCTTGCAGGAGCTGCTGGAGTCCTAATCTGAAGTAGCTTTTTCTACACCTTTCTAATGTGGAAAGTAGAGAGATGGTCAACTCCCTCTGAACATCTGCATCCTTGCATAAACCACTGGAGTGTACTCCTTTTCTTTCTTGCAGGAACAACTGGAGTGTGCTCCCTCTTGATCTTTGCTTCCTGAATTACCTGTTCTTGAATTCATATTCATCCTTGGTCCCTATGCATGCTTATTAGTATCATGATTGTGTTATCCTTGTGAACTCATATAAAATCATACATTCATTAGTATACTATTAAAACACAATAATCTCAAGCATGTATAGTCATGATCATTTCAAACAAAAATAATAAGCATTAGCATTCAAGGTTTATGTAGGATTCTTATGGTTAGTCAAATCATAAGAAACATAACATGTCTAAACCTATAATTACTCAAACCTATGACTCTTCAGGTTAGTTGAATCATCAATCAAGATAAGAGATATAATATGCATAAAACCTGTGATTATTCAAACCTATACCTTCATGATTCTTCTGTTTAGTCAAATCAATCAATATAAGAGACATAATTCTTTTACTTATATTCCTATTTGACCATAGGACTTTTCTGGTTAGTCATATCATCAATCAAAGTAAAAATCATAATATGCCTAAACCCATTAGTACTAACTTCAATGAATAATCATAATCAATCATGCCAAGTATACTTAAATAAAGGATCTTATCACAAGGTGAGATTCTAACTTGATATAGGAAAAACATACCTGGATTAGCATGCTAGCTAATTATGTCTAACATACTCACATGATGTCTTCTTGTTCTTCTTCAATGACTTGTGCTAGTAACCTGTATATCTCATAGGTTAACCATTATAAAACCAAGTTATACATACCTCGTAAATGGATCTTTTATGAGATCCATGACAATGGATGAATCTTTGTCCTCATGTCATCATGATCATATGTTCTTTGAACCATAACATGATTTGTCTTTCTTGGTGTACCTTTCATGTTAGTAGACAACATAAACCTCATACAACACCATAATGCATTAGTACAATCATAAGTGTCAACACCCTAATCAATGAATATTTTCTATCGTGCATTCATAGTTTTATTAAGGTGATATGACAAATCTAAAATCAAGATTGTACTAACCATAATATCATGAAGACAAACATACCATAAACTTAATCATGAACAAATATCGAAACATACCTCGATTAGTCATACCTGTCGGGATCGCTTGTAATATTCTTATGTAAGGCCTTAGCCTCATTCTTTGGAGGTTCATCATCTTCGGCAGCATGAGCATGAAACCTTCTTTTGCTGCCCTTCTTCTTCTTACTGGAGTTGTTGTTATTATCCCTTTTGTTCTTGGGACAATCTGAAGCAAAGTGACCCTTCTCATTGCATGTGAAGCATCTTTACTCTTTTGATGGAATCTTTTGTGGTGAGAGTGATCCTTTTTTTTTTTTTTGGTTTTGCTTCTTTTGGTGTGAGCTGCAAGAGCTTTCTCCTTGAGAACATTCTTCCCTCAATCTGTTGAAGGAGATCAATTTCTTCCTTGCACAAATTCCTTGAATAAAGGAATCCCATGACCTGGGTAGGCCATTTAGAGTGGTCATTAGCACTTCACCATTCTCCACCATTTCATCTACTGCTTCTAATTGTTCCTTGATCTGGGAGACCCTTGAAAAGTAAGACTAAATGGTTTCTCCATTCTGAAACTTCACTGTCTTCAATTGGTTCCGCAGGGTCATCTTCCGATTTATGTTCTTTCCTTCAAATAGCTTGTTCAAAGATTCAAACATCTCTTTGGGTGTCTTGAGAGAAGACACATGGGGTATGAGATGGTCTTTGATAGAATCAGCAATGATTCTCTTTGCCTTGACCAAGTTCTTCTTGTGCAATACCTTGGCCTCTTCATCCTCTGGGATAGGGATGTCTTCTTTCACATATGAGTCCAACTCATTCGCTTCTAGGATTAGCCCAATCCTATACTTCCAGGCTCGGAAGTTATCAGCCCCTTCAAGCTTATCCTCAAGCTTGGTGTGAAGAGACATCTTTAAGAGTACTTCAAATGGAAATAGAAAAGATTTAGAACTTACCACTTGAAGTGCTGAAAACTGGATCTGGTCCCGGATTAGGGTTTGTCAGAGAAACCCTAAAAATTCAAAAAGTGAATTTCAAAATTCCGAAAGGATAGAAAGATGCGCTTTGGAGAGCTGATCAGCCTAGTGCATTCAGAATTTGAGATCAGCAAAGTCTTGTCCTTCAAAATTGCCTTTTTGTCCTCCCGGGTTCACTGGGGAGAGCCCTGAATTAGGGTTTGAGTTTCCCGGAGATCTACCCAGCCAAAAATCTCGATCCAAAGCTCAAACCTTCGATTTTTGCAAGGAGCTTCCAGCTGTACCTTCAGTTTCCAGAAATTCCTATTTTTGTGGAAACCCTAATTTTTAGGGCCAAAACTGAAAATGCTCGGAACTGAAATCTGACTGGACAGAAAGATGCGCCTTGATGAGTAGATCCAATCTACTATACTGAATTTCAAAAATCTGTGGAGAGAAACCCAATAAACAAGCAATACAAGCTTCCGTCACTGCAAAATGTCTTCTTCTCAGTTAAGCTCTGATACCATGTTAAATTTTCAGTATTAAATCACAATACTATAGGATCTTTGCTGAGAGAATAACATCTACAGTATATCAATGCATGACAATCATAATATGACAAGCATCACAAGCATCATAAGAATCAAAAGCATAGAGACAAGAGACAAAGAGTTTCCGTGGGGAAAACCCTAAGGTGAAAAACCCCACAACTTCCTCAGAGATAGAGAGAGCAATGGCTCAACCAAAATACAACCAAATAATACAGAGATAGTCTCCTAGCAGATGATCCTCCTCCTCCTCACTAGTGCACCACTTTCCAGAGAGAGAGATAGATACTTTTCCGAGTGAGTAAAATAGAGATCTCCTATCTCTATTTATACTCACCTTTTTGCCCAGTGACCTACTGGGGCCGACTTGTCTACTTGAGTACATCCACATTATATTATATATTAATTAGGGCCGACCCCATAAGGTGGTCTAATAACCCATAGGCAAGTACACACACTTGCAACACTTGTCAATCCACATGACGACACTTCCTTATAGAGGAATAACACATCTCTTATAAGGGTACAATAAATATATATATAATACACAGATGAAATACATTCTGAAGTTACATATACATCAACAATGATCATTATACGTGTGACTGTCCCTACAAGGACGAGGTCCATAAGTTCGTTAAAGGATCCTCTCGACCGGCAGTGCTAACCGACCCTTTCCCCCAACAGCAACAGCAAATGGTTGCCCAAGAATCCCCACAAGGGGGCAACCCGACCAATCCGTCCCGTGGAGAGACGTCCACAAACCGCGAGATCCTAATGACAAGTAATGAGGAGATTAATATCACCACTCGTTCAAAGACGTATGACAATCCTCCAAGTTCAACCAAACAATCGGAGATAGCCAAAGGCAAGTCTCCTGTTGAAGATCCGATTCCTATTCCCCCCCCTAATGGTCATCTCCATATCGAGAGACCACTTATGGATACAGTGCTACGCCCACCCAAGGGCACCATACGAAAGGCGACATTCAATCCGAATGCGCGAGCTGCCCAAAACTACAACATTGTTGAAGATTTGGCTCAAGCACCTTGCGCTATGTCAACTGTCGAGGTTCTCCAACACTGCCCCACGCAGCGTAGAACCCTACTTTCAGCACTGGGGGCATTGGACCCAGATACTTCAAACTCCATCATGTTTAACTTGGAGCACGCTAAACCTAGGCTTTCTCACCAGTTAGCCTTCCAGGTGCATACGAAAATCCATGGAAATGTTATCCACCGCACAGTGCTAGATGAGGGTGCTTCCACGTCGATTATGTCTTTGAACTGCTGGAGAGTCCTCGGCTCACCTGAGGTCACAACTTCTCCCACTACTCTTAGAGCGTTTGATGGACATGGTTTTCAACCATACGGACTCATCCCCTCAATCGGTGTTGAACTGGGGGGCAAAACAGTATCCGTACACATCGAAGACGTAGATGCACCTTTGGACTACAACCTCCTACTTGGTCGGAACTGGTTCTATGCCATGACTGCCATAGCATCTACAGTCTTCCGGATTGTACAATTTCCTCATGAAGGGAAAATTGTCACTATTGATCAATTGGATTACTGTATCCCAGACTCCCATCCGAACTCCGCCAATACCGTTCCGTTATTGGATCAACCACGGTACCGGTTCCAAGACATAGGTGTTGGTCTCATGAAGGATTCATCCCTCATTGGAGTTTTTCCAGAGCTGGGAACCCATCTTCAACCAGTCAACATGATTTCATCGCATGCCACCCCATCCGATGATTCATGGGTGATCCCGAGTCCTACTCAGATCCAAGGCTATGGCAATTCCATGCCTTTGAACAGAAACCTTGCAGCTTATGACGCGATCCAATCAGCCACAGATTGGGTCGACTGTTCTACTGATCACACAGTGGCACAGCTCTCGACTGAAACTCATACACGCCCACCATTGTTTGATCCTCTCAACTTGATTTTTCCCACCGACGAATCAATCATAGAGGTTATGTGCGGTAATGAGCCACCATGGGGAGATTTTCATCATCGATCTTCATTCCCCACCATTCAGTCACTTGAGCCTGATTCCAAATCCAGTGCTTCACTTGGGATGGTTCAAACCAAGTTCCCCACTTCCCTCGACGAAGTATTTTCTGAAGGCAACTTGGCCAATCTTATGGCAACCACTCACGTTGACATTTCAGTAAAGCCTGGTATCGTGGAAAATGTACACATTGGAAAAACATGTACTCCTCTCGAGAAGGAGTTCTATAATGCCTACTTTAAAACTTTCTGCGATGTTTTCGCTTGGAGTTATGAAGAGATGCCAGGAATCGACCCATCGATTGTAGTCCACGAAATTCCAACTTTCCCTGGCGCCCGACCTGTTCGGCAAAAGCTTCGACCCGTTCATCCTCGTAAGGCAGCCGCCATTAAAGCAGAAGTTGAAAAACTTTTGCGTGCTGGTTTTATCTATCCTGTCCCATTGACAGAGTGGGTGTCCAACATCGTTCCCGTAGCCAAGAAACAGGGAACGATCAGAGTCTGTGTTGATTACCGTGATTTGAACAAAGCTTGTCCCAAGGACAACTACCCAACTCCGTTCATTGACCAGATCATCGATAACTGTGCCGGAAGTGTTATCTTTTCATTTATGGATGGCTTTTCTGGCTATAATCAGATCGATATCCTCCCAGCCGACCAGCACAAAACGGCCTTTATCTGCCCTTGGGGGATCTTTGCATATCGGAAGTTACCTTTTGGCCTCAAAAATGCCGGGGCAACTTTCCAACGGGCGATGTCCTACGCATTTCATGACATCAAAAATCGTAGAGCCATATCTCGATGACCTTCCCGCTCATTCTCGAACTCGGGAAGAACATCCAGATCACTTGAGTGCCATTTTCGAAAGGTGCCGGCGCTACAATATACGTTTAAACCCGCATAAGTGCGTTTTCTGTGTAGAAGCCGGAAAACTGTTGGGCTTCATAGTCTCCAAAAACGGGATACGTCTAGATCCCGCAAAGGTAGCAGCTATCATAGCCCTGCCTTCACCTACCAATATTCCAGAACTTCAATGTTTGCAAGGGCATGCAAACTTTCTACGTCGTTTTATCTGCAATCTGTCCGAGATAACAAAAGGCTACATGCGGCTTCTCAAGAAAAATGTTCCCTTCATATGGGATGATGAAGCCCAACGATCCTTTGATAATTTAAAGGCAGCCTTAACCAAAGATCCTGTGATTCAACCCCCGAATTACACACAGGACTACATCCTTTATCTCGCAGCCTCGATTTCCACCATTGGTATGGTGTTAGTCCAGGAAGATCACAACGGCTTAGAGCATGTGGTGTACTATCTCAGCAAGAGTCTTCTCGACTCTGAAACTCGCTACTCACATGTTGAAAAGCTGGCTCTGGCAACAGTATTTGCTGTCCAGAGATTCCGTCACTACATCTTACTCCGTCGGACCACTGTCATCGCTGATTTCAATCCGATGTACTATATCCTCACATGACAAGTGCTTGGGGGCAAGTACTCCCGTTGGATTGTCATCCTTCAAGAGTTTGACTTGGAATTCGTCAAAGCCAAGTCTAAGAAATCTCTGGTCTTCGCTGAGTTAATTTGTCACTTGCCCCGTGCTACTGAGCAATCCGAGCCCATTGATTCTCTTCCCGACGAATCATTGTTCCTCATTAGCACGTCTGATCCATGGTATGGGGATATTCTCTTATACCTCCAAACCCAACGCTTCCGTCCCGACCTCAACCGCGATGAACGACGACGTATCAGACATCATGCAAAATACTACCTTATAGTGAACGATACTTTGTATCGGCGGGGTGTCGACACTGTCCTTCGACGTTGTTTGACCTTAGATGAGGCGGAACGCGTTCTCAATGACTGCCACGCTGGAGCTTGTGGTGGTCATATCTCTGGGATGGCTACGGCCCAGAAAATACTGCGAGCGGGATACTTCTGGCCCTCGATTTTCAAAGACTGCATTGAAACAGTCAAGAAGTGTCCGCCATGTCAATTCTTTCATAGCAAAGCACGCTCGCATCCTGCTCCACTCCATCCTGTCATTGCCGTCGGCCCCTTCTCCAAATGGGGCATTGATTTTATGCACTGTAAGCCCACTTCAGCCGGGGGGCATAGCTATGTCATAGTAGCTGTGGACTATTTTACAAAATGGGCTGAAGCGATGCCTACGTATGCTGAAGACGGCAAAACAGCAGCGCAGTTCATATTCAATCATATCATAGCTAGATTCGGTGTCCCACAGTCCATTGTGACCGACCATGGTTCCCATTTTAGGAATCATATGATCGAAGAACTAAGTGCCAAACTGGGTTTTCGCCACGAAAACTCAACCTCGTATTACCCACAAGCTAATGGCCAAGTTGAAGCCATCAATAAGGTCCTGAAACGAATGATTCAGCGCATTGTGGGTACCCAAAAATCCAATTGGCACTCAGCTCTGTTCTCAGCACTGTGGGCATACCGAACCTCAGTGAAAAATGCTACTGGGTTTACACCATTTCAATTGGTGTACGGCCTGGAAGCCATTCTCCCGATTGAATGTGAAATTCCATCACTCAAGATAGCCATAGAGCTACTTCCACACACTACTTCCGAAGAAGAACGGTTTCTATACCTAGCCAAGCTAGATGAAACCCGCCGCGACGCCGCTTTGGCTAATGAAGCTCACAAAAAATGCATCAAAGCTCAATACGACAAATCCGTTCAACCTCGGATCTTCAATGAGGGTGATCTCGTACTTACATATGATCAGATGCATGATAAACTTGGTAAAGGTAAGCTTGAATCTATGTGGTACGGCCCCTTCATCATAAAACGTGTCTTAGAAAAAGGAGCCTATGAACTAGTCGACTGTGATGGTACGCCATTGGCACGGCCCCGCAACGGGCTATACCTCAAGCGTTTCTACGCGTGAGGTTACCCCGCGCGGGTTACTTCTTGTACATAATGTACTTAGCTTGCTTTTTGCTTTATTTTTAGTGTGCGCGTGGATCTTATGTATCTACTCTTACTTTGACTCGTGCTTTTATGCGCAGATGTCTACCTACTTTGGATTCGCTGACGGTGCAAGCCGACATACCCGGAATCTCGCTTCCGCAGCATGGGTGATTTATTCCCCCACTGGCGAGTTGATTTATTCAGGAGCTATTTGTTTAGGTCCCGCAACCAACAATATCGCAGAGTACCATGCAGTCATTGGTCTCTTGACAGAGGTTGCTTCACTCGGGATTAACTCTTTATCGGTCTTTTTAGACTCCCAACTCGTGGTCTCTCATCTAAACCGTGTTTACACAGTTCGCGATCCTACATTACTTCGATTATTTCGAAGAGTACGCCTCTTGGAACGGTCATTTGATTTTATCACATATCAACATATACCGAGAGAATTCAATTATATTGCCGATTCATTGGCCAATTACGTTTTGGACTGGCATCTTGCCCATACATAAACACATCATAAAAAATGAAAATGCACAAATCATTGTAAATATTTAGATCATAAATAGGTCCATATCACTGTATATAAAAGTGTTTTTTCCAAAATACATAAAGTTTGTGTTAAAGACAAAATTGGGGATCAAATCCCATATACAAAAAATTGGCCCTCAAAGCCTACATATCGTGTACATGCCGCAAAAAGATCTAAAGACCACCTACGGAGATCTAAGGGGACCTATCATGTCCCTCATCGGACTCCTCCTGCTGACGGTGGTAACACATCACAGCTCGAACCACCTTGCGAAGAAGTCGACTAATACGTCCAGGTACACCCACAGTATGCCTCTGGAGGTGGTAGGGGACATCATCCATCCGCATAGCAGGGATACCATGAGTCAATCCCTGCAGGTTCCTCTCAATGTCCCGGACACCTCCTGCCTCGTCTTCATCTTCTTCTTCGACAGGTTCAGCTTGGCGGTCTACACCGCCACGACGTAGTGGAGAGTATCCAGCTGGCCTCTGTGGTCCACGATCTGCAACATGCATACGAATATACATTAGAAGTCTTTTACACATTCTAAAAAAGCACTAAAAATTAAATATTTAAAAGCAAAAAATACATATCCATGAAGGTCATACCAGAATTGTCCCAGTCATCATCTTCTGGCAAAGACAAGTCAATATCCTCACGGAAATCTACCCCTGAATAGGGATAGTCGTCGATCATGACTATCTGCTCCTCTAGCCAAGAGAAAAAGTCCTCTCCAAAGGCTAGCCGCTGAGGTCCTCCAAGGCGCCCGGCGTAGTCGCTCCATCGAGCCATCCATGGCTCAGTAGGTGGACGAGGATGCATAGATATCTGTGGCCACAGTAATGGCACCCTTGCCAGGAAGAAAGTGACCAAGATACTCCCGTAGCCAAACTGGGTATTTTTCCCAGTTCTACATTTGTGCACCTGTTCCTTCATGTGGGACAACACTGCATCACACCAGTTGAAGACTGTTCCTCCCATGCACTCTGCTGCGAGATTTACCTGCGTGCGGGTTGCCTGATGTGGACTCACGCTTCCTGCTGCACGTGTAATAGTGAATAGCAAAGTTTTGAAAGGAAGATTTGTGACCTCTTTTATGGCCACTTTCCCACTCTTCTTACTCGAACCCGCCTGACAATATCGAGCAATCAAATCATCCGTGCTTGAGTCTGAAGCACTGTACCCGGTAAGATTCGGCCGGGCTCCTCTTTTTGAGAGGCCCGTAAGAAAGTAGATGTCTTCAAGTTGGATTTCAAGCACGTGCTCTCCCACTCGGAAAGCTTCGATATCAGGGTCCCACAATTGAATAAGGTGAGTAAGGAGCTTAGGTTGTTGGCGGATTCCTTTAGTCTTGAAAATTTTTAGCAAACCACATTCTCTCAATGCGGTCACGGTGGGTAAGTCATTTTCGGCCCTAAAATCGTCCGTTTCATGCTCCCTCTCTTTCCAACTCACCATTTTGCCTCAAACAAGTTGCAAATCCCTGCAAAAAGGCAAACAAAGTAATTAGTGGCTATTTAACAACTTGCTTCTAGCAAAAATTTGAGGGAAAATTGATTTTTTGAACTCAATTTTCGCACGTGCCGCGCCTGGAGGGCACCCTGCCGCGCGGCAGTCCACAGTGCCGCGCCTCATTTTGAGGTTACAGCGCGGCACTGTTGAACAGTGCCGCGTTTCACGATAGGGGCCCCACGCGGCAGTACGGCAGGCGATTCTTGCCAAAAGGGCTTGCCAAAAAATTAATTTTTCCCTGGTGAAAGTGAAAATTTCTTGCATGAATTGAAAGAGGGGTTCAAGCACTCTTACCTGGCACAAACGGCGGTCGAAATGGTGTCCCGGAACTCTCGGTATCGATCCTTGAAATTTTGCTCCAAAATGGGTAAAAATGTCTCCTTTGGGTAAAAATCACAAATGAATAGTAATTTCTATTTTTACCATGCTTTATATAGCATTTTTTCACATTTTTTAATTAATTAATTACTATTTCAAAATTAATAAACCCTTATTCATATTACTAATGCCCGATTTTTGAGCATTTATTAACAGGATCTGCGGTAACAATGGGATGCATTCATACTGGTATTTGTTCGTAGTTTGACCTTCATATTGAGCCCACTTTATCTTTTTCGTGCTCTGGATTTGAAACTTGAAAAAGATTCCAAGCGCTTTCACACCTGTGTCGTGCTTGTCAAACGCAAGTAAACGGTGTCGAGTACAGTCAGCTTTACTCATGCTCGTTAAACGATGAGGAAAGTATTATCCTGGTTGTATTTTATTCTTCTTTCGGGCCAGAATAATTAATTTTCACGAAAAAGACCACGGGAGTCCATAGTTAAGCTCTTTTCAGACTCCTTAAAATTGAAAAGATTGCCAAGTGATCTTGACTCTTTCACACTTGTAAAAGTATTTGAAAGGTCGTCTATTCGGTGATAGGTTACCCCTTTTTCGGCCCGTCTAGACTATTTACGAGAAAGGTATACCTCAGTCAATCTCGGCTGGGAGAGTTCTCTCGGGAATCGTTTTACACTTTTTCGGTATCGAGAGACTAAATTTTACGAAAAAGTACATTATGGAGCCTCCTTTAAGTTTTTTAGGCTCTTTAAATATGAAAAACTACCGAGTTTTCCTTCCTTGGACTCGTTAAAATATTAACATCGAAGGACCCACTTTGGGACGAACCCCTCCTTTCTCAGGTTCGTAAAACATGTGAGATTGGACTCATCCACAAGATGAGCTACACCGAGCATCTGTTATCCTCTTCAAGCTCGTAAAACAAGAAAGAGGTACTCGTCCATCATGTCGGGGAAATATGGGGAAACAAGTCAAGTTTATCTATGGTAGCTTGTCAGTCGTTACCTTTGAACATGGCATGTGTCCATCTCTTGTCTATATTTGGGTATCCGTCTTTCATTGGGTCATAGTCATCATCATGGGTCGTCTCCTTGGCCACGAGTCCACTCATCCGGTGTCTATCCTCTATTCATCAATAATCCCTGCTGCCAAGTCTTGTTACATGCCGTTATATGTTCAAAGGGTTGCATTGTATCGAGTCATTCACTGTGTCAGGCCTCCGCTGTGTCAGTACATATTCCATTACTTCATCATCCTATCCTATGTGCCGATTTCGTGTCGATGATGTGGGTATCATCATGGCCCACCTTCGACGAGTCTATTCCTGTCGACACCAAATCACTATCCAGGAATTGGACTTAGAAATCAACCATTAGTACCTTGGTACCTGCATGCCTCAATGGTAGGTTTCCTCGTGTTTGACAGCAGGTTCACATCATTGACCTATGATCAAGCAATCTCTCGGATGCTCGACATCAACTCATTTATTCGCATTTCGTTGAGATGTACTATTGATACCTTGGGAATCATTGTCATTATTGGTGATCTCCCTCGCATTTGTTAACGGTCCACATCATTGACCGGTAATCAAATGGTTTCTTCCATGTTCGACTCCAACACATTGTAATCACATGGTTAGATTCGTATCTTTATGCGATCGGGTAGAAGACCCTGGGTGCATCACTGTATCTTGACTGCGTCCAGGCTGCGATGGAGATGTCTCTTGTATTGTCACACAGATCCACTTATTGTATTGGTCGTGGCTGTGTCATTACTGTCTCATGGATCTACGATTGTTCATAGTAGCCATGATCTGTCCACAGTTTACATTATCTCAGTACTCATGGATCTGCAATGTATTGGTCGGCAGCCATGCTTTGAGTCATTTGTTTCCGAGCATGGGAATGCCCGCCTCGGTGGTATATCTAACACTTTGTTTCTATTTCAGCTCCATGTCGCTCTCCTCGATGCTATCTCTGCACATTTTATTTGTAAAGTCTTTCGGCCATCAGTCCCTTCTGACCTCACACTTTAGGGGGCATCTGTTATACCTCTATATTTCACGGTGTCGCATCCCCATCACAACACATTTCGACGACACTTTCCCTACTGTTTTGAACCATCCAGAAGAGACAGATGATGAGTCAACCTTGAAGGTAAATCCACCCTGGCAAGTTTTGACCCACCTTGGACTTTATTTCCACACACTACCGCGCCCTGACAGCTTGACAAAACGCGGCACAGTGCCGCGCCCTGTAGCATTGGCAAAGCGCGGCACCCTTTTAATAGTTTTTGCCCTTGGCTTGTGGGATCTTGGATTTTCGAAGATGATGGAAGATTGGGTTCCTTGATTCGATCCCAACTCACCTCCTTCGATTAGAAACCCTGATCCACTTATCCCTCCTTAGATCCACTCATCTCTCTTGTTGGTTAACCTCACCATTCACTATAAAAGAGAGGCATGCCATTGGGAAAGGGGAGGACTCTTGAGAGCACCAAACTTATGGTCTTGCAGCATTGTGGAGATAGCTAAGAGGAGAAGACACTTGGAGTTGGAGGATTGGCTTGGGCATCAAGCACCCTTTGTAAGTAATCTTCAAGTTGTAATGGAATAACTTGTCTTGTTTCCCCAAATCATTTGTGTTAATATTGTTTTAATGATATGATTTGTATCTCTCATAGATTTAGATCCTAACTCATGTTTTCAGATTGCTAGAGAATAGTACATGCTTGTGTTTTGGTTCCATTGTTAACAGGTTTACTTGTGAGGACTTGGAGCTTGGAGCAAATATCAAAGACAAGCGTTTGGATACAAGGTCAGTTAAATTCCTCCTATTCCCTTCAGCATTTTAATTCTGAGATGTTTGTTAGATCTAGGGATTCAGGGTTGCATTTGTTTTGTCTGTTCTTAGCCTAGAGTTAGTTAAAGTCTACTTTAGTCTAAGGGAATTTTGACTTATCCGTAGGGCAGAATTCCACATAACACATTTATGAACCGATTTGACTCCCCATGCTGACATTTAATTTTGTTATAGAAGGTGGTTGATAAATCGGCTCATAAAGTCGATGGATTATGGAGCATCCTTGCGATCTGTATGGCAAGGTATGGCTCTGTTTTCTAACACCTGGGAATTCGCTCATCCTATTTTCTAAACCATTTTTGACCAAGAAACCTCACTCATTCACGCATTCTACACATGTTGTAGAGCCAAGCAGTGAATAAGGGGGAAGGGAAAATCACGTTTCCTCTGTAAGCCAAAATGATAGAGTTGAATTCCCATAGAAACCCTACAAGTAAGCCTCATCCGTTTGGGAAATCCATGAAAGAAAATTATGAGATGAATTACAGAGAATGAGATGTTCATGTATATGTAACTTCAGAATGTATTTCATATATGTTGTATGTACTCCTATAGAGATGGTATTATTCCTCTATATGGAAGTGTCGTCATTTATATTGTAAATGTCGTAACTTATACTTGATGGGTTATTAGACCACCTTGTTGGGGTCGACCCTGTATAATTCATGTGGGTTAAAGGGTTATTAGACCACCTTGTTGGGGTCGACCCTGTATAATTCATGTGGGTTAAAGGGTTATTAGACCACCCTATTGGGGGTTGGCCATGTGGGTCAAAGGGTTATTAGACCACCCTATTGGGGGTCGTCCCAGTCAGCATTATGCTATGTGGTTAAGTTCGAGCCTACATGATTTATGTAAAAGGCAAGTCAAGTCAAGTATAAATAGAGTGCGGGAGGCACTCTATTTGTTCACTCACTTTTCAAGAATGCACTCAAGGAAGAGTGGCGCACTTATGGAGGAGGAGGATCTACTGCTAGGATATGTCTATCTCTTATGGTTGGGTTGTATCATTGCTCTATCTATCTCTGAGGAAGTTATTGGCGTTTTTCACCTTTATGGTTTTCCCCAAGTAAATCTTTGTGTCTCTTGTGTGCTTGCATTATTGTCTCCATGATTGATATGCTGTAGATATGCTGTACATGTTGTTCTCTTAGTTAAGATCCTAGATCAGATTGAAGCAAATTCTTAAAATTTAACATGGTATCAGAGCTAGCCTGAAAGAAGGCATGATATGGCATGTATGACACTTGTTGCACTTACGATGCTAGGGCTTGATATAGAAAAAAACCAGTCATCGTAACACTTTCGCTATAAATCCGATTTGGAAAAGTTTTCGGATCTGAAATATTTACAGGTCGAATCTTAAATCCCCATGTACCTTGTGTCCAAAGGACAACCTCTAATTCGTTGTACTTTGTGATTTATGATCTGTACAATATAGGGTTTCTGCCTCTTCCAGATCTGAGTCAAAATCAGGTGACCTTGGGAAAAAGGTCATAACTTGGACTAGGAAACTCCAAATGAAATTTCATAAAAAGTGACAGGTAGTGCACGGACTGTACTATCTCGGGAAAATTTTTCAGAAGCCGAAGTTGAACCAATGACACGTGGTACGCCGTACAAGTTCGCTCTCCTGTATTATCCCATAAACAGGTCACGTTGCGACACTTGGCATAACTCTCTCTCAGAGATTCCAATTGAGGTCAAACCTATCAATATGGAAAGATAACAGGGCGAGATATCTCAGAAAAAATTTTCAAATGCCGAAGTTCAAACAGTGACACGTGGCACACCATACAAGTTCGCTCTCCTGTATTATCCCAAAACATGTCATGTTGCGACACTTGGCATAACTCTCTCTCAAAGAATCCAATTGAGGTCAGACCTATCAGGATGGAAAGATAACAGGTCAGGCTATCTCAGGAAACTTTTTCAGACCTTGTGGATTGAAAAGTTTAGAGTTACACCAGAAACAATCAGGTACATATTTATGTCAAAACATAATTATTTTTTAGTACCTTCATTCATGGCTTCCAGAATTTAGGGCTTCGGAGAAAGTTGGAATTTTTGTAATCAGAGACCACGACTAGATGCTACTCATCAAAATCGAAATTTAGAGACCAAGATCAGAATTTTTGGTTGGGTAGAAGGCCGGGCTTGATCAGACCCTAGTTCGGGACTTTGATCATAAAAATGGAAAATTAGGGCTTCTGTAAAAAATGGGAATTTTTTAAATCTGTGACCACGGATGGAAGCTCCTCAGAAAAATAGAAGCTTAGAGCTTGGGATCAAACCTTTTGATTGGGAAGAAGAGTGGGCTTCATCAAAAACCAGTTCAGGGTCATGTCCAGTGAATCCGGATGTTTCAAAGGCAAAATTAAGGAGTGAAACTTTGCAGTTTTCAAATTTGGAATATACCAACTTGATCAGCTCATCAAGGCACGTATTTCTATCCTTTCGGAAGTTTGAAATTCAAGGTTTGAATTTTTGGGGTATCTCTGACAAACCCATATCCAGCTCTAGGTCCAGTTCTTGCAAATCAAGTGGATTGGGTTAATCCTAGAAGAAGATGGATTGATCATCTGCATAAGTAAAGAAGTTCCTGTTTCAGAGGGAGATGAGGCTAAGGCCTTACATAAGAATATTACAAGCGATCTTGACAGGTATGACTCATCAAGGTATGTTTCGATATTTTATGGTATGTTTGTCTTCATGTTATTACGGTTAGTACAATCTTGATTTTAGATTTGTCGTATCACCTTAACAAAATTATGAATGCATGATAGAAGATATTCATTGGTTAGGGTGTTGACACTTATGATTGTACTAATGCATTATGGTGTTGTATGAGGTTTATGTTGTCTGATAACATAAAAGTTACAGCAAGAAAGACAAATCATGTTCTACTTCAAGAACGTATGATCATGGTGACATGAAGACAAGGATTCATCCATTGTCATGGATCACATACAAGATCTACTTTCGAGGTATGTATAACTTGTTTCTACAATGGTTAACTTATGATACATGCAGGTTACTATCACAAGTCACTGAAGAGAACTAGAAGACATTATGCGGGTATATTAGACATAACTAGCTAGCATGCTAAACTAGGTATGTTTTTCATATATCAAGCTAGAATCCTACCTTGTGTTAGGATCTTATACTATTGTGTTGTTGATAATGATTATTCATGAAGTCATAGGTTTGAATAATCATGGTGGTATGCATATTATGTTTTGTACCATAATTGATGATATGACTAACCAAAAGAATCATGAAGGTATAGTTTTGAGAAATCACGGGTTTTATGCATATTATATCTCTTCTCTTGATTGATGATTTAACTAACCAGAAGAGTCCTATGATTAAATAAGAATATGTATGAATAAAAGAAGACTTCCTTGAAACCTTGAATACTAATGTTTATTTATCTATGTTTGAATTGATCCTAACTATACATGCTTGAGATTATTGTGTCTTGATAATATTAAGATTATACTAATGAATTATGTATGAGACCTAGAGGATAACACAATGATGATACTAACAAGCATGCATAGGGATCGAGAATGTATATAAGTTCAAGGACAGGTAATCCAGGAAGCAAAGATCAAGAGAGAGCACACTGCAGTAGTTTCTACAAGGATGCAGAGATTCAGAGGGAGTCCACCCAACAAACAAACAAAGATAAATATTTGAATTTTCATTACTTGCATATTTTATTGTTTAAACAATACTGTTCAATAATGTATATACTGATGTTCCTAGAATTAGGTCGTGTATTATGCATATTAGAATAGTTGCACCGATGAACAATATACTACTAATATGCATGGGTAAGTAGCCTATGGCACTGTACAACATTCCATTGCTACTTATCTATATTGAAACCTCTTTGCTGACATGTTGGGAGTTGTGCACACTCTTAACAATGTTCTGGTAGAGATTGGAAGGCCTCTAGAAAGTTACGGGATATGGATAAATGTTGTATTGAAGCATTGGCTAAGTTAATTGCATGACTGTATGACATATTTCTTTATGTGTAAGAATTTGTTCTGAAAACTATGAGATGTTTTCTAATCATGCAATTTAACTTGTAGTGTAGGAAAGATCGTATGCCATCTCCTACAAAAGAAGAACTACAACATTTGTTCAGCAACAAAATTATCCATTGAAGATATTGAAGTTCCCAGGATATGGGAAGAATGCCATGATCCGTCGATCATGAAGAATGATGTTTGGGATGTAGTCCCAAGACTTGAAGGGAAGTTTCTTATGACTTCCATATGGATCTATCAAGATCAAGCATGTTGCAGATGGCAGCATAGAGAAATATAAAAGTGATGAAATAGAAGATACACCAGATGAATTTCAAGACATCTTTCTTGAATGGTGTAGCTGAAGAAGAAGTGTATGTGGAGCAGCCACTTGGTTCTGAGACACATGACATGAAATCATATATGTGCAGAACTTGGTATGGTAGGATAGGCAGCTTTCTATCCAGTTTGGTATTTACCAAGAGTAAAGCAGGTTCCAACCTTTACTACAAGGTTGAGGAATGCAATCCAGTGATACTACTATGTGGATGACCTGTTTGTATCAGGTGAGAATAGATTGATTACCGACACACAGCGGAAGCTTGCTGCCGAGTTCGAGTTGAGGAACTTGGGGATGATGCACTATTTGCTTTTGGCATGGAGGTGTGGCAGAGTGATGGAATCTTCCTTGGACAAGGGAAGTATGCAGTAGAGATCCTGAAGAGGTTCGGGATGACGGACTGCAATGCTATGGCCACACCTATGGCGTCGAACCTGAAGTGTCTTTGTGATGCTTCATCTGAGCCGGTTGATGTCTCTATGCATCATCAGATGATTGGGTCCTTGATGTACCTGACGAACACGAGACCAGACATTTGCTTTGCTGTGAACACATTGAGTCAGTTCCTGACAGATCCGAGGAGTGTTCACCTGATTGCTGTAAAGCATGTTCTGAGGTACTTGAAGGGTACAGTGGATTTTGGGCTCAAGTATGAAGCGATTCAAAAGTTTAACCTACAGGGTTATGTTGATTCAGATTGGGCTGGCAGTGCTGCAAATAGGAAGAGCACATCTGGGTGCTGCTTCGGTATGGGATCAGGTGTGATCTCATGGTTTAGCAGGAAGCAGTCCTGCGTGGCACTGAGTACAGCTGAGGCAGAGTATGTTGCAGCCTGTTCAACTAGTTGTGAGGCGGTATGGCTACGGAAGCTACTGTCTGAGTTATTTGATCTCCCATTGGATGCTACTGGTATCTTCTATGATACCCAGAGTTGTGTGAAGCTGTCGGAGAACCCAGTGTTTCATGACAAGTCGAAACACATAGAGATCAAATATCACTATATCAGGGATATGGTGTAGATAGGAGCTGTGAAGCTCCTATATGTTGCGACAGATGAGCAGATTGCAGATGTGCTGACGAAGCCACTAGCTAGGGTGAAGTTCGAGTACTTCATAGAGAGGCTTGGCGTTCTTCAGATCGAGGACACTTCGAGGAAGAAGTGATGGAAACATTTGCTGAAGCCATTCCAAGCATGTTGGAAGGAGGATCCTTCACATGGCTGTGGATGTAAGCGCTGGATGATGAGCATCAGGATGATGTTCTGGTTTCTGCTGGATATGATCAGTTGGATCATTTCTATGTATGTATGTATGCATCATGTTGGATGCTAGATATGATCAGTTGGATCATTTATATATGTACGCATCATGTTGGATGTTGGATATGATCGGTTGGATCATGTATATGTATTTTGTATATGCATCATGTTGGATGCTTGGACCATGTATCTGTATATGTATCTGGTGGATACATTGTATGATTAGGTAGATCATGTATATTGATATGTATCAGATATGATCAGGTAGAACATGTATGTTGATGGATACATTGTGTGGATCATGTATCTATGTATCAGGTGGATACACTATGTATGATGATATGTATCAGGTAGATACTTGGTGTGCATTAGATGGATGCATTGTATGATCAGGATGATCGTGGATGACGAGCTTCTCTAGATGACATGCAGTAGGATGTTGCAGTGATGATGATCAGGGTGATCATGTGTACATCAGGATGATGTATGGTGAGTATCAGATGATACTTTGTGGTCGTGGATCAAGTTGTGTAGATGAGCATATAATTCGTTGCCCTGGGAGACTTGCAGATAGTCTTTCGAGGTTTTGCCTATGGAATGTAATTCGGTGCCCTGGGATATTTGGCAAATGCTCTTTCAAGGTTTTGCTTTGGGAGGACATATAATTTGGCCCTGGGAGATCTGCGGATAGTCTTTCAAGGTTTTTCCTATGGCATGTAATTCGTTTCCCTGGGATATCTGGCAGATGCTCTTTCGAGGTTTTGTCTTATGGCATGTAATTTGCTCCTGGGAGATCTGGACAGGATGAAAAAGGCCTCAGATGCTTCAGCCAGGTTTTGCCATGACCACATCTAATTTTCTCCTGGGATATCTGGACAGGATGAAAAAGGCCTCAGATGCTTCAGCCAGGTTTTGTGGTGGACCACATGTAATGTGCTCCTGGGAGATCCGACAGGTAGAGCCGTGTGCTCGTAATAGCCTGGGATGCTTCAGCTAGGTTTTGTGGTGAGATCACATGTAATGTGCTCCTGGGAGATCCGAGAGGTAGAGCTGTGTGCTTGTAACAGCCTGGGATGCTTCAGCCAGGTTTTGTGATGGGTCACATGTAATGTGCTCCTGGGAGATCCTACAGGTAGAGCTATGTGCTCGTAATAGCCTGGGATGTTGCAGCCAGGTTTTGTGACGCACGTAATAAGTCCTGAGGAATCCACAGTATGGCCAGTGATGATGAAGACCTGTAGGTGGTGGGCTTACATCCAGTATGAAAAAGGACTGGATCTGTAGAACTTCCTATGACGAGTAGATTCAGAGATTGATTGAGATAGCAGCAGCAGTGACGATGATCCAGAGAAGATGACTTGTGTTAGAAGACCTGTGTTGAGAAATACCTTCCTAGTTAAGAGGGAGTGTTGATGTATATGTAACTTCGGAATGTATTTCATATATGTTGTATGTACTCCTATAGAGATGGTATTATTCCTCTATATGGAAGTGTCGTCATTTATATTGTAAATGTCGTAACTTATACTTGACAGGTTATTAGACCACCTTGTTGGGGTCGGCCCTGTATAAGTCATGTGGGTCAAAGGGTTATTACACCACCCTATTGGGGGTTGGCCATGTGGGTCAAAGGGTTATTAGACCACCCTATTGGGGGTCGGCCCAGTCAACATTATGTTATGTGGTTAAGTTCGAGCCTACATGATTTATGTAAAAGGCAAGTCAAGTCAAGTATAAATAGAGTGTGGGAGGTACTCTATTTGTTCACTCACTTTGCACTCATGCACTCAAGGAGGAGTGGCGCACTTATGGAGGAGGAGGATCTGCTACCAGGATATGTCTATCTCTTATGATTGGGTTGTATCATTGCTCTATCTATCTCTGAGGAAGTTATTGGGGTTTTTCACCTTTATGGTTTTCCCCAAGTAAATCTTTGTGTCTCTTGTGTGCTTGCATTATTGTCTCCATGATTGATATGCTATAGATATGCTGTACATGTTGTTCTCTCAGTTAAGATCCTAGATCAGATTGAAGCGAATTCTTAAAATTTAACATGAGAAGGTTATTCGAGCCACGAGAACACCTGGATTTTATTTACAGAGAGTAGAGTTGCGGGACAAAGCTTAGTCTGCAACCCTGAGTAGAGCCCAGCTTGATTGACAAAGATAGAAGGTCAAATTAGGGTTGGATTTCTTTATAAATCCAGTGAAGGATATAATCTCATAGAACTAACAGTTGGACCTTTCTATGCCCACCCTGAATAGCATTGGAAGGGAAGGGGATCTGAGGGACATTGTAGCAGGGAAGGGGGCCTTCCTTGTGTTGGGTGAGGCAGGTATTGTGGGTGCCATGTCTGTTGAGCGTTGAGATGCCTGCAGCTCTGTGGTTGATCTTATTTGATTAGCATCATCCTCCCTATTTCCCTTGTATTCTTGATAAACCCAACTACAATATGGCTTAGCATGGGTATGTTCCCTGGTATGCTTGATAAACCCAACTGTAGGTTGGATTAGCATAGGGATGAGACCTTCACTATGAGAGAGCCTATTAGCCCTCCTTAGTGGATACACATACTAGCTAAGGGGTGGTCTCTCAGCTAAAAGAATATAGGATGGACAGAGACCTAAGGTTGGGTGGAACATTGTTCTCACTTAGCCAGTTGATTGGATAAATTCAAGATTCAAAGATAAGTGCTTCTTTTGTGTTAAGTGATGACATTTCATGTGTTATGTTATGTTTTTTTATGTTCAAGTTATTGAATGAATTTTTATATGAATTTGAACAATTAGTAGATTATGTATAGTACTGAGTAGAAGGATGATTTCATGTTGGATGCTTCATTCAGTGCATAATTTTAATGCATTGCTAATTTTACATGTGTTAGATGTATGGCTTAGCCTTAGTTTCATTCATCATATGTGTTCCTTTATGCATTGCATACATGGTTAGAAGGAATTCTTGGCCTCACCTAGATATGGGAAAGGATTTATATGCCCCCATGGTGTTGATAACCTCTCTGTGGGTCAAAGGAAGGATGAAGTTATGGCAGGAGGCATGTAGAGTCCTTCTTGAATGTTGAAGGCATATGGAAGGGGATTATAATAAATAATTTAGTTGGAAAATTGACAAGGTTTGAACCCTCATATGGAGTGGAGAGTTGAGCGAGTGGATAGATCTCTCCAAGAGATTTCCAACTGTACCAGACTTGTATTATTTGGCTCAAGGGTGAGTGAGATATAAGCCATGGACGTTGGTTGTTACAGAAGGTGTGGTTCCGCATTCCCACATCTGCAATGCAGATTGTGGATTGTGGAGGCCAGGGACCAACCATGGATTTGCATGGATGGACTTGCTCCTTTCCATACCCACAATGTAGATTTCAGAAGTCAGAATGATAAATTTCTCTTGGATGATGATTTGGACTTCTGTAGTACTAAGTTCCATAATGAGGAGTTGCAGATTGCAGAGGGATGTTTTGATGGAGTGTGGATTTTGGCCTTTCGTAGTTCTAAGTTCCCCAATGAAAAATTGCAGATTGCAGAAGGGAATGTTTTTTCGAATCCATATATAGGGTTCCCTCATTTCAGTGTCCCACAATTTGGATTAAGGAGGGGAATTTTTCTCCAGGAGGCGATTGGAGGTTCCCGACTTCCGAGCTCTGCATGCGGATTGTGGATCACGGAGGTCGGCCGAGTAAGTTTTGAGATCATGAAGTTGGCCTCCGACTTCCGAATACCACATTGCGAATTGCAGAAGTCGGGAGCAGGAATTCTCTAGAGAGTTAAGTTTGGAAATTTGACTTCCGAATCCCGTAGTGCGGATTGCGGATTACGGAAGGGGGGATTGTGGATCGAAATCCATTGTAGTTGTGTGGAAAATGGATGAATTTGAAAATAAAATAAAAATGGATCGGGTGGTCTCCCATCACCTCTGAAGGACACTGAAGAGACTAGGGATGCGACAATTGGTATCGGAGCTCAAGTTTCAGCACTGGGTTTGCTTGGGGCCGATCCATGAACGAATTCACAAGTAGAGAAGCACCCATGGCGTTGTTTAAACCAAGAATTTTTATTACTATTTTTTTTCATATGAATGATTCCATATTGTGTGGTTGTTTTAAGTTTTTATGCATGCTTATTTTGTCTAATAAAATTTTACAGCATGTAGAGTGACAACAACAACAATAGTTGAATCATATAGCAAGGTCGTGTGCAGGAAAGTAAGCATGGTGACCATTAACAATGCAAAAGACCCATATGAGCACCAGGAAGATGTGTTGGGTGAGAATGTGCAGGAAGCACATAGTGACACAGATTCTAATGGAAAAAGGGAGTAGATAACTCCCCAAAACTTGGTCGAAACAATAGTGAGCTTCAATGAGAAACCGATGAAATCACAAGAGGATCAGCACCAACTCAATGCTGGCATTTTATAGAGCCTTACTGACATGCACCAAAGGATAAATCTTGGGTCTAACCCAAGTAATGGAGGCATATAAGAGAGGGATGCAAGTATTCATTCTAGAGGGCATTCTATGAAGAGGACTCCAAGCCCTAGAAGGATTTTTGTGAGCAGGAAGCACATGACACATTCCTCAAGATCACTTTCTAGCAAGTCAGATGACTCTAGGGATTTCCAAAGAATCCCTAGGCACACTTCTAGCAGAAGTGAGAGAAGAAAAAATTCCAGAGGAGTTTCATAAGGAGAATTTAGGAAGGCAAGACCTCCCACATTTGAGGGAGAAGCTAGAACAGGTCAAGAAGCAGAGGCATGGATTGTTGGAATGAAGAAGTACCTCAGAATGCATGATTACTCAGGGAATGAGAAGTCTGGAGTTGCTATCTACAATATGAATGGTAGAGATTCCATTTGGTGGGAGAATCTCATGCAAGTAAACAGGATCAGTGAAAGAAGGATCAGTTGGGAGAGATTCCAAAGGTACTTCAAGGAAAAATACCTATCAGCTAGGTATTATGACAACAAGAGAAAGGAGTTCAATGAACTCAGGTTGGGACAAAGTTCCATGGAAGAGCATGTCCATACACTTTTAGATTTTTTGAGGTATGTAGACTACACCAAGGATGAAAGAGTCAAAATCCAATGTTTCCTTGGTAGTCTACCACATAATTTCAGGGATAGGATTGAATTTGTCAATCCACCTAGCCTTGATGAAACCATTAGAATGGCCATGCATTTCTATAATAAGAGAAGAGGTAAGTCTGAGGTGCAACCAACATGGAAACGAAATCCTAGAGGAAGGTTTGAACCAAGGAAAAATGGATTCAAGCCACCATTCAGAAATCATCCCAGAACCTTTCCACAAGGACAACAAGCAAGGAGTGGATTCAAACCAGTAGTAGAAATATAAAAATCATGAAAAGGACCACTTCAGTGTTGGGGTTGTGAAGGAAACCACATGCTTAGATATTGTCCAACTAGAAGGGAGAACCCGAGGAGCTTTCATAACCTTGAAAAGGAAACTACAGTGGAATATATGGAAAGAGCAGCACCTAGAATCTATGCAGCATTGGATGGTCACCAAGTAGACCATCAATCAACAGTGGTAGAAGTTGATGTTGATGTATATGTAACTTCGGAATGTATTTCACCTATGTATAATGTACTCCTATATAGATGTTATTATTCCTCTATACGGAAGTTTCATCATTTGTATTCACAAGTGTCGCAAATGTTGTAACTTGTTGTGATGGGTTATTAGACCTGTTAGGATATTCCTATACTCCATCCTAGTCCTACTAGCTTTCCAGTCATTTTTTTTTTCAGTCATGCATGCAAAATTAGGGTTTGCATGCATTCTAGGTCATCACTCCCAGCACCTAGTCCTCAACAAACAGAGCTTCTTTCAGATCATTTCTAGCCCTCCCAGTGACTAATGCACCCTCCTTTGCTGCACTGCATGATAAGGGCACCTTCTTCACCTACCAGTCCAATTATATTCAGTTATAATGAGTTATCTTCAGTTATTTCCTTGATTTAAGGATTAACTGACTCTTTACTGAGTTTATCACTCTGTTGGACGTCCAAAGAGACTAGATTGACCATTCTGACTCCAGTTAACTCCTATGGCACCCTCCATTGAGACTCCTTCACTATATTAGTGCTTCCATGTGCCAGTTACACCAACCACATTCAGTTAGACTCAGTTTGACTCTTGGTTGACCATTACTTGTGCATTGATGACTTCACTGATGAGAAGGTGGACTCCTAGCTAGGCATTGATGACTCTCCACAGATTATGGATCTAAGCATGAAGGACAATTTGAATTCCTCCGAGTGAATTCAAATCCTCATACTCAACATTATATATTTACCTGTTCACTATTCAGTTTAATGTAACATGTGTAATTATTCTGCCTCAATCAGAGTTTCTTTGGATCTAAGTTCTATTGCTTGTCTCTTCTTCTATTATTCCTAAATTCTTTCATTGTGAGGTTTACATCATCTCTCTGGATATTATGTGGGAAATTTCACATCGTATCAGAGCCTTGAGAGTATATTCTACCTCCATTCTTGAGATTTTTTTGCAGGTATTTCAAAGTTCCAACAGTTGCAACAGCAGATTCAGTAGCTTTCTATTTGCACTTGTTCAAGCAGTCAAGACGAGCAATTCGAATGCTCCTTCTTCTCCTATACTTTTCACTCCTTTCAATTATTTCGAATGGAAGATGAAGATGATAGTACTCTTGCAGTCAAGAGGGTTTACTAGAATAGTTGAGGAAAAAGATGCCATACCACATCAAGCTGAAAAGAGAGTCAAGCACCTAAACAAAATGGATGAAGCCTTTGGATGCATATGCCTTCATATATCTGATGATCTATTGTTTCATACTAATGGATTGAAGTCTTGAAACCAGTTATGGATAAAATTGAAGAGTCTTTTTTGCAAACAAGACGAACTAACATGCTACATTCTTGAGAATGAATTGGTTTCCCTTCAACCTAGCAATTTTGACAGCATCCAAGAATTCTTCTCCAAATTTCAGAATTTGGTTTTGCATTGCAAGCAATGTGGCATCACTAAAAGTGATGAGCAATTGATACTCTCTATATTGAGCAAACTTGGATCTCAATTTTTTGTCTTTGTATCCACCTTTCATTCTGTTTGAATGAACATCCTTGGATGGAAGTTTCCCACTTTAAATAACTTTATTGAAGCTCTCATTCAAGAAGAGAACAAACTGTTTCAAATGGGTGCCATCAAAACTTCCAGAGATCTAGCTCTTTTAGCCGGTGAATCAAGTGGAGCGAATGCAAAAGGGGGACAAAAAGGCAAAGGAAAGAAACCTTCAAGATCCAAGAATGACAAACAAAAGATACCTAATTGTACCTACTGCAAGAGAGGAAACCATCCTAAGCATGTCTGCATGCACAAGAAGATTGATCTTCTAACCAAGCTTCTTGAACAAAACCAAATTGTTGTTCCAAAAGAAGCAAAGATAGCTGATTCTGGAAGTGGATCTGATGATTTCCATGCATTGATGGTTGTTTTTTCAAATACAAAAGCCCTCCTAATAGATTATGGAGCCTCCAACCACATGATTGCACAAGAAGAATCCTTCTCCTCTTTGGATCTCCAAGATGGGCCTACCATTCACATGGAAGACAACTCTCAGATTTCTGCCAAAGGTTTGGGTAGAGTTCATATGGAGCATGGTAAGTTCAAAAATGTCTTATTTGTTGCTTCTCTTACAGCTAATTTGTTGTCAGTATATCAAATGACTCATACAGGATCTCCAAAACAAGTAATTTTTGGTCTAAACACAGTAGAAATTACAGAAATCTCCACTGGAAAGGTTATAGCGAATGGGATTGCTAATCATGCCTCAAAGGCATATGAGTTCTCACACTTCATGCCCTTCTCTCCAACTACTCCTTCAGATTCTGATGAAGATCACAATGACTCCTCTTCTTGTGACTCCTCTTCTAGTGAAGAAGAAGGTCAAGATTTTGATGTTGAGATCATGGTTCAAGAAGATTAAGAACCAACACCTATTCTCAGTCTAGATTCAAGAGAAATATGTTCTCACACAGTCCTTGCTACTACTGAGAACACAGTTGATGATTTATTTGCTTACAGAACTACTAGACTTCAGCATCATGCCAACCTTGCATTATGCCATCCATCTCTCCATGAGAGATGCAGCATGGTGATGGAGTTCTCTCTTCCATATTTTGGGAAGACTACTCATGTTCCATTCACTCCAGATACAGAAAAAGTTCTTGAAAGACTTGCTTCATCCTCCACACAGTGGGAGACCTTCCTACATGGGAGTAGCTTGCCAAGTCTTTTGCAAAAGTTTTCACTGATGAAAGCTTCTTTCTTTTCTGCATGATGGTTCTTTGAGTTATTTACCATTCTTTTGAGGGGGGGTATTTTTCCCCTGAGGTTTTCCCCATTTCCGCAGTTTATGGACAGTTATGTATTTTACTATCATTTCATTTATTGTATGGATGACCTTTGGCCCTAGTTACTAGGGCCCAAGATGGATTAAGGTGGGGTGTTAGGATATTCCTATACTCCATCCTAGTCCTACTAGCTTTCTAGTCATTTTCATTTTCAGTCATGCATGCAAAATTAGGGTTTGCATGCATTCTAGGTCATCAGTCCAGCACCTAGTCCTCAGCAAACTAGCCCCTGGAGCTTCTTTCAGATCATTTCTAGCCCTCCTAGTGACTAATGTGCCCTCCTTTGCTCCAATGCATGACAAGGGCACCTTCTTCACCTACCAATCCAGTTATATTCAGTTATATTGAGTTATCTTCAATTATTTCCTTGATTTAAGGATTAACTGACTCTTTACTGAGTTTATCACTCTATTGGACCTCCAGTGAGACTAGATTGACCATTTTGACTCCAGTTAACTGCTATGGCACCCTCCACTAAGCCTCCTTCACTATATTAGTGCTTCCATGTGCCAGTTACACCAACCACATTCAGTTAGACTCAGTTTGACTCCCGGTTGATCATTACTTGTGCATTGATGACTTCACTGATGAGAAGGTGGAATCCTAGCTAGGCATTGACGAATCTCCACTGATTATGGATCTGTGCATAAAGGCCAATTCAAATTCCTCCTAGTGAATTTGAATCCTCATACTCAGCATTGTATATTTACTTGTTCACTATTCAGTTTAATGTAACATGTGTAATTATTCTGCCTCAATCAGAGTTCCTTTGGATCTAAGTTCTATTGCTTGTCTCTTCTTCTATTATTCCTAAATTCTTTCATTGTGAGGTTTACATCATCTCTTTGGATCTTATATGGGAAATTTCACAAGATCACCAAGTGTGGGGTCGACCCTGATTAGTATAACCATGGGTTATTAGACTGAGTTAGACAAGTCGACCCTCCTAGGTTATTAGGCAGGTCAGGTCATGTATAAATAGAGTGTGGGAGGCACTGTATTTGATCATCTCATTATTCACTTCTACACTACTCAGAAAGTGGTGCACTAGTGGAGGAGGAGGTTCAGCTGCTAGGAGGACTATCTCTGTGTACTTTGGTTGTATCATTGCTCTTTCTATCTCTAAGGAAGTTGTGGGGTTTTTCACCTTTATGGTTTTCCCCAGTGAAACTCTGTGTGTCTATTGTCTCATGTGATTGCTTGGTGTGATTGATATGCATTGTTATACTTGATATGATGTACATGTTATTCTCTTAGTGAAGATCCTAGAGTATGCTAAATTAATGCTCAAAATTAACATGGTATCAGAGCTAACCTGAGAAGAAGACACTGTGTAGCTGTGGAAACTAGGGTTTCATGTTTATTGGGTTTCTCTCCACAGATCTTGAAAGGAAGTAGGGTATTTTGAATCTCCTCATCAAGGCGCATCTTTCTGTCCAATCATAATTCAATTCTGGGCACTTTCATTTTTGACCCTAACACTTAGGGTTTCCACACAAATAGGAATTTCTGAAATCTGATGACATAGTTGGAATCTCCTTGGAAAAATCATAGTTTAGAGCTTTGGATCAAGATTTTTGGTTGGGTGAAGCTCTGGGAAAATCAAACCCTAATTCAGGGTCCTCCCTAGTGAATCCGGTAGATTGAAAAGCATTTCTTAAGGGTGAAACTTTGTCGTTTTCAATTTCTGAGAATACCAGGATGATCAGCTCATCAAGATGCATCTTTCTATCCTTCCACAAAGTTGAAATTCGCATTTTTAATTTTTAGGGTTTCTCTAACAAACCTTAATTTAGCACCAGATCTAGATTTCTGCAAATCAAGTGGTAAGACCGAAATCTTTTCTATTTCCATTTGATGTACTCTTTAAGATGTCTCACCACACCAAGCTTAAGGATAAGCTTGAAGGGGCTGATAAATTCTGAGCATGGAAGTATAGGATTGGGTTAATCCTGGAAGAAAATGAATTGGACACCTACATAAGTTCTGAGGTCCCTATCCCAGAGGAAGAAGAGGCTAAGGCATTGCATAAGAAGAACTTGGTCAAGGAAAAGAGGATCATTGATGATTCTATCAAAGACCATCTCATACCACACATGTCATCTCTAAAGACACCCAAGGAGATGTTTGATTCCCTCACAAAGCTATTTGAAGGGAAGAACATAAATCAGAAGATGACTCTGCAGAACCAATTAAAAGGGGTAAAGCTTCAGAATGGAGGGACCATTCAATCTTATTTCTCTAAGGTCTCTCAGATCAAGGAACAACTTGAAGCTGTGGATGAAGTATGTTAACACCCAAAAAGTGCTCACTACCTTATCTACCCCATTACATGACTCATTTGTCCATATTTCCTACCATATTTGCCTCCAAAACCTTAAAAACCCATTAAAAAGCCTCCAAAAGGCCAAAATACCATTAAAAAGACTCCAAAAGGCCAAAAAACACCTTTTTCCTGCAAAATAATCCAAAATTCCTCCAAAATAGCAAAAACCCTCTAAAAAGGGAATAAAAAATACAAAAAAGAGGAAAAAGAGGGAAAAAGGAAGCAAAAACCCTATATAGCTGACCTAAACCATATGGTGTCCAAAACCATGGGCCAGCACTCCACCACTAAAAACCTATAAATAGGTGATGGAGGCCCCTCATTTCATATCGACAGTCAACCACACCCTTACTCTGCCAAAATCAGATGCTTCAGCCAAGTTTTATGGTGAGATCACATGTAATGTGCTCCTGGGAGATCCGACAAGTAGAGCTGTGTCCTTGTAACAACCTGGGATGCTTCAGCTAGGTTTTGTGATGGGTCACATGTAATGTGCTCCTGGGAGATCCGACAGGTAGAGATGTGTGCTCGTAATAGCCTAGGATGCTGCAGTGAGGTTTTGTGACGCACGTAATAAGTCCTGAGGATTCCACAATATGGCCAGTGATGATGAAGACCTGCAGGTGGTGGGCCTACATCCAGTATGAAAAAGGACTAGCTTTGTAGAACTTCCTATGATGAGTAGAGTCAGATATTGGTTGAGATAGTAGTAGCAGTGATGATGATCCCGAGAAGAAGACTTGTCTATCAGAACTGTGTCGAGAAATACCTTCCTAGTTAAGAGGGAGTGTTGATGTATATGTAATTTTGGATTGACAAGTGTCACAAGTGTGTGTACTTGCCGATGGGTTATTAGACCACCCTATGTGGGGTCGGTCCTGAAATATATATTATATTGTGGATGTATCTAGATAGACAAGTCGGCCCCATAGTGTAACTGGGAAAACATGTTAGTATAAATAGAGATCGAGAGATCTCTATTTTGATCATTTGGAAAGTCACACTTCTCTCACTCAGAAAGTGGTGCACTAGTGAGGAGGAGGATCATCTGCTACTAGGAGACTATCTCAAGTGTATTTTGGTTGTACTTTGGTTGAGCCATTCCTCTCTCTATCTTTGAGGAAGTTGTGGGATTTTTCACCTTAGGGTTTTCCCCACGGAAACTCTGTGTCTCTTGTCTCTCATGCTTTTGATTCTTGTGATGCTTGTCATGCTTATTGTGATTGTTATGCATTGATATACTGTATATGTTATTTTCTCAGTAAAGATCCAAGAGTATTGTGAATTAATGCTCAAAATTTAACACTCACTCATTCATGCATTCAAAACATGTTGTAGAGCAAAGTCGTGAAGCAGGGGAAAGGGAAAATCACGTTTCCTGTCCAAGACGAAATTACAAAGTTGAATTCCGATCGAAACCTTGTGAGTAAACCTCATCCATTTGGGAAATCCATGGAAGAAAACCCTATGATGAATTACAGAGTATGAAAGCTTAGTGGAGCCATGAGAACACCTGGATTTTATTTGCAAAGAGTAGAGTTGTGGGACAGAGCTTAGTCCGCAACCTTGAGAAGAGACCAGCTCAATTAACAAAGATAAAATGTAAAATTAGGGTTGGATTGCTTGATAAACCTAGTGAAGGTTGTAATCTCATAGAACTAGCAGTTATACCTTTATATGCCCACCCTGAATAACACTGGAAGGGAAGGGACCCTCAGGGACTGTGCAGGAGAGAAGGGGGCCTTCCTTGTGTTGGGTGAGGTAGGTATTGTGGGTTCCATGTCTGTTGAGTGTTGAGATTCCTGAAACTCTGTGGTTGACCTCACAGGCTTAGCATCATCCTCCCTCTTTCCCTTTTATGCTTGATAAATCCAACTACAGGTTGGATTAGCATGGGTATGTGCCCTGGTATGCTTAATAAACCCAACTGTATGTTGGATTAGCATAGGGATGATACCTTGACTGTGAGAGAGCCTATTATCCCTTCTTAGTGGATACACAACCCATCTCGAGGGTGGTCTCTCATATGAAAGAATACAAGCTAGACATAGACCTAAGGTTGGGTGGAGCATTGTTCTCACTTAGCCAATTTCTTAGGCAACTTCAAGATTCAAAGATAAGTGCTTTTGTGGTGTTAAGTGATGACATTTCATGTGTTATGTTATGTTTGTTTATGCTCAATTTATTGAATGAATGTTTATATGAATTTGATCAATAAGTAGATTATGTATAAGCCTGAGTAAAAGGCTAAGGTCATGTTGGATGCTTCATTCAGTGCATAAGTTTAATGCATTGCTTATTTTACATGTGTTAGATGTATGGATTAGCCTTAGTTTCATTCATCATATGTGTTCCTTTATGCATTGCATACATGGTTAGAAGGATTGCTTTGCATCACCTATATATGGGAAATGAGTTATATGGCCCCTATGGTGTTCATAACCTCTCTGTGGGTCAGAGGAAGGATGAAGTTATGGAAGGAGGCAGGTAGAGTCCTTCTTGAAGGTTGAAGGAATATGGAAGGTGTTTATTAGTTGGAAAATTGACAAGGTTTTAACCCTCAGATGGAGTGGAGAGTTGATCCAGTGGATATATCTCTCTAGTATATTTCCAACAGTACCAAAATTTTCTTATTTGGCTTAAGGATGAGGGAGAGATAAGCCCTGGAAGTTGGCTATTGCAAAAGGTGTGGTTCTGCATTCCCACATCCGTAATGAGAATTGTGGATTACGGAGGCCAGGGAACAAGCTTGGGTTTGCGTGGATGGAATTATGCCTTTCCAAACTTGCAATGCGGATTGCAGAAGGTGGAAGTTAGAAGGAGAGATTTCTCCAGGACAATGAGTTGGACATCAACAGCTCCGAGCTCCTCAATGTGGAGTTGTGCATTGCGGAGGGATGTTTTGACGGAGTATGGATTTTGGAATTCCGCAGTTTCGAATTCCGTAATGCAGAATTGCAGATTGTCGAAGGAAATGTTTTTCCAAAGATGTAGATTGGGTTCCTACATTTACGCATCCCTCAATGCGGATTGTGGATTTTGAAGGGGAAGTTTTCTCAAGGCAGTGATTGGAGGTTTCTGACTTCTGACTTCCACATGCAGATTACGGAAGTTGGGCAGGTAACCTTTGAGATCATGAATTTGGCTTCTGACTTTTGACTTCGCATTGCGAATTGCGAAAGTCAGGATTAGGAATTCTTCAGAGAGTTAAGTTTTGAAATCCGACTTCTGAATCCCATTATGTGGATTACAGATTGAGGAACGAAGGATTGTGGATCGAAATCCATTGCGGATGTGTGTAAAAAAGGATGAATTTGAAAAAAAAATAAAAAATGGATCAGGTTGTCTCTTACCGCCTCTGAATGACACTGTTCTAACCGAGGACATGACAATCGGGATCCCACATTTCTATTATGTGGTTCAGAAGCTTCCCTTATTTTTGGATCCCTCTTTCCTTGAAGAACTTCGACTATCCACACTCTCTCAGTTTGGACAAGGTGTTATCATCATTAAGAGCATATTGGTCATCCCCTTCATGCTCTCTCTCGTTCCACTCAATCATTATCACTCTTATCTCTTGGAAACTCCTGAAAAACAACAAAGGAACCTATGATTAGAGGCTTGAAACCATTTTTTTCCAAATGCGAAGGGGGAAAACTCTTCAAAATCTCATTCTACGTATTTTTGTGCCCCAACAGTTGTGTAGAACATGAAAAATGATAATTTATGTGCCCCCACCATGCACCATAACACAAAAATCCTAAAATTTTTGCGCCCCCACCATGCGCCATAACGCAAAAATCATGAAATTTTCACACTTCGTGATATAGTGAGGGCGCGAAAATTTATGGCTGCATAAATATTTTCCCCAGGGTTCTTTCTCCCCCTATTGGCTTAAGCTGGCCTTGAGGTTTCCAATTAGACCCAAGTTCTTTGCGGTTCTCCCTTTGACCAACAAAACCCCTTCGCACCGGCCCTTTTGGCATCAACCTGCGAGCAGTTTGAGGTCTCACCTGAGGTGTATCTTTATGGGGTACTACGGAATCAGGTTTCCACAGTAAATGATGAGTTGTTTATCTGAACAAGATATGCAACGCAGGATAGAAGGAGTGCACTGCGGGGCAAAGTGATGCGGTGCACAGCAGGATCTATGCTGCAAGCAGTACTGCGCGGTGGAGGCAACACTGTGGGCCGCACCAAGTGTTTCTTACTGCTGTGCATCTTCTACTGGAACTGCAAATTACCCACACTTATCCTCTACTTGGAAGATCTTGGAAATGTTAAGGCACTGAAATGAATATCACTCATCCATTCATTCAGGCACTTACTAGTTATCTTTCTAGCGTTCATTCTAGAACTTGGATTATTACAATGTGAACCGAAATGATAAACATGATTAACTGTGTTGTGTTCGTTCATTGTGCTTAAGAAAGTATTTAAACTTAAATGACTGATTCACGACCTTAACATAGAATTGAAATGTTTTCCATTCATCTGCTTCCGTGGAACCTAGCATATCATTCCCAAACTTCTCCTATTGGTAAATGCATATCAAATTTCTCATACTACAACATGCAAGGAAACATTCAAGCATTCATTCTATATAAAATACAGAAAGCATTCATTCATAAACATCATCATAGAACACAGGATTTAACGTGGTTCACTTCCCTGGATGGAAAGCTACATCCACAAGAATGGTTGGTAATATATTTATTTCAAAAGGGATGGGGCAACTGTTCTTAGTATGCGCACTCAGCTGCAGAATCTCCTTTCTCTCAGCTAGGTCTCTGTGCACACAGCTGCATATCCTTTACAATATTCTCAGCTCGGAGAGATTTTGCAATACAAAAGGGTTATCTTCTTAAATTCTCAACAACAACAAAAGAACAAAAACCCAAAAAAAGAACAACACCGAGAACCCGAAACCCCATCCCATACAAAATGTCTTCTTAAATAGATCATGCCCGAAGGTCATGTCTGTACATTGCCGAAGACCTAAAACCCAAAACCCTACGAGTTTCCAAAACTGTGACGATTTTCCAAACCGGCTTGCTGGCTCCTGGTAGTGTCTGCTTGATCATGGAGGATCTCCATGTCCTCATTCTGTCGCTATCAGCCTTCCTGTCGCACGCATTCCTATAGGCTTCTTTTTCCGAACTGTTTCTCTCTAATGGTTTTACCTTCTAATCGTGCCAAACATCGCTTTCCTTAACAACCCATGTGTGGCCGCCTTCCTGTTTTTCCTACGTCCGCTGCTCGCAATCCTGAAATATCTTTCCAAAAATGGCTGCTACCAGTCGAGCTGGTAGCTACACTTGATACTTGTCCAGCACACCGCTTTGCTGGCTCCACGTGGCCTCCTAAATCTGCAGCACTGCTCCGGTGCAGCACTGGTCTTCGCATCACGGCCAAAACTTTGATGCTGCATGGAACTCTGTATTCTGGTCAAAAGTTGGATGCTGCGCGCCACTTCGCAGCATCCTCAATACTTAGCCAAAATTATGTTTCTGAGCTGCGCTCAACTCAACTTTCCCTTCTTGCCTCAAAAAGGTGCTTCCAAAACTGCATCTCAACCTGGGCACAACATGCCCCTAACACGTACATGTGGCTCATCCCCGAGCCACTGATTTTTTTAGCTGTCTCGCTCTGCGCCACGACCGGAGGAATGAACTTGGCCACGAACTCATCATATGTAGCGCACAACTGCACCAATGCTTCTCTTATATCCTCCTCAACCTGTTTAATTGTCTCATTTCTTGTCCAATTTGGTCTTGTACCTGCTCTTGGTTATCACGCAGTTCTACTAACGTATCTTCAATTTTCCACGATACCGCCATGGCATTCTCCAAGAGCTGCTGCGACTGATTATCCATCTTAGTCTATTTTTGTCATAATTCCTGCACTTCTTTCTTTAAGCTGGATATCTCGGCAGCCTTTCTATGGGTGGCAGAGCTTTAAACTCTGCATTCAACTTATCTAGCACAGTCTGTTTTTCTTATACCGCTATTTTGACCTGCAGCAACCCTTGATCCTCTTAAAGGGTTGCGATTTCGTATGAAACCTTATCCAGGAGAGATTAGCACTTAGCCATCTCACTTATGATGCTTTTCGAGGCGGTGCTCACTGCTTTCTCTCTGACTTGCCGTTCAGTTAATGGCACCTGCTTATTCAACTTCTCCTTCAATGTGGCAATGTCGGCCTCATAATAAATCTCTTTATCCTGCATCTCCATCTGCAAGGATCTCACCTTATCTCCGATCCTCAGAACTGTGTCTATAGGATGATCCTAGATTTCTATGCCTTTGATATCCTTCGCCACATTGGATATGGTGGTCTCCGAATTTTGTTGGCAGTCCTATTCATTGCGTAGTTGTACTTCTACCTTCTTCTAAATTTGTCTATTTGCTGCGGTGAGCTCTGCTTGTAACTTCATCGCTTCAACTATCCGTTCATGCATCTCCTCCATGATCTGCGTGTGGATGAAGTGAAATCGTCGTAACGGGATTTTGGCTAAGTAGAGCTCTACCCTCTCGACTCCCTTTGTGTCCAAGACAACTTGTTCTGCCATTGGCAACGCAACAGCCAATGGGTCCAGATGGACAATTCTGGTCTTCAACGGCAGCGTTATTGCTAGCTATTGGCTTTCTTGCTACAAGGTTCCTACCAACCTCCTTTCAACCCTTGCTTCCTTCGACACAATAAGGCTTTTCTGGACATCGTCCATTTTCTTCATTAGGCCTTGCATTGCGAGCCACATCTGGTGCAGGCCATCGTGGATGACCATGTCCTTCTTTTCTTTAGCCACCATAAGCTCCTTCATCTGCTCTAAGACTGTTTCGGCTATCATCTCGTAGTCATCATCATTGAGGACTGCCTTTGATTGAATCTTTGTATCCTTCACCTTTTTCCTCGACTTTGGATTCTCCGAAGTCTCAGCTTCTTTTCTCTTCCCTATTTCTTTAATGATTGGGCATTAGAGAGGGATCAGCTCATCTTCTGCTGAATCTATCTCCACGTCCATGACCTCTATGCGGAACTATGCTGGCCAATATTTCATGAGGTCCTCAATATCTTGCTCATACATGATGTACTTTCCTGGGAACCACTCTGGTTTCCTCGTTTGTGCTTTTAGTGATATGAATATACATTTCATATCTACCTCAAAGTCGATGATGCAGATATACTTCGTCGTGACTTGCTTTGTAATGCGGGGTGTCTTCGTGACTGCGTCGCACAGCTGGATATAGTACTGGTAAAAGACTTTTGCTGTCGCATGCTGGCGCTCTGCATTTGTGTTTTCCCAGAGGTTGAGAAACTTAAACCCTCTAGGGTCCTTGGTGTCCATAATGATGCCCGCATAATCTCATGGCTACTTCCATCCACACAAAGCAATTAGGACGATGAGCCAGCTGAAATGGAACTGGGCGCCATTCACCTGTGTGTCATTGAGTTCTTCAAGGAACTCATTCAACAGAAACTATCACCAATTGAAGCTGTTGCCTTCGGTCGCTGCGGCACCAAGGAGTATTGCACCCGCAGAGACCTCTGAAGGCCTAGCTATTTTGAGTATCTTGCCTGCGAGCAACTGCGTTACAAATCTTGTTGCTCTGTCCTCTATATCTTCTATCGGGAATCCTCTTTTTTCCTTCACCACCGAGTGGGTTTTCTTCATCTTCTCAACAACCTCTTTTTCTTTGCTCTTCCCCTGGAAGAATTGCTTCGGATCCTTACCGCGCTTGCTTAGCCCGGTGATGTGGTGGATCAAATCAATGTTAATATCAATGTTCCTATCCAGCCATAGATAACCTTGGTGGATTCATGCCATGAGTGTGCGAACCATGATATTCAATTCTGGGGAATAGTCAAAATGTGGCAATCTCAATAAGTTCAGTAGCCCTGACTGAACAATAGGTGCTAAACAACTGTCAACTACCAAGTTCAGAGTTCCCATGGCGTCCTTTTTCCAGCACATATACTGGTCTAGTTGAAAATCAAGGTTCTTGGGTGTTGATGTATATGTAACTTCGGAATGCATTTCATCTATGTATTTCATATATATTTATTGTACCCTTATTAGAGATGTGTTATTCCTCTATAAGGAAGTGTCGTCATGTGGATTGACAAGTGTCGCAAGTGTGTGTACTTGGTGACGGGTTATTAGACCACCATGTGTGCGGTCAGCCTTGAAATATATATTATATTGTGGATGTACCTAGCTAGACAAGTCGGCCCCATAAGGTCACTGGGCAAACAGGTTAGTATAAATAGAGATTGGGAGATCTCTATTTTCATCATTCAGAAAGTCACACTTCTCTCACTCAGAAAGTGGCACACTAGTGAGGAGGAGGATCATCTGCTACTAGGAGACTATCTCAGTGTATTTTTGTTGTACTTTGGTTGAGCCATTTCTCTCTCTATCTCTGAGGAAGTTGTGGGGTTTTTCACCTTAGGGTTTTTCCCACGGAAACTCTATGTCTCTTGTCTCTAATGCTTTTGATTCTTGTGATGCTTGTCATGCTTATTGTGATTCTTATGCATTGATATACTGTATATGTTATTCTCTCAGTGAAGATCCTAGAGTATTGTGAATTAATGCTCAAAATTTAACATGGTATCAGAGCTAACCTGAGAAGAAGACATTTTGTAGTGATGGAAACTTGAGTTTCTTGTTTAATGGGTTTCTCTCCATAGATTTTGGAAAAGCAGTATAGTAGATTGACTCTACTCATCAAGGAGAATCCATTTGTCCAATCAGAATTCAATTCTAAGCATTTTCAGATTTGGCCCTAAAACTTAGGGTTTCCACAAAAATAGGAATTTCTGAAATCTGAAGACACAGCTGGAAGCTCCTTGCAAAAATCAAAGTTTAGAGCTTTAGATCGATATTTTTGGCTGGGTAGATCTCCAGGAAACTCAAACCCTAATTCAGGGCTCTCTCTAGTGAACTTGGGAGGACAAAAACTCAAATCTGAAGGGTAAAACTTTGCTGATCTTAAATTATGAATGCACCAGGCTGATCAGCGCATCAAGGTGCATCTTTCTATCCTTTCAGAAAGTTGAAACTCACATTTTGAATTTTTAGGTTTTTTTCGACAAACCCTAATCAGAGACCAGATCCAGTTTTCAGCATTTCAAGTGGTAAGACCTAAATCTTTTCTATTTCCATTTGAAGTACTCTTTAAAATGTCTCACCACACCAAGCTTGAGGATAAGCTTGAAGGGGCTAATAACTTCCGAGCTTGGAAGTATAGGATTGGGTTAATCCTGGAAGAGAATGAGTTGGACTTGTATATAAAAGAAGACATCGCTATCCCAGAGGATGAAGAGGCTAAAGTATTGCATAAGAAGAACTTGGTCAAGGCAAAGAGAATCATTGCTGATTCTATCAAAGACCATCTCATACCCCATGTGTCTTCTCTAAAGACACCCAAAGAGATGTTTGACTCTTTGACCAAGCTATTTGAAGGGAAGAACATAAATCGGAAGATGACCCTGCGGAACCAATTGAAAGGAGTAAAGATTCAAAATGGAGAAACCATTCAATCTTATTTTTCAAGGGTCTCCCAGATCAAGGAACAACTAGAAGCAGTGGATGAAATGGTGGAGAATGGTGAAGTTGTCATGACCACTCTGAATGGCTTACCTAGGTCATGGGACTCCTTCATTCAAGGAATCTAGTGCAAGAAAGAAGCTGATTTCCTTCAGTAGACTACAGGAAGAATGCTCACAAGAAGAAGCAAGTCTTGTGGCACAAGAAAAAAAGATGGGGAATGAAGATCAAGCTCTCACAGCTCACACCAAGAAAGGGAGGTCCAAGCGAGAGCCATCTCACTCAAATAAATCTTCACATCACTTCAAAGAAAGAAGAATATGCTTCACCTGTAATGAGAAAGGACATATTGCACTAAATTGTCCCAAGAACAAGCAGGACAACAACAACTTCAACAAGAAGAAGAAGCGCAGCAAAAAAAGGTTTCATGCCCATGCTGCTGAGGATGATGAACCACCCAAGAAGAAGGCTAGGGTAGAAAGTGATGATAGTAATGATGACTCATCAAGTGAAGAAGAGTATGTTCTGATCTCTGCTCTCAGAGGTACCATCTCCCATGGTTGTAATGATTGGTTAATTGACATTGGGGATTGCAAACAAATGACTGGGTTTAAGAAATCTTTTGTGAACCGATTTGAACATGAATCACCCCATAAGGTGAAACTTGGGGATGATTATCAATACCCAATCAAAGGAAGTGGTGAAGCCTCCTATAACCTAGATTTTGGAAAATCTTTGAAGTTGAAAGAAGTCCTTTATGTACCTGGGCTCAAGAAGAACTTACTCTCCATCTCTGCATTGGATGCAAAAGGTATGAGGGTTGCATTTGTGGATGGCCAAGTCCTAATGTGGCCAAAGGGAAATATCATAGATGATGTAGTAGTGATTGGAGAGCAAGAGGGAGGTTTGTATAAATTGAAGGGACAACTTGAACATGCCATGTTGCATGAATCCATGGAGCCAAGTGAACTTTGGCATAGAATACTTGCTCATATGCACTATAGAGCACTTCCAATTGAAAGCAAGGCTGTAGAGGGTCTTCTTGAAATCAAGACCAAACATGAAGGTGTTTGCAAACGATGTGCAAAAGGTAAGAACATTAAGAAGGATTTCCCAAGTAGTGAAAGCAGGGAAAAGGATATCCTGGAAATCATCCACTCAGATGTATGTGGTCCTATGTCATCCAGTTCTCTAAGTGGGTATGTTTACTATGTCTCGTTTATTGATGACTTATCCAGGAAGACTTGGGTATACCTCTTGAAGAACAAAGATGAGGTGTTTGATAAGTTCAAGCAATTCAAAACCTTGATGGAGAATCAAACTGACAAGAAGATCAAAACATTTAGATCCGACAATGGTGGAGAATTCACCTCAGGTGAATTCAAGAAGCTTTGCAGTGATTCAGGGATTAAGAGGGAGTTGACTGCTCCTTACAATCCACAACAGAATGGAGTTTCAAAAAGGAAGAACATAACAATCATGGAAACAGCAAGAGCAATGCTACATGATCAGGATCTACCTATGCATCTATGGGCAGAAGCAACTAGAACAGTTGTATATGTGCAGAACAGAACACCCCACAAGATATTGGACAACAAGACACCAGAAGAGGTCTTTTCTGGTAAGAAACCTGAAGTCAGCCATCTCAGAATATTTGGTTGTCCAATATTCACTCATGTCCCAAAGGAAAAGAGGACCAAACTAGATCCTTCAGGAAAGAAGGGTATCTTTGTGGGTTACAGTGAAAGCTCGAAGGCTTACATAATATACTTTCCAAGGTTCAAGAAGATTGATGTCAGTAGGCAGTGACATTTGATGAAAACTCATCATTCATCAAATCAAGGAAGGCACCTATCGAAGTTTATGAACAACCTAAGGAAACTAGATTTCAAGACACTACCATGACTGAAGCAATTCCAAAAGTTGTTCGTGAGTTTGAAGATCCGCAAGAACCTGTAGATCCACCTCGCGAGGATAACTCTCACAAGAGGAAACCTGCATGGGCTAGAGAGCTCATTCAAGATGCAGAAAGATTTGGCATTCCAGGAGAAGAACACAGAGCAAAGAAGAGAACCAAATCACATACCAGCTATGTTGCTTTAAGGTGAAAAAATGAAGATGGGTGTCTATTTTGGGGGGTTTCGTGAGAATATAATTCTGGTTTTTTCATGTTTTTCAACTTCGGGCGAACAAAGTGATATTTTTGTTTAAAATTTCACTTTGCCGTAAAAAGAAAACTTTTGTAGAATTATGTTAGCTTTCTACTCATAATTTTTTCAACTTTTTTTATTAAGATTTGATATGTCGATTTCGCAAATGTTTGACAGTGTGTTCTTATAAAATGAAAAGACTACAAAAGACTTATGATTTGTTGCACCACTAAAATCGTTGTTAGACTTGTGTTTTGCAAAAACAGAAAATGCTACGACAATCTACACACAATGTACTAGTGCCTGACTATAAGTTTGCATCCAATGGATCTCTATACTAATTATTATATTTTTTTAACGTCGATCAATGGGGAAACTCAGTCGATTTTCAACAACCTTTTTGTTGCACCACTTTTCTCTCAATCCACTATAAAAGCAAAAAATCTACGAACACCCTTTTGAAGTAGACACGTTAATGAAGAGTCTCACATTTTTTTTGATTTTTTTGGTGTTGTATTTTCAAAGTTATGGATTTTTCTTTTCGCCGTTTTTTTAAAGAGCTGAATCATAACTCGACACATGTTACGAAAATAAAACTTAAAAAATATCAGTTCTTATCTATATACAACAAAATTTATACCCTCGTAAAGTAGATTCAATGATGAATCTACTGGTATGAAGTCCGACATTCATTTTGTTGTGTAAGAGGTGGTTTTCTCCTTCCGAAAATGGAGAAACCTGAAAATTCTGCAGAGATCTGAATCTTTCATGTTTCAGAGATTATTCGGCCGAAATAATTATTCGGCCGAATAACGGTTTTCCGTAACGGCGCCGTAAATTATGGCGAAGGTTATTCGGCCGAATAACTAAACGGAAAAAAATCACGTCGGCCCGAAAAAAAAAAAAAAAAAAAAAAAAATAAAATAAAATAAAATTATACTCATATAAATAAACCTAAAGTTAATTCATTATTTTCGCATGTTTTTTGTCAAGCTAATTCTGAAAGGAGGAGACATTTTTTGCAAAAGGAGGTTTTTACAAGGTATGTTTCTTCTTCTTTTTTCCAAAAGGCACATTGAAGGAGTATTTTTTCTAAAGCATATTTGGAAGGAGTTTTTCCAAAATATTTCTTTTCTTATTGCATATTTGCAAAGAAGACATTTTTTGCAAAAGGAGGTTTTTACAAGGTATGTTTCTTCTTCTTTTTTCCAAAAGGCACATTGAAGGTGATTTTTTTCTAAGACATATTTGCAAGGAGTTTTTTCAAAATATTTCTTTTCTTATTGCATATTTGCAAAGAAGACATTTTTAGCAAAAAGAGGTTTTTACAAAGTATGTTTTTTCTTCTTTTTTCCAAAAGACACATTGAAAGTGTTTTTTTTTAAGGCATATTTACAAGGAGTTTTTTTAAAATATTTATTTTCTTAGACATGTTTGCAAGGAGGTTCTTTGCAAGGATTGTATTTAAAAAATGTGTATTCGAAAGTATTTCTGCAAAAAAAATACATTTTTCCTTCTTGTTTCTTTGAAAGGGATTTTTTCAAAGAGTTGTTTTGGTAAAATAATTTACAAATGGTTTTTTTCCAAAGTAGTTTTGCACTTCTTATTTAATTGAAAGAGGTTTTTTCAAATAGTTGTTTTGTTAAGGTATTTTGCAAAGGATTTTTTTCCAAAGTAGTTTTGCACTTCTTATTTATTTGAAAGGAGTTTTTTCAAATAGTTATGTTGCTAAGGTATTTTGCAAAGGATTTTTTGGAAGGTAGTTTTGTACTTCTTATTTCTTTGAAATGGGTTTTTTCAAAGAGTTATTTCTTTACAATGGTTTTTTCCCATATATGTTTACAAATAAGTTTTTATTCAAAGTACTTTTTTCTAGTGGCTTTTTTCGTAGATATTTTTTCAAAGAGATTTTTTTGTAATGATTTTTACAACAAAGATTTATTTACAAGGTGTTTTTATTATTTTTCAATGGGTAGGTAATTTATTGTCGAGGAGTTTCTTATTTCTTTCCAAGAAGATTTTTTTCAAAGAAGATTTTTGTTCAGGGAGTATTTTCAAAGGAAAGTTAATTCCAAAGAAATCTTCTTCAAAAGACTCTTACAAATTTTTTATAAGGTAAAGTAAATTTCAGTTCATGTTTTTATAAATTCCATAAATGTTTTTAAACCTTAATTTATTTATTTTTACTATAAAGTAACACGATTCTTTAATTTATCATCTATAGATTAAACAACCATGGGCAATAAGAGAAAACGTCAAAGAAAAGCTGATCGTAAACGTGATGATGATGATAATAGAGAGAAACAAAAACTCAGATATATTGCCAAAAAAGAAAGGGTTGCCGAAACGGAAGAGAGAACTATTGAAGATATAAATACAGATTTACATGATAATGTTGAAGAGATGGAAATTGAAAATAGAGTACAAGAAGAACAAATTGAAGTTGAAAAGAACATTGTAGAAGATGTAAATAGTGATTTACATGCTAATGTCGATAAAGTCAATATTGAAGATCAATTTCAAGATCCAGAAATTGGACCTGGTATGTATATATCATATATTTTTCAAATTCATTTTTTTATAATGAATTTTATTTTTTGATATATTTTAAATTAAATTTAACTTGATGTATAGGTACTTTTACTATTGATGATGAAATGTTAGAAGACATTGATTGCGACAAATATGGAGAAAAACTACCAATACATGTTGCACGATATCGTGCTACAAAAATTTATGATGAAGTTCTCAAGGATTACTCAATAGCACGACAAACACAAATTTTGAGATGTTTATAAGTGTCCAAGAAGTTAGAAGGTGCTACATCATTATTGGGTATTCACAAAGCGACAAAAGAGTCGAAATTGAAACAAAATGTGATGGAAAATATAGGTGATGCAATAAAAAAATTTGGAAAATCCAGGAAGAAAGATATCAGTGCTGCACGTAAAGCAATTCATACAGCAATTCTTTCAGCTAGTACTAAACAAAAGCGTTTGACAACAGAACTAGCAAAAGCAGTTGGAACATCAAGAAAGACATTACACAAACATAGCAAATTCAGAATGCAAATAGATGAAAATAATGAACTTGCTTGTTGGGCAATTATTTGTAGACAACCTTACAAAGATAGATTAGGAGCAGGTGTTAAAGATATTGTACAAGAATATTGGTTCGAACATGCTCGAGTTTCACCAAATTCAAGAGATGTGATATGCAAAAGAATATCACGAAATGTAAATGAAAGCCAACCAAAACATATAATGGACATGACACAAGTACAATTGTTCAATAAATTCAAAGAAGATCATCGTGGAATTAATATATCAATCACTACATTTGTGCAACAAAAACCATGGTATGTTCGACCTATAACTATACGTGATACATGTTGTTGCCGTTATCATGTGCAATTTCAGTTATATTATGACATGTTTCTTGAATTTGGTAAAATGTTTTGGACAAATTCACCACCTCCGCCGACGATACGTGAATTCATATCTCAAATTTTATGTGAGAGAAATCACGATGAAGTATTTTATTCAAAGAAATGTGTCAATGGAAAACATTGTCATCATTGTGGGAATTTGGTGCTATTCCACAATAAATATCCTATCGATAATGATCAATCGTTGTCAAATGTAAATGTTGATTGGAGGAGATACAAATACATCAACTATAGTACAAGTTCTAGTGATTCACATTCCAAAAGAATTGATTTGTTAGAAGACAAGATATGCGTCACAGATTTTCTCAAAAAATTTGAAAGCGAAATTTATAAATACACCCAGCATTCACATAGAGCATGATGGCAAGATCTTCAATTCAAACAGTCTCGTGAAATTTTTCCACCTGGAACAATTTTGTTAGTGGTTGATTTTGCTGAAAACTATACATTTGCTACACAGAAAGAGATACAGAGTGAATACTATCACTCTGACCAAGTTTCGATATTTGTCCATGTTGTATATAGACATTCTCAATAGGATGTTGATGGCATTGAAAGCACATGTGACAATCGAGATGTGATTAAAGAATATCACTTCTATATCAGTGATGATCGTACACACGATACACATTTTGTTCAACATTGTATAGAAAATATTTTCTATGACTCACTTAAAAAATGCGAAGTCAAATTCAATGAGCATTGGATATGGTCTGATGGATGTGTGGGTCAATTTAAATATTCACGATCATTTTTTTGGTTATGTCGACTTCATAAAGCACTGAACATTAAACATCGCTGGAATTTCTTTGAAACTGGGCATGGAAAAGGTGAGCATGATGGTGCAGGAGCATGCGTGAAAAGAGCACTTCGAAGATGGCAAATGAACTATTCTTCTGCACGATTTCATTCAGCTGCAGAGGTTGTCCAATGGTATCAATTAAATCTAAGCCATGATTATAATCAACAATCAAAAGATGTGCGCAGGTATGTCCACTATTTTTTTAATTTATATTATTTCTTGAAATTTAAAAAATGTATGTACTAACATTTAAGTACATGTACACTAACATTAAAAGTTGTTCTTTGAAAGTGATTCATCATTTATTGTGTATGTTTTTTTGGCTTGTTGGGATCCAAGATATAAATAGATCAATACCATATGACGCTAGCACCATACATGGGACTAGAGATCTTCACTCTATTCAAACAAAATCATTTCACAACGTGTTTGCATTTGATAGTAGAAAGCAATCATGCTTTTGTCATATTTGCATTGAAAATGTTGAGTCTACAGAAGTTTGTGAAAACATAACAAACAACTACGTAAAAGCTTGGAGACACACAGAGATTAATCCAAAAGGAAAAATGCCACTGGCAAGTGTAGAAGAATTAGAATCAGAAGAAATAGCAATATCGTTTGATGGCGATAGAATTTCAGATCTCGTCAGAGAAGGTAATAAACTTGTTCTTGACTTTTAAGTTAATTGTTCATTCTAGTCCATTGCCATAAATATAGTCAATTTAATTCATTTAAATACGCTCACACCAATTATAACTTGCGCAGGAGATGTTTTCGCTGTGATTGCACCTGTAGACAACAACGAAAATGTCAAATATTATTTGATGCGATGCACTGAAGGAAAAATGAAGTTATTGGTGGACTACAATGACAACGGATTTACATACGAAAGAGGATCCATCATTTTAAAAGGCTACTTTTTTCAGCAGACGCATATGACTAAAAATTATGTCTACTTTCAAGATTATGAGCCCGATGTTATATGTTGTCAGTATAGTCATTTAGTATGTGCATCTCGAATAAAGTTGATACAAGTTCCATCAAAAAAACAATTAAAAACCAAAAAATGGAAACTATCCATATGTGACCATGAACGGATAGTTGAAGATGGCATTCCATTGCGATGTTTTTAACTACATGGCAAAAATAAATTGATCTATATTTTTGTCCATGTCAATTGTTGTGTGCAATATATTTTTTGTCCATGTATCAAAATTGTTGTGCACAGTATATTTTTTCATGGAGTTTTTATGAATATTTTTTTGAATGACAATAAACATAAGAGCTTAAATGGATGTACTTTAACATGCTTAAAAATGAATTCAAATATAATTTGAAAATTCAAAAGTACTTTATTTGGGTCCCCATATGTCTTTTAGACCACTAAGGGATGAGATAACGGATGTGGCTATCCCCACTCCGCCCCGAATTTTTACTTTTGATAGATGATGCCAACGAAAAATCACAAAGAAACCTATTAAATTTTGTATTATTTTAATCCATCGAACATGTTTCTTTAATATACTTCACCACAAATATAATCTAAATGAATTTTTTAAAACAAGTTGTTCATCTATATAATTTTTAAATATATGATTGTTGCACAAAAATAATATATCTCTCACATGTATGTTCACATAACTGAAATCATGGCAAATGAAGATAACAATTATTTGATTTTTAATCACACACAAGAATTCCTGGATTGTGAAGCTTATGCTAAATTAGAGCAATGATTATTTACAACAAATCGATAAAAATTCATCGAATTGTTGTCTAAAATTCATTGCTCTAACTTAGCATAAACTTCACAATCCGGAAATCCTCACTTGTGATTAAAAAACAAAAAATCATTATCCCCATTTGCCATGATTTCAACATTTGAAAATTCACGAACTACAAAATACCTGAACAATGAACATATGAAAAACATTAGTTAAAATTTGAAATTTACATATGCACATCAAACAATAATCATACCAACATTAATTAAAATTTAAATCTTCATTCTTCTGGTTCAACACTTTCTCAACGTTCATTCTTTTCATAACATTTCTTAACATACAAATTCAACATTTCCAAACTTTAAATTGCACCTATCAAATGTTTCAATGTTTCATCATAACAACATTTTAATAACATGTATTCTCAACATAACAAATTGAAAACATTCCTTCTTCCATAACACCTCCCATTCATTCTTTCCCAACATTTCTTTTTCCATAACATACCTCCCATTCATTTTTTTCCCAACATTGATTCTTACCCTAACATTCATTCTCAAGATTGAACATTTCCTAACTTAGATTAACATTTTAACATTCCTAACACCTCCCATTCATTCTTTCCCAACATTGATTCTTACCATAACATTCATTCTCAACATTGAACATTTCCTAACTTAGATTAACATTTTAAACAAATTCCTAACACCTCCCATTCATTCTTTCCCAACCTTCATTCTTCCATAACATTTATTCTCATCATTCAACATTTCCTAACTTTATATAACATTCATTCTCATCATTCAACATTTCCTAACTTTAGATTGCACCTATCAAGACAATCTAAACATTCATGCAAAACACATTATAAACATTATCAAAACATTTTAAACATTCATTCAAAACATATTTTAAACATTTTACCAAACGATAATAATTAACATGTACTCATGTATAATCCAAAAAAAGTTAATGCACATGTGAGATCAATGTACATGTATACATATAATCAAAAAATAAATACCCTTCATGTCTGAACTACAATATATATATATCAACAAAAACAATAAAGTCTGAACCACTATCCATCTGGACCAATATCTTTCCACTATTTTCCACTAGGACCTTCCCTGGGACTCAACACAACCTACAATACACAGAAAAACAAATTATAAATCTAGATCATAAATTATTTAAACAATTTTAAACTAAATTCAAGATATTAAAATATTAAACTTATACTAAAAATACAATTCAATTATTAAAAAAGTCGTACATCAAATTCTTTGAATGCATGCCCACCACTTTTTTCCACTAGAGCCTTTCCTTTGGCTCCAAAGGATCTCAAAGAGCCAAGCTGCAACATGTACAAAAGTAATTTATAAATCCTAAAGCATGCAAACAATCTTCAAATAAATCCAAAAAATTTAAAACATTAAACTTATATCAAAGATTATTTCTAGAGAACAACAAAATTACCTCGGTGCCAATATCCGCATTCATTAAAGAGCCCACATATTCACCCCCAATTTCCAAATGGTCTTTCCTCTAAAATTTAAATTTTGTTAATGAATAAAACATAACTTAAATACATATAATAAATTATGCAATTAACTTAAAACTAAAACAAAAAAATTAAAATCATTAGCTCACAAGAAATGGTAAATCATCTAAAAAGTTGGAATCTAAAGAAACCTGCATAGATAAGTCAAATTAACAATAAGATACATTGATATTTATTAAAATTCAAACAAACAAAAAAAATCAAGTTAAATCATAAATATTATAATTAAAATACCTCTCCAAAACGCTCTTTATTTTGACTACTAGAGACTCGAAAATTATGTGCATTTAACATTCTAGAAAACTGCAAACAAAATACATTTGCTTAATATATTTATTACTATGTAGCAAAAAATTCAATTCAAAATGAATAATAAAAAATCAAATAGATTGTCATAGCATAATCAACAAACCTCTCCCATACTCGATGTGTCATTGGATAACACATTCGATGCTATATCTCGACAAGACTTAGCATAAGCCCTGAGATCATCGATGCTCAATGCATCTACCTCGTCATTCGTCTTGTAAACAAAATTTTGACGAACAGTAGCGCGAGCCCTTTCTCGACCCAAACCCACTTCTACTCCAACAAGAGCTGACACTAAACCATCACCTACCGATTCCCTTGCAACTGTCCCTAGTTGGGATGTGGGCTCCATCTCTGATCTTAAAGCCACAAGCCTAGGTGGACGAGGTATCTCAGGTGGAGGTTGAAGAGTCGTTGGGTCTCTGAGAGCACCTTTTCGATTATATATTCGTCCCTTTCCAACTCCATAAAAGTCAAAAGGAACATCAATATAGTTTGACTTCATACTTAAAAAAAAACTCTGCATAGAAAAATCTAGCAAAATAATTAGGAACCTCATCATTCCATGGCAGTCGACCATAAGCTGCAAGAAACCGATCATATATTAAATGTGCAATTTGAGGATGCTTAAAATATTTCACTTTCAACATTTTTCGCTTAAGGCCTTCTTTGAAATTGAACATTGAATTGGCTTGTTCTCTATTAACTCTCTCATTCACAACCTCCCACTTGTCTGGACCCATAACTTGTTCCCTTCGCCTGTGCATAAAATGAACAAAACCATTTGTAGTTGGTCCAAGTTCCTCATATGCATCAATGAATTTGTGCAAAGACCCCAAAACAATCTCTAGACTTTGTCGGCTCTCTGGAGGGAGATCTAAAGAACAAAGATCATTGATCAACCTGTCATAGTGGGATCTACAACTTTCAAGGATAGTTTGTTGCTCAACACCTTGCCATGGAAGCTCATCAGGTAAATCAGATGGATAAGTTGATATGGGTGTACAACCCTCAGCCAGAGGAACATATGTCGTCCTTGCTCTAGGAGGATCTTCAGGACCCTGCTCTGCACCCACACCTATTCCATTATCTACAATCCTATCTTGATCTTTGTCTCGCTCTGTCGAATTACGGACATCTTCTGAACCTCGCTCTGCTTCAAATATAGCCATAGTGAAGAGTTAAACTTGTCCAAAAGTTCAAAACACACAAAAATACAAATTATACATTCAATTAAACATTAATGTTCATACCAACAGACGGTTGAGATCGACGCTCTCCAACAGATGACAAAGGAGAATCATTTGTACCCCTATCAACTCGTTGGTGATCGGATGACTATGACCCATACAATAAACTCGAACCCGACGATGAATTCGACAACCTTGGACTACCAATTGGAACACCAATTCCTGATGAATGTGATGACCTCCTACGCTTTCCCCTTGAAGACTCCACTCTTTCCATTTGATATGATTTCTAAATTTACACAAACATTAACAAATTGAAATTGTACATGTTTATCCTACAAGCATAAAGCCATATCTTATAAAAAACTACAACAAAATGTAAGGGTGTCTAAAGTAGTATAAGCTAAGATTTTTTGTAAGTCCCTCTCCTAACTCTAATTAATTAACTACAATTCCTTAACATTACTACTATTGCAACGTAAAGACATACTTAAGAGTCATTTCATTATCAAATATATATTATAACACAATTAATTGTAGTACTATAGTAACCTTAAAAACTTTTCATCCATCAAATATGATTGAATTATATATCTCAATTAAAAAACATCTCACAATATATATATATATACACTTATTAGAAGATTTCTACTTCATATTTATGATAGAAAAATTTACACACTAAAGTTGTACATGTTAATTCTACAAACTTGAAGGTATATCTCATTAAGACCTGCATACCAAATGTAGAGGTGCATAAAGTTGTATAAGTTAATTTTTTTTGTGAATTCCTCCCCTACCACTCTAAGAGTAATACTATTGCACCATAAAGATAACATTAATTTTCATTTCATAATCAGATAAAAAGTATAATGCAGTTAATTGTAATAGTATAGTAACCTTACAATTTTTTCATCGATCACTTATGATTTTAATCTATATCTCAATAAATAAACATTACATAATATTCATAAAAAAAAAAATTAGGGAACTCTGTTCAAGAACAGAGAGGAAGAAATCTATTCATGAACAGAGTTGAAGAGCTCTGTTCATGAACAGAGTTCTTCAACTCTGTACATGAACAGAGTTGAAGAACTCTGTACATGAACAGAGTTCTTCAACTCTGTTCATGAACAGAGTTCTTCAACTCTGTTCATGAACACAACCAATAAAATTTACATGACTATTTTATGATTTAATTTAAAATTTATATATTTTGATGATAGTATGATGCACACTATAATGCTAATATGATACACTATCATGCCAATGGAAAGAAACATACACTTTTGATGCAAACACAATGCAAGTATAATGGAAAGTATTTACAAAGTTTCTTATTTTGAAAATAGTACTGCGCAAAAATGATACCGTGATGCAATTATATGGCACAAAACGATTCTACTATGATGTGTTCATGTTCATGAACTCTGTTCATGTACAGAGTTCATGAACATGAACTCTGTTCATGAACAGAGTTCATGAACTTGAACTCTGTTCACTGTTCATGAACATGAACTCTGTTCACTGTTCATGAACACTGTTCACGAACATAGTTCATGAACACTGTTCACGAACAGAGTTCATCAACACTGTCCTCGAACTCTGTTCACGAACAGAGTTCATGAACACTGTCCACGAACTCTGTTCATGAACAGAGTTCATGAACAGAGTCATGTTCATGAACTCTGTTCATGAACTCTGTTCATGAACAGAGTTCATGTTAAGGGAATAACGACTAAAATGATAAACAGATAATTAAAAATAAAAAAACTAAACAATCTAATTTGGAGAAAGAATAAATACCTGTAACCCAAACAGCTAGCGAAAACACTGTCAATCCGCGAAGCCTCGTCGGTTCAGACCAGAAACTCTCCAAACAACAAATATTTCCTTCACACAACACCAAATTATGTTGGCACCTGAAAACTATAAAAATAGGATAACAAAATCAAAACAAAACAACTCGACGAAAAAGCGTACCTTCATTAACTGTCAATTCAACATGAAAACCGCAAAACCAACAACACACCGATAACAGCACCGACAACACAAACGATCAATCCTGCCAACAAAGAAAATTTCATCAAGTCGTTACAGGTACAGATACTCTATAGACATCAAACTTCAAATTCTAAGACCAAAATCACCATAAAACAACTACTTACACTCGTAGCCATTGGATCCACGTCCTTAAGCCGAGCACAGATCCCCGCAGCACCCTCGCCGACGAACACAGCATCCACCGAGCGCTCTCGTCGCTTACATATCTTCCCGGCACCCGAAAACAGCTTTCACAGCCATCGTAAACAAGTTCCACAGCCTCGACAGGAAACAACAACAGCGCAACAGAAGACGAGCAAGCAGCGGCTGCAGAGCACCAACAGGAATAGAAGACGAGCAAGCAGCGGAAGGGGTGCACCAACAGAAGATGAGCAAGCAGCCGAAGGGGTGCACCAACAGCAAACGAACAAGAATGCCAACAGCGAGCGACGACGGAATGCAACGACAGAGTCGTCGTCACAAGCTTCGACGGCAAAGGGTGGCAAACACAACTGCGGGCCCAATGCGGGGTCCAGGAATTTCCAACAGAAAATGCCAAATGGCAGTCGAGGCCAGGATTTTATGCAGTAACAGTATTCGGCCGACCAATTCTTCGGCCGAATAATTATTCGGCCGAATAATTGTTCGGCCGAAGAATTATTCCGCCAAATAATTATTCGACCGAACAATTATTCCACCGAATAATTATTCGGCCGAACAATTATTCGGCCGAATAAACCAACAACCGAATTTTTTTTCCGTCCGGCAACAGTTTGCACACATATCAAGGATAGCCGTTAAACAGAACGGAGAAATGTTAATGGTTATTCGGCCGAATAACCTCTACATTATTCGGTCGAATAATGAAAATTGTTTGGCCGAATTATATTTATTATTTGGCCAAATAATAAATATTATTCCGCCGAATAACTTCCACTAAGACGATTTTGCACTAGTTTCTCACGAAAGTGTTACCCAGCTTCATGTTTTTACCCTTTACTCTGTGAGATTATGAACAAAGAACCTTCCAGTTATGAAGAAGCAGCAAAAAAGAAAGAATGGAAGGATGCCATGGTTGAGGAATACCAATCAATAATGAAGAATGATGTTTGGGATGTTGTCCCAAGACCTAAAGAGAAGTCTGTTGTGACTTCCAAATGGATCTACAAAATCAAGCATGTTGTAGATGGCTGTGTAGAGAAATACAAAGAAAGATTCGTAGCTTGTGGCTTCTCTTAGAAAGAGGGAGTAGATTATGAAGAAAACTTTGCACTTGTAGCCAGGTATACTTCCATCAGAACAGTACTTGCCCTGGCTACAGCAATGAAATGGAAAATACACCTGATGGATGTCAAGACTGCTTTCTTGAATGGTGTAGTTGAAGAGGAAGTATATGTGGAGCAGCCACTCGGTTTCGAAATACATGATAGGGAGTCATATGTGTGTAGATTGAAGAAAGCCTTGTATGGCTTAAAGCAAGCTCCCAGAACTTGTTATGCTAGGATGGACAGTTTCCTATCTAGTTTGGGCTTTACCAAGAGTAAAGCAGATTCCAACCTTTACTACAAGGTTGAGGAAGGGAATCCTGTGATTCTACTCCTGTATGTAGATGACTTATTTGTAACAGGAGATGACAGATTGATTGCAGATACTAAGAGGAAGCTTGCTGCTGAGTTCGATATGAAAGATTTGGGAATGATGCATTATTTCCTAGGTATGGAGGTGTGGCAGAGTGCAAGTGGGATCTTCCTTGGTCAAGGGAAGTACACAGTAGATATCCTGAAGAGATTCGGGATGATGGATTGCAAGGCAATGGTCACACCTATGGCATCGAATCTGAAGCTTCTATGTGATGCTTCATCTGAGCCAATTGATGTCTCTATGTATCGTCAGATTATTAGGTCCTTGATGTACATGATGAACACGAGACTAGATATTTGCTTTGCGGTGAACACATTAAGCCAGTTCCTGACGGATCTGAGGAGTGTTCACCTGGTTGCGGTAAAGCATGTTCTCAGGTACTTGAAAGGTACAGTGGATTATGGGCTCAAGTATGAAGCGAATCAAAAGTTTAACTTGCAGGGTTATGTTGATTCAGATTGGGCTGGCAGTGCTGCAGATAGGAAGAACACATCTGGCTGCTGCTTTAGTATGGGATCAAGTGTGATCTCTTGGTTTAGTAGGAAGTAGCCCTGTGTAGCATTGAGTACAGTTGAGGCAGAGTATGTTGCAGCTTGCTCAGCTAGTTGTGATGTAGTATGGCTACAGAAGCTACTGTCTGAGTTATTTGATCTCCCATTGGATGCTACTGGTATCTTCTGCGATAACCAGAGTTGTGTGAAGCTGTCTGAGAACCCAGTGTTTCATGACAGGTCGAAACACATAGAGATCAAATATCACTATATCAGGGATATGGTGCAGAGAGGATCTGTGAAGCTTCTGTATGTTGTGATGGACAAGCAGATTGCAGATGTGCTGATGAAGCCACTAGCCAGGGTGAAGTTCGAGTACTTCAGGGAGAGGCTTGGTGTTCTTCAGATCGAGGACACTTCGAGGAAGAAGTGATGGACACATTTGTTGAAGCCATTCCAAGCATGTTGGAAGGAGGATCCTTCACATGGCTATGGATATAAGTGTTGGATGATGAGAATTAGGATGATGTTCTATTTTTTGCTTTGTATGATCAGTTGGATCATTTATATGTATATGTATGTACGCATCATGTTGGATGCTGGATATGATCAGTTGGATCATTTATATGTATGTACGCATCATGTTGGATGCTGGATATGATTGGTTGGATCATTTATATGTATTTTGTATATGCATCATGTTGGATGCTTGGACCATGTATCTGCATATGTATCAGGTGGATACATTGTATGATCAGGTAGATCATGTATATTGATATGTATCAATTATGATTAGGTAGATCATGTATGTTGATGGATACATTGTGTGGATCATGTATCTATGTATCAGGTGGATACACTATGTATGATGATATGTATCAGGTAGATACTTGGTGTGCATCAGATGGATGCATTGTATTATCAAGGTGATCGTGGATGACGAGCTTCTCCAGGTGACATGCAGTAGGATGTTGCAGTGATGATGATCAGGATGATAATGTGTATATCAGGATGATGTATGGTGGGTATCATATGATACTTTATGGTCGTGGATCAGGTTGTGCAGATGAGCATGTTTGGGAGATCCTATAGGTCGGAGTTGCGTACCCATAATAGCTTGGGATGCTCTTTCGAGACATTGCTCTGGGAGGACATGTAATTTGTGCCCTGGGAGATCTTCAGGTCAGAGTTGTGTACCCATAACATCCTGAGATGCTCTTGCAAGGTTTTTTCCTATGGCATGTAATTTGCTCCTGGGAGATCTGGTTAAGATGAAAAAGGCCTCAGATGCTTCAACCAGGTTTTGCCATGACCACATGTAATTTGCTCCTGGGAGATCTGGATAGGATGAAAAAGGCCTTAGATGCTTCAACCAGGTTTTGTGGTGGACCACATGTAATTTGGTCCTGGGAGATCTGGACAGGATGAAAAAGGCCTCAGATGCTTCAGCCAGGTTTTGTGGTGAGATCACATGTAATGTGCTCCTCGGAGATCCGAAAGGTAGAGCTGTGTGCTCGTAACAGCCTAGGATGCTTCAGCCAGGTTTTGTGATGGGTCACATCTAATGTGTTCCTGGGAGATCCTACAGGTAGAGATGTGTGCTCGTAATAGCCTGGGATGCTGCAGCCAGGTTTTGTGACGCACGTAATAAGTCCTGAGGATTCCATAGTATGGCCAGTGATGACAAAGACCTATAGGTGGTGGGCCTACATCCAGTATGAAAAAGGACTGGCTCTGTAGAACTTCCTATGACGAGTAGAGTCAGAGATTGGTTGAGATAGCAGCAGCAGTGACGATGATGATTACGATGCATTGATGACGATGATCCCGAGAAAAAGACTTGTCTAGTAGAAATGTGTCGAGAAATACCTTCCTAGTTAAGAGGGAGTGTTGATGTATATGTAACTTCGGAATGTATTTCATCTATGTATTTCATATATATTTTTTGTACCCTTATAAGAGATGTGTTATTCCTCTATAAGGAATTGTTGTCATGTGGATTGACAATTGTCGCAAGTGTGTGTACTTGGTAACAGTTTATTAGACCACCATGTGTGGGGTCAAACCTGAAATATATATTATATTGTGGATGTACCTAGCTAGACAAGTCGGCCCCATAAGGTCACTGGGCAAACAGGTTAGTATAAATAGAGATCGGGAGATCTCTATTTTCGTAATTCAGAAAGTCACACTTCTCTCACTCAGAAAGTGGCGCACTAGTTAGGAGGAGGATCATCTGCTACTAGGAGACTATCTCAGTGTATTTTGGTTGTACTTTGGTTGAGCCATTGCTCTCTCTATCTCTGAGGAAGTTGTGGGGTTTTTCACCTTAGGGTTTTCCCCACGAAAACTTTGTGTCTCTTGTCTCTCATGCTTTTGATTCTTGTGATGCTTGTCATGCTTATTGTGATTCTTATGCTTTGATATACTGTATATGTTATTCTCTCAATGAAGATCCTAGAGTATTGTGAATTAATGCTCAAAATTTAACATTGGGAACATCTGGCTCGTCTTTCTTCATTCCCAAGAGGTCATAATCCTCCCATTTACAATCTACTATCTTTCCCAGCAAATTCTTAGCAATGTTTACATGCTTTGAGATAGGTGACAGCGGGATGTCATGTCTCGCATTGTTGGACAATTTAAACACAGGGGCATTCAGTGTCCGTGGGGAGATATGTTTAGGTGTCATCTTCAAAGGTTCTATCTGAAAGACTGGTGATTTCTGTGCCGAGGATCCCATCTTTATGATGTTGGATCGAGGTGCAGTTACAACTTTTCCCTTATCTTTTTCTTTTTCCTGCATCGTCGGATTAATTCTTGGTGATCTGTGGGATCCTTCACCTTGTTCTATGGAGACCTTCTTAACTGGAGTTTTCATTAACTACTGAATCCCTCCGTGCTTCTTCAATGGCCAGTTCTTCTTCTCTATAGGCAGGTTCGGTCATTCACAAATGAGGTAGCGGCTAAGGTAGATATAATACAGATGGCTACTAGCTCAGAGAGGTTAATCGCAAGAAAATTCTAAGTGCTTGGTAATGCCCGCGAGTCTCCCAACGGTGTTATTTATAAGTGCATCAAACCCTCTCCTGCACCATTCAACGGCTAGATAAGCATTTAATGTGGTGTCCGTTGGCGAATTTGAGTGGATCCTTCGATCTTTCTATCGTTAGCATGCTCAGAACGGCTATCTTTGCTTTAAATGTGGAAGCGGTTGCTGCAATAGTCATCTAACAGCTATCTTTTTGAAAAGCCATGCAATGGCTATTTTTCTCTGGGTGCTGCGCCGAACTACGCAGCATGCCATCTGCAACCCTGCGCGGCTACTTCGCAGTGCCAAAAATTTCAAACTGCGCGGCTTCCACTATACATATATATTTTTCTTCTTCTTCTTCTTTTTCTTCTGTGCAGCTTCAACAGTGCTGTGCGGTACATAGATCATTCTTCTTATCATACCTTCTTCTTTTTATCATACATGTATAGACTCCTTTACATTTCTAGTGTCCACTTTCAACTGTACTTGACACTTAGAATTTCCTTCCTTTGTTCGTTATTTAGGGTTCTACGAAGCAGTGCTATCATGGTATAGCTTTAGCCTTCTTCCATTTATCAAAGTTGGCAAGGTATCACCAACTAAATTGGCTAACTGGACTGCACCAGTGTTAGTAACATGTATCACAGTATATGGGCCAAGCTAATGCATCTTAAATTTACAAGGGAATTTCATGAATTTGCTATCATACAGGAGGACTAGATCACCTACCTGAAAACACTTGTTCTTTATATGGCGATCATGCCATGCTTTCTTGCGGTCCTTCTGAGCTTGCTGGTGGAAGCCTGCGATGAAGTGATCTTCCTCCAGGCCCAGTAAGTGTAGTAATATTTCTTCTAGAGCTTCGGAGTCTGCCATCCCTGTAAATGCAGCGATTCTCAAACTAGGGAGAATATTTTCCATAGGCATTATAGCCTCCTTCCCATAAACCAACCGAAAGGGTGTCTGTCCTGTCAATTTCTTGCATGTGGTCCTGTATGCCCATAGCACAGATGAGACATGCAGGTCCCAATTGTCTCTATTTACATTGCACACCTTAGTGAGTGCGTTCTCCAATATTTTATTGAAAGGCTCTATAGTACCATTCGCCTGTGGATGATATGGAGTAGTATGCTGATGATGAATGTAGAATTCCTCTGTAAGAACCTCAATAGTCTTGTTCAAAGAGTGAGTACCTTGGTCACTCATCAAAATCTTCGGACAGCCAAATCTAGGGAGTATTTCTTCAAAAATAAACTGCGCAATAGTACTAGCGCTGCAGTCCTTAACTGATTTTTCTTCTCCCCATCTAGTGAGGTAATCCATAGCAGTAATAATATACCTTGCACCCGTTCTTTTTCCTGGTGGGTTTATAGGAACCACAAAGTCTATTGCCCATTTTTCAAATGGTTGCAGTGTCAACTGTGGATTCAATGGCATCTCATCTCGGCATGATGGTTTTCCTATCCTCTAATAAACATCACAATTCCTGCAATGCTCTTTGGCATCTTTATGGATTGTAGGCCACCATAGCCCTGTGCGCAATATCTTCTACACAGTAGTCCTTCCTCCATAGTGACCTCCCGCGATTCCTGAGTGTGCGTCGGCTAGAATAAATGGCTTCTCATGATCGAGTACGCACCTGCACATGACTTCATCCGGCCCAAGTTTGTATAACTGACCTACAATTATAGTGAAGTCCGCAATGCGCACCACTAACTTTTCTTTCGCTGGACGGAGAATTCATGGGGTGTCAGCCCTGTGGTTAGGAAGTCAATGATGTCCTTGTAATAATCATTGAAAACCTATATACTGAATAACTGCGCATCAGGCAGACTATCTTCAATATTCATCGGCTCCTCTCCTGACTCGATCCTTAACAGATGATCAGGTCCGAAGTTCAGTCTACCTGGCTTGACAATAATTCAAAGTCATATTCCTGGAACAGCAATAGCCATCGGCATATGCGTCCCCCTAACACTGGCTTGTTGACCAAATATTTCAACGCAGAATGGTCAGTAAACATAAGGAAGTGCAATCCCAACAAGTAGTGTCTAAATTTCTGTAGGGCATATACCATCGCAAGGCCTTCCCTCTCAGTAGTAGTATAGTTCTTTTCTATTGTTGAAAGCTTTCTGCTAGAAAATGCAATAGGGTGGTCAATACCTCCCTCTCCTGGCTGAGCTAACACGATCCCCAGGGAAATACATGATGTGTCAACATGGACATGGAATGGCTTCGTCCAGTCTGGAAAGACTAGAATAGGCGCAGTGACCATCTTTTCTTTTAATGTGTCAAAACCCTGTTCACATTTTGCGTTCCAAATGAACGGTGTGTCTTTCTTCAGCAGCTTCTCCATTGCTGCGGTTATCTGTGCATAACCCTTTATAAATTTCCTGTAATATCTAGTATGGCCTAATGTAGATCGCAACATCTTGACCGAATTTGGTGTTGGTAAGTTTGCAATAATTGGAATCTTTGCAGCGTCTACCATCAGTCCTTGCTTACAGACAATGTGGCCAAGTAAAATTCCATAGGGCACACAGAAAATACACTTTTTCAAATTCAAGGATATTTGATGCTGTCGACACTTCTCGAGCATCATGTAGAGATTTGCGCAATGATTTTTCAATAGACCAAATACAGTCCAATCATCAAAATATGCTTCTAAAAACTTGTGCATAAAATCTTTAAATGATGCGACGACGACTCTAGAGAATATGGCAGGTGCGTTCTTCAGCCCAAAAGGCATGACGGTGTACTAGAATGACCCCTGTTCCGTAGCAAATGTTGTCTTATGCCTATCCACAGGATCAATCCTGATCTGATGATAACCAAAGAAACCATCAGTGAAAGAGTATGCTTCATTTCCTCCAATGTTATCAAGCACTTCGTCTGTAAATGGAGTGGGAAATGGGTCGTGCATGGAAGCATCATTCAGCTTTCGAAGATCCACACAAATCCTGATCTCGCCTTTTGCTTTCTTGTCTTGAACAACCATGGGGCTAATCCATTCGGATGCTTCGACTGGTTTAATGATTCATGCTTCTAGCATCTTATCTTGCTCTGCGCGGACTTTTTCCTTATAGCACGGATTCAATTTGTATGGCCTCTGCTTGATAGGCTTAGCACCTGGTTTTAAAGGTATTTTCATGACCCATAGGTCTCCCAAAATTCCTTTCATTTCTGTAAATTTTGTTGGAAAAAGTTCCTGATACTCATGTATGGTATTTGCGATCTCTGCAATAGTCTGATCGTCCCAATAATCTCCTATTGATGCGAACTTCGGCTCTTTGTCTGTTCCAATGTTCACTTTTTGTGTTTTTACTAGTCTAGTCATATCTGGGATTTCCAATGGAGGTCCTTCTACCTCACGTGCTCCTTCTGACTCTGGTATATCTATGTTGCATGGGTCCTCCTCATCGTCTTCATTTGTATCATTGGTATCTTCATCTAAGTTGTAAAACTCGATTAGGTGCTCTTGATGTTCCTTCCATTCTGACTGTAGGTGCGTGGGAATGCACTCTGTCCCAAAAAACTCCTGCAATTGTATGTTTTGATGATGACAGTCATCCTAGAATATGCGCTTCTTCATTAGCTGTAATGCTTCATGGATTAATGGATTCTCATCTTCAAAATTGAAGTCCTTCTGGAAGTTTGTAGCGAGCAGATCCCAATTAGTGAGTTCACTGCGCAACTCTAGGTCGAGGTACCATTTTTCTGGGATACCCGCATCAAATGTATGTATAAATAAATGTACCCATTCTATAAGTGGTCTTTCCACCCATGCCTTTGAACAGATTTCAATGTGCTGACTAGGGTCTGTCTATCCATTATACTTTTGAAAGGGTAAAGTAACCTTTTCGGTGAACCGAATCTGCATCTTAGTTCTACATTGATCCCAAGTGGTCAATGTTTTCTTATGTGCATTCCACCATCTGTCAGATGTATTATGCAATGCTATATCTAAAGCTGGCAGTCTATGCTCATCTGGTATAGCTGTAGTATATTCCCTTATGAAACTGTAAACATTAGTAGAACCATCATATGTGGGAATAGGACTCACCTCTTTTCCGATCCAGCGCAGTGATTTCATAACTTGCGCACATCTTATTGCTGATACTTCATGCATGCGGCTTTGCCAATTCTCTAGTCCTGTATCCGAGTCAGAGATACAAGAAGTGTCACATTGCCAGTTGAGCATACCATCCGCAATGGGATTAATGTAGTCTTCCTTGTTCGTAGTCAGCTGGTATAGTCGGTCTAAATCTTGAGCTTGGGATTCCTCCTGAATCGACTCACTGTATGTATCACCATCTTTAGGATCCAATGGTGCGATGACCCTAAGATGGTTTCCTTCAAAGATCATATTCTTTGTCTTCAAATTTATGATAGCCAAGTTATCCATAGCCCAATCAATTCCCAATATTGCTGGAAAAGGTTGACTATCATCCACAATTTCAATAACCTCAAAGTCTGCATGACTCTATAATCCGTCAATCTCAACTACTACATTAGCTAAGCAGCCAAAAGGTATGACCTTCTCCTGATTAGCCATTTGTAACTGGATAGGTGACTAGAGCAACTTTGGTCGACCCATATGCTGCCATGTCTGCTTAGTTAAGACATTCACTTTTGATCCCAGATCAAGGATGACTTCATCCATTTCAAAATCTCCTATCTGCATAGTAAGCCTCATCTCTCGGCCTGTTATTTTTTTATTCCTTATATGATGTACAGTGCTATCTGGAGTCTCTGTTGCAATTTGAGGTTCATACTGGCTGATAAGATTCTGGAGCTCTACAATGGCTTTTTTGCTTTTTAGTAACTTCATGCAACTTCGCAAGAACTGTGCAACAGAAGTATAGACATCTGTCGCAGTACTTGTTTTGTCATACGGAGCCGCAATGTCTTCAACATGCGGTGTTTCACTACACAGCGGGATCCTTGATGACTTATCTGCTTGTTCTCTAAAGGTATCCCACGCGTCAATGAAGATCTCTTTATTCTTCTGTAGGTTGAGAGGGGGTGCTTTTCCTGGAGCTTTCCTTATCCATACTGTTTCAAGGGGATCCTTCTTCGTATGTGCTTCCCTTGATGTTGAAGCTTCCGCTCCTCTGTCGCAGCCTATCTTAGTGCCACTGCGCGTGACCACGTTAATGCTCGGATCGATTGGTTTATTCTCTACTACGATCCACTAGACCTTTGGATTCACAGCCTCTATTCATCTTCTCTTCTGCATTTCCACCTCTAATATTGGGCAATCTTCAATGACATGCTCAAACGATTTATAATAGTTGCACGTAGTGCATGGGTTAACACAATCTCTAGACACATGCCCGGGTTGGCCACAGTTATAACAAATGACTTGGCCGCGGCCTCTTCCTTGTGTCGGACCAGCATTTCTTCCTTTGCCGTGGTATCCACCACCATGACCTCTGTATCCTCCTTGGTCATATTGTGCATTTTCTTGTTTTGGCTATGTATCTTCTTGTACGCTGTACAAGCCAACGCCTTGCATTGAGTCCATATCCCTTTTTCTTTCATTCATTAATTCATATGCGCGGCAGTTGGATTCATCATGTCCAACTGATTTACAGAAATTGCAGTATAAATTCTTAGGAGTTTTCACATATTTCTGGATTAGGTAACAGTCTTCAGGTCTAAATCCTATGTTTCTACAAATTTCACACCATGGGGCCTAATTCTGATTTAATAGGTTAGGTGCACCACTATTAATATAGTCACAAAATAGAGGGCAATGCTCGCGGTCATGACCTTCTCCTTTACAACTTGTACACCAGACCTCCTATCTAGGTTCATATCTTTGTTCTTTACCATTTTTCATACTTTGCAGTTCAAGTGTGAGGGTGGTCAGCTGGTTCTGGATCTAAGAGATCCCAAAACTAGTATCCCCGATTGGCGAAGCTTCCAGCTTCATTGCAATTTCCAAGGCATCTGCCTGGCATAGAACCTTCTCCTCCATCAATGGTAATCTGATATGGGGTAATAGCGCGGCAATGAACCATTCTTTATGCTGTTCTGGTGGTATAACAAAACTTACTTGGTCTACTAAGGTCTTAAATTTCTGATCAAATTCCCTGACCGTTTCAGTTGGTCTCTACTTTATTTCCTTCAACTCAGTTATACACTGAGACTCAGACTTAGGTTTCTTGAACTCTGCCACCAGTGCGACTTTAATTTCTGAGAGGGTTCTTGACTGCACAGTAGAGTATTTCATAAACCAATGTAGCTCTCTATCCCTGAAGGTGGTGATGAGCTGTGCTTGCTTCACAGCATCATCCTGGATTTCTCTTACACTCCATACGGCTTCACAAAGGAACCAATGTTGATTAGGGTCTTCTAGGCCAGTTCCTTTGAATATTGGCAGTTTCATATCAGTGTTTGCCATTGTGCTACTAGGTGGTGGGGCACTGGGATTAGTGTGTGGCTGCTGTAAAGGGATCTGCGCAGTAAATACAAATGGGAATATCGGGAGAGATGGAATAGGCTGAGTCTTCTGCGGGGTGGGCTGTGTAGCGGGTGGGTTCTACGATAAGAGTGGCGCGGTTTGTGCAGCCGACGGATTCTTAGGGGTAAATGGTCATACAACTTCGCTATCAAGATCGCAGGGGATCTCAGTATCTATACGAAGTTTAGGGCCTTCTGGATTCTTATTAATTTTATATCTCTTACCACTTCTAAGAGTATGTGTCTCTTCGTCAGAATCAATATATGTATTGTTTATCATGACAAACTTCAAGCATATTACTACATTCTTAAAACACCTTTCTTAGCTAACATCATCTTAATGTATAGACTGAGATTGTTCAGAAACTTACCTTGGAATCCTCTGAAAAAGTGTGCTTCTGCTTGGCTGTAGGATTTGAGTGTGTCTACAGCAAATTTTGTTACAAATCCTTCTAGCATTTGATCGACCCAATAATCAACTGTGTGTGACAACGAGCTGTCTAACACTTTAAGCTGTGCTGTGAGCTCGGGAGTCCACTCCGTAGGAACTACTCCTTGGAAACAGTTTTTCTTCTCTGCGAGCTGCCAGATCCATGCATGCATCTCATTTGGAAACGATGCACAAAATATCTCGTGAATATCGTCCAACAGATATCTATCCGACAACTGTGTGTCGCTTAGATGTGGATGTCTATTTTCTTGTTTGTTAAAATCGCTTATGGTCTTATCCCACCAAGCTTGGATTTTTCTCTTTCCAGGATGCCAATAGTCAGATCCTTCGGGGAACTGATATTCTTCTTCACACATCGTGATTGCAACTCAATGGAACCATTTCAACTCATCATGGATTCTAGTGCGGCAATGGAACCATTTCAACTCATCATGGATTTTAGCACGGCAACGGAACCGTTTCAACTCATCATGGATTCTAGCGCGGAAACATGACCATTTGTTGGCTTAAACTGACCCAGAGGTTTCCAATTAGACCTAGGTTCTTTGCGGTTCTCTCTTTGACCAACAAAACCCCTTCGCACTGGCCCTTTCGGCAACAACCTATGAGCAGGTTGAGGTCTCACCCGAGGTGTATCTTTATGGGGTACTGCGGAATTAGGTTTGCACAGTAAATGATGATTTGTTTATTTGAACAAGCTATGCAGCGCAGGATAGAAGGAGTGCACTGCGGGGAAAAGTTATGCGGTGCACAGAAAGATCTATGCTGCGAGCAATACTGCGTGGTGGAGGCAACACTGCGGGCCACACCAAGGGTTTCTTACTACTGCGAATCTTCTACTGGAACTGCGAATTACCCACACTTATCGTCTACTTGGAAGATCTTGGAAACTTTAAGGCACTGAAATGAATATCACTCATCCATTCATTCAGGCACTTACTGGTTATCTTTCTAGTGTTCATTCTAGAACTTGGATTATTACAATGTGAACCGAAATGATAAACATGATTAACTGTGCTGTGTTCCTTCACTGTGCTTAAGAAAGTATTTAAACTTAAATGACTGATTCACGACCATAACATAGAATTGAAATGTTTGCCATTCATCTGCTTCCGTGGAACCTAGCATATCATTCCCAAACTTCTCCTATTGGTAAATGCATATCAAAGTTCTCATACTACAACATGCAAGGAAACATTCAAGCATTCATTCTACAAAAAATACATAAATCATTCATTCATAAACATCATCAAAGAACACAGGATTTAATGTGGTTCACTTCCCCGGATGGAAAGCTACGTCCACAAGAACGGTTGGTAATATATTTCTTTTATAAGGGATGGGGCAATCGTTCTTAGTCTATGCACTCAATTACAGACTCTCCTTTCTCTCGGCTAGGTCTCTGCGCACACAGCTGCAGAGCCTTTACAATACTCTCAGCTCGGAGAGATTTTACAATAAAAAAGGGTTATCTTCTTAAATTCTCAGGAACAACAAAAGAACAACAAGCCAAAAAGAGAAGAACACTGAGAACCCGAACCCCCTTCCCATACAAAATTTCTTCTTAAATAGATCATGCCCGAAGGTTATGTCTGTATAATGTCGAAGACCTAAAACCCAAAACCCTAAGGGTTTTCAAAACTGCACCGGTTTTCCAAACCAGCTTGCTGGCTCCTGGTAGCATCTTATTGATCATGGCGGATCTCCACGTCCTCGTTCTGTCGCTATCAGCCTTCCTTTCGCATGCGTGCCTACAGGATACTTCTACCGAACCGTTTATCTCTAATGGTTTTACCTTCTAAGCGTGCCAAACGTCTCTTTCCTTAAAAACCCATGCGTGGTCGCCTTCCTATTTTTCCTACGTCCGCCACTCGCAATCCTGAAATATATTTCTAAAAATGGCCTTGATACTTGTCTAGCACACCACTCGGCGAGGTCAGGCCTATAGTAAGGCCTAGACGACTCTGGAGTAGTTTAGTTAGGTGGGGATGACATGGAAAAATGAGGCATTGGGAGGTCTGTAGAAGATGTCCAGTAAGATGCTGAAGGACCAACAGCTGCTGTAGGGTCGTCCTGTTAAAATTTAATATGCTAAGATAGAAAATAGCAGCATTACATTCCATTTCACAATAATAGCATATACAGGATCACTGAAGAAACAACAAGCACAGCATAAACACAAGAGACACAAATTTATCCTGGGAAACCCTCATGGGGTAGAAAACCCAGTAAAGCTTCCTCAATATAGATGACCAGCAATATACAAAGATGCAAACTAAAGACATGATCTCCTCCTCCACCATAGCAGACCTCTCCTCCACAAGTGCGCCTCTCTCAAGTGAGTGAGTGTATCAAATGAGGAACATACCTCCTCTATTTATACACTACACTGACATGTATTTTACACAAGTACATGTAGGCTCGTATTTAACCATTAGGTTAAATACCCTATTATAACTGACTGGGCCGACCCCCACATGGTGGGTCTAATAACCCTAGTTACCACAACCAATTCGGAGGAATAAACATCTCCGGATTCATAGTATAATCACATCGGAGGTATGGAACATCTCCTGTTTCATGCTGGATGTATCACATCTACAGAGCCAGCCTTGTTTCATGCTGGATGTATCATATATACAGAGCCAGCCCTGTTTCATGCTGGATGTATCACATCTATAGAGCCAGCCCTGTTTCATGCTGGATGTATCACATCTACAGAGCCAGCCCTGTTTCATGCTAGATGTATCATATATACAGAGCCAGCCTTGTTTCATGCTGGATGTATCACATCTACAGAGCCAGCCCTGTTTCATGCTGGATGTATCACATCTACAGAGCCAGCCCTGTTTCATGCTGGATGTAACATATATACAGAGCCATCCCTGTTTCATGCTGGATGTATCACATCTACAGAGCCAGCCCTGTTTCATGCTGGATGTAACCTAGAACAATTCTAGGATTTGTCATGTACATTTTGAACCGAGGTCCAGGGACGATCCAGTCCTATCATGTACCTTTTGAACCGAAGTCCAGGGACGATCTAGTCCTATCATGTACCTTTTGAATCGAAGCTCAGGGACGATCCAGTCCTATCATGTACCTTTTGAACCGAAGCTTAGGGACGATCCAGTCCTATCATTCAATTCTCGGAGACCTCATGTCTACGGCTCAATTCAAAGGACTAAAGTCCGAGGACGATCCAATCCTCTTACCTGTTCATTCAGGATTTTGTTCTCGGAGACATCATGTCTATGGCTCTCTTTAGGACTGAAGTCCAGGGATGATCCAATCGATGATCCAATCCCCTCAAGTCCACCAAGGACTTCATTCTCGAAGACATACGTCTACGGCTCTCTTTAGGACTGAAGTCCAGGGATAATCCAATCCCCTCAAGTCCACCAAGGACTTCATTCTTGAAGACATACGTCTACGGCTCTCTTTAGGACTGAAGTCTAGGGATGATCCAATCCCCTCAAGTCCACCAAGGACTTCATTCTCGAAGACATACATCTACGGCTCTTCTTTCGGACTGAAGTCCAGGGATGATCCAATCCCCTCACATGTTCACCAAGAACTTCATTCACGAAGACATACGTCTATGGCTCTTCTTTCGGACTGAAGTCCAGGGATGATCCAATCCCCTCACATGTTCACCAATAACTTCATCAAAACATGTGTTAATCATGTATCCTCATCAAAACATGTATAACAAAACATGTATCCTCATCATCAAAACATGCATAACATCAATCATCAAAAGCATGTATACATCTATCATCAAAAACATGTACACATCTATCATCAAAAGCATGTATACATCTATCATCAAAAGTATGTATATCTAACATCAAAAGCATGTATACATCTATCATAAAAAACATGTATACATCTATCATCAAAAGCATGTATACATCTATCATCAAAAGTATGTATATCTAACATCAAAAGCATGTATACATCTATCATCAAAAGCATGTATACATCTATCATCAAAAGAAAAAATATAAGATTCCTAAATCTAAATAATTCTAAGTAACTAGGTGCAGTAAATAGGTAACCTCATCATTGATGAGACAGACTTGTTATCAAATACTATGCTACTCCCCCTTTCGAGGAGGGTCCTTCTGGACTATACCAAGCTTGTCTCGGAAGTATTCAAACTTTACTCGAGATAGAGGTTTAGTCAAGATATCAACAATCTGATCCTCAGTGCTTATATACTCGAGCTTGATAGCTCCTCTCTGCACCATATCTCGTATATAGAAGTATCGAATCTCTATGTGTTTTTGACTTATCATGAAATACAAGATTTTCTATCTTGATGTAGTTTTGAATGTCACACATAATCATAGTGGAATCCATTTCTAAGTCAAACACTCCATATAATAGCTTCTGAAGCCACACTGCTTCATAGCTGGTAGAGCAGACAGCTATATATATTCTGCTTCAGCAGTACTGAGAGCCACACTAGATTGTTTCTTGCTGAACCATGAGATCATGGTAGATTCAAGACTATAACAACCACCTAATGTACTCTTTCTATCTGAGGCACTTCCTGCCCAATCAGAATCTGAGTAACCATGTAAACGGAATATAGACCAAAATCTAATGTACCTTTTAGGTACCTCACTACATGCTTTGTAGCTATTAAGTGAACCTTTCTAGGTTCTACTAGATACTGACTTAGGGTATTTGTAGCAAAGCATATATCTGGCCTAGTATTTATTAAATACATCAATGACCCAATGATTTGTCTATATAGGGTTAGGTCCACTAAATCCGATGAGTCATTAACTAATAACTTCAAGTTGGATTCCATGGGAGTGGCCATGACTTTATACTCCAACATATCAAATCTTTTTAGAAACTTCACAGCATACTTACCTTGATTTAAAAGATTCCTTTTGGATCTTGCCATACTTCTAGACCTAAGAAGTAGTGCATTAATCCGAGATCTTTCATTTTCATTTTTGCAGCCATTTTCATGATTTGTTTCTCATTCCTTGTCAGAAAGAGATCATCGTCATACAATAATGGTATGATAGGTTCATCATCCATAACCTTAAGGTAAAGGTTAGGATCAACTTTACTTCTGGTAAAGCCCAAGCTTTGTCATGAAGCTGTCAATTGTCCATTATTCACACTCTGCATTGAGTGATCTTCTGCATATCTATCTGTGCCATCACTCGTCAGATGGGTCTACTAATATGAGCCTCAAAATCATTCGAACTCTCAGGTGAGTCCCTTCTTGCATCCATGTCATATGTGTATAGAATCCATATTTAACCTTGTAGCAAAGGTTGAGATCCACATTACCCATGATGATCATTAAGCTCATCAATTGACTACCAATCCTGGGTACCCATATAGAACCTGATTACATTATTAAGAGAATGGTCTTATCTTGGAGCAAAACATCTCATCATGATTCTCTTCCTCTTTCTAAGAGAATCTCTTAACCACAAGCTTTCTATAGTGTGTTTGATTTGTAAATATTTTGTTGAACATCCATCGCTTGTTCAGAGTTCATCATTCATCGTGATCTTTCCTACAAATCAAAATTAAGTACATGATTAGTAATACTTCATAATCATCAAATCATATTGACATGATAACCTATTATGCATACATATATCATTTACATAGTTATGCAACTATTTTGACCAATACTTTGGCACAACACTTTCCCATATCCTGTATGCATACAGTAGCTATCTAGATGCCTTCCATCTCTACCAGAACATACTATTGAGAGTGTGCATAGCTCTCAGCATGTCAGCAAAGAGGTTTCATTCTAGACAAGCAACAATGGAATGTTTGTCCAACTTACCAATCATATGCATATTAGTAGTATACTGTTCAATGCTTTATGAATGTTTACACTCAGCATGAAATATTCTAGGAATACAAATATGCATACAAGCAATATCATTTACTATTTCTAATAACAACTCAAATACTTATCTTTTATGTTTGTGTGGTTGCCTCCCGCTTGATCTTCTGTATGTCTCCTGAACTTCTATTCATTCTGTACCACTGTGCATGCTCAAGTGTACACTAGTGTCATCCTCATGATCTCATACACAAACATACATTCATTAGTATATTCTCAATATTATCAAAACATTCTAATTCTAAATAATCTTGAATATGTACAGTCATGATCATTAGTATTCAGGGTTTCAAGGAAGTCTTCTTTTACTCATGCATATTCTTGTTTGATCTAGTTAGTTAAATCATCAACCAAGATAAGAGACATAATATGCATAAACCCTTGATTACTAACCAATCATACCAAGTATACTTACATAAGGGATCCTAACACAAGGTAAGATTCTAACATGACATAGGAAAACATACATGGATTAGTATACCTGCTTAGTTATGTACAACATACCTAAACAATCTCTTCAATGATTTAGAGATCCTGAGCTAGAACCTTCATGTCTTATAGGTTAAACATAATATAACAAAGTCATACATACCTCATGAGTCTTTGTCTTCATGTTGTCATGGTCATGGAACTTGATTTGTCTTTTGTGATGTACCTGTATCTTGTTAGCAGACGACATCAACCTCACACAACACCATAATGCATTAGTACAATCATATAGCCCTAATCAATGAATGTCTTCAATCATTCACATTCATTCATACTGTTACTAGGGTGATAAGACAATTAAATAATATGAAGACAAACACATCATGAACTTAATCAAGAATCAGATTTCAAGACATACTTGGACCTCCTTAAGTCATACCTGTCGAGACTTCTTGTAGTCTTCTTATGTAAGGCCTTAGCCTCAACTCCCCCTGAAACTTGATCTGGAGCTTGATTAGGGTTTGCTAGAGAAACCCTAAAAATTCAATCTTTGAATTTCACACTTCTGAATGGATGGAAGAATGTGTCTTGCTGAGTTGATCAACCTAGCATTCTTCAATTTTGAAATCTCCAAAATTTGACCCCTCAAAATTGCCTTCAAAACTTCTGGATCTTCTGGACAGGAACCATAACTAGGGTTTGATGAAGCCCACCCTTCTATCCAATCAAAGGTTCGATCCAAGGCTCTAAACTCTTATTTTTCTGAGGAGCTTCCAGCCATGGTTACATACTTCAAAAGTTCCAACTTTCTCCGAAACCCTAAATTCCGGAAGCCATGAATAAAGGTGTTCCAAAAATAATTTTGTTTTGATAGAAATATGCACCTGATTGTTTCTTCTATAACTCTGAAATTTTTGCTCCACGAGGTCTAAAAACTTTTTTTGCAGTAGCCTGACCTGTCATCTTTCCATCCTGACAGGTCTGACCTCAATTGGATTTTCTGAGAGAGAGTTATGCCAAGTGTCGCAACGTGACCTGTTTATGGGATAAAACATGAGAGCGAACTTGTACAGAGTGCCACGTGTCACTGTTTGAACTTCGGTCTTTGAAAACTTTTTTTGAGATAGCTCTTCATGTTATCTTTCGATCTTGACAGGTCTGACTTCAATTGGACTCTGTGAAAGAGAGTTATGCCAAGTGTCGCAACATGACCTGTTTATGGGATAAAATAGGAGAGTGAACTTGTACGGCGTGCCACATGTCACTGGTTCACCTTCAGCCTCTGAAAAAGTTTTTTGAGATATTGAAGTCTGTGTACTACCTGTCACTTTTTACGAAATTTCATTTGGAGCTTCCTATCCCAATTTATGACCTTTTTTCCAAGGTCACCTGATTTTGACTGAGATCTGGAAGAGGCAGAAACCCTAACTTGTACTGATCATAACTCATAAAGTACAACGAATATGAGGCTTCCCTTTGGACAAATGGTACCTAGGGATGTGATCTTCGACCTGTAAACTTTGCAGACCCTGAACCTTCGCATAAATGGATTTATAGCGAAAGTTCCACGATGACTGGTTTTTGCTATGTAAAACCCTAACCTTCAAATTGTCATAAGTAAAGCAAGTGTTGTAAGTGCCATACCTTGTCTTCCTTTAGGTTAGCTCTGATACCATGTTAAAATTTAATATGCTAAGACAGAAAATAGCAGCATTACATTCCATTTCACAATAATAACATATACAAGATCACTGAAGAAACAACAAGCACAGCATAAACACAAGAGACACAAATTTATCCTGGGAAACCCTCATGGGGTAGAAAACCCAGTAAAGCTTCCTCAATATAGATGACCAGCAATATACAAAGATGCAAACTAAATACATGATCTCCTCCTCCACCATAGCAGACCTCTCCTCTACAAGTGCGCCTCTCTCAAGTGAGTGAGTGTATCAAATGAGGAACATACCTCCTCTATTTATACACTACACTGACATGTATTTTACACAAGTACATGTAGGCTCGTATTTAACCATTAGGTTAAATACCCTATTATAACTGACTGGGACGACCCCCACATGGTGGGTCTAATAACCCTAGTTACCACAACCAATTTGGAGGAATAAACATCACCAGATTCATAGTATAATCACATCGGAGGTATGGAACATCTCCGGAATAAATAATATACAAATATAATATTCTTAGAAGTTACAATATTCAACACGTCCTTGGGTCGCTTTATCCATTCCAACGATGCAGGTTCTCCCGGGATGACAGGAGAAAGGTCTTGTGAAGTGGGAGTTTATGCTCCTTCATCCTACCGGGGATGAGAGGCAGGTGAATCCGGAGGAGTTTGTGGAAACAAAAGTCCTCCAACCTTCATAGTCAGGTTTTCCACTTCAGTAACTACGACCACGTTACGTTGATCCATTCTTACCCTCAAAATAACCTCTGCATTAAGGGGATATTTGAGTGATAAGTTTAAGATCCTATGGGACCTTCTCCAAGGAAAATCCACTAGAGCGTTAGGATAATCAGCCAGGATGGTTGAAACAGGATTTCTCCTAAGGGTGTGTGAAAAGAAAAGCAGTCCAGAAAAACCTACTCAAACTAAGGCAAGAAACAAACTTATGTGACAGAGTGGATTCAAAAGTATGGAACCTCAGAGGATTATCAAGGCATCACAAACCGCGATATACTGCAGGGTCCAACAATATGACACGACAAGGAGGATTGGGACCATACCCTTGCCTGCATACCCGATTACCTAGACAGTACGTGCATGCTAATCTCCCCGAGTGTTGTTATCGGTGTATTTCTTTGCCAAGACAGCCAAATGGTTAACACGGTTGGTTTCAGGAATCCTAGTGGTGTCTCTTGATATACGCAAGGTACGTGGGAGCTCAAATCCATAGTGGTGTTTTCTAATGCACAATCGTTCTACAAGAGACCTTCCAATATACTACCGAGTACGTGATACACCCTTCAATATACGCCAAGTATGGATTATGGTACTTGGTGGGTACATGAAGGAGCTCTATATACCGATAAGTACATGGAATACTACAATACCCCCGGGATACAATGCTGGCAAATAAAAACAACTACCACACTTAATGATGCCGAAACACATCTCTAACTTACACACAAGTTGCTAAAAATTTTACCTAGTTCTATCGTTAATTTTATCTTGGACGGTTAGGTGAATGCATGAGGTGAGTACATAATCGAAAGCATAATGCAAGCCCTGGCTACATGCATGAAATATTCTTTTCTTTCCATGAATTCTAGCTATGGGAAGGAGAAAGCTTTTTCCAATAGTATTACCAAAACAAACTCAATGAAACACAATCCCAACTCAAACAAAACTTGACTATGAAGTATTCTTTTCCTTTTTTCAACGAAACACAAAAAATCACAGCACTACTATCCAAATCAAAACATTTTTTCTTTTCTTTTTCTTTTCAAAGAAAAACGACACTAGGTAATGAAAAGAGAGGATTCTGAAATGGAATATGCAAGTTTTTCAATCTCACTTTCAATGGTCTAAAAGCAAACAAAAATTAAAAATGCATCTATATTTCCTTAGCATGGAATCAATTTTGCAAAAATCGAAGCGTACTTTGAGTCTTTCAAGAAAATGAGTTCATAGTTCAAGAAAAACACAATAGATCATAAATTCATTCAACTTTTCCAAAACATAAACGAGAATTTTCCAATGCACAACAATTTTCTTCAATAATATTCAAGAAATGATGGGAAAGAAGCACTTTTTAACTTTTCAATCTATGCACCAAAGAATAAACTTGATAGCAATTGAGCTTTCAGATCTAAATGACTGAAAAGAAAACACTACTTGCAGCACTAGCACATTCAGAAAACTCAAGGAAAGACAAGCACTCAACCAAGCTGGAAGACACACTTAACTCAAAATCAAGCAGTAGCAAGCAAAGCTCAAAAAAAATGAAATTGAGGTCTAGAAGCCGATCCAATGCAATAATCAGATCAAGGATGGAAGGAAGCGAATGCAAGGATGAGCGGATGAAGGCGGAGGAGACAAAAGTATCCACCACTACCAGTCTTCAAGCTTGTCCAAAATGGACCCAAAATCAATCCAAACAGAATCAAACACTCAAAACACAAATCATATGTGGGATCCATGGCTAGATCTTGCAGTACAGAGAGAGTTTATACAATAAACCAAAGTCCAGACTCTCAAATAGAGAAGAGATGCCTTCATGTCAAAATTTGACAAATTGGCACACTCCGTGTTTGTACACAGTGCAACGTCGCAGGTTGCCTACATGGGAAGTGCGATGACATCGCGGTCTACTAATGCAAGGAATGCGATGAGCATCTAACAGGTAAAGAAAAAAGACCCAGAATGACACAGTGTCACTCTGTTCCCACTGCCCAGGTGCGACAGGCGAAGTCTAAATTAAAAAATGAATCATATCTCTCAGCAATGAACCATGGAATGGTTTGGGAATGAGTTGTATAAACTCAGAGGAAGTAGATTAGGGTATTCAATATGAAGATTTGATAGGGAAATCAACTCCAAGAAGTAAATGGAAAAAAATAAAGGCTTGTGTCAAGCAATCAATTGAAAATGACTCTCAGATTAACAATTACTGACTAAATTCTATGTCTCCCTAGTACGGTCACTAGATTTGTTATCAGACAATCCAGTCGAGCGGACGCGAGCAGGATCTCCCTAGCTCAAAGTGAGTCTAGAACAAACAGAGCAGACTACTAATGCATTTCCTAGATCTACTTAAGGATTGAGTACTAGATGTCTTACCTTTCACTACACAAACCTTTCTCCTCAATGTTGCTCCATGTCTCATGGTCATCAGATCCAAGCTGCAAGACCTATCAAGACAAGAAATAAGAGAAACTAGTAAAATACATCTATACAATAAGAGATCTAAGTAAACAGTTAAGCAGGTAAACTATTCAATATCATTGCACACATGAACAATATTGGTGGAAAGCATTTGTATTACTGCAAATAGAGGAGTACATAATAGAGATATAGAACCACAACCAAGGATTAACGCTGTAGCCCTTCTCCGACAAAGCCAATTGCCATATCCTTCCAAGGAAGTATGAGTTCTCCAATAGGTGAGTGGAGATGTTCTAAAAGTGATTTCACCAGCATGTAGATACCATAGCCTTCCTCGCTTTGGGATGGGAGTGAGCTTCACTTATATAGGACTAAATGGATAGGGTATGGATAGGATAGATTGAGAGGAGAGATGGTAGGAGAGGCTTAAGGGATCTCTTCAAGGGTTTAGGAACTGAATGCCAGCTCTTCCAAGAGGTCAAGGATAGGATCCCAAGTCAACAAGCTTCTAGATGGACCTTGAAGAAGGTATGTTTGTCATTTAACTGACTTCTTCGCACCCTATAATGGAGCAATGTGCGGCGTCGCATGTTGCTAGTGTGCAGCCTACGATGACCCTTCAAAACTTAACACAATTGGGTACAAATCCTCCCAGGATGATTGCTTAGTTCAAGTATCTTCAGGGGTGTATACACTGAATCTTATGATGAGTAGATTTTGGGTGTAACATATCGACACTATCATGAAGGAATGGCCTTCTGAGTTTTGAGTGGAGTTTATAGAGGTCGAAAACGACTCCGCTGAAGACGAGCCCATTCCATGTCCTATCGTCGAAGACAAGGAGGAAGGAAAAAGAAAGGAACCTGAGAGCCCCAAGGAGAAAAAGGGAGCACGCAAGAAGTAGAAAGTTGACAAAGGAAAGTTAGATATAGTCCTCAAGAGTGACAATTATGAAATGATCGGGGTAAAGTTCATAGAACAGATGGAATATTTGATGACCGACAAAGAGAAAAAGGACAAGGCCATAAAGGATAGTCTGCAATAGAATCTAACCACGCTGCAGGGGATTACACTGAAAATCAAAGAAGTACACAAGAGATTACCCACGCCATGTGATTCAGAGGCCAAAGGGAAGTTAGGAGGGACTTCGTAGCAGAGAACACCACAGTTAACCATGATCGTCCCTAAGAAGTCCCATATTATCCATCTTGATCCAGTAATAGTAATCTTACCTATGCTAGAGAAACTAATGTTGGACACGAAGGATGTCGAGTGTGTGGAGCTCAACTTAGAAAAAATACCACTATTGGGCCTACATTATTTACATCTGCAATGTGTGGAAGAAATGCAGGAGAGAACCACTGATGCACTGAAGGGACAAGATGAGCTGCAAGTAGCTAATAGGCAGTTGGTGGAAGATAGCTCGCGAAGAGCTATGGAACTACAAGATGAGCAGGATTGTCGGCTAATACTGGAGTCCATGATCACTGTAGTTGTAGATAACATAGATGAATTTGAAGTGCAACTAGAACCAGCGGATACTATTGTTAAGATTGGTGATCTTATTACCAGTCTTAAGACCGAGATGCAAGACATGGAGGTTCTCCATGAGGCTAACATTGTTTCCTTGAAGGAACAAACCAATCCATGAACCCCACCAATGAATAGTAGCTAAGAGTGTAAGCTGTGATGGCCGCCATAGAGAATATTGCTACCAAAGTGGCTAAGCGCCAGAATCTGTTGGAAGCGGCGTCGAAGGCATTTACTGCCCTCGAAGAAGACCCGACATTGCTGGAAGTAAAGAATGCAGTGAAAGATAAGCAAGTCTCCTTGGATAGGTTGGATGCAAAAGTGAAGGACCTACTACCAAGAGATAGGCTCCAAAAGTATAGGGAAATAACCATCCTCAATAAGGAAGTGCAAGCCTTGCAAGAGAAAGAGACTGAAATGGGCAATAAGTCATAGCCATTACTATAAGATGCGGCACAATCTTGCAGGAGATCGAGGAAAAGTTAAAGGAGCTGCGCGAGAATCAAGATCAAGTGGAAGGCCAGCTCAGAGATAAGATAACACCTAAGAAGATTGATACAGTCAGGCAAGTCGAGCAAGATACGAAGGATGTAGTAGCAAAGCTGATCGGCATATACAATGACTTTGTTGTGAAGCTAACTCTACAGGTGACGGAACAGCTTCGAGAAGTTACAGGTGGATCGGGGGAGAGCCACTTGTAAGCATTAGGGACCTATTGGGCCTATTTCCAAGTGGGGCATTTTTTAGCAAGAAGAAGTTTTGGAACTGTGGAGCTAAGCGTAGTTCAGTTGAAGTACTTTTTTGTATAAGTTTTTGGGATGCTGCGAAGTTGCACGCAGCACAACGTTGGAGGAAGCTGTGAGGATAAGTACTGAGAGGAGGTAGTGCTATGAAGTGTCCAGTCCACTTGATGACAGCAAAGAAGAGTGCTAAATGGAAGACGGTATGTATTCTGTTTAGACTATCGGTGGTCTATTTTTGGTAAGGATGCTCCAAGAGTGCCAAGCGGTGGGTAGGAGAAAATCAGGAAGAAAGCAATTGGTCGCACACACAGAAGAGGCCACTAATTGAACCAGTCGCACGAGACCATTAGGGAAAGAACCACTTGGTTAAAGCGACCTATTATCATGTTGTAATGTCCCTTGTTAGTAATTTTATTAAAATGGCAATTTTTCACTTTTTTCCCTAGTTAGACCTTTGACTAGTTTTGATCTCTAGGTCCCAAATTTGCCCCAAATGATCCCAAATATTCTGAGAAGGTATATGAATGATATTAGAACATAAATATGTGTTTCAGGGATGCCTTTGGACCTTTAAAATACTCCTACAAATCCTCTTTCAATTCTGATCAATGTAGGTAACTTTACTAGTGATTTTCCTTTGACTAGTATTGGTCTCTAGGTCTCAAATTGACTCCAAATGCCTTCAAATATTCAAGGAAGGTGTATGAATGATATTAGAACTTGAATATGATGTTTATGGATGACATATGTCCACCAAAAGACCTATTCAAACTCTCTTAAGATTCTGAACCAATTATGCAATTTTACTAGTAATTTGGGGTTCAAATCCCCCTGGGGTAAGTACTGAAAATGGCTTCCCAAATGCCTCCAAACCCACTCAAATTTATGAAAAGAGGTATTTAATGTGTTAATTATTTTATTAAAGTCTCATATGCACCATTAATGTATTATTACAATTGTTCTCACTCTCTCCCATTCAACTGCAAAAATCCCCAATTCGACCCTTGGGGAAATGGCACTATTTCACCTCCCAATACAACTAAACTGAGTAAAAATGCTTCAAATGCTCAAGTACAGTACATGAAACTTGTAGAATACATCCATGGTAGTATATTTACCACAAATATATCAGAGAATCATCCATTCATTCGAAATCATCATCAATACATTGGCTCACAACAAGGTAGTGGGGAAATGGCATTGTTCTTCCATTAAAAATGAGATTTATACATTTCTACTTGGAATTTCGACCTGAAACTTTTTGGAGATGAATAAAAGAGTATTTAATTCATATTACAAAAGAAATGGGGCATTAAAATCTTCCCCAAAGAGTACAATAGCTCACCAAAAACGCCCTCCCTCAAGGATCAAGAATATGCCATCAAAACTGGAAATGGTTGAAGGAGCGAGCTGCAATAGAAGAAACCATGAGCTTCCCTGTAGCTTAAACCTGCAAATAAAGACTCCATTAAATCTCCAAATGAAAAGTCTGAATGGCCTTTCCAATTGCCAACTTGGATGGGAATCTTTCACCCTCGAAATTGGCTAAGGCAAGAAACTAGTCATCCACTAGCTCTCCCTCTTCACAATTGCAATTGCAAATTCTACAAATGATCAAAAGCTAGTTTCATTCTTTGTTATTGACATTTATAAAATTCTAATGTCCTCGATGGGTTGAATTCCTTCCAATAGACTCATGCCAACTCATGTTGGGAAGAGATTCCAAAGAACGCCACTTGTACAACAATTACTAGTCTCCCACTTCCACCAAATCACATGTGGAAGCATCTTAGCTGCCCTAACACCCTTGAGTGCCCTCTTGGAGTCTATTTTTAGCCCTGACATGTCATATATGTCATATGTCAGCCTTCAGGTCTGATTTGTGTCATAGGTGTCATAGCATCTTCATTATTGTTGTCATAGAGCTAGGGAATCTAGCCCAAGTGTCTCACTAGCTCCAAATTGCCTCTTCCTCTTCCATGGGAGTTACTCTTCCTCTATATTTCGACCTTGGATGAGTCATGCAATGAATAATACCTTTTGGACTCCCCCAAGTATGTTACCATTCACCTTGAATTCGAATTAGTGAGAGAATGATGCCAAATGTAGTGGGGAAATCTAGCCATATGTGGGTCCCACTTCCTCCATGTGTCTTCATGATGAAATGCCACTTTGATTTTCACTTGTATATATTTATTTAGATCCTTTATTAAATATTTATGCCATTCTAATGTTCAAACATCATTTATTATCCCCATTATTCCAAATCCCAAAGCTTCCACCCCAAACCTAGGAAACTAGTAATTTTCCTCCTTGGCAATTATTTGACCTTTAGCATCAATTTGACAAACTCTAATGAATAGAGCCAATGTGATTAGGCCACTGTGACCCAATACCAAATTTGGGACATGACACATGTGCACAACAGGAAGGCCGATATCAATGTGATGCAGACATGGAAGACCGCCACAATGGAATATTCGCTACTGGGTCCCAGAAGTCCGATTTTGGGGATACCATGATAGTTTTGTAAACCTAAGGGTTTTTCCTATAGATTGTAAAGACATGACCTATGGGCATGATATATAAATAAGGGTATTTTTGTATGAGATAGGTTTAACTCTGCATTTTGTTAAGATTTGAATATTGTTGCATCTTTTAAGCTTAGTGCTATTGTAAAGGATCTGCAACTGAGTGCGCAGAGACCTATTTGAGAGAGAAGAGAGTCTACAGCTGAGTGCGTAGACTAGGAACTATTGTACCCTTCCAAAAGACTAATTTAACAACAGTTCTTGTGGACGTATCCTCCATCCGGGGGGGTGAACCATGTTAAATTCTGTGTAGTGTGATTGTTTGTGTTTTGCACTGTTCATTTTCTTAGTATGGATTTTTAATGCTGAAGTTATATGTTATGTGATTGCTTTTACATGTATTCACCGCAAGAATGATGGGAATAATATGTTAAGTAATACATGTGTGGATGAATGTTAAGTATTCAACACTTCTAAGTCTTTGAAGGCAAGAATCTGTTGGATAATCACATAAATAAGCACTGTAATTGAGCGTAGAGTTGGTGCACACAGTATCATATGTTCATTTTTTTACATGTATCATAATGATAATAACCTAAGTATGCTCGAATGGATAAGGATTGTTAAGTAAGATGGATCATAGTTGATCAAGTCCTAAAGTAGACACGTGGTCTAGCTGACGCGCTGAAACATTGTGAGTTGTTGCAAGGTAATTGTCCTTGGATGCGCTGGTTGCGCAAGCACCTCCACTTGCCTAAGTATCTGACACGAAGTAGAGACTTCGTGCAGCCTTTTGTTTGCAGCAAGAGTCCTTTACCACGCTGCCCATCCGTCTCTTTGACACTCACATCGCCAGGTTGTGGAAACCTGATTCTGCAACCACCCCCTCAGCTTCACCTGGGGTGAGAGCTCAAGATGCTCGCAGTTTGTTGTCAAAAGGGCCAGTGAATATGGATTTTGTTGGTTCCTTGAACCGTGAGGTATCTTTGTCTATATTGGAAACCTTTAGATCAGCTACCTAAGCCAACAGATGAGGGTGCCTCCCAATGCGTCATGTCTACATTTGTTTGGAATAAGCTCGGATCCCCTCCCCTACAACCATCCACGACTGCCTTACGAGACTATGATGGTTGTTCATCTCATCCACAAGGCCTTCTGGCTAATGTTCCAGTTGAATTAAATGGAAAAACTGTCTTGATTGACATTGAAGTTGTCAATGCACAGCTTGACTACAATTTGCACCTAGGACGAAGCTACATGTATTCCATGAAGGTTTTTTCTTCATCCGTGTTCCATCTTATGATGTTCCTCCACGAGGGATGGGTTTTCAAAATCAACCAGGTTACTTAGTATGACCCGAACGTGCCCGCTACACTAGAAAATGTCCTCCCATGGTGGAAAATATTGTTTTTAGTGCGCATACCCCTTTGATTTCCACCATAGGTCCTGTACTTTATTTAGACTCCAATGGTCTCCAAATTCCATTCCTTTCTCCCTCCTCCTCAGGTTGTTGAGATATCCAACTTGTGTACCATTTCATCAAGTCAATCGATCCCTAACTCTTAACCACCACTGGAAAATCAACTGCCATCGGTACCTAGCCACATTGGAACCAAACCGATCCACACAATTCCATTCTTATTTCCACCATTAGGGGTATTAAGTATGTCGGTAATGCCTAGACTGAATCTCCTGGGATTGACTTTAGGACTTCCCGTGTGGTACTTACCTGCCCCTAATCCCACTCCAGTGCCCCAAGTCATTCTTCAACCAGTCCAATCGATCACCACCTCCAATCATCCACCTCCCAATGTGGTGGAAACATATTCCTCCAAAATTGTCCCTCAATCATTCAAGAACGCTGGGAGAAAAGCCATGCAAACTCATATTGCACCAAATACGACTAAATTGTGCAGCCCCCTCCTCTAGCATGTGAACCTCCCAAGTGTTCCTTATGCAATGATTTGGGCCACGCAACCCATAATTGTCCACACTTGCCCAGCCTTCAAAAACACATGAAGATATTGGATGATGACCACAAAATATCGTTTGTCGAATTACCAACCACCCCACCCCCCCACATAACAAATCGTTATGCACCAACCACTCCTGTGCCATATGAGGAGTCTACGACCATTACTCTCATCATTGTCCCGACTTACGAGAGTATTAGTTGGTGCTTCATGAAATGTGTCAGTATTCTTTAGAATCATCCATTACTGCCATCAAGGAGATTCACCCTCCCGAATCCTCCTCCTCGATAGAGGTCAACACTATTTATCTGATTTCCACAAGTGGTGAACCAACCATCCCCATGACCTCCCATCCTACCTTTTTCAATCTTTCCACATAGTGTTTTCATAGTGATGAAGAAATCCTCAAAGCACTAACTACACCTAACTTCCCTTGGGATGACATGCATCATAGATCCTACTTCATTCTCAAGGATTCCACTCCCATTACATCCGACTAAATTTTGGTCGAGTCGAAAGACTTCATCCATACCCAAGTGTACGTGTTTAAGAGCCCCATACCAGGTTCTCATGCCTTCGAAGAAGGTAACATGGCTAACATCTCACCCACCATACATGTCGACATTTGTGTCACACCCAATATAGTTGAGAACATTACTTTAGGTGCTTCATTTACTTCATACGAAGTAGCTTCCTATAAGAAGCACTTCCAAGAGTTCTGTGATGTTTTCACTTGGTCTTGACCCTGCCATTGTTTAGCACTGTATCGATACTTGGCCTGAAATTCCACCTATCATCCAAAGGCAACGACCCATTTATCCCTTTAAAATACTAGGAGTAAAGGCCAAAAGTGAAAAATTACGTCAAGTTGGGTTCATTTATCTCATTGCTTACATCTCATGGGTTTCCAGTACAGTTCTTGTAAACAAACAACAGGGCACCATTCGTGTTTGTGCTAATTCTTGTTATCTAAATTTAGCTTGACCCATAGACAAATTTCCTACACCTTTCATCGATTAGCTCGTTGATGCATGTGCGGGTCGTGATATTCTATCCTTCATGGAAGGTTTCTCTGGTTACAATCAGATTCAAATTCATAAAGAGGATCAGTATAAGACTGCATTCACTACTCCATGGGGCAGCTTTGCCTAACGTGTTATGCCTTTTGGTCTTAAAAATTCTGGCGCCACATTTACGTGGACCATGACCTTTTGTTTTCACCACTTGGTGCATATTATCCTTGTGTACTTGGATGACCTCACTACTCGATCCAAGAAACGCTCTGACCACTTGGATGATCTTCAAAAAGTATTTTCGCATTGTTGCAAATATAACATTTGCTTGAACCCCCTAAAATGTGATTTTTGCATTCCTTCCATCCGGTTATTGGGTTTCATTGTTTCCAAAAAAGGGATCATTGTCAACCCTTTAAAAGTTCAAGCATTTCTTGACCTCCCCTCCCCACATACGTTACGCCAATTGCAAAGCCTTCAAGGAAAATCAAATTTTATCCATTGCTTTGTTCCTGACAATGCTATGAAAGTTCATGGTTTCATTCACTTGCTTCGGACCCATGTTCCCTTTGTTTGGGAAGAACATGGACAAGAAACTTATGAAGCATTAAAACAAGCCTTGACTTTCTCTCCCTTGATTTCTTGAAGGATTTTATCCTTTATGTTTTGGCATCCGAATATTTCATTTCCAGTGTGTTAGTCCAGCAAGATAGTGCGTGCCAATAACATGTCATATATTATGTGAGTCATACTTTGTCTAGTCCACCACTATGCTACCCCCATGAGGAGAAGTTGGCCCTAGACATCGTCTTCTCTGTCCAGAAGGTAAGCCACTAAATTCTTATGAGCCAAACTACAATTGTGGGATACTCCAACCCTATGGTCTATCTCTTGAATCGCCACCTCGTTCAAGGCCACGTAGCTAAATGGATTTTTATACTTCAATAATATGACCTGAGATTTTTTACCCCTAAGAGTACCAAATCCCTTGCACTGGCACATCTCATGACCGACTTACCATCTTCGTTAGCATCACCCCCGATCATTATTAATTTTCCCAACAAACAATTTTTCACCATTTCGTCGAATGACCCATGGTATGGTGATATCCTTGTATACCTACGAACACAAAAGTTTTGAACCCACCTCATTCATGATGATCAACGTCACATACATCATCATGGTTGATGCTATCTCCTTCTTGGTGATGTCCTTTATGGACATGGCGTCGACACCATTTTACGTCCATTCCTCACACATGATGAGGCTGAACAGGTTTTGAATGGTTGTCATAGCGGAGCCTATGGTGTCCACTTATTTGTGATGGAAACTTCCCAAAAGGTCATCTGCGCTTGGTATTTCTGGCCTACCCTCTTTACTGATTTCATTATCGCAGTCAAACATTATCGAAATTGCCAACTCTTTTCCCCCAAAGCTAGCAACCCTCTTGCACCTCTATGTCTAGTAGTCATCGTTGGCCCTTTCTGTAAATGGGCCATTGATTTTACGGAGTGAAATCCCCCCTCAGAAAGCGGCCATAAGTACATTATTGTGGTTGTCGATTATTTCACCAAATGGGTCGAGGCCATGCCCACCTTTAACTGCCAGGCCACGACCGCGACATGTTTCTTTTTTTCATTACTCGATTCGGGGTCCCTAAAAAACTCATATCCGACCATGTCAAACATTTTGAAGACATTGTTTGGAAAGAGTGATCCACCTTCCTGAAGTTTTACCACCAGTATGCCTCATCCTACTACACTCAAGGGAACGACCAGGTTGAGGTTATTAATAAAATTATGAATAAAATCCTTCAAGGAACATTGAGCAATTACAAGTCCAACTAGAACCATATGACTTTTCTTGCACTTTGGGATTATATCACCTCTACTAAGACCACCACGGTTTTTACCCCTTTCCATTTGGTTGACGGCGTAGAGTTTGTTCTCCCCATTGAGTGTCAAATCCACGCTTTACACATTGTCTTTGACATTCTCTTGGACACCTCACCTCTTGAGAAACATTTAATACCATTGGAATAGGAGAACGAAGATGTAACATCCCGATATTTTCATAAAATTAAAAAAAAATTAAATCGCCATGTAAAGAGCTAATATTGTAAAATGCGGAAATAATAAAAATCAATATTCAGCAATTAATAAAAGTGTCGCTTGGTAGTAACAATTTAATGGTTCTATCCTTTGTCTTTTAATGACATCATGAAAATCAATTGATGATTATGTAATTTGTTCGTATGCTAGAATGATTGAAAATTTATGATGAATTGGAAAACAAAATTCTTTTGACAAGTGCTGATAGTTTAACTTTTCTGGGTGATGATGAAAGGGGTCCCACGAGGTGCCTCGAGGCTTACTTAGCGAATCCGCTAAAGCATCGCACTTGTCCTTCATGCACAGATTCGTAGGTAAGAAAATAGCGATAAAAGTCCAGAGTTTCATAACTGGGATAGAAATCGAAACTGCTTATGATTTTTGATGATACAGGTATGACCTCCTTCCAATACTTGTAAGATGAGCCTATCTCTCTCAAGTCTGTAGATAATGTCTTTTTCAGGGTGTGATTGTTGTGAATGTGTCCATTAAGTGTTGATGAATTTATGTCAGGTCATTCCATGAATGCCTTGCGGCTGTTAAGTAATTCTTTCTATAATAATGATGGTGACAGGTTGATGATAAGGACGCATGGTCTTAAGTCATACTATGGATAAATTGACAAAAAGGTTCTAAACTCTATTGCTTGGGCAATTAAAATGGTGACGCTTTAAGTATTAATACCCTACCATGCAATGTGTGCAATGGGTCCTTGGTTGGAAACCATACCCTAACGGTGTGTTTATATAACATAAGGTGTGGACAAGCTTTATGAGCTCTACAACGATCCTGATCGTGAACTATACAAAAGACTTTATGTGAAGGGGAGAGTCAAACCATGCCCTATGGTTGCTCGCGACCGTAGTGGATATTCATATGCTATGATTATGTTTCGAATATGGTTATATGGATCGTATGAGACCTTGTTTATATGCTATCGGTTGATCGTTATACTTTGCTAAAGTTTACATGTTGAAACTTTTAACCTTGATTTGTATGGGTTGGCAGGTGGGATGATGGCCCTGCAAAAAGCCTGTATACAAATCGAGGGTGTAATAAATGGTTTGGTTTGCAATTAATGTGCCTGCCCATCGTGTTAGGGATAGTGTTATGTGCACATCTATGTGGATTTTTTCGGCGTGATAAGGTTTGGCAATTGCTGAGTTGTATCGGCCTCTTGCCCTGCTATCAACCGATATGGCAACTCCGTGGCTTGGGAGGTAGATGAGCCATTTAATGCTGCACCTGCCACCTTCCAACGTGGCTTGATGTGGATGAATCTCCGCCATTGATCTTTGTGTATTGGGATAAGCTGAACCCTCGCGTAACTTATGGATTCTTTGTAACGTTTCTTGGTCATTTGCTCAGTGGTAGGGTTTGGAAGGTGAGGCCAACCGGCCGAGAGGCACTTAGGGTTTGTTGGTTTTTCTAGCCTCCCTCGGGCTCCATCCTGAGACCGGTAGCAACCTTGGGTCTACGAGTAAAGGTTATCCGTGGAAGCCAAGTTTGGAACGATGGTGTGGTAATCTATAGGTGGAATGAGTGTATCTATGCCGGCATTGCCGTAGCTTGTAAGTCTAGGTTTTTCAATTCAGTTGGAAGTTTTGGGAGGTATCCCTCATCATGGTCTTCGAACTGGGTGCATCTCCTTCACAGTGGATGGATGTTGGCTACGTCAAAAAATATGTCATAACTCAGGTAATGTATAAATTGCAAAGGTTTTCCCACTATTCTTTGTTGCATGCGTTTCTACTCATGATCCGATGCTTAACTTGTTGCATGGCTGTTGGCAGGGGACCCCAGGCGAATCCACAAAATGATGGAATAGTTGACGAGGAAGAGATTTTAAGTGAACTCACCAGTAAGCTTCGGTGGTATCCCTCCTTAGTGGTTCTCCTGGAATCGGACTTGATGAGCAAGTGCTGCTAGCATGCCTTCGCGGGGATGGCTTTGTCTCGCCTGCAACATTTGGGAAACCTTCAGTTTTGAGTTTTGTTGATAGAATAGGTGATGTAGATGTTTAAAATGTGTAGCCGACCATTCTAGGCATTGGCGAGTGTAGCAGGGTTGAACCCTTATGTTTGCAAATCGTCTTGCATCATTCTGTTTTATGTCTTATCGTTTGAGTGCTTCTAGGATGATGCATGAGGAGATACGTTGACAGTAACTTTGTTTTCAGTATTTGCTGTGTGTATAAATGGCGTGGGGTTTCGAAAGGAACCTCCAGCAAAAGATAGTGGTGACCGTAGGGTGTAACTACTGTTATTCTAAATGGAAACGATAATATTTAGGGTTTAATGGCTATGTTTAGTAAATTTGGTCTTCTCATTTTTGTATCTGTATCTAATAGCTGGCTAAGATATTTTGGGTTTTATGTCTACGTGTAATGTTTTCCGATCTTCTCATTATTGAACTCAGATCCAAGGATCGAAAGGCATGTTTTTAGTTGTTTAAATAAAATGTGGCTATACGCTGAGAAATATATAGAAAGTGGTTTTGTTTCAAAGGCATAAGTGATAACGTTAAACCCTAGCTTATCGATGTGAATGAAATCTACATGTTAAATTGATGTTTTAAAGGAATAAGAATAACAACCGTTGATTCTGCAATTTAATTGTCTAAGGTAATTGAAACCTTCGATTTGGCAACTGTTTAAATGTTTATAAATAATAATGTATTGAAAACCTGTTGATCCCAGCTAGGGTATAGTGATATTACAATTTAATCTGTTAATTTAATAGAACTATGTTTTCCCTAGCTCTTAATAACTTGGTTTTCTGTGATGTAAGTTTTTATCACATGCAATTGATAGTTCAGGAAAACAAAGACAATAACAGTGCAATCGTCAGATAATTTGATTGCTTATGAATATGCAGTTTTTCTATTCTATCTATTTATTCCTCTATTCATCCATTTTGGACCCCTGATGAAAGGATAAAATACATAGTAGCATTCTTTCTGTCTGTACAAAATAATACAGTGAAGACAATATTCATATAAGAACAATCAGATTCTAAAGCAATAAGAAGATAGAAAAATGGGAATATGGTTAAACAAAATGCATACTATTGTTTACTTTGAAATAATTAATAAAGATCAGCAACTGATAGTGATCACCTTCAGGAATAAGAAAAGAACCTACTGCTATAGTTAGTTTCTGTTAGGTTGTTTCAGTACAAAGAATTGGAAAACAATACATGCATAGATCTAATCTACAGCTGCTAAAATATAAGATGCATGATAAACATAGGTCTGTGCATGGGTGGTCTTTGGTTTAGATATTTAGATGCATGCTAGGTGTTACTTTTAGCTAGGAAGATTTAATGCTACCTCTTTGTACTGGAGTACAATGCATGTCCACGCATGGGGAAAAATGTAGAGGAGTCATTTTATCAGTTCAGCAAATCTAAATTAATTAGGATCTGACATTTTCTACTATTGATCTTTAAATAACAATATTAAGACATTTTCTGAGAGCATTCATGTGATTTGAGAAAGAAAACATGGCAGAATAGAACCTGAGGGTAATGGCAAGAACAAAGCACTCAAGAAACCTGTTCCACCCAACCTGCTCCCAAACAACCAAGATGTATTCCTTAGGACCCCCGAGCCTATCCACTGATCCACCAACAGGAAGAAGGTTCTGCTGCTGAGGACTTCCACTTGCAGTAGCAAGAAAATTTATATATCCAGCCTTACAGGCTTAGTAATTCCATCTAATCAGCACCAACACCTCTGTTCTGTCCTTCTCATAACATTTTCAGACTTATACTTGCACTCTCCACAGCCTCGCCTATTCGAATCTCTCAGCCATCACCTGATGAGCATGAGGAATGTTTCTGCAGAAAACATTGTAAGAGCTACCTGCTCAATTCTAATTGCCTTTTATTGGCTGCCTAGGTCATTGGTAATTAACTGGTCATTAGTGAGCTTCCTGCTCACCTCTCTCCACCTAGAGAGGGAATGCCACAAAATTAGGGGGAGTTGTCCCATACCAACAGCTAATGGTAGAGTGCAAATGCTGCCATCTATCCCAATCTTTCCAGCAGCTTCCATTCCTCCTATTGGGCCAGTGGATACTCTTGTAACAACTTTCTTGAGTGTTTGTCTCCCATTTTCATTTATTAAATAATAATAATGAGTCATTACATTCATTTTTGACCTACTTGGTCATAATTACAACTTGCAATTATAATATAACACAAAGTAATTTTTTGCAAAAAGAATAATAGTAGAAAATAATTATTCTCAAAAATTGGGTAGGTGACATACACCCCCCCTTAAGCCTCAACATCGTCCTTGATGTTGCTTTATTCAATCATTGAGTATTCCTGGAACAGAGTTGGGTATGCAGCCCGCATACTACTCTCCAATTCCCAGGTAGCATCTGTTAGGCTATAGTGCTTCCATTGCACTTTTACTTGACCAACCGTGCGGTTCCGGAGTAGAGTTTCTTTCCTTGCGAGAATACAGTCCAGTTCCTCCGAAAAATCGCCACCTTGTTCCACCTGAACATTATTCCAATTTACAACATGAGTAGGATCATGCACATATTTCTTTAAAAATGAAATGTGAAAAACAATATGGACTTTGAGGTTTGAAGGTAGGGATAATTCATATGCCACAGGTCCAACCTTAGACAACATTTCAAAGGGCCACAATACCTGGGTGCCAGTTTGGCACAACTTCCCAATTTTAAGGAACTCTTTTTCGGCCTTACCTTAAGAAAAATATGTTCACCAACCTGGAACTCTCTATGAGTTCTTTTAAGGTTTGCTTGACTTTTCTGTCTATCCTGGGTAGCTTTAAGATTCCCTTGTAATTGCTTCACGATTAATTCTAATTCCTGCAACAATTCGGGCCCTAAGGTGACCCTACTAACCAGATCACTCCATGACACTGGTGGGTTACACTTTCTCCAGTAAAGGATCTCAAATGGGCTAAGTTTGGCTGAAGCATGGTAGTGATTATTATACGCAAACTCTACTAAATGCAAGTAGTCTTCCCACTTACCAGGCCGATCCTTAACATATAGTCTAAGCATATCTTCCAATATTTGGTTCACCCTTTCCATCTATCTGTCTGTTTGCGGATGGAATGCAGTGCTGAAATTTAAGGTGGTGTTTAACCCCATGAAAAAAGATATCCAAAAATTACCTGTGAACTTCAAATCTCGATCTGAAACTATTACCTTGGGTATGCCATGTAGTTGGAAAACCTGCTTCATAAATATTTTTGCAATATCAGGGGCTTTATGGGTAGTTTTGACAGGGATAAAATGGGCTGCCTTGCTAAGTTTGTCTACTACCACCATGATGGAATCGTGTTGTTTTTTATTCTTTGGTAACCCAGTGATGAAATCTATACTTATGACTTCCCATTTCCAGCTGGGTATAGGAAAGGGCTGTAGCAATCCAGCAGGATGCTGATGTTCCACCTTCGCTTTTTAACAGTCAAAACACTTAGCTATATACTCCACAGCTTAATCCTTCATCCTGGGCTAGTAGTACTCCTTCCTTAGCATTGTGATGGTTTTCTAGTAACCTGGGTGGCAAGAATAGTGGCTTTTATGCATCTCATCCAATATCAGAATTTTTACTGCTGGTACGTTTGGTATGTACAATCTATTTTTGTACAGCAGTAAGCCATTTTCCTTCAAACTGAAATCTATTACAGAATTTTCAGAGTTGTTTTCTGCTGTCCTTTCCTATAATTTTCTATATTCCTCATCCTCCTTGATTCCTTCGAAAATATGCTCCTCCAAATCTATTGTGTATGTGTTTATGGCTGAAACAAAATGTATTCTTGCATTGCGACTTAATGCGTCGGCCACTTTATTCTCCTCCCCTTGAATGTGCTGCATTTCAAAATTATACTCACTTAGAAAAGTTAGCCATCTAGCTTGCCTAGCATTCAAATTTGTTTGGTCTAACAAATATTTCATCCCCATATTATTCGTCATCAAGGTAAATTTTCTGCCAATAAGGTGGTGACGCCACATTTTTAAGGCATGAATCACTGCTAGCAATTCTAGGTCGTAGGTGGAATAGTTCTTCTCATGAATTTTCAGTTTTCTTGATTCGTATGCTACAGCATGTCCATCCTGCATTAAAACTCCTCCCAATCCATCATTGCATGTGTCTGTGCATACTACAAAATCTTTATTAGGATGTGCAATCCTCAAAATAGGCGCTAAAGTCAATAATTCTTTTAACTTTGCAAAACTATTCTCACACTTTTGGTCCCAAACAAACTTCTTTCCCTTTTTCTGTAGCGACGTTATGGGGTTTGCGATCCTTGAAAACCCTTCAATGAATTTTATATAGTAACCAGTGATGCCCATAAACGATCGCACATCTATCACATCTTTAGGAGCCGACCATTCGTTAATGGCCTTTATCTTGGTGGGGTTAACTGCAATCCCTTCCTCAGAGATTATGTGTCCCAAGTACTGAATCTTGTCTTTGTAAAAATCATATTTGTTGAATTTTGCATACAACTGTTGTTCCCTCAGAACTTGTAGAATGATACGTAGATGTTCATCATGCTCTTCCTTGTTCCTAGAATATACCAAAATGTCATCGATAAACACAACTGCAAACTTATCTAAGTACTTGTGCCAAATTTTGTTCATTAGGCACATAAATACAGTAGGTGCATTAGTTAGTCCAAATGGCATGACAACGAACTCATAATGTCCATAACGAGTTCTAAAGACTGTTTTGAAAATGTCTTCATCCTTCACACGGACCTGATGATATCCTGATCGTAAATCGATCTTCGAGAACACTGTTGCTTCGCGTAGCTGGTCAAAGAGATCATCAATGCGGGGCAGTGGTTACCTTTCTTGATTGTCATTTTATTCAGTTGATGATAATCTATACAAAGCATTAGGGTACCATCCTTCTTCTTGACAAAAATGACCGGTGCTCCCCAAGGGGACACGCTGGGTCTTATATATTTTTTATCGATCAGCTCCTTCAGCTGAGATTTTAACTCATTCAACTCCAGTACATTCATCCGGTATGGAGCTTTAGAACTTGGTACAGCATCAAGTATTAATTCAATGGTAAAATACAGGTCCCTTTTGGGAGGTAAGTCTAGGATCTCGTCAGGAAAAATATCTTTGAAATCCTGCAAGGCAGGTATGTCTTCCATTTTTAGTTTGTCCTCCTTACTACTTATCTCATCATGCACCGCATTCACAACAAACATCCGACACCCTTTTCTAATTTCCCTTTTTACTTGCGTGGCTGAAATCTGTCGAACGAATGTTTTTCTGGGGATGCCTTTTACCTTTGCTATCTTTCCTTCATCATCCAGGAAATTGAAGCTTTTTTCATAACAGTTCAGAATGACCTGATGGGTTTCTAACCAATCCATATTGATTAGGATGTCATATGACCCTAATGGCAGAATATTTAGCTTAACCTATGTTGTTAGTTGATTCATAGATAAAGCACAATTTTCCATGAAATCAGAAACCTTCCTTTTTGTTCTTGTCGCTAATCTAACTAACCAGAATTTATCAAATTTCTCGGTTTTCAAATTAAGTGTTTCTACCACAAATGGTGATATATAACTTAGACTAGCACCAGGGTCAATTAAAATAGAAATGGGGTGGTTTTGCAGCATACCTTCGACCTCCACCATTGAGACTTGGTGTTCTGCTTGTCGGTTGTCTAATGTTGCACTAATGCTGGGTACTTCTCTTGCCACATCACCTACAGTAGCTTTAGACTGTAAGGAGTGAATATGATTGGCCGCCCATTTTCTGAGGGGACAGTTTGAGGCATAATGGGGCCCTTGGCACTCAAAGCATTTTACAGGTGGCTTATGTTCATTGGTCCTAGCAACATTCGGGACATTCCTGGGTGCTGTAAATTTTTGCTGCTGATTATTTCTATTCTGCTGAAATTTTTTATCCTAAAAATTTTTCTTCTAAAAACTGGAATTGCCGCCATATCTACAATTCTTCTTTCTCTGTTCAAAGTTACTGGGTTTTGAGTTTTTCCAGCTAGGTACCCCTTCTCTTCTCTTATTATAGTCAAAGAAAAAGGTGGCTTTCCTCATGGCTTCCTCTAGGGTCTTAGGGTTATCGTACTCTATCTTGTCCTTAATGTTGAAAGGTAGACAACTTAGGTACCTCTGGACCTTCGGTTTTTCTTCCACCATATACGGCACGTATCTTAGTAGACTTAAAAATTTGTTGTTCAGTTCTTTCATATTCATTGTTCCCAGTTTCAGATCCTAAAATTCCTTGGATTTTTCTTCATAATACTGCTAAGATAAGAATTTCTTCTTGAAGTGTCTTTTGAAAGTACTCCAACTCAAATCTTGGTCTTTTGCACCTTTTACCTTTTTAAGGTCTTGCCACCAAATATGTGCCTTCCCGGTCAGATTATAAATTGCCATCTTCGCCTTCAAGGACTCCAAGTAGTCGTAGATCTGAAAATACTTTTTCATGTTGGACAACCATGCTTCTACTATCTCTCCTTTTTCTGTCTCGCCATTGAAAATTGGGGGTTTGATTTTCTTGAATTCACCAGATATCTGTTCGTACTGTCAATTCCTTTTTCTTTTTAGCTTATAGTCTCCTTCACTGCTATCACTAGCGTAGTTATGCTTCTTTTTACGTGGCTGTTTGGTAGCTCTTGATGATGTTGAGTTGTTGTTTTCTTCAGCTGTTTCGGTTTGTTTGTTCTTTCCCTCCCGGGATAGCTCTTTAGTTTCAGAAGTATGTTCCAAGTTCTGCTCATATTTTGGATATTGGTCAAACAGTGCTTGCTTCAATTCTTCCTGTGTCTGCAGGATTCTTTCATTCTACTGTTTTACTGACTGGATCTCTACTTTTAATTCATGAAAAGAATGCAATAATTCTAACGAATCATCACCCCGATTGCCCTGGAATTGTTATTCCATACTTGGGTTGTTTGGCAGAAATCTTCCCCTTATGTGCTTAGCTGATCCTTCCATATATGTAATCAAAGAAATTTTTCTGTATAGGACAAAATAATTTAAACTTGAGTTAGTGAAAATTTTCACAGTCATAAATTTTCTATTTGCGTGTTTCTTGGACCGTCTTTAGGCCTAGAGTTTGAACATGAGCTCTGATACCACATGTAACATCCCGATATTTTCATAAAATTAAAAAAAATTTAAATCGCCATATAAAGAGCTAATATTGTAAAATGCGGAAATAATAAAAATCAATATTCAGCAATTAATAAAAGTGTCGCTTGGTAGTAACAATTTAATGGTTGTGTGCTTTGTCTTTTAATGACGTCATGAAAATCAATTGATGATTATGTACTTTGTTCGTATGTTGGAATGATTGAAAATTTATGATGCATTGAAAAACATAATTCTTTTGACAAGTGCTGACAGTTTAACTTTTCTGGGTGATGATGAAAGGGGTCCCACGAGGTGCCCCGAGGCTTACTTAGCGACTCCACAAAAGCATTGCACTTGTCCTTCATGCGCAGATTCACAGGTAAGAAAATAGCGATAAAAGTAGAGAGTTTCATAACCAGGATAGAAATCGAAACTGCTTATGATTTTTTATGCTACAGGTATGACCTCCTTTCAATACTTGTAAGATGAACCTATCTCTCTCAAGACTGCAGATAACGTCTTTTTCAGGGTGTGATTGTTGTGAATGTGTCTGTTAAGTGTTGATGAATTTACGTTAGGTCATTCCATGAATTCCTTGCGGCTGTTAAGTAATTCTTTCTATAATAATGATGGTATTGGTTGATGACAAGGACACATGGTCTTAATTCATACTATGGATAAATTGACAAAAAGGTTCTAAACTCTATTGCCTGGGCAATTAAAATGGTGATGCTTTAAGTATTAATACCCTACCATGCAATGTGTGCAATGGGTCCTTGGGTGGAAACCATACCCTAACGGTGTGTTTATATAACTTAAGGTGTGGATGAGCATTATGAGCTCTACAACGATCCCTATAATGAACTATACAAAAGACTTTATGTAAAGGGCGGATTCAAACCATGCCCTATGGTTGATCACGACCGTAGTGGATATTCATATGCTATGATTATGTTTCAAATTTGGTTATATGGATCGTATGAGACCTTGGTTATATGCTATCGGTTGATCGTTATACATTGCTAAAGTTTACATGTTGAAACTTTTAACGTTGATTCGTATGGGTTGGAAACCACCAGTAAGTTGTTACAAGAGTATCCACTGGCCCACTAGGAGGAATGGAAGCTACTGGAAGGATTGGGATAGATGGCAGTATTTGCACTCTACCATTAGCTGTTGGTATGGGACAACTCCCCCTAATTTTGTGGCATTCCCTCCCTAGGTGGAGAGAGGTGAGCAGGCAGCTCAGTAATGACCATTTAATTACCAAAGACCTAGGAAGCCTATAGAAGGCAATTCGAATTGAGCAGGCAGCTCTTACAATGTTTTCTACAGAAACATTCCTCATGCTCATTAGGTGATGGCTGAGAGATTCGAATAGGGGAGGCTTTGGAGAGTGCAAGTATAAGTCTGTAAATGTTATGAGAAGGATAGACTAGAGGTACTGGTGATGACCCCATGGAATTACTAAGCCTGTAAGGCTGGATATATAAATTTTCTTGCTGCTGCAAGTGGAAGTCCTAAGCTGCAGAACCTTCTTCTTCATGGTGGATCAGTGGATAGGCTCGGGCGTCCTAAGGTAGACATATTGGTTGTTTGGGAGCAGGTTGGGTGGAATAGGTTTCTTGACTGGTTTGTTCCTCCCATTACCCTCAGGTTCTATTCTGCTGTGTTTTCTTTTTCAAATCACATGAATGCTCTCAGAAAATTGCTTAATATTGTTATTTAAAGATCAATAGTAGAAAATGTCAGATCCTAATTAATTTAGATTTGCTGAATTGATAAAATGACTCCTCTGCATTTTTCCCCATGTGTGGAGCTGCATCGTACTCCAGTATAGAGATGTAGCATTAAATCTGCCCAACTAAAAGTAAAACCTAGCATGCATCTAAATATCTAAACCAAAGACCACCCATGCATAGACCTATGTTTATCATGCATCTTATATTTTAGCAGTTGTTGATTAGATCTATGCATGTATTGTATTCCAATTCTATGTACTGAAACAACTTAACAAAAACTAAGTATAGCAGTAGGTTCTTTTCTTATTACTGAAGGTGATCACTATGAGTTACTGATCTTTATTAATTATTTCAAAGTAAACAATAGTATGCATTCTGTTTAACCATATTCCCATTTTTCTATCTTCTTATTACTTTAGAATCTCATTGTTCTTATATGAATATTGTCTTCACTGTATTATATTGTACAGATAGAAAGAATGCTACTTTGTATTTTATCCTTTCATCAGGGGTCCAAAACGGACGAATACAGGAATAAATAGCTAGAATAGAAAAACTACATATTCATAAGCAATCAAATTATCTGACGATTTCACTATTATTGTCTTTGTTTTCCTTAACTATCAATTGCATGTGATAAAAACTTACATCACAGAATACCAAGTTATTAACAACTAGGGCAAACATAGTTTTATTAAATTAACAGATTAAATTGTAATATCACTATACCCTAGATGGGATCAACAGGTTTTCAATACATTATTATTTATAAACATTTAAACAGTTGCGAAATCGAAGGTTTCAATTACCTTAGAAAATTAAATTGCAGAATCAAGGGTTGTTATTCTTATTCCTTTAAAACATCAATTTAGACATGTAGATTTCATTCACATCGATAAGCTAGGGTTTAACGTTATCACTTATGGCTTCGAAACAAAAACACTTCCTTTATATTTCTCATCGTATAGCCACATTTTATTTAAACAACTGAAAACATGCCTTTCGATCCTTGGATCTGAGTTCAATAATGAGAAGATCAAAAAATGGGAATATGGTTAAACAGAATGCATACTATTGTTTACTTTGAAATAATTAATAAATATCAGTAACTCATAGTGATCACCTTCAGGAATAAGAAAACAACCTACTACTATACTTAGTTTCTGTCAAGTTGTTTCAGTACACAGAATTGGAAAACAATACATGCATAGATCTAATCTATAGCTGCTAAAATATAAGATGCATGATAAACATAGGTCTGTGCATGGGTGGTCTTTGGTTTAGATATTTAGATGCATGTTAGGTTTTATGTTTAACTGGGCAGATTTAATGCTACCTCTCTGTACTGGAGTACGATGTAGCTCCACGCATGGGGAAAAATGCAGAGGAGTCATTTTATCAGTTCAACAAATCTAAATTAATTAGGATCTGACATTTTCTACTGTTGATCTTTAAATAACAATATTAAGCCATTTTCTGAGAGCATTCATGTGATTTGAAAAAGAAAACATAGCAGAATAAAACCTGAGGGCAATGGGAGGAACAAACCACTCAAGAAACCTGTTCCACCCAACCTACTCCCAAACAGCCAAGATGTCTTCCTTAGGACCCTCGAGCCTATCCACTGATCCACTAAGAGGAAGAAGGTTCTGCAGCTTAGGACTTCCACTTGCAGCAGCAATAAAATTTATATATCCAACCTTACAAGCTTAGTAATTCCATGGGATCAGCACCAGCACCTCTGGTCTATCCTTCTCATAACATTTGCAGACTTATACTTGCACTCTCCACAGCCTCCCCTATTCGAATCTCTCAGCCATCACTTGATGAGCATGAGGAATGTTTCTGCAGAAAACATTGTAAGAGATGCCTACTCAATTCGAATTGCCTTTTATAGGCTGCCTAGGTCTTTGGTAATTATCTGGTCATTAGTGAGCTGCCTGATCACCTCTCTCCACCTGGAGAGGGAATGCCACAAAATTAGGGGGATTTGTCCCATACCAACAGCTAATGGTAGAGTGCAAATGCTGCCATCTATCCCAATCCTTCCAGCAGCTTCCATTCCTCCTAGTGGGCCAGTGGATACTCTTGTAATAGCTTTCTTGAGTGTTTCTCTCCCATTTTCATTTATTAAATAATAATAATGAGTCATTACATTCATTTTTGACCTACTTGGTCATAATTACAACTTGCAATTATAATATAACACAAAGTAATTTTTTGCAAAAAGAATAATAGTAGAAAATAATTATTCTCAAAAATTGGGTTGGTCACAGAAGACCAACAGGAAGCCTTAGAAATAATCAAGGCTTCTAAATATCTCTCCAAATCCCATTATGAAAAGCGCGTTCATCCCTGCACCTTCCAAGAGGGTGACCCAGTGCTCATTTATTACCAAGCTCATGACAAGCATGGAAAATGAAAGTTTGAATCCATGTGGAAAGGCCTCTACATGACCCAAATCTGTCTCAGCAAGGGGGAATACATCCTTACCGATTCTGAAGGAGAACCATTGACCAACCCTCGCAACGGGTTGTATCTCAAATGATTTTCCCCTTAACTTTTCTCGAACCCAATAGTCTGTGTTGCATAGTTTTTTTTCCTCTGATTTTTTTTTCCACTTTTTCATTTTGAACGTCACAGTTTTCTTCCATGTGTGACCATATATGGATCCTGTTCCCCCACTTTATGTCAATTTAGTTGACGACCCAAGTATATGGTATGCAAACCTCTCCTGTGCATCTTGGGTATTGTATTCCCACTCACACAAGTTGATCCACCTTGACGAAGTGTGTATCGGTGTTGCCACCAATAGCCAGGCTTATTACGAGGATGTGACTGGTATCTTGACCGCCAATCTCCAGTTGGTAATTAGTCATCTTCGTGTGTTTCTTGACTCCCAGCTCCTTGTCTCCCAACTCATTAACTTTTACCAAGTACGAGATCCTTTGCTTTTTAGTAAATTCCTGCACACTAAACAACTGATTAGATAATTCAAGTTCATTACATTCACTCATGTCCCACAAAGTCACAATAGTGTTGCATACCAAATGGCTAACGATATTCTAGAATGGAATATAAATCACAACATATAGGAAGTAAACCATAAAAATGCATCAGCATATCACTCACATGCACATATATATCATATAGGCATGTAACCTCATAAAAAACGCTCATCATCATAATAAAGTGAATCCACGTGCATATATATTTCATCATCAAATTGTCATAGTGTTCACATCATAACATAAGCATCATTGCTTCAAGGGTCCCCCACATCTTCCTCGTCATAAAAATAATCATCGAATACAAAAATTCCCCATGCTCATCGCATTGGGGGGCAGTTTGTTAATTTTTCGATAATTTCATTCAATATCATCTAGGATCACTAAGAGGATAACATGTACAACATATAAATCATAAATACAAGAGACAATAGACACATAGTTTCCTCGGGGAAAAACGTGAAGGTGAAAAACCGCGCAAATTCCTCAAAGATAGAATAAGCCACAAACCAAGATCACAATGATCAAACCCAAATAGATGTCTCTAGCAGATACTCCTCCTCCTTCACTTGTGCACCACTTTCTCTGTTATCTATGTGAGCTTGAGAAGTGAGTGAATGAATAGAATGAGAGAGGCACATCCTCTATTTATACATTGACTTGACCTGCCAATAACCTAACAGGGACGACTTGCTAATGAAGTCTAATAACCCAAACAAACGACCTAACTAGGGCTGACCCCACACTGGTGGTCTAATAACCCATCAATACAAATGACGACACTTACAATGTAACTTGTGACACTTGCAAATACAAATGATGACACTTCCAATCAGAGGAATAATACATCTCTGTTGGATATACAATAAAGTACAAATGTAATATACAAGTGAATATCTTCCGAAGTTACAAATACATCAACACTCCCTCTTAACTAGCAAGGTATTCTCTAGACACAGGTCATCAATATGTATTGGCGCAAGTCTTTAATTCTGGAGCTGGATCATCATCACTAGATCATGGAGCTTCATCATCATCACTCTTGTTGCACTCGACATCTCGATCATTGGGATATCTCTGAATCCTTCTCGTCATAGGAAGTTCTACAGAGCCAGCCCTTTTTCATGTTGGTTGTAGGCCTAGCCTCCTGCAGGTCTTCAACATCACTAGCCATACTGTGGAATCCTCAGGACTTATTACGTGCATCAACAAAACCTCGAAAGAGCATCCTAGCTCATATTATAGGATCTCCTAGGATCTTTTACATGTTGACTGTCACAAAACCTTAAAAGAGTGTCTTGCAACCTACAAGAACTCTAAAGAGCATCCCAAGACTGATTACGAGCTTACTGCTTAACCTATCGGATCTCCAAGGATGATTACATGTGACCCGCACCACAAAACCTTAAAAGAGTGTCCTGCATCCTACAATAACTCTAAAGAGCATCTCGGGACTGATTACGAGCTTACTGCTCAACCTGTTGGATCTCCAGGCATGATTACATGTGGTTAGGAAAAACCTTTAAAGAGTGTCTTGCAACCTGCAAGAACTCTAAACAGCGTCCTAGCCTCCTATTCTCTTAACACTACAAGTTGTCTTTTTAATTCATTGACTTCTGGAAATCTATGGAGTCTGTCTTTTTCTAGCAGGGTCTTCATCTCCTCATTCAAGGCATCTAATGCTGCCTCCTTTTCCTTCGAACTAGTTTGGACCTACAACAGCTCAGGGTCCTCTTGCAACGTAGTAAACATTCTCGTAGCTTTGTCCAACAAGTATTGACACTTTTCTACTTCGCTGGATATGGTCTCTGTGGTTGCTTTTTCTTGTGCTTCTATGAGCTCTTCCTGATCTGGTGGTGTCTTCGACTGATTATGTGCTTCCAAAGCAGCAATCTTTGCTTGAGGATCAATCTCCATGTCTTTCATTCCAGTCTTAAGATCGCTAACTATCGAGCCTATCTTAAGGATAGTATCCACAAGCTCTGGCTTCTCTTTGCATTTTGGTATCTCCACGTAGACTAAAGCGATAGTCTGCTCCATTCTTCTTCTCTGGTCCTACTCACTTTCAAGTTCTTTCGCTCTCTTTAAACTTGCTTCCTGTAGCTGCTTATAATTTTCTTACAATTGATGGTGTTGGGTCAGAGCAACCACATTTCTATCATGGATCTCTTCGACAACCTGTAATTGCAGATTGTGTAGGACCTCTAGAGGAATGTCGCGATGTCAATGTCCACATGCTCTATGCTCTGTGCACTCGAAGCCAACTGATCATGCGGTAACATTATGCTTAGCGGTTCAAGCTGGACTATGCGCAATTTTGGTGGCAAGGTCAGGGCTAGATGTATTTTCTTTTTCTATGACGTGTCTCCTGACCTTCCTTCTGATTCTGATTCTCATGTCATGACCAAGTTGCATTGGAATTTCTCAAACTTCTCTGTTATGCCTTGCAGCGTGGTGTGATTCTTCTGCAAACTTGCTTGAATCTCCTCATCCTTACTGTCATTTAGGTTCAACACATCTTCCAGATGTGAGGTGACAGTGGATGCTATCATCTCATAATCGTCATCATGCAGCTTCGCTTTTGACTGGCCCTTTGAATCCTTCTTCTTCTTTTTCTGGACTTTCTCTTGTACTGAGCTTCCGGGCTCCTTCCTTTTTCCTAACGGTGAGTCTTCAACAATTGGTGTTGGAATTGGATTACTCTCTTCAGAGTCACTCTCGATGATCATGGGTCCTTCGACCTTCCATTCATCCACCCATTCCTTCATAATAAGGTTGATATCTGCTTCATCCATGTGATAGTTCCTTGGAAACCATTCTAGGTTCTTTTTTTGTGCATTTTCTAAAATGTAGATGGAATGCATGTCAGCGTAAAAATTCAAAGTGCGAATATGCTTAGTTTTTATATCTTTGGAGATGCATGGTGCAAACAATGACATTGCACAATTGCTCGTAGTATGTATAGAAAACTTCATTCATCACACATTGTCTTTCTTGCATCAAATTCTCCCATAGGTTTGCATACCTAGGTCCTCTACAGTCATTGTTGGGACCACGGAGGCCAACATAGTTCCTTGAGTCCTTCGATCCTACAAATGCAATCAATACCATCAACCAGTTGTAATGGAAAACAGTGCCATGGACTTGAGTTTCACAGATATCCTCCAGAAACTCGTTCAGTAAATACTGGCACCAGTTGAATCTTTCGCCCTACATTTCCTTCGTCCCAAGGAGAACTGCACCGGCTGGGACTTCTATTGGTCTTTCCTTCCCAAAAAAAATTCTGGAAAGCAGTTGTGTTACGAACCGTGTAGCATCATTAGCTATATCGTCCATGATAAATCCTCTTTTTCCTTTCATAATCTGATGTGCCTGCTTCATTTTCATGACAACTTCCTTATCCCGGGACTTGTCGACAAAGAAATTCTTAGGGCCTTCACCCCACTTGCTTAAACCTATGGTCCAATGGATCAAGTCTATGTTTAGCTTGACGTTCCTATCCAACCAAAGGTAGCCTTGGTGCATGCGCGATATGAGTGTGCGCACCACCATGTTGAGTTATGGGATCCGGTCTAAGTGCGGGAGCCACAATAGGTTCAACAACCTTGATTCGACGACTTCAGAAAGCCAGTTCATCGCAACCAACACCTGGTTGTTCTTCACATCCGTCTTCTAGCACATATATCTATCTAGCTAAAATTGTGGGTACTTAGGCCCGTCAGGGTCCTTCTGCTGTTGCAGCAAGTCGTAGTCTTCGAACTTACAGTCTGCGATCTTACCCAATACATTTTCTTCTAGTTTCAAATGTTTAGATATGGGCAGAAGCGGTATTTTTTACTTAGCTTTCCTGATGAGGTCCATGGTTGGTGCATCCTATGCACGCGAAGAGATGTACTTTGGGGTCAAAGTTAATGGGATTTCTTTATCGCCGAGCAGAACTTCTGGAAGCTTGGAGGCCATTATATTCGTCTTTGTCTTATCCATAGTTGGTTCCTTACCCTTAGCTTGCATTGGTGCAGTGTGTCATGGTAAACGGCGCGATCCTTGACCTTGTTCTGTAGCAACCTTCTTAGCAGGGATTCTCATCAACCCTTCAATCCTGATGTGTTTGAAATTCCACACATTCTACTCGACTGTAAAATCTTGTTCAAGTGTAGAATCTTTGGACATTCACTAAAATTTCTTCTGTAGAGTCACGAGGTAACTTAACACTCTCTGTAAACAGATTCAATCTATGGGTCGCAGAAAAAATTTCAGAGTTTCGGAAATGCCCGCGAGCCCAAATGCAACAGTATTTATAGGCGCATTTGGCCTTAGCTGCACCCATCAACTGCTAGAAGAGCATTAAATGGCATGTCCATTGTCCAAATCCGCTGAGGATTCGAGTACTATTCTTCATTAATCCCTTCAGAATGGTTATTTCCATGTTAAATGCTCAAGCAGTCGTCGGCACAATCCTCGTATAACGGCTAGTTTTGCGACCGACATTACAACAACTAGTTTTTTGGAGCATTACGTCGAACTATGCAGTGGGTTGTCACTATCCCGGCGCAGTTACTTCGCAGTGTTGTTCTTCTTCCTCTAAACTTTTCATCCTTCTTGTTCTCTCTGATCTGCGTAGCTACATTTTGAGCATCATAGTGCACGGTACTTGTTTTCATTTTCTTTCTCATTTTGTTTTTTTTTTTTTTTTTTTGATGCACAGCTTCACTTCAATGCTGCACAGTTGATGCATTATTTTCATCAAACTTCGTGTATCGGGCCAAAACTGTGTACGGACTCTTTTGCATTTCTAGTGCCCAATTTCAACTGTACTTGACACTTAGAAATTTCCTTCTCTTCTAATCACTAAGGGTTCTGTTAAGTAGGACTATCCCTGTATGGTTTTAGTCTACTTCCATTCACCAAACTTGGTAAGTTATCTACGGCTAATGTGGCTAACTGAATTGTGCCACCATTACTAACATGCATAACAATATATGGGCCAGGCCAATGCATTTTAAATTTTCCAAGAAATTTCATAAACTTGCTCTCATACAAGAGGACAAGGTCACCTACCTGAAAGGACATGTTCTTGATATGGTAATCATGCCATGCTTTTTCTCTGTCTTTCTGTACTTGCTAGTGAAATCCTGCAATGAAGCGATCTTCCTCCAATCCAAACAAGTGTAGAATCCTTTCTTCTATTGTTTGTTCATCTTCCATGCCTGTGAATGCAACTATCCTTAAGGTGGGTACAATATACTCCATCGACATCACAACTTCTTGTCCATAGGCCAATCTGAAAGGTGTATGGCCTGTCAACTTCTTCCAAGTGGTCTTGTATGCCCATAAAATGGTTGGAATGCGTAGATCCCAATCATCACTGTTTACATTGCATACCTTTGTTAACACATTCTCCAGTACCTTGTTGAAAGCTTCAATAGTTCCATTAGCTTAAGGGTGGTATGGTGTACTCCTCTGATGATAAATGTGGAATTCTTCAGTGAGGGATTCAATAGTTCTGTTCAAAAAGTGAGTACCTTGATCACTCATTAAAATCTTTGGGCATCTAAATTTGGTAAGGATGTTCTCAAAGATGAATTGTGTGACAGTGGCTATGCTACAGTCCTTCACTGGTTTAGCCTCTACCCATATGGTGAGATAATCAGTCGCGATGATAATGTATCTCGCACCAGTCCTCTTTCCTAGTGGGTTAATAGGTCCCACGAAATCAATGGCCCATTTCTCAAATGCTTGAAGTGTCAATTGCGGATTCAATGGCATTTCATCTCTTCGCGACGGCATTCCTTTCCTCTGACATACATCGTAGCTCTGACAATGTTCCTTTGAATCTTTGTGAATTATAGGCCATCACAGCCCTAATCTCAATATCTTCTCCGCAGTGGCTCTTCTTGTGTAGTGACCTCCCAATACACCTAAATGTGCATCAACCAATATGAATGGCTTCTCATGCTCCAACATGCATCTGCGCAGCACTTTATCAGGTCCCAACTTGTATAGTTGTCTTGCTATGATAGTGAAGTCTGCTGCTCTGACTACCAACTTCGTCTTGTGCTGGGTAGTGAAATCTATGGGTGCCAATCCTGTAGTAAGAAAGTCTACAATATCCTTGTAATAATCGTCAACGACTTGTAGGGAAAATAACTGCGCATCAGGCAAGTTGTCTTCAAGATTGGTGGGTTCTTTGCCTGACTCAATCCTTGAGAGATGGTCAGGTCCTAGGTTCAATCTTCCTGGCTTAACAATGATCTCGAAGTTAAACTCCTGGAAGAGTAAAACCATCTTCAAATTCTCCCCCATAACACTGGTTTATTGACCATATACTTCAAAGTGGAATGGTTAGTAAACATTGAGAAGTGCGCACCAAACAAATAGTGTCTGAATTTCCGCAATGCGTACACCATAGGTAGACCTTCTCTTTCTGTGGACGTATAGTTCTTTTCAGTTGATGAGATATTCCTACTCGAGAATGCAAAGGGATGGTGAATGCCTCCCTCTCCTGGCTGTGCTAGCACCACTCCAAGTGCAATGGATGAAGCATCAACGTGTACATGGAATTGCTTGTCCCAATCCGGAAAGACAAGAATCGCTGCAATTACCATTTTCTCCTTTAGTGTGTCGAGGCCTTGCTCACGTTTCGCGTTCCATATGAACTGTGCTTCTTTCTTCAACAATTTATCCATTGGCGCAGTTATCTGCACATAACCCTTAACAAATTTTTGATAGTACCCTGTATGTCCTAACATGGTGCGAAGTTGTTTGACTGAGTTTGACACTGGCAGGTTCACAAGAGCTATGATCTTCGCAGTATCAACCATCAAGCCTTATCTAGAGACAATGTGTCCCGACAGAATTCCATAGGGCACACAAAAGATTCATTTCTTCAAATTCAAAGAAATCTTATGTTGTCTACATTTTTCTAACATCATTCTCAGATTCTCGTAATGTTTTTTTAGCAAACCAAAGACAGTCCAATTATCGAAATTTACCTCTAAGAACTTATGGAAAAAGTCCTTGAATGCAGCCACAACAACTCTGGAAAATATGGCAGGTGCATTCTTCAATCCAAAGGGCATAACTGTATACTAATATGATCCCCATTTAGTAGCAAATGTTGTCTTATGTATGTCTACTTCATCAATCTTGATCTGATGGTAACTAGAGAATCATTTAGTAAATGAGTAGGCCTCATTTCCTGCAACATTGTCCAATACTTCATCTGTAAATGGAATAGGAAATGGGTCATGCAGCGAAGCATCATTTAGCTTCGTCAGATCTACACAAGTTCTGATCTCACCTTTATTTTTTTTATCTTGGATAAACATCGAACTTATCCAATTGGACTCTTCGATGGGCTCGATGATCCCTAGATCAAGCATCTTATCGATCTCGACCTTAACTCTCTCTTTATATCCGGGATTCAGTCTATAGGGCCTCTGCTTCATGGGCTTCGCACATGGCTTGAGCAGTATCTTCATGACTCCTAGGTCACCCAAAATGCCTTTCATTTCAGCAAATTCGTTGGAAATAGATATTGATACTCATGCAGAAGGTCTGCGATTTGCGCGACCATCTCATCATCCCAGTAATCTCCAATGGACGCGAACCTCGGCTCTTTGCTTGTGCCAATGTTCACTTCTCTTATCTGAACAAGTCCACTCATATCTGGAATTTCCAATGGAGGTCCCTCTACATCGCGTGCTCCTTCTGAATCAGGTATATTGATATTGCGTGGATCCTCCTCATTTCTCTCTTCTTGTTCTTCATTTTCATCAAGATTATAGCATTCAAAGGCATGTTCTATCTGTCTTGCCAATTCTAGTTGTAGGTTCACAGGTACCTTTACAGCTTCAAATATCTTTTCTTCGATTTCTTCTAATGCCTCATTTATACTTCGGAGTTCTTCTCTGAATATTATTTCTTTGATAACCTACAGAGCTTCGTTTATGCTTGGACTTTCATCTTCAAAGCTAAAATTTCTCTAGAAGTTCACAGTTAAAATGGACCAATATGTAGTTCCTCTACGAAGCTCCGTGTTTGCATACCAATCCTGTGGAATATTCTCTAATGCGTGCACAAACAGATTAACCCATTTTGCCTGTGGTTTTTTTTCCCATGCTTGTGAACAAATTTCCTTGTGATCCCTCGGATCCATTTGTCCATTATACTTTCCAAATGTCAGTGCAAATTTTTCTACGAATTTTATTTCCATCATATGTTTGCACTGATCCCATGTGGTCAAAGTCTGCTTATGCGCATCCCACCATCTTGCAGGTGTAGCACGCAGTGCTAATGTTCAGCGGAACTGATGCAGTATATTCTTGAATAAATGAATAGACATTAGTTGAACCATCATAAGTAGGGATTGGACTTACGTCGGTTCTAATCCATCGCAGCGATTTTATGATCTGCGCACATCTTCTTGCATATACTTCATGCATATAGCTTTGCCAATTTTCCAGTCCTATGTCAGAGTCTGATATGCAAGAGATATCACATCGCCAACTAAGTGCTCCATCCGTCGTACGATTAATGTACTCATCCTGATTCACAGTCATCTTCTAAATGCGATGATGATCTTGTGCTCTGGACTCTTCCTGAATCGGCTTAGTGTACCTTTCTCCTTGTGAAGGGTTTTGAATTGGATCATTTTATTAGTCTTCGGGTTTATGATTGTGAGGTTATCCATCACCCAATCTATACCCAATAGTATTGGATAAGGCTGACTATCATCCACAATTTCAATAACCTCGAATTCTGCATGACTTTGCACTCCATCGATGTCAACAATAATATTGGCTGATCTCCCAAAAGGTATGACTTTCTACTGGTTGGCCAATCTCATTTGTATGGGTGACCATGACAACTTTGGTCTCCCCATCTGCTGCCATGTCTTCTTAGTCCATAAATTTACCTCTGACCCTAAGTCAAGGATGATCTCATCCATCTCATAATATCCTATCTGCGCACTAAGCCGCATTTGTTGTCCTAGTCTTTTATGGCTCTTGATGTGATGAACTACGCTCTGGGAAGTATCTATCTCACTGCGTGGTTCATATTGGTTTAGTAATTTTTATAATTCCACTACAGCGTCTGCGCTCTTCAATAATTTCATGCACCTCGGTAGGAACTGCGCAACAGAAGTTCCTTTTTCTATTGCGATACTGGTTTGGTCATAAGCCGTTGGCATATCCTCCATATGCGGTGTTTCACTTCGCAAATGGATTGTAGGTGACATAGGTGTTGGCTCTTTGAATATGTCCCGTGCTTCTTCAAAGCGTTCTTTATTTTTCTCCAGGTTGAAAACAAGTGTTTTCCCAGTAGCTTTCCTTATCCATACCACTTCAGTAGGGGTCTTTTTAGTTTCAAAATCTCCAGAAGTCGAAGCTTCTGCTTTCCTATATCCTCCTGTTGCAGTGCCACCTCGCGTCACATCATTAATACGTGGATATGTAGTCCTTTTCTTTGTTGCGATTAGCTGAATATTTGGGTTAGGTACTTCTTGCTTTCGCTTCTGCATTTTTGTTGCTAACACTAGGCATGCCTCAATGGCATGATCAAAATATTACAATAATTATAGTTATTACATGCATTGGTGCAATCTCTAGATAAGTGACCTGGCTGGCCACAGTTATAACAGATCATCTGGCCTCTTCCTCTTCCTTGTCCTAGGCTAGTGTTTTTTCCACGGAATCCTCCACGGTCTCTGTATGTGCCTTCATCATACTGCAAACTATCCTTTTTCTGTTGTGTTTCTTCTTGAACTCTGTATACTCCACCATGCGTGTGCTCTCCATCGTGCTTTCTTTTGATCATGAGCTCACATGCTCGGCAGTTGGAATCATCATGTCCAATGGATTTACATAATGTTCAATTCAAATTTTTAGGTGTTCGCACATACTTATGGATTAAGTAACAATCTTCTGGTCAGTGTCCTCTAGCTCTATAGATCTCACACCATAGCCCTTGGTTTTGATTCAGTGGATTTGGTGCTCCACTGTCTGGGTAATCCTGAAACAAAGGACACCGTTCCTTTGGGTGTCCTTCTCCTTTGCATCTGGTACATCAGATTTCTTCTCTTTGTTCTTTTCCCTGCTTCATGTCGTGCAACTGTAGTGTCAAGGTGGCTAGCTAATCCTGCATCTAGACCATTCCTGTGCTAGTCTCTCCTATAGGTGAAGCTTATAATTTCATCGTGATCTCCAAGGCTTCTACATGCGAAGCTACTTTCTGGTTCATCAACAACAGTCCGATATGGGGCAACATCGCGACTATGAACCACTCTTGGTGTTGTTGCAGTGCTATGAAAAAATTGACCTGGTCTAACAATGTTTTAAAATTATTGTTAAATTCCCAAACTGTCTCATTAGGTTTTCGCTTAATCTCCTTTAATTCTGTTATACATTGGGATTTAGACTTTGGTTTCTTGAACTCTCTTAATAATGCATCCTTAATCTCTACTAAGGTTCTGTTATGTCCTTGAGAATACTTCATGAACCATTTCAAGGCTCTGTCTCTGAATGTAGTGATGAGCTGCACTTGCTTCACAACATCATCTTAAAGTTGCTTGACACTCCAAACAGCTTCACATAGAAACCAATGTTGCTCGGGGTCTTCTAGACCCGTTCCTTTGAATATTGGCAGCTTAATATCATCAGTCATTCTCCTTCTTGGTGGTACAATATTCTGCACAGTGTTTCGAGTGGTGTTAGGGATGTTACTGCATGGAATCAGAGTATTTTTTAAGGATTATAAAAGTATGCTTAAGTGTAGTATTCCAGGCGATTATTTTGGATTGAAAAAAACTTAAATATAGATTGGTAGGCGAATATTAAATATGAAACATACAATTTACTACTGAAATTTGTAAATTTTGGCGAATATTATGATAAAAAAAATATTTTATGTAAATATAGGCGATATTAGAGCCCAAAAATGACCAAATAACGAATTTATTTTTTGAAAAAAGACCCAAAAAATAGCCAATTGGTGAAATTTCGCCCCTAAAAATTTCCCTGCATGGAATGTCCTCTATCAGAATATTCTGAGTTGGAATGGTCTGAGTTGCGATGGTCTGAATCGGGATGGTCTGATTCGAGATGGTCTGATTACTCACTCCCACAGTGTAACTTGTATTGACGCTCTGAGGATTAGGAATATTAACAACTGGAGGATTCTGAACTGCCAGACTCTGTGAAATAGGAGGCATGGTATTGTCAACTGGGGGGTTTTGTGGTTTCGGAGGATGATAGGTGGCTGATGGAGGTTCAGTCTGGCTACCAGTCTCAAGCTCTAACTCAGTATCCATGCAGAGCCCATGTTCACTAGAATTATTCTTAGTAGTATACTTATATCTATTTCCACTTCTTAATTTGTGTGTATCTTCATCAAAATCACTATATATACTATTGACCATGACAGACTGAAAAATTTCTATGAATTTTACTGCATTCTTAACACGCCTTTCTCAGCTAAAAGTATTTTAATATATAAACTCAGATTCTTCGGGTACTTACCTCTGAAACCTTTGAAAAAATTTGCTTCTGCTGTGCTGTAGGACTTCTATGTGTCCACAGGGAACTTTGTCATGAAGCCTTCTAGTATACTGTCAACCCAAAAGTCGACTGCTCGCGAGAGTGGACTATTTACTTCTTTAAGCCTCTGAATAAGATTAGGATTCCACTCAGTAGGTGCTCCTTCTTGGAAACAGTCCTTTTGCTCTGCGATTCTTCATATCCACTTATGCAAATCGTTTCGAAAACTTGCCCAGAAAATTTCATGAATATCCTTCTATAGGTATTTATTTAACTAATCTATGTCAGATAGACGTGGATTTCTATTCTCCTTTCTAGCAAAATCTCTCTCTGTCTTGTCTACCTAGTCCCATATTTTTTTTCTCAAGATTCCGGGGTTCTTTACTCATCATCGGTTCTTAGTGTGACAATGGAACCATTTGTTGGTTTCTTATACTGTTCTTGAGGTTTTCTAGAAAGACCCAGGTTCTGTGTGGTTCGGGGAACCAACAAAACCCCCTTTTCACCAGCCATTTCGGAAACAGTCTGCAAGTAGACTGAGGTCTCACCCGAGGTGAAGTTAATGGGGTGGTTGCAAAATTAGGTTTCCACAACTCGGAGATAAGCACTTAACAGACTAGAGAATAAAATGATATAGGACTCGCGCTATGAAGGACTGCGCGGCTTGTGGTGGTTCTTAACAGATTGGAGAATAAAACGATATAGGACTCACGCTATGCAGAGTTTACTTTCTTTGTGGTTACCACTTATACATTAGCGCATCGAAGGACTGCGCGGCTTGGGGTGGTTCTTCGACAACATCACAGTGCTATAGAGACTGCACTTCCTCTTCAACACTTACGCAACTTGAAAGACTTTTACTTAGCATAAAAAGACACATTCAATAGAAAAATAGCCTACAACCCTTGCGAACTTCTATTCTATAACAAAAAACAATCTAATTGCGCACTTCGGGTGCTGCGCTCAGTGTTTACCAATTAATGTATGCATTCATCTGACATTGAAATACTGGTGCATTCAACATCCATTCATACATGCCGATACTTAACATATTATTCTCATCTTTATCCTTATGGAGAATACATATAAAAGCAAGCCACATGCATGCATAAACGAGATCTTAACCATTCACATAAGCAAATACACAGATATAAAAGCATACAATCAATCACATAACACAGAATTTAACGTAGTTCGCCTGAGCTACGTCCACAGGAACTGTTGTTATATTATCTTTGGGAAGGGTACAACAGTTCCAGTTTGCGCACTCAATTGCAGACTCTCTTCTCTCTCAGTAGGTATTTGTGCACGCAGTTGTAGAGCCTTTACAATCTTCTCTTCAATAATAAGCAACTATTCATGATTAGAGATTAACGATTACCCTTTACCTTACAAAATGTGCCCTATGATAAATCGTGTCCTTAGGTCACCTCTTTACAATCGAGTGGGCCAAAACACTAAGGTTACCCAAAACTGGCATGGTTTCTCCACTAACTAGGACTGTTAGGCTCTGATAGCGACTTCTTCATTGTGGCCATCCTTCTTCACATGGCTACGTCACTTTCATCCCCCCTGTCGAGCACATGCCGATTGGTCGCTTTCATCCCATCGTTCCTTCTCTAACGGCTTTGTGTGGCTAATTCACGTTGTGTTTCCTCGGCTCATGTGACCGATCGCTTTCCTTCCACACCACTCCTTAACCTCCTACTGAGAATCATGGAATGCTTCAACGAAACAGGTTGTGTTCACAGCTCGACCTTCCCTTACATTCTTTACCCAAAATAGGTTCCCTACTAGCACTTCGTGGACTGGCGCTCAGCTGTGTGGTTCCCACCCTTATGATACTGCGTTGTGCTCAACTTCGCAGCTCCCCAAAATTGTCTTGCAAAAACTACCTTTGTCTGAGTTGCGCTGTAACTTAGCAGCTCCAAAACTGTCTTGCTTCAAAAATGCCTTACTTGGTCTAGGCCCAATAGTGTACTGTTAGCACTTAATGTGTTGGTTACTAACATGTGATGTGTTCTTGATCAAAACATTGAATAGCATCTGTAGGAGATATTCCTAAGAGCCATGGAAATCCAATGATCGGTATCGTCCTCGTGTTGGGTATATCATTCATGTTATGATTACTACGTGTCTTATAGTAATATAAATTGTTTAAGAAAAGCAGAAGAAACCAACAATTGAAATTTCATAGGTACTCCAGAAGAACACACTGTAAGTGTAGGTTTGAGTATATCTTTGATTAAGATCAAATGGCATGATGAATGTGTTTACTTAGTAAGAAAATTATGATTGGAAAATAAAAATATTGAGTTATGAGGAATACCAAATTATTTGTCATGAATATAACATGCATATATTTTATGATGATAGACAATTTTGCAGGTGCAAAGGGGCTACTCATAGTAAGAGGTTGTAATACCTTGAGGTTGATACATAAATGTTTGTTGGAAGTGAATTGTTTTTTATCACGAGATTGATATATTATGAATAAAACCAACTAGGATGAAGCATGGAGAAAGAGACAAAGAGATGAATTTTGTCCAAACTATGGAAAGGCACGAACAACGAGGATGGTGTTGTTCTTAAGGGGGGAAGGATGTAATATCCCTCTTATTTAATCCATATTATTTTTGTAAATATATTTGTAACTATGTAAATGGCCCTGGTGAGGATCTCAAGACCAAGGCCCCACCAATGAACCTTAAAAGTATTGTATGTTAAATCCTAAGTTGTAAAGGTTATTTTAGAAAATTAAGGACATGATGCTACTTAACGGAAAAAGAACGAATCTAATAGGGGGGAAAGGGTAGTACGTGAATGATGAGACATCCACAAGAAAGCAATTATAGATGACATGGGATCACCTGAATACCTCGAGTATTTACTGTAGTGATTATTACATTTAAGAAAACATGTGTTGTTGTCATAGGTTGAGGACAGTGGCTATAAGCCACAAACCATTTATCTATCTCCTAGTATTTTTCCTTTAAACATAAGAGTGAGGAACAATTATTATTATTAGATATCATTCCATAAGAGAATCCAACATAAGCGAAAAGGGGTTTTTCCTAAGAAGAAAGTTATTCATATACCACTACATATGATACGTCGATAAAGATGTAAATATATATATATATATACATATATATGGAATATGTAAAGATATCTTTGTTAGAGGGTTTTTACCTTCTTTTGGGAAATGAATCAAATAGAGATTTACATACAATTAAATTTGATATATGGATCATAGCAATTCCATTCCGGCTATGTAATTAGACAACTGGACAAAGGAGAGGTGATTTAATTTTTCATGCAAACGAAAAATACCAATCGACCTACCACAGCCACATACGCAATCACTTTTGTCGAACATTGACAGGATACAAAAAAGAAGAATTACTCTATACTTGTATAAAAAAGAAATATAATATTGAAAGGATCTATCGCATTCTGCCGGTGCCGATACCCCATAGTAGACTGCAATCCAAAATAAGTAAAATGTAACTAAAACAAAACATACACACACACACACACACACACACACACACATATATAGATGTAGACGTTATTTCTCCAGTCGCAACCCGTGATATTCAAATAATTTAAACAGGAAATTGCTAGATTGCTTTCATAAGCCAACAGAAATCATTCATTTATAGGATAGACAGAAAACATAGATTGTTTTCCCATGATAGGTAATATCTTCAAACAAGTATGCAGAGATCCTATATATATTCTATTCATGCAGCAGTATTAACATAAACACAACCACATAAAATATACTTACTTGACAAATAAACTATGCCGAACTAGAAGGAAATTGAGAGGTATTGATTCCTCCCAGCCATAGAGAGCCTGGAATCTGCGAGATCTCATCGCCAAGCTGGATCACCACCTCTACTACTGGACCAGCACTACTGCAACGCAACACTCCTTTCTTGGGGTATGTAACAACTAACTCGATGAACTTATCATATAAGAGGGATCAACAAAAAATCTCCAACATAATCGTACTCCTTTGCACAACCTCCTTGATGCTCTCTCAGTGCCCCCCTTTATAGTATTTTCCTAGGTCTTGTGCCATCACCAACTCAATCTGAAGTCAATCATGAGATCCTATTTTTGTGAATCTTGTTGGAGTGTTGAGGTCTCCACTTGGATTGATTGGTTTATTTTAAATGCTTGTGCTATCTCTTGTCCATAGTAGTAGGTGGTGTCCCCTCATTCAATTGATCCTCTCCAATGTTGATTTCTTTTATTAAAAATAATACTAAAATATTTTTTTTGCACATCATTCTCACATAAGTGTGAGTTACAGTTTTTGAGTTTTAATAACTCAAATAATCAAACAAATAAAAATAATAATCTTTTACTTCAAGTAAAAATTGTTTTGTGAGGGGGTGTCACATTCCTCCCCCCCTTATTCTGAACACCATCCTTGGTGTTACCTTTATTTTATTTTATTCAATCAGATCCCTCTTGCTCTTGCTGGAAAAACGAAGGGTATGCCTCTCGCATTTTATCCTCCAATTCCCAGGTAGCCTCTTATGAGATAAAGTGCTTCCAATGCACTTTAATTTGAGCGATAGCTCGGTTCCACGACGTTAGCTCCTTCCTCTCGAGGATATGCATAGGCCTGGTTTGGAAATCTCCCTCGAGGTCTACCTGAATCATATCCCAATCAATTATGTGAGTTGCATCATGAACATATTTTTCAAAAAGGATACATGAAAGAAATTATGAACTTTAATAGAAGGAGGAAGTGCCAATTCATAGGCTATCATCCCTACCTTGGCCAATACCTTGAATGGTCCACAATACCTGGGAGCTAGATTCGAACACTTACCCAACCTTAAGGAACTTCTTTTTTCTTTTACCTTTAAGTGGACATGGTCTTCGACATTAAACTCTCTCTGGTTCTTTTGACATCTGCATAGCTTTTTTGACGATCTTGTGCTCTTTTTAGATTTTGTCATACCTGTTTAACAACTTGTTCCATGTCTTTTAACAAATCGGTACCGAGCACAATCCTATCCATGGGGCTATCCCATGTTATAGTTGTGCAACAGTTTCTACCATATAGTATTTCAAAGGGTGTCATTTTTGTCGACGTATGATAACCATTGTTGTATGCAAATTCGACTAAAGGCAGATATTCTTCCCATGTACCTTGTTGGTTCATCACATACATCCTTAACATGTCTTCAAGTATTTGGTTTGTTCTTTCTGTTTGTCAATCCGTTTGTGGAGGTTATGCAGTACTAAAATTTAACTTTGTTTCTAACCCTTGAAATAATGCTTTCCAAAAATTGCTAGTACATTTTGAATCCTTATATGATATCACCACTTCCGGAATTCCATGCTGTAGCTAGGGTTTTCACCCTAGCTTGTGCAAATGAGCACCTACTAAGGAGAAGGGACTCCTTAGTAGCAGTTCAGAAAAACAGTAAATGAAAGACAGTACAGTAAAATAGTAACTACTCTAAGCATGTGCATAAAACAGAAAAGACAAGATAATAATAAGGGGTTTTTGTATTGATTATACCTCCAATGTGAAGGTTGGTGAAGCCTTTGCAGCAGTCCAAGAGGGTTGCTTCCAAGCTTCCAGTTTTGCTCCTTTCTCTTTCTCCAAAGGTTTTTGGAAATGGGCCAAAGGGGCACTCAAATGTGAAAGTAGCTCAAGGGTGAGCTAGGGTTTCAGGAGTGATTTTGGCAAAGTAAGGGTGTGGTTAACTATGGATATGAAATGAGGGCCTCCATCACCTATTTATAGGTTTTTAGTGGTGGAGTGCTGGCCCATGGTTTTGGGCACTATATGGTTTAGGTCAGATGTATAGGGTTTTTGCTTCGTTTTTCCCTCTTTTTCCTCTTTTTTGTATTTTTTTATTCCCTTTTTAGAGGGTTTTTGCTATTTTGGAGGAATTTTGGATTATTTTGGGGGGAAAAGGTGTTTTTTGGCCTTTTGGAGGCTTTTTTAATGGTTTTGTGGCCTTTTGGAGGCTTTTTAATGGGATTTTAAGGTTTTGGAGGCAAATATGGTAGGAAATATGGACAAATGAGTCATGCAATGGGTAGATGAGGTAGTGAGCACTTTTTGGATGTTAACAGATTGCCCCCTGATGTGTGAGGGAAGGAGCTCATCGTATGGCCGATAGACATCATAATTCTTTTATGGTTTTCCTGGGGTGTGGAGAGGAGAAGAAACGAAGTAGAGCCCGGAACAATGGTCCCGAACAAACTGCAAAAACGGAAAGTACATGACCTCAATAATGAATGAGGAATAATCTTAACATATGGACGAGGTGGGCATTCCCATGCTCGTATCAAGATATATAACAATAATAACAATGGGATCGAAAATATGGGGACCTAAAATATACATGGCCTCAAATAATGAATGAGGAAGAATCTCAATATATGGACGAGTCAGGCATACCCATGCTCGTATAAAGAGACATAAAAAATAATTGTGAGGCCCGAAAAAGGGGGACCTGTAAGATACATAGAGAACCACTATGTACATCATAAGGGTCAAGAGGGGACACAAATCTAGTACATTCTGCTGGGCTAACCATGTCGGAGCTGAAGAACTGGTACACTGGAATAACTACAGTGCTGCTGAGTGTGGTACCAGAGGAACTGACGAGCTACTGGATCATAGTGACTGGGAGTCATACCCTCAATGGTACACTGAACTGGAACTGAACTGGGTACTCAAAGAAGCATATAACTGGATGGCTTCCAAATACAATTGCCAACGCAATCCGGACATCCACGAGAACATATAACTGGGCATTTTGAAGTGACTCACCAATATGCTAGAGTCGGGGGAAATTCGGGGTCTTCGACCAATAACTGAAGAGATATAAACCCTGTGCGATTCTCAACGATGCGATCAAGGTGTTGAAGTCGAGCATGTGAGAAACAACCACTTAGAGAGGTAATGATGACTCCTTTCAAAATGGTCCGTAGGCACTCACCATAGATGGTGATGGGCTTTTGGTGCAGGGACCTCTGGGACTATCCTCTGGAATAGAGGGGCTGTCGTTGACAGAGGGAGGCCTACATCTAGCAAGGCAATGATGTTTCCTTGATAGGAGCGCAAGGTGGAGAACCGAAGTGTGAGAGTACTGATGGTAAGACTGTCATATTGTGGGGGATAACTGGGCAAGTACAATGGGTGGACTCAAACTTCCATTGTTTAGAGTATGATGGCGGGGATGATCGGGCAGCATATGAAATTGACAGGTGGGAAAGGGATCATAGCTGTAATGGATCAAGGATAGTGACTGGGATGAGTGATACTCAAGCTTGTGTAAAATGGTAGGAGACTGCAGACTACTCTGAACAAAGGCGACCTGATTGGGGGTGTTGCCGAGATGATCGATCATAGTGCCAAGAGGTATGGGGGGACTTCTTCATGGGTTAAGGAACTAGAAGAAGTATATGTAAAATGGTACTGTCATGTGGATTTATACGAGCCCAGGACAGTTCATGCTCGTGATTGCTTTCAATTTTAAGGAGTCTGAAAGCGAGAAGAAGACTCTGAAATAATGGAATGGTACCATTGTGTGGATTTGTATGAGCCCAGGACAGTGCATGCTCGTGGTTGCTTTCAATTTTAGAGAGTCTGAAATTGATAAGAAGACTCCAGGGGGGGTGCTTTTTCGTGTGTTAGTCTCCAAGGCCCGAAGAAGCATAAAAGGATGCAATGAAGAACTCTTCTAGTCGGTGTGACTAGAGTATTCCTTTTTCATAATTAGTCTACCAGGTTTGGAAAAGGGTTAAACTTATACCAGATAGACGCCCTTTCAGGTACTTTAACGAGCATGAAAGGAAGCAAGATTGCTCGGCGATCTTTTCATTGTTTTAGGAGTCAGAAAAGAGCTTAACAGAAACTCCCTAAGTGCCTTTTTCGTAAAGGACTTGTCCAACCCGAAAAAGGGATAAAATTATACCAAACAAAAGGAATGGCCAGGCAAGGAGGAAGTGCTCAATCAAGGAACATTGATGATGAACAAGAACGAGGGAGGGGGGAAACACTGGTGGGCCTCCTTGCAGGATAATGAATGGTGGAAAAATAATGAAATAATTGTAGTATGAAAGGAGTGAATGGCTCATGTAAAAAGGTGGAACAATCTGATGGCGGCCGATGTGGTGTGCAAACTACGGCAGCAAGGTGTCGGGACACAATGTTGAAACTGTACTTGGTGAGAGCGAGAAATGACCTCAAGCATTATCACGAGCTCTAAAAAATGAATCCGGCGATATAAAAAGTGTCAAAAATGGAGAACGACTGAAGTGGCATGCAAACCAAAGCGACAGGGGGTGTTTTGGAAAAAATACCCGAAAAATCTGGGGGTGAGAGCAAGAAATGATCTCAAGCATCATCATGGGCTCGAAAAAATGAATCCGATGATATAAAATATATCAAAAATGGAGAGCAGCCGAAGTGGCACGCAAACCGAGGTGACTAGTGGTGTCTAGAAAAAATGCTCAAAAAATGAAGGGGTAAAAATAAGAAAACAAGTTGACCATCATCATGGTCTCGTTGTGCTAATTCCAGTGGTGGAAACGGTTCGAAACATGGACTTCATATGGGTTCAGAATGGCTAAAACAAGAAAAAGTCAACGGACTATAAATGGTAAGTGCATCCAACATGACAAGTGTCATTTGGACTTGTTGATTTTGACTAGTGATCGGAGTGGACCAGAGCTGAGTTGGTGTTTCTGGACGATCCGACCGACCATTTTCAGATCTGGGAGTTACAGGTATTCTGATAAACTCATACCTGCATTTTCATTGGATTCGGGGGGGGGTAGTGGGTCCCAGGGGATTTTTTGTACGGTCCAAGTGGGTTGGACCGCGGGTTTGTGGGGTGGAACCATGGTCGGGGACTGTGAATTCCAAGGTGGATCACACGGACGGGGACCGCGAGGTTTGGGTCGGAATATGTGGTCTGGTATCGCGATTTTCGAGGCTGGACTCGCAGTTCTGGACCGCGAGTTTAGCTCCTACAGGAACGGCCCCATACCGCAACTATAGCCCTGACAACCGCGGATGGAAACCACGGAAAGGGGCCCCAAAGCCGTGATTGGGATCGAGCTTTTAGGGTTTCCCCAGGGGGGAAGGGTTACGTCTTTGACATGATTCTAATGAGTTTGTCTTGTGTCATTAACAGGATGCCATTAGTGCTTTGGCGAGAGCGGGATGTCCCAGATGATATAGTGGATGTCATCTAGAGGGATCGGCACATGCAGTCTACGTTGGGGTTGTGCGGGCTACTGAAGTTCGCACAGGTGCCTATGATGCGTTCAGCAGCGCTGCTGCTGAACCGATTAGTGAGCTTTTGGGAGCTGGACATTCATGCATTCAGGGTGCAGGGAGAGAGGTTGGGTTTCACCCTCGTAGATGTATACTTCTTGACGGGGTTTCCCTGTTTGGGTAGGGTGGTTGATACGCAACCACGAGTATCCGCAGATGTGGATATGGAGGATATGTTGGAGCAGTACTGCGTTTCGGAGGCTAGGGTGCATAGGAATGCACTCCGGATTGTGGACCTGCAGGAGCCAGCAGTACAGGTGATCGTGGCATGTGTGGTTCAAGTTTTGGGGTCCCAATCACCTGAGAAGGTGTCCAAGGGCCAGATGCAGCTGGTGGAGTGGGTGTTGGATGGTGTATATTATGCATGGGGCTAGATGTTCCTCACTTGTGCTCAGTGGCAGCTGACATTGGTGAAGAAATCTGGTAAGGGATTCTGTTATGGATCCTTTCTATGTGCCTTCTTCATGGAGCGGGTACCTACACTGTGGCCACGAGTGCCAGTCACGGCAGGAGGATTGAGGGAGCCACGCATAGTGCGGTGGGGAGAGATGATGCGCCAACGGGGTGGTGGTGAGGTTGGGAGATACTTCACCCATGATCTCTACCTTCAATGGTTTCATATGCTACTAACACTGGATGATTATCCATACAGAGATATGGACTACACCGGGGATCCAGAGGCACCACGGCTGCCAGGGCAGGCATGGGGACCAGATGGTACGTATTGATTTGCTTGATTGTTGTTTATGTCAAGTCTTGTGTATGATAGGTTTAAGATGTTGATATGCTGTTACTGACTGATGTATGATCTACATATGTTGGCCCGAGACCACCACCAGGACATGTAGCTTGCAAGGGGCATGTGGCTGTACCAGCCCTGCCAGGCTGAGGGGAGGTGCGTCGACGGGACACTGAGGGGACTCTGGAGTCCGTACGGACGCTTCTGGATTGGTTTTTGGTTGGAGTGACTGATGATGGGTGGTGGGACGTGGATCCAGAGGTGATTCAGGACTATCTGAGGGCACCACGGGAGTTTCGATCGATCGCAATTCGGGTGGCTATTTTGGCGGATAGGGGTCGGGCACAGGAGCTTGCAGTGGATGAGGAGCTATCGAAGGAGGAGGGGGATGAGGACTCAGAGGCAGCTGATGCAGGAAGTGATGGAGGGTATGACTCTCAGTTAGGAGTGTAGGGGACTCCCCCTCGATTTTGTAGCTACAGCATGTATTCTATGAGGCGTATTGGTGTATAAATAATTTTTTTGTATAGCTGAGTATGGGGGTACTCAGGACATGTGTAGCATATTGACGTTTATTTTTTGATATATATATATGCACATGGGTGCACCTTTTTGCGATGATGATTTAGTGTACGCACGTGGATGCCCCTATATAGTAATGTGTTTTTATGTTATTGCACATGGATGCAAATGTTTATGTGATGATAGGCACGTGGATGCCCCGGGCAATCTTTTTGGATATTTATATATTTTTGATGAGATGTTATGGGATGATGATGCATGATGGAGGTTTTACATGGTGTGATTGATGTGCCAATCTACGATGTTGCTAGCCATTTGATCTGCGACACTATTCTGAGCTCTTGGGACATGGGAGAATGTGATGGATTCAAATTGTCGGCTGAGTTGTTTTGTGCACAAGAATTTTCTAAAGAGGCAGGGATCACACACTTGGTAGCAGTTGTTGAGCTGGGAGACAAGTAGCTAGGAGTCAAGGAACACATGAAGGTGACATATGCCCATCTGGAGGGCAGTAGTCAGGAGGCCGATCACAGCATCATACTCCGCCTGGTTATTGGTAGCAGCGTCTATACATATTCCATCAAGGTGAATCGATTCATGTGAAGGGGAATATAAGACCCATGCAGCAGAAGCCAGGTTTGGAGACCAGCGGCTTGCTCCATCAACGAAGCTAATATAATGAGGTGGAAGATGGTCCATCTGTGATCATGCAAAAATGATGAATGTAAGATTGCGGTAAAAAAGGTGAAAAACAAAAAGAGAGAAAACTGTACAATACGAACCAAGGGGGCCACGGGTTTATTTAGGGATAAAAGCGTTTAAGATACAACCCATTACGGGGGTTGCGCAAAGGGTGGCCTTCTGAGTCAGTTAAAATGTATGCCCCATTGTCGAGGCAGGTCTGCACTATGTAAGGGCCTTCCCACATGGATTCAAACTTTCCTTTACCAGTCTTGTCATGGGCTTGGTCATAGGCAAGGATGAGGTCCCCTACATGGAAAGTTCGAGGGTGGGAATGTTTGTCATAACCAGCTTTGGAGCGGTTCTTGGCGGCTTCAATGGTCTGGAGAGTGGCACGACGATCTTCATCAGCTTGTTCTTGTGATAGCAGACATTGCTCGAGTGGGGAGGTGTCTGGGAGAAGCTCGACGACGATGTGTAAGGCAGGTATCTGACACTCGATGGGGAGGACAGACTCTACACCATGAACTAAATGAAACGGGGTAAACCTGGTGGCAGTTTTGGTGGATGTATGGTAAGCCCATAAGGCAGGGAACAACATGTGGTGCCAATTGGACTTATGTCGGTCAACAGTGTGTTGGAGGATGGTTTTTAAAATTTTGTTAATGGCCTCTACTTGGCCATTCCCATAGGGGTAGTAAGTAGAGGAATACTGATGTTCGAACTTCAGTAGGGTGGATAACTTGTTCCAAAGGAAATCTTCAAAGTGTGAACCATGGTTTGAGACCAACTGTTTGGGGACCCCGAATCAAGTGATAACATGGTTAAAAAAGAAACAGGCAGCGGTGTCAGCTTTACAATTGAAGGTGGGCATGGCTTCAACCCATTTGGTGAAGTAATCGATGGCCACAATGATGTACTTATGATCATTGGTAGATGAGGGTTTACATTCCATGAAGTCGATGGCCCACTTACAAAAGGGGCCAACGGTGATGACTGGGTGTAACGGAGCAGGTGGTATTCGGGCCTTGGGGGGAAAAAGTTGGCAATTATGGCAATGTTTGACCACTGTGATGCAGTCAGTAAAGAGTGTGGGCCAGAAGTATCTGGTGTAGATGACCTTTTGGGCGATAGCCATTCCAGAGAAATGTCGGCCGTAGGAACCGCTATGACAGTCACTGAGGACGTGTTTGGCTTCCTTGTGTGTAAGGCAATGACGGAGAATCCTGTCAACCCCTCGTCGGTAAAGGACATCGACTAAGAGGAGATATCGAGAGGCCTGGTGACGGATACGACGGCGTCCATCACGACTGAAGTTGGGTCTGAACTTTTGCATGTGAAGGTATAACAAAATATCACCATACCATGGGTCATCAGATGAGATGATGAACAAGTGATTGTCGGGTAACTCATCGAAGATTTGTGGGGATGGCAGAAGGGAGGGGAGATCAGTGATCAGATAGGAAAGCGCGAGGGATTTAGTGCTCTTAGGGGTTATGAAAGTGAGGTCATATTCTTGGAGGATAATTACCCATTTAGCAACGTGACCTTGCAGGAGGAGTCGGTTTAAGAGATAGACGATGGGGTTGGATTCGGCGACAACGGTGGTATGACCACTTAGTGTCGCAATTTTTGGACGGAAAAGACCACAACAAGGGCTAGTCTTTCCTCATATGGGTAACGTAGGGGTGGGCCAGACAAGGTCTAGCTGACGTAATAAATGACATGCTCCTAGTGAGCGGCGTCTTCTTGAATAAGGACTCCGGACACGGCATAATCGGATGCCAAGACGTACAGGATGAAGTCCTAAGAGAAATCCGGAGGGGAGATCAAAGGGGCTTGTGTGAGACTTTTCTTGAGGGATTTGAATGTAGCTTCTGCTTGCTCATCCCAAACAAAGGGTATGTGGGTACGAAGCAGGTGTAAGAAACCATGAATGGTGGTGGCATAATCAGGAATGAAGCGATGGAGGAAATTAGATCGCCCCTGTAGACTCTAGAGCCGTCGAAGTGTGCGAGGAGAGGGAAGGTCTATGATGGCTTGGACTTTCAGGGGATCAACAGCAATTCCTTTCTCGGAAACAATGAAACCCAACAATCGGCCTACCGGAACGCAAAATACACACTTGTGTCGGTTCAAGCGGATTTGATATTTGTGACAACGCAGAAAGACTTACCGGAGGTCGTTAAGGTGGTCTGATCGTTTCCAGGAATGAGCTGTAAGATCGTCAAGATAGACTAGCAGGATATGGACCAAGTCATGAAAACAATAGGTCATGGCCCGCTGGAAGGTGGCACTAGCATTTTTGAGGCTGAAAGGCATGATGCGATAGGCAAAGGTGCCCCATGGGGTGGTAAAGGCAATCTTGTACTAATCCTCCTTACGGATCTGAATCTGGTTGTATCCGGAAAAACCATCCATGAAAGATAGGACTTCATGCCCTGCACATGCATCGATGAGTTGGTCAATAAATGGCGTGGGGAAGTTGTCTTTGGGACAGGCTCAGTTTAAATCGTGGAAGTTAGTACATACTTTGATGGTGCCTTATTTCTTGTTAACAGGGACGGGGTTTGAAACCCAAGTGGTATATGCAATAGGATAAATGAATCCTGCCTTGCGAAGTTTCTCAATCTCTGCTTTAACAGCAGGGAGATTTGAGGGATGAATGGGGCACTGTTTCTAGCGAACGGGAGGTACATCTGGCCATGTGTTAATGTGGTGTTCTATAATAGCAGGGTTGAGACCAGGCATCTCGGTATAGGACCAGGAAAAGACATCACGGAACTCTTGGCAAAGAAATTTATACTCTCCAATCTCATACTCACTGGAGGAGGCTCCTAATGTAATGATTTCAAGAGCACCAGGTGGGTCAGAGATATTGATGTAAATGACAGGTGAGATGTTGGCCATGTTACCCTCCTCAAAGGCATCAGTAGTGGGAATGGGATCCTTAAACTAGTCGACTTTGGCAGGAAGGAAATCTTTGGACTCAACCACAAATTGGGTAGCTGTGGTGGAGGAGGACTCTTCTGGGAGGAAATAGGAACGATGGTGCATGTCTTCCCAGGGATAATCCAGGGTAGTGAGAGCCTCTATAATCTCCTCATCATTGCGGAAACTTTGAGTTGTCAAATCGGTTGACGAGGGAGTGGTAGTCGAAGAGATCATATAAATGGTGTTAATCTCTCCAGATGAGGGTGATACTGGGGGGTGGATCTCCTCAATTGTGGGGGGTTGCCATCTCAAGGTCCAAATTATTCATCTCGTAGAGAGCTGCTCTGTAATCTAGGAGATCAGGACAGTGATGTGAGTAATGGTAGTAAATACCGCATATTGCACAAGGGTGGTTGGTACGCAGTGATTTATCACGAGGCTTAGGGTTGGATCGAGTTCAACAACCGGGATGTTGGGGTCATCGTCAAGCATTTGCATGTGTTCCTATAATGCAGGTAATTGTGGACATTGATGACTCAGATGGCCTAACTCATCACACAAAGAGCATTTGGGAGGACCACGAAACACGGGGGGGTTTTTCACTGTTTTGGGCGGGGGTACAACAGTGTATGGTTGTGAGCCTCTGCCCCCAGTGTGCTTGATAAGAGGGGGGGGATTCATAGGTGACGGAGGGGTAGTGACACCAGGAGGTGGTTGACTAGTAGTGGCAATGGGTTGCACCGGTTGTAGGACGACATTTGGTGTCAGTGGGAGAACGAGAGGCGAAATATACCACACGGGTAATCTTAAGGTTGACTTGGGGAGGCTGAGAGTAGCCATAACCAGGGTGCTTACTACGCCCGAGGGAGGGAATAGGAAGGGGATTGTGTGGATGGGTGTAACACCAATGTGACTAGGTATCAATGGTGGTTTGCGTAACAAGGGCGGTTGATTGTTGGGTGTTTGCGTATTGTGGGAAATGGTACATAGGTCAGATACTTCGGGCGCAGGTGATGGGGGTGGAATGGATTGGAATGTTGAGGTCATTGACATATCTGAGTAAACTCCGGGTCCCATGGAGGAAACAAACGAGGTATTTTCACCACAAACAGGTTGTTCAACCATGGGGAGGACATTTTCAGGTGCTGCGGGGGCATTGGGATCATAATAGGTGAGTTGATCGACCTTGACCATGCATCCGTCATGGGGGAACATCATGGTATGAAAAATGGATGAGGCAACCACCCTCATGGAATACATGTAGCTGCAGCCAAGTAAGAGGTTATAATCAAGTTGGGCATTGATGACCTCTATGTCAATGAGCACTGTTTTACTAGCCAACCGGACGGGGACATTAGCTAAGAGACCTTGGGGTTGAGCTGAACGGCCGTCGTAGGCTCGCACCGCAGTGGTGGACTGCTGGAGAGTAGGGTATCCCAACTTCTGCCAAACGAATGTGGACATAACACATGTAGAGGCACCTTCATCGATAATGCACCGATGGATGACAAGATTCCGAATGGAAACAAAAACTTGGAATGCTAAAGTGGAAGGCAGGCGTGGTTCGGATTGGTCCAAATCGAAGGCCATCAGTCGTGAATCATTTGGGTCAATAGAACCAATGGCGGAGAGCAAAGCCTTTCACTATGAAGGATAGTTTTTTAAGACTTCTAACGCAGACATGGCTATGGGAGACTGGGCTAAGTCATCTACAATGTTGTAATTTGATGCAGCACGAGCATTGGGATTATTATTGATACAACGAAGTGGGAAGCGAGGTGCTTTCGAGGCACCATCTAGTGGATCCCGAGGTATACGTAACGTCTGATCAGTAGGATGAGCGTTAGTGTTTTTGTCAGCGGGAGGGGCTTTAGGGGTGGAACCATATTGGTTCCGACGGGTTTGGAGGTTGACATCGGTGGATGACATCATTAACAAGTGATGGGTACCTGAGTCTAACATGGGTTGATGAGGAGCGGCATAAGTGATATGTTGTTGTGGTGGCGCGTTGCCTTGAGGGGGAGCCAACGGCTGAGTGTTCACTACGCCTTGGGTTGGTAAGGGATTTTGCATTACCAAAGGTTGATGCTGAGGTGGTGGGGGGTTGGGTGGCACCTGAGGAGCCGCATGCCCTTGGCGATGGGCATCATCAGTCCAAAGTTGCCGAGGTCGCTCCAAATGTGGGCAAGCATGTGTGTAGTGGCCATAGACCTCGCAAATAGAACAAGGATGGTTTGTTCGCAAATTAGGATTTTTGGCCTGCTTAGGCAGCCGATTAGGGTTCTAGTTGGCAGGTGCCATGTTATTGTTGTTTGGGGGATTGGGAGGTTGACCACCTTGGTCTGGAGGGGGGGTATTCCCATGGTTACGGCCTTTTCCACGGTTTTGCGAGCCCTATTGGTGCTGGTTATTTTGGTTCTGTTGCGGATTCTGTTGGGTGTACACTTGCCCTTGGGCAACAGGTGGGTTCTGGGGTTTTGCAGGTGCGGGAGCAGGCTGTGGTGGATAATAAGTAGTTGGAGGCAGCATAGGTGCTGAAGCTTGTGAGGGTTGCTGATACGTCTGCGGAACGAGTTGCGGGTTCGCCGCAGGGACTGCCTGTGGTGGGTAATAAGCAGGTTGGGCTTGAGAGGACACAGGAGCTGGTGTAGCCTGTGTGTGGTAATATGGCTGAGGTGCGACTGGGGGGGCGTAAGTAGGGGATGCATGACCAAAGCACTGAGGTGGACATGAGGGTCCATGGGAATGGTGGTGATGTGCCATGGGAGCATACGAATTGGTTGCTCTGGACTGAGATGTAGCCCATGAAAGGTCAGGGCCATGGATAGGACGTGCTACGCAAAAGGGTTGGGGATGCGAGGCAATCCAGCCAATGATGCCATCTGCGGCATGGGATGCCCTCAGTGCATCGTGTCAGGAGGAATTTCCGTGAGGGGCGTCAGGTATGATGGAATACAGATAACCCGACTGGGCATAAATAAGGTCAAATTGCTGGGCTCTGAGGATGGCCTCTTCTTTGAACTAGGGTCCTTCGGATGCCACATCCTTGGCAATGACAGGAAGGAGGGATTTTAGAAACCAATCTAAGAAGATACGGTCATCTAACTTGATTTTGCAGAGGCTGCAGCGTCGACACCACTCATGAATGTGGTCAGTGATGTGGGTAGCCGTGTTCTGTCTACAAGATAGTAGGATCTCAACTCCTGCATCATAGCAGACAGGTAACTGAAAGAACTGCAGGAAAGTCGACGCAAGGGAAGTAAAGGTGGCATGGGTCCCATGGGGCTGGTCGATGTACCACTTAGCTGCAGAGCCAGTGAGGGTGCGCTGTAACAGACGGAGGTGGACAGAGTCATCCACTATGGAGTTGGAGGAACACCATAGATGGAAGGACATAATATGGTTCGTGGGGTCCTCACCTGCCTTGCCCTCAGACTTAGGGATGTCAGAGAGGAGTTTGGTGGGCATGTGAGGCTACGCAGGGTCATGTCTAATGGGATCATTAGTCAGTCCAGCTAGGTCAGAAAGGTTGAGACTAACCATGAATGGAAAACTAGTAGGAGGATGTGACATCCTAGCGATTGTGACCATGTTGGGGCCAATGCCCCCAAGTGGAGGAGCTGGGTTCTGGATGTTGCCCCCAAGTGGAGGGACGAAACTGGTATGGGACGGCCCTGCACCGTCAAGGGTAGTGTGAGTCACTGATGGAGTGGGAATAGGTATGCCAGCTACTGGAATGGGTACAGTGATAAGAATGGTATATGTGGGCCCCATCGAGGGCATACCCAAAGTAGGTGTTGTAGCTAGTGTGGTGGTGGATGCTCCACCAATGGTCCCTACAAAGAAAGGGGTGGAAGTCACACCAGCCATGGGGCTGGTTGGTGCATTGTAAGTGGGGTTCTTGGACTTTGCCTCAGAATCAGAGGTAAAATAAGGGGCATCTAGATCGGGTGATGGAGTTCTATGCCGTTGATGAGTGGAGTCAAGTGACAAGGCTCGAGATCTATGATGAGTGGTATCAAGTGATGAAGATCTACATCTATGACGGGTGATGTCAAGTGAACCATGCTGTGGGGGCTCGCCTTAGAGGTGCCGAGAATGTCTCGGGGACTCAATGGTGACAGATGGTGTCAAGTATTTGGGGGTTGTGTTGAGTGAAAAATAGCTAAAAAACCCTAATGCAACCAAGGGTGCAGAAGGAGAGCTCAAAAAATATGGCACTTAGGCCAACAACCAACTCAAAACACTTACTGTAATAGTTGTGCTACAATAAGTGGAGTATCAACAGAAATGGTCAGAATACCAACAAGCAGAAGGTTTCCTAGAAAATAAAAATAGTGGACTCGCTAGACCAAAAGGAGGTAAGGGAGCATGCAAACACCTAGCTAAATAGTATTCTGACTCAACTAGACATATCCTCTGCAAGGTGATGAAATCCAAGTTAGACAATATGGATACTAGAGCCAAGTGGCTAAAGATATCCCCCTACTGGGAGGGACACCGGGTAGTCAATCCTAGAAGAAAAGCAACTAAGTTACCTCGTTCATGACACGTTCGGTTGGGTGAATCTGCCATTTGGTTCTATCGTCGCTGTATCCCCATATGGGTGATACACTGAGAACTGCGAAAAGTATCCCTTGGTTACTGAACGGATTGCGGTATTCCACTCAAGCTTTTGGAACTAGTCTGGCGACTTCAACCCTACTAGGGGAGAGGCCTTCCCGATAAATTGGTTTTAAACCGTGTCAAAAAATACTAGGGGATTTTGGTTTCCTAATGGACAACAACTATGTCTCAAGTGTAAGCAACTGAGGGGTGTTATTTGGATTCCTATCCCCCCAATCCTACCTAACTACAAAAATTCTTATTTGTTCCCCAAGTGGGGTTAGAATGTTGGTTGTGTTAAGTAGTATTTTAGGGCTCGCTTGAATTAGGTGACAGAGTGCATGTGTGTGAGATGATGAACCCAAGTAAAAGTTCCATGAGGTGGGCAACTTTCTAACTAAAAATAACAATACAAAATTTAAACTTTGAAATGTAAAATTTTCTCTTTTCAATTAAAATGCTGAAATTTTAAAAAATATTGTATAAATGGAACAGAAATAATACTGCAGAAAAAAGGCTGTAGGCAAGTATGGCTGCAGATAGGACAGATGGCTGTGCAGGTGCAGAAAATATTGTAGCAAAGTGCTGGGTTCAAAACAGTGAAAAAAGTGTAGAAAACAGACCGCTAGTTTGTGGCAAATCTGTGCAGTCGGACCACGGGAAACAGCTCAATAGTCGCGAATGGGTTGCGGGATTTTGGTCGAAAGACACAGGAAGACCACGGGAAAAGGGTTGAAAGTCGCAAGTGGGTTGCCGGAAAATGGCTGAAAGCCACAAGCGGGACGTGGGAAAAAGGCCGAAAGACGTAAGCAGGTTGCAGGAAAATGGCTGAAAGCCGCAAGTGGGACGCGGGAAAAAGGCCGAAAGACGCAGGAAGGTTGCAGAAAAATGGCTGAAAGCCGCAAGTGGGATGTGGGAAAAAGGCCGAAAGACGCAGGCAGGTTGCAGAAAAATGGCTGGAAGCCACAGACGGCTCGCGGAAAAATGGGTTAACAGCCACGGTCGGACCGCACGAAACAAGCTCATAGTCGCGGTCAGATCACAGGTAACAGACTGGAAACCACCGGTAGATCACCAGAAACAGTCTGAGAGCCGCGGTCGGATCGTAGATAAATTCCTGAAAGACAAGGTTGGAATGCAACTACAGGGAGCAAAAGGCGCGGTTGACGGCAGCCAAAAGGGACAGCCGAAAGGAAAAAACAGAAAAATATTGCAGAAAATTAAAAACGTTTAAAAATTTAAAATTATAACCAGAAATTCAAAGGAATACAAGGAGAGTCGCCAAAACTGTAGCTAGGGTTTTCACCCTATCTTGTGCAAATTATCACCTACTAAAGAGAAGGGACTCCTTAGTAGCAGTTCATAAAAACAGTAAATGAAAGACAGTACAGTAAAATAGTAACTACTCTAAGCATGTGCATAAAATAGAAAAGACAAGATAATAAGAAGGGGTTTTTGTATTGATTATACCTCTAATGTGAAGGTTGGTGAAGCCTTTGTAGCAGTCCAAGAGGGTTGCTTCGAAGCTTCCAGTTTTGCTCCTTTCTCTTTGTCCAAAGGGTTTTGGAAATGGGCCAAAGGGGCACTCAAATGTGAAAGTAGCTCAAGGGTGAGATAGGGTTTGAGGAGTGATTTTGGAAGAGTAAGGGTATGGTTGACTATGGATATGAAATGAGGGGCCTCCATCACCTATTTATAGGTTTTTAGTGGTGGAGTGCCGGCCCATGGTTTTGGACACCATATGGTTTAGTTCAACTATATAGGGTTTTTGCTTCCTTTTTCCCTCTTTTTCCTCTTTTTTGTATTTTTTTATTCCCTTTTTAGAGGGTTTTTGCTATTTTGGAGGTCTTTTGGATTATTTTGGGGGAAAAAGGGGTTTTTTGGCCTTTTGGAGGATTTTTTAATGGTTTTGTGGCCTTTTGGATGCTTTTTAATGGGATTTTAAGGTTTTGGAGGCAAATATGGTAGGAAAGATGGAAAAATGAGTCATGCAATGGGGTAGATGAGGTAGTGAGCACTTTTTGGGTGTTAACACATGCAATCTAAATATTTTCTTCATAAAAATGTCAGCAATATTCACAGCTTTAAAAGTAGGCTTAACCGGAATGAAATGTGCATATTTACTTAATTTATCAACTACTACCATAATTGAAACATGTTGTTTGTTATTCTTAGGTAATTCGGTTATGAAGTCCATACTTATTACTGCCCATTTCCATTATGGAATGGGAAAGGGTTGCAACAGCCCAGTTGGATGTTTATGTTCGGTTTTTACCTGCTAACATTCTAGACATCTGGATAGATAGTCGGCGACTTCTTTCTTCATGTTAGGCCAATCGTATTCCTTCTTTAAAGTTTCTAAATATTTTCTCATACCCGGGATGACCGGAGTAAGGTTTTTTATGAGTTTCATTTAAGATTAAACTTTTTACTTCTTCTGAATTGGGTACATATATTCGGTTCATATATTTAAGTAAGTTGTTAGTCCCGACACTGAAGTTGGTTGGTTATTTCTCATTAACACTTCTTTGTCGTTTTTCTTTAGTTCTTAATTAATCTTGATCATTTTCAGCAGCATTATTTATTATGTTCTCCAAGTCTATTTTATAACTGCTCATAGCAGTCGAGATTTGAAAATTTACATTCCTGCTCAAGGCGTCAGCGATCTTATTTTATTTTCCCTTAATGTGTTTAATTTCGAAGTCGTACTCGCTCAAGAAGTCCAACCACCTTGCTTGTCGAGCATTGAGATTCTATTGATCGAAGAAATATTTTAAGCTTTTGTTATCTATTTTTAAAATGAATCTTTTCCCGATTAGATAATGTTGCCACATTCTCTAGGCGTGAATTATGGCTACCAACTCTATGTCATGAGTCACATTATTCTTTTCATGTTTCTTAAGTTTTCTGGATTCATAACTTATTACATGATCTTCTTGTAATAATACCGCACCTAACCCTTCTAAACATGCATCTGTACAAAACACAGAGTCTTTATAGGGATCAACTATTTTTAGGATGGGTGCAGTGGTAAGTAAATGTTTTACCTTTTCAAAAATTTCTTGACACTTAGTTGTCTAATTAAATTTTATCCCTTTCTTTTGGAGTGAGGTTATAGGATATGCAATTTTCGAAAATCCCTCGATAAATCTATGGTAGTAACCCGTGATCCCCATGAAGGATCTAATGCCTGTCACATCCCTTGGGACTGGCCAATCTATGATTGCTTTTATTTTGTTTGGGTCTACCACAATTCCATCTTTCAAAATTACATGTCCTAGATATTGTACTTTATCTTGGTAAAAATCACATTTACTAAACTTTGTGTAGATTTTGTGTTCTCTTAAAGTTTGTAGGACCATTCTTACGTGTTCTTCGTGTTCTTCTTCATTTTTAAAGTAAATTAAGATGTCATCTATAAAGATGATGACAAATTTGTCCAAAAATTTGTGTAACACTCTGTTCATTAGACACATGAACGTTGTCAGGCCATTGGTCAAACCAAACAGTATGACCATGAACTCATAGTGCCCATAACGTGTTCTGAAAGCGGTTTTATAAACAGATTCATCCTTTATTCTAATTTGATGGTATCCAGTTCTTAAATCAGTTTTAGAAAACAATATCGCTCCTCGCACTTGATTGAATAGATCATCTATGCGAGGGAGCAGGTATCAATTTTTAATGGTCATCTTATTAAATTGACGATAGTCAATACACAACCTCAATGTGCCATCTTTCCTTTTCACAAAAAGCATCGGTGCTCCCCACAGGGACACACTCAGTCTAATGTAGTGCTTATCAATTAACTCTTGTATTTGCATTTTTAGTTCTATTATTTCAAGTTGATTCATTCTGTAAGGGGATTTAGAGGCATGTACCGCACCACATACCAACTCAATAGTGAAAACAATATCCCTCCTAGGGGGTAAACCAGGAACTTCGTCAGGGAACACATCTTTAAATTCTTGAAGGATAGAGTAATCTTCTAGATTTGGTGTATTCTTTTCATTAGAAGCTTCTGTAAGATGCATAGCAAAAATTTTACAACCTTTCTAGCACACTTGTTAAGTTGTGATGCAGATACTTTTCTGATTGTCCTTTTCTTTGGAATGCCTCTAACCATTCTATGATTACCAGATTCATCAATGCATGTAAAAATTTTGTCATAACAATTTAAAATTACTCTATGAATTTCAAGCCAATCGATACCAATGAAAATATCATATGATCCTATGGGTAATATGTTCAAATCAACTTTTGTAACATAATCATTCATCTTAAATTCATATGTAGAAATAAAACTTGTCACTTTTCTTTTTGTGCTCGTGGCTAATTGAATTAACTAGGATTTTTGAAATTCATGTTTCTTCAATTTACAAGTATCTACCAAACTAGGAGATATATAACTTAATGTTGAACCAGAATCAATTAAAATTGAAACAGATCTTTAATAGATTTTACCTTCTACCTCTGTCATGGAGGGATGACACTCTGCTTCACAATTATCCAAGGGTGCGCTTATCCTTGGAATGATTCTCGCAACTTCTCTCACTGCATGAATACTTCGGTTGTCCTTTTTGTGTGGACAGTCCTTGTAGAAATCGATTTCTCCACATCCCTAACATTTTAGAGGTTCTTTTTTATTTCTTCATTTTTCTTATATCCAATGGTATCTTTAAAATCAGGTTTGGTTGTTTGAGGTATATTAAAGTTATTTTTGGGGAAGTATCTATTTTTATTAAAGGGCTTGAATTCTCTTCTTTTAAAATCTTCTCCCTCCCTATTCTTAAAGGTTTTTGTATTATCTTGTCTATGCTTAGCTTGGTCATAAGCTAGTTTAGCTTTTCTCATGGCCTCATAAAGTGTTTTAGGGTTATCGAATTCTAGTCTATATTTGTAGAATTTAGGTAGACAACCAAGGAACCTTTGTATTTTAGGCTTCTCTTTAGTGAGGTCGGGTACATATCTTAATAAGGACATGAATTTAGTGCATAGATTGTGCATTGACATTTGTCCAAAACTTAGTTCATAAATTCTTTAGATTTACCCTCATAATAATATTCAGACAAGTACTCTTTTTTAAACATCTTTTTAAACCAACACCAAGTAACTTTATGGTCACTAACCCCTTTAGCTTTCTTTAGGTCTTTCCACCAAATTTCAGCCTTCCCAACCAAGTTAAAGATAGCCATTTTTGCTTTCATGGAATTAGAGTAGTTATACATGGTGAAATACTTTTTCATACTCGATAGCCATGCTTCGGCTTCCTCTCCTTTCTTGATTTCCCCGTCAAATATAGGAGTCTTAATCTCTTTAAATTGACCGGAGATCTCATCCATACGTCTCTTTTTCCTTACTCTTCTATGCTCATCATCGCCGCTAGAGTCATCCAACTCACTGCCAGCAGAGCTATCATCTAAAAAAATTTTGGATGAAGAATCCATTTTTTTTATTTTTTTATTTTCTTTTTATTCCCACATGACCCGTGTCTTTAGAAAATTCAGTTAATTTTTGCAATAGGGCTTCATTTACATATTCTTGGGTTCGTGTTACACGTTCATGTTCCATTTTAAATGTTTGAAAGTCGTTTTGAACTTCTCTTACAGTTTGCAGAATTTCCTCTTGATTATCATTCATCATCTTGTTATGTTGTTCTTCTTGAGTTAATTCAACATAAATGGGAGTGGGACATCTTTCTTCGGCCATTTCTTAATAATATGATCTTATCACAATCTAATCAAGGAAAGCACAATTATCACTTGGTCAACATCTATATAAAATATAAACAAACATCAATGATGAGCTCCATTAGCTCCTAGTGTAGGAACCTACGGCTATGATACCATAATGCCACAATCCTACAACTTATTTCTATCAAAAGTAAGATGCCAGTAATTATTTTATTTTATTTCACATTTCAAAAGTGAGTGAATATAGAATAATTGTAAAATAACTATATTTAAGAGAAAAGGTTTAGAATTATCTAGTCAAGGAGACTCCCTTTCTTTTTCAAAACACTCATGTAACTAAAATTTTCATTAGCTTCCTTATTTTTTATTTAATGCAAAAAGATGCATAACTTATATTTATATATTTAAACAATATATTCCCATAATATATATCTAACTATATATTCAAACAATATGTTCGAAATATATTTTCAAATATATCTCTCAACAGTAATTCAAACAATAATTTAAATAACGAGCTAACCCATAACTTAAACAATATAATCAAATGTTATATTCAACAATATATTCAACTATCCTCCCACAATGTAATTACACTATATACATTTTTTCTCACATATTCCAACAATATTTTATATAATAATTTAAAATATATATATTATAACAATGCATTCAAATGATAACATTAAAAAAAATGTTTCAAATCATATACCACCAATGAAATCAAAACCTTTTTAAAGATTTTAACTATTATAATATCTATTACATGATGCGTTTACATAATCCGACCTCCTCTAAACTATTCATACACTAAAAAATAATATATCTATAATAGAATGTAAAGAAAAAAGAAACTATTATTGGTTACACAAGTAAACCCAAGCTTGAACGCCAAGCAGGCATTAAGGAGGCATGGTAGCATAAGAGGGAAGGGATTAGAAGATGGAGTAAGCTTGGCTATGACAACTAACCCCATGCCAGTCTAGCTTCATCAATGCAGACAAATTATAGGAGCTCTCCTAGAGTAACAGGATACCACCAATAGCCATGGACTACGGGGGTTGTGGTAGTTAAAGGAAACACAAAATATTACAGGAAAGGATGCCGCCAATTTCAGGGAGTAGTACCTTAGGAAACACCTTGCAGGTAGTACGAGGCAACAAGGAAAGGAAAAATAGCTGGGAGGTTTCTCTACGCACCGGTTAAAAGTATGAACTTACCGTTGGTGATAGATTCGACCATCAAAAGGAGGGAAAATTGGTGGATTCTCCAGGTATCTACCAAAAAGAGTTTCAAACCGACAACATATCACAGGGTAGAGGCAGGGAGCAACGTGTAAAATCTTATGGGAGGAGGAAAACTCTGTAACAAGCACATAATGCATTATAAGGTGAAATATACCAACGGAGACGGTTTTTGTAAAGTAAAACAAATGTGCAATGAACCCCCATCTCGGCTTCATACTTCCTAGTGATATCGAAAAAGTTGCAGCAAAATGAAAAACATCTCGATGGCATAAATGCATAAATACAATCATATCAACTTCTAGGAAGAATCCCTCTCAACTGCATACAAAATTATTAAAAAAAAAGGAAAGTGGACCACAGCAATTCCATTCCGACTATGTAATCAGACAACCAGACAAAGGAGAGGTGATTTAAGTTTTCATGCAAACGAAAAAAACCAATTGGCCTACCGCAGCCACATACACCATCACTTATGTCGAAGGTCGATGAGATACAAAAACAAAAGAATTACTCTGTACTTGTAACAAAAAGGAAATATAATAGTGCAGGAATCTATCATATTCTGCCGACGCCAATACCCCATAGCAGACCGTAATCCAAAATAAATAAAATGTAACTAAAATATATATATATATATATATATATATATATGTATAGGTTATTTCTCTAGTCGCAACCCGGGATATACAAATAATTTAAACAAGAAATTGTTGGATTACATTCATAAGCCAGCGACAATCATTCATTTATAGCATGGACACAAAACATAGATCATTTCCCCATCATAGGTAATATCTTCAAACAAGTATGCAGAGATCATATATATATTCCATTCATGTAGCAGTATTAACATAAACACAACCACGTAAAATATACTTACTTGACAATAAACTATGCCGAACCGGAATGCAATGGAGAGGTATCAATTCCTCCCAACCACAGAGATCCTGGAATCCGCCAGATCTCACCCCGAGATGGATCACCACCTCTACTATTGGAAAAACACTATTGCAATGCTACACTCCTTCCTTGGAGTCTATAACAGCATAATGGTACTCCTTTTCACAACCTCCTTGATGCTCTCTCAGTGCCCCTCTTTATAGTATTTTCCTAGGTCTTGTGCCATCACCAACTCAATCTCAATTCAATATTGAGATCCTATTTTTGTGGATCTTTTTGGAGTATTGAGGTCTCCACTTGGATTGATTGGTTTATTTTAAATGCTTGTTGATGAGTCCAATTTTCAGGTATTTGATAAACCTTTTTCCCGCAGTCAAGCTCAAGCAATGGCGAAGAAACACACTCATTTGTGGGAAAAATGTTTTACTTTAATTATTTAATGAAATTGTTTTTGATGATTATTCTAGTATGTTAAAATGTATATTCGATAAACTAATTATGTGGAAACCAAGCGTGATTGAGTAGGTTCAAGGGCATTAAAGGATGAACGTGTAGAAGACTGAGGGATCACCAAGCTCGGCACCCTGTTTCCTGATTTATAGAGAACGCACTCTTGTTCAAGGAGAACCGACATTTAGATAGTTAGTTAGGGTCAGCATTAATAATCATATAAATATGGACCTCTCGGGTAGCGAGAGGTCTCTGTTGACATTTTTGGAGAAACATTGTTTTAAGTTTTCTGCACTATTGAGATACTGTGAAGTTACAGACCTTTGTGAAGACATGGATTTTATATTTTAATAAGAGATTGATGTTAAATTCCAGTCAGTGTTTATAAGTTTCTTTCTCTCCTTAGTACGGGTTGGAGAGGCCCCCTCCAACACGTAAGTCAGGGGATTTTCATTTTTAGGTATTTTCCAATTATGTGTTTTACATTAACGAAAAGTTATATTGCATATGGAAGTGCTTGAATGATGTATTAGTTCTGTAGTAATTTATAATACATTCTGTAGTACAGCAAAATGGTTTTAGTAGTCCTGTAGTTGCTTTCTTCCAAACGCACATTTTAACAAACGATTACATACGTATTAGCTTTGCTTTCAAAAGTCATGGTTTAGATCTGAGGTTTATGAATGTTTCCCATCATGATTAATTGCTTTGACTTCTTAGTAATAGATGTGTAGCATGAAACGATTGCACTTCAATCTTAGTTTTGGTATTTAATGATTTAGATCAGAACTCTAGTTTTATGCATAAAGTAATTACAAACCTTGTTTTCTCCAATATTAGAATAGATCTGTTATGGAATTTCACTTTCTAGATTTACCATTTTGCATTAAGTAAATTCATAGGATTGTCTCTTCCATTTTTCAGCTTTTTAATTATTTAAAATAGATTTTTTGCTTTTAGTATCTTCATTCTTTAGAAACAGATTTACTGCTTTCAGTACTTTAATTCTTTAAAATAGATTTATTGATTTCCAGTATTTAATTCCCTAGTATAATCAGTTTTACATATTCAGTAGGAAACCCTTAGAACATCGATACCGACACCCCTCCGCGACAAAGATTATCCTATAAGAGCACAGATAGTGTCTACACCTCTAAAGTTTGTACGTCCCCCAGGTTGACATTTAAAGTAGGCTCTTAGTACAGTTGCCCTCATTAGGAATCCATATTGGGAGCTCACCAATTGTGCTATCTCTTGTCCATAGTAGTAGGTGGTGTCCCCTCATTCAATTGGTCCTCTCCAATGTTGATTTTTTTTATTAAAAATAATAATAAAATAGTTTTTGTGCACATCATTCTCACATAAGTGTGAGTTACAATTTTTGAGTTTTAATAACTCAAATAATAAAACAAATAAAAATAATAATCTTTTACTTCAAGTAAAAATTGTTTTGTGAGGGGGTGTCACAAAAAGCCCGATCCCAAGGATTGTAGATACTTTGTAAACTTTTTATACTCGGTTCTATTTTTGCTGCATTTGCTATTTACATTGTTTTCAACTATTGAAGGATTTTTTGTGAGTTTTGCGAAGGGGATAGGATGGCCTTGGGAGCCCGATCCCAAATAATGGGTCACTTTTATGCTAAGATTGTATATACAGTGCCAAAATGAGCCTGTAGGTTTTCAAAAGTTCTTTTCTGTTTGATTTTATTGCATATATTTTTATATATTTTATATGCTCTGCCATCGAAGATCTGTGTGAGCGCTAGTGAATTCATCTTTTACATTTTAGATGGGAGATCTTGTGCGAATGCATTAAACTCTGTTCAACTCAGCTTTTGCATTTTAGATGTGAGATCGTTGGGTGAATGTGTTAAGACTCAACTTCGACACTTTAAATTGGAGATCTTTATGCAAATGTGTTAAACTCTGCTTTATGTTTGAGATCTTTGGTTTGTAGTTAGGCCAACGTTTAACAACTTTGAATGCTGCCACATTTGTATGCTGCGTAGATCTTGAATGGATTTCATTTTATCATACTTTCTTTCAATATTTTTTTAGCTTGCTTGAAGAATGGGATAGCTCATAAGATGAATTCCTGTGTGAATTTCATCATTATAATATCCATCTATGCCATATACGTGTGCTGCGTAGAACATTGAATATCGAACATTTTGGGCAGCGTATTAACTCTGTGTTGAGGCGTGGAAACTCTGTGTAACTTGAATAGTTTCAAACCTTGATCTTTGTATATTATAGCCTAGATTTGAATATCAATCATTTTTTGATAGCATTGTATATGTTAAAATAATCTTTGCTAAACCACATTGATTTCATCTCTACAATTTGAATTGCAATGCTAGCACCGCAGGGTCGAATCCATGATAGCGAGGTACTAGGGTTGACTTGTTTATGGTATATTTACATACCATGCCTATGTTTTTTTGTGTTATGGAATAAGGTAGATAGGTTTGTAACCTATAACATCAACCTAGTTATAAATTGTACTAAGGATATATATATATATATATATATATATATATATATATATATATATATATATATATATATATATATAGTTAGACGTTAAACCGATCACAGTTAATAACTTGGCATTAAAGACATATTTAACTAAGAAACACGAAGCGGAATGTGAAGGTTTGGTGTGTAAATAATGACTACTCTTAGTCCACTTGGATTAAGGTTGGTTGGTTGGGAGGACTGATTGTTACCCTCCGCATCCAAGTTCAATTCTTGTAAATGGCATGAAGCTATTGTTAAACCCCTATGTTACTAATAAAAGATGTTGACATTTCTCCACTTGAAACAGATATCTATCTCCGAAATTGTATTGATGATAGCTTTATTGGCCTACAGAAGGACTATGTTAGCTATTTTAGATACCCTTAATAAGTCCCGGTAAGTCGCTTGACTTTAGGGTCGGTTGTCTTGTAAATGCTCTCGATGAGAGAGGCTATGAAGAAGAAGAAAGTAAATATTGCAACAACTATTGCAGGATGTAACTCCATACTTTTGATTAATATAAAAGATGTGACTCTTCATGGTGGATGTAGCCCATGTGTTTGGGTGAACCATGTATATCTTGTCTTTCTCATGTGTATAATTATCATGGATTTATTGTTTATGTATAAGTGTATATCTTGTCAACGATTCTTTGGTACAAGATAATTCAATTTTAGATCATGATGTTCATGTGATGTCCATGTCTCATCTTATATGTATGAATTTTGTGGAGTTAAGTAATCATTGTGAAAGTCAAAAAAATAATTTCACTAAAATACAAAGTGGATTTGGGGTTTGTTACAATAACATATACCTTATAATTTTTCCAAAAAATAAAAAGTGCATGTTGCAAATGATCAAACTTCAGATAGTTAAGAACATTTTCAATAGAAAATAATTATATATTCGGAAACACATTTCATTCCTACATTTCGTCTTTTTTGCTCATAGCAAGATCCATTGTGTATGTGTCTCAAAACAACATGTAAGTTGATGGATGTCTATTTTTTTAGTTTTCCATTGAATCTAACGTGTCAAAAGAGACCGTCATTAGCTTGCACACACCCTTATATATTTTAATTATTTTAATTTTAATTTATTAAAGGTGTAATTTAAATTTTGAAATAAAACTTTAAAATCATAATTTCATTTTTTTTCTTTAATATCATATTAATTTTTAGTTTGGCATAATCTTTGGTTAGATGCATAGGATTAAAGTTTGGTGTTCTTTTGAGCATACTATTTAGATTAAAAGTGTAAAGTGTGACTTAAAATTATTTTAAATTGATTAAAAATTCATCATGAAGTAGGTATTAAGAGAGATTATGTTTTGGAAGTAAACCACTTTCTATTTTAGATAAAATATTTACACCTATTATAATTTTAATCTTGAATTGATTGTATACCAATACACTATCCAAATCACAAAGCCTAATTTGACAAAAGTGAAATTTAAAAAAAATAGAAAATAAAACAAAGTTGGAAAAAACGTAAAATTAAAAGAATTTGTATGTTAAGATCATTTACTTAGTACTTCCAAAGCTACTTAGTACTTCCATTTAAGGAAAAGTTTGATAAAAAAAAAATGGAAAAATCATATGAGTGTGAAAATATGAAACTATATATTTATTTAGTTTTGTATCTACCAAGCACTAAGAGGGATCAAATCCCTTGAGGTGGAATGTTTTCCTCAAAATTTACACTTAATTTTTCACTTCAAGGAATTTGATTCCTCTAGGAACTTGGTAGATCCAGAGTTAAAATGAATCTATACTAGTTTAATATGTAAATGTCTATTATGTGCTCAAATCCCTAATATGTAAATTACGGTTTAATGATGACACTGTAAAATTCTTATTTACTTAATATTTGATCATTTTAGTGAAATGTTGTGTAAGATTTACTTTTATACACCATATTATGGAACACACATAGTAAATATCTCAATATTCATGTATTTATGCATCAAGTATCTATGTACAATATTTTCACTACCATACCTTAAAAGGCTATGAAGATAACCTCCACTTTTTAAAAGAGACTCAAGATTCCTCCAAGAAATCCTAGAGGGAAAACTCAATGTGGTTCATGGATCCTTTTGACCATATATATATATATATATATATATATATTACAAAATAATTTGATCAACACATCTATCTAGGGAATGTGGCCTAAGCACATATATCTCTACCATCACCAATGATGCTAGAAGGGAATGTTTCCTAAGCACCTATATCTCTACCATCATCAATGATACCAAAAAATATCTTGATTGCATCCAATGCACTTGTCTTATTCACACAAGTACTCTTTTTTAAACATATTTTTAAACCAACACCAAGTATCTTTACGGTCATTAACCCCTCTAGCTTTCTTTAGGTCTTTCCACCAAATTTGAGCCTTCCCAACCAAGTTAAAGATAGCCATTTTTGCTTTCATGGAATTAGAGTAGTTATACATAGTGAAATACTTTTTGATACTCGATAGCCATGCTTAGGCATCCTCTCCTTTATTGATTTCCCCGTCAAATATAGGAGGCTTAATCTTTTTAAATTCACCAGATATCTCATCCCTACGTCTCTTTTTCATTCCTCTTCTATGCTCATCATCGCTGCTAGAGTCATCCAACTCACTGCCACTGGAGCTATCATCGGAAACAGTTTCAGATGAAGAATCCATTTTTTTTATTTTTTTATTTTTTTCTGTTTATTCCCACATGACCCGTGTCTTTAGATTCACGAGATATCTCATCCCCACGTCTCTTTTTCCTTCCTCTTCTATGCTTATCATCGCTGCTAGAGTCATCCAACTCACTGCCACTGGAGCTATCATCGGAAACAATTTCGGATGAAGAATCCATTTTTTTATTTTTTTTATTTTCTGTTTATTCCCACATGACCCGTGTCTTTAGAAAATTCAGTTAATTTTTGTAATAGGCCTTCATTTACATCTTCTTGGGTTTACATTATAGGTTCATGTTCCAGTTTAAATGTTTAAAAGTCATTTTGAAGTTCTCTTACAATTTACAGAATTTCCTCTCGATTATCATTCATCATCTTGTTATGTTGTTCTTCTTGAGTTAATTCGACATAAATGGGAGTGGGATATCTTTCTTTGGCCATTTCTTAATAATACGATCTTATCACAATCTAATCAAGGAAAACAAAATTATCACTTGGTCAAAATCTATATAAAATATAAACAAACATTAATGATGAGCTCCATTATCTCCTACTGTAGGAACCTAAGATCACAATCCCACACCTTATTTCTATCAAAAGTAAGATGCTAATAATTATTTTATTTTATTTCACATTTCAAAAGTGAGTGAATATAGAATAATTGTAAAATAACTATATTTAAGAGAAAAAGGTTTAGAATTATCTATTCAAGGAGACTCCCTTTCTTTTTCAAAACACTCATGTAACCAAAATTTTCACCAGCTTCCTTATTTTTCATTTAATGCAAAAAGATGCATAACTTATACTTATATATTTAAACAATGTATTCCCATAATATATATCTAACGATATATTCAAACAATATGTTCCAATTATATTTAAACAATATATTTTCAAATATATCTTTCAGCAATAATTCAAACAATAATTTAAATAATGAACCCATAACTTAAAAAATATAATCAAATGCTATATTCAACAATATATTCAGCTATCCTCCCACAATGTAATTACACTATATACATTTTTGCTCACATATTCCAACAATATTTTATATAATAATTTAATATATATATATTATAACAATGCATTCAAATGATGATATTAAAACAAATGTTTCAAATCATATATAACCAATGAAATCAAAACCTTTTTAAAGCTTTTAACTATTATAATATCTATTACATGATGCGTTTACTAAGCCGACCTCCTCTAAACTATTGGTACACTAAAAAATAATATATCTATAATAGAACGTGAAAAAAATTTAAACTATTACTGGTTAAACAAGTAAACCCAGGCTTGAATGCCGAGCAGGCATTAAGGAGGCGAGGCAGCATCGCCGAGTAGGGAAGGGGTTAGGTGATGGAGTAAGCTTGGCTACGACGACTAACCCCACACCGGTCTAGGTTCATCAATGTATACAAATTACAGGAGCTCGCCTAGACTACGAGGAGACCGCCAATAGCCGTAGACTATGGGAGTTGCAGCAGTTACAGGAAACAAAAAACATTACGGGAAAGGTTGTTGCCAATTTTGGGGAGCACTTCCTCAGGAAACACCTCGCAGGTAGTCCGAGGCGACAAGGAAAAGAAAAATAGCTGGGAGGTTTCTCTACGCACCGATTAAAAGTATGAACTTACTGTCGATGATAGATTCGAGTGTCAAAAGGAGGGAAAATTGGTGGATTCTCCAGGTATATACCAAAAAGAGTTTCAAATCGACAACACATCACAGGGTAGAGATAGGGAGCAAAGCGTAAAAGCTTATGGAAGGAGGAAAACTCTGTAACAAGAACATAATGCATTCTAAGGTGAAATATACCGACGCAGACAATGTTTGTAAAGTAAAACAAATGTGTAATGAATGCCCATCTCGGTTTCATACTTCCTAGTGATATCGAAAAAGTTACAGCAAAAGGAAAAACATATCAATGGCGTAAATGCATAAATACAATCATAACAAACTTCTAGAAAGAATCCCTCTCAACTGCATACAAAATTCTTAAAAAAAAGGAAAGTGGATCATAGCAATTCCATTCCGACTATGTAATCAGACAACCAGACAAAGGAGAGGTGACTTAAGTTTTCATGCAAACAAAAAATACCAATGGGCCTACCGCAGCCACATACGCCATCACTTTTGTCGAAGGTCGAAGAGATAGAGAAAAAAAAATAATTACTCTGTACTTGTAATACAAAAGAAATATAATAGTGCAGGGATCTATCACATTCTTTCGGCGCCGATACCCTAGAGCAAATCATAATCCAAAATAAATAAAATGTAACTAAAACAAAACATATACATATATATATCTTTCGGCGCCGATACCCTAGAGCAAATCATAATCCAAAATAAATAAAATGTAACTAAAACAAAACATATACATATATATAGATGTGGAGGTTATTTCTCTAGTCGCAACCAGCGATATTCAAATAATTTAAACAAGAAATTGCTGGATTACATTCATATAAGCCGGCGACAATCATTCATTTATAGCATAGACACAAAAATAGATCATTTTCCCATGATAGGTAATATATTCAAACAAGTATGCAGAGATCCTATATATATTCCACTCATGCAACAGTATTAACATAAACACAGCCACGTAAAATATACTTACTTGACAATAAACTATGTCGAACTGGAATGCAATGGAGAGGTATCAATTCCTGCCAACCAAACCATAGAGATCCTAGAATCTGCCAGATCTCACCCTGAGCTGGATCACCACCTTTACTATTGGACCAGCACTACTGCAACGCAACACTCCTTCCTTGGAGTCTGTAACAGCTAACTTGATGGACTTATCAAATAAGAGGGCTCAACAAAAATGTTCCAGCATAATGGTAATCCTTTGCACAACCTCCTTGATGCTCTCTCAGTTCCCTTCTTTATAGTATTTGTGTAGGTCTTGTGCCATCACAAACTCAATCTCAAGTCAATACTGAGATTTTATTTTTGTGAATCTTGTTGTAGTGTTGAGGTCTCCAGTTGGATTGATTGGTTTATTTTAAATGCTTGCCCTATCTCTTGTCCATAGCAGTAGGTGGTGTCCCCTCATTCAATTAATCCTCTCCAATGTTGATTTCTTTTATTAAAAATAATAATAAAATAGTTTCTGTGCACATTATTCTCACATAAGTTTTTGAGTTACTCAAATAATAAAACAAATAAAAATAATAATCTTTTCCTTTAAGTAAAACTTGTTTTGTGAGGGGGTGTCACAAGAAGCCTGATCCCAAGGATTGTAGATCCTGTGTACACTTTTTATACTTGGTTCTCTTTTCGCTGCGTTTGCTATTTACATTGTTTTCAACTATTGAAGAATTTTTTTGTGAGTTTTGTGAAGGGGATAGGGCGGCCTTGGGAGCTCGATCCCAAATAATGGTTCACTTTTATGCTAAGATTGTATATACAGTGTCGAAATGAGCCTAGAGGTTTTCAGAAGTTGTTTTCTGTTTGATTTTATTGGATATATTTATAATATATTTTGGCTTCTTTGCCATCGAAGATTTGCGTGAGTGCTCGTGAATTCATCTTTTACATTTTAGATGGGAGATCATCTTGTGCGAATGCATTAAACTCTGTTGAACTCAGCTTTTGCATTTTAGATGTGAGATCGTTGGCTGAATGTGTTAATATTCAACTTCGACACTTTAAATTGGAGATCTCTTCGCGAATGTGTTAAACTCTGCTTTATGTTTGAGATCTATGGTTTGTAGTTAGGCTAGCGTTTATCCACTTTGAATGCTGCCACATTTGTATGCTGTGTAGAACCTGAATGGCTTTCATTTTACCGTACTTTCTTTTCATTTTTTTTCTAGCTTGCTTGAAGAATGGGATAGTTCATAAGATGAATTCCTTTGTGAATTTCATCATTATAATATCCATATATGCCATATATGTGTGCTGCGCAGAACACTGAATATCAAACATTTTGGGCAGTGTATTAACTCTGGGTTGAGGCGTGAAAAATCTGTGCAAGTTGAATAGTTTCGAACCTTGATCTTTGTATATTATAGCCTAGATTTGAATATCAATCGTTTTTGGATAGCGTTGTATCTGTTAAAATAATCTCTGCTTAACCACATTGATTTCATCTCTGTAATTTGAAATGCAATTCTAGCACCGTAGGGTCGAATCCATGATAGCGAGGTCCTAGGGTTGACTTGTTTATGGTATATTTACATACCATGCCTATATTTTTTTGTGTTATGGAATAAGGTATACAGGTTTGTAACCTATAACATCAACCTTGTTATAAATTGTACTAAGGATGTGTAAATATATATATACATAGTTACACTTAAAACAATCACAATCAATAACTTGGCATCAAAGACATATTTAACTAAGCAACACCAAGCAGAATGTGTAGGCTTGGTGTGTAAATAATGACTATTCTTAGTCTACTTAGATTAAGGTTGGTTGGTTGGGAGGACTGATTGTTACCCTCCGCACCCAAGTTCAATTCTTGTAAATGGCATGAAGCTATTGTTAAACCCCTATTTCTTGGTGGATGTAGCCCATGGGTTTGGGTGAACCATGTATAACTTGTCTTTCTCATGTGTATAATTATGATGGATTTATTGTTATGTATAAATTTATATCTTGTCAACAATTCTTTGGTACAAGATAATTCAATTTTAGATGATGACGTTCATGTGATGTCTATGTCTCATCTTATATGTATGAATTTTGTGGAGTTAAGTAATCATTGTGAAAGTCAAAAAAATAATTTCACTAAAATACAAAGTGGATTTGGGGTTTGTTACAATAACATATACCTTATAACTTTTCCAAAAAATAAAAGGTCGATGTTTCAAATGATCAAACTCGATAGTTAAGAACATTTTCAATGGAAAATAATTATATATTCGGAAACACATTTAATTCCTACATTTCATCTTTTTTTCTCATGGCAAGATTCATTGTGTATGTGTCTCAAAACAACATGTAAGTTGATGGATGTCTGTTTTTTTTCAGTTTTATATTGCATGTAACGTGTCAAAAGAGACCGTCATTAGCTTGCACACACCCTTATATATTTTAATTATTTGAATTTTAATCTATTAAAGATGTAATGGAAATTTTGAAATAAAACTTTAAAATTCTAATTTCATTTTATTATCTTTAATATCATATTAATTTTTAGTTTGGCATAATCTTTGGTTAGATGCATAGGATTAAAGTTTGGTGTTCTTTTGAGGATACTATTTAGATTAAAAGTGTAAAGTGTGACTTGAAATTGTTTTAAATTGATTAAAAATTCATCAACTAATCAAGAGTATAAGATCTTATACAAACCATGAAGTAGTTATTAAGAGAGATTAAATTTCTGAAGTAAACGACTTTCTATTTTAGATAAAATATTTACACCTACTATAATTTTAATTTTGAATTGTTTGTATACAAATACACTATCCAAATCACAAAGACTAATTTAACATAAGTGAAATTTAAAAACGATAGGAAATAAATAAAAGTTGGAAAAAACATAAAATTAAAAGAATTTGTATGTCAAGATTATCTACTTAGTACTTCCAAAGCTACTTAGTACTTCCGTTTAAAAAAAAGTTTGATAAAAAAAAATTGAAAAATCATATAAGTGTGACAATATGAAACTATATATTTATTTAGTTTTGTATCTAACAAGCACTAAGTTTTGTATCTACCAAGCACTAAGAGGGATCAAATCCCTTGAGGTGGAATCTTTTCCTCAAATTTTACACTTAATTTTTCACTTCAAGGAATTTGATTCCTCTATGAACTTGGTAGATCCAGAGTTAAAATGGATCTATACTCATTTAATATGTAAATCTCTATTATGTGCTCAAATCCCTAATATGTAAATTATGGTTTAATGATGAGAGTGTAAAATTCTTATTTGCTTAATATTTTATCATTTTATTAAAATGTTGTGTAAGATTTACTTTTATACACCATATTATGGAACATACATAGTAAATATCTCAATATTCATGTATTTATGCATCAAGTATCTATATACAACATTTTCACTACCATACCTTAAAAGGATATGAACATAACCTCCACTTTTTAAAAGAGACTCAAGATTCCTCCAAGTAAGAAAGCCTAGAGGGAAAACTCAATGTGGTTCATGGATCCTTTTGACCATATATATATATATATAACAAAAGACTTTGCTCAACACATCTATCTAGGGAATGTGGCCTAAGCGCATATATCTCTACCATCACCAATGATGCTAGAAGGGAATGTTGCCTAAGCACCTATATCTCTACCATCGTCAATGATACCAAAAATATCTTGATTGCATCCAATGCACTTGTCTTATCGTTCTATTTATAAACAACAGAAAACTATTTTTGTATACTTTGCATAAAAGATCATTGTCCCTATTTTTTCTCTATTCTAGTATACACACACACACACACACACACACACATATATACACATCAATATAGATATATATGCATGCTCACATGATATACCTAGTAATATATATGTCAATGTACATGTATACTAATATGCATTATAAATTTTAAAATTAATTTTATTTTTTCTAATAGTATAAAAAATTAATTTGTTTTTTCAATGGTCATGAAAATATTTTAAAATCAACTCTAGTTCCTAGAACACCTGGATTTTATTTGCAGAGAGTAGAGTTGTGGGACAGATCTTAGTACGCAACCCTAAGTAGAGCCCAACTCGATTAACAGAGATAGAAGGTCAAATTTGGGTTGGATTGCTTGATAAACCTAGTGAAGGATGTAATCTCATAGAACTAGTAGTTGGACCTTTCTATGCCCATCCTGAATAACAATGGAAGGGAAGGGGCCCTAAGGGACTGCGAAGTAGAGAAGGTGGAATACCTTGTAATGGGTGAGGTAGGTATTGTGGGTGCCATGTCTGTTGAGTGTTTAGATTCCTGCAACTCTGTGTTTGAGCTCATTGGCTTAGAAATATCCTCCATGTTTCCCTTGTATGATTGATAAACCCAACTCCGGGTTGGCTTATCATGGTTATGTTTCCCTTTTATGCTTGATAAACCCACTGTAGGTTGGCTTAGCATACTTGTTCTATGGTATGCTTGATAAACCCAAATACATATTGGATTAGCATTGGGATGAGATATTGAGTGTGAGAGAGCCATTAGCCCTCCTTAGTGGATACACAACCTAGCTCGGGGGTGGTCTCTTAGCTGAAAGAGTATAGGTTGTATACATATCTACAATATTTTTGTATAGGGGAGCACATCCTTGAGATATAGCTCGAAGATATATATTTATTTACCGGTCTCTCTAAGGGAGGGGCACGAGTTAATTTGGTGGGACATCGTAGCACCAAAGAGACTACGGAGAACTACATAGCTCAATATTGTAGATAAGGATCTCACAAGAAAAGTAGAAAAATACTCGTAGCCGATGTGATAGATCTTAGGATTTGAGGACATTTTTGTACACTCTTGATCTAGTGGTTGGAAGTGTAGGAGATCATCATGCTACCAAGGCTCAAATGAATTATGCCACGGAATGTCTTGAGACAAAGTTGTTCAACTAGTGTGAAGGGGTTCTGGTCAACATCAAAGATCAAGTCACCAAATGTTATAATGGAAATATCAAGAAATTTGGGTATGGGAGTATCCTAGTCACTTTATTCTTAGAGATGGTCCCACTACTATGCCAACAGATAAAGAGACCTCATCAACCTCCATCTGAGCCACAGATGGGGACATGGAGTGATTATGTTGGGCAGTTAAGTGGACCACAAGTTCTAGTATTTGGTGAGAACTTATTTTCTTGGTTAGAGGAATAGATTGTGACTATTAAGGATTATCCTTACGCCGAGGTAGACTCTTAGGGTGAGATTGAATTGGCTTTGCTAGAATATGACTAGGATGAGTGAGGTATGTCACCTTTAAACATGGTTTTCAAATTTTTTAAGTTATATATATTTTTTTGTTGTGCAAAAGACCTTACATGTGCATGTGTAATGCTATAGATTGTGGACCAATGAGGCCAATAGGATCTTCACTACTATGACGAAGAGGAGAGGAGTATCAGGTAGAGGAGGATGAGGCAAGGGGATTTTTTGATGTAGAGAAGAATATCAATGGATTGACCATGGGTATACCTCTGATGAGATTTCCCGAGGTCCCCTATCATCTCCAGAGGCAAACCGTGGGTGTGCCAAAGCATATTTACATATTACTCCACCGTGTTGCTATGGCGGTAGTATGCTATCACAAGCACCACGCTCGTCGTGATTACATTTCAACAGTAGTTCTTTTTAGCATTAGCGGCATCTACACGACATATAGGCGATAGTGCCAATTTTTGTATGGCCAGTGATCCCGATTTTGTCTTTTGACGCATTTTGATACTATATGGGACATGATCTAAACTTTTTTACATGATATATATATGGACCTATCTGTACTGTTTATCTATAATTAATTGTATGTTATATTTTTACATTTTTTTCATGATGACATTGATTATGTATGATCTAGATGCCAATTCAACAGGTAGTTAGCTAATGAATCAGCCACTGTGTTTAATTGCCTTGGTATATGTTGGTATAGAATATAATCAAATGATCTTTCAAGGAGGCATATCCTCCAATATAAACAAAGTAATATGGGGTCGCGAATAGTATAAATGCGATTTGGTTGAGATACAATGAGTTGAGAGTCTAGGTATACTATGATATCAGTGAATGGCAAGAGAAGATACTTCAGTTAGAAGTCCAATAACTGCATGGTATTTTTCTATGTTATTCGTTATGGGACCTAAGCAGATTCCACCTAAGGATATCAACTCGTCAGTAGGGGAATACAATACCCATGCTGTAGAACTGAGATTCTGGGTATGTCAACCAACACCATCTACAAATCCAAAGTACGCCGACATCTGCACATGAAAGCACAAATCCAGATAAATAGTTGTGAACGAGATAGGATCCTGACATGTAAAAAGAAATCAAAATCACACCAGAGATATACTATATACAAATGTTTTACACAGGAGGACCCTAGGCATAAAATATCTTCAGGTAAATCCCATTACGAGGCTCTCCCAAAGGTATGTTGTCACATTCAACTAGGTTGTAAGATCCTTTCTCTAACACTTGTTTGACAATGTAGGGACCATTTCACATGGATTCCATCTTGCCTTTACATAGTTTGTCATGCATTTGATCATAGGTTAAGACTAGGTCACCTTCATTAAAAATGGGAGGATCGACGGATTTATCATATTGAACCTTAATGCGCTTTTTTTTAGCCTTGTTTGTGAATGCAGCGTTGCGACGAGTTTCATCAAGCTTCGTTAAGTATAGCAATCGTTCTTCTTTGGTAGGAGTGTTTGGAAAGATTTCAACGGATAGTTTGAGGGATGGGATTTCCCATTCAATCGGGACAATGGCTTCCAAGCCATAGACTAAGTGAAATGGTGTGAAGCCAGTCGCATTCTCTATGCAAGTCCTATAGTCCCAAAGAGCTAAGAATAGTGCTAAGTGCCAATTTGATTTTTGGGTCCCCACCATGCATTGGATCATTTTTTTCAAGAATTTTTTAATTGCCTCTACTTGTTCATTTTCCTGGGGGTAATAGGGGGATGATTTTTCATGATGAAAACCCAATTTGGTACCTATTTCATCCATCATGTGATTCCTAGAATGGGAACTATGATCTATTACAATGGATTGAGGGACTCCAAACATCACAATGATATGATTGAATACGAAGAGTGCTTTTGTCTTTCCATCTTCAGCATATGTAGGCATAGCTTCATCCCATTTGGTAAAGTAGTCAACTGCTACGATGATATAACCATGCACTCCAGCTGAAGTAGGACTACAATACATGAATTCGATACCCCATTTTGTAAAGGGGTCGATGACAATTACAAGATGTAGTGGAGTTGGATGGGAGCACTTCTTGGAGTGAAAGAATTGACATGGGGGTCACTTCTTGACCGCTTCAATGCAATATTTGAATATGGAAGGCCAAAAATATCCTACATGCAAAATATTCTGGAATGTAGCCATCCCAGAGAGGTGACCGCCACAAGCTTCAGAGTGGCTATCATTAAGTATGCGTTCGGCTTCATCGATAGTTAAGCATCGACACAAAATATAATCGATACCACGACAGTATAAAGTATCACGAATGATAATGTAATATTTGGCATGGTGTCAAATGTGACATTTCTCATTGCGATTGAGATCAAACTGAAAGCGTTGGGTTTCAAGATATAAAAAAATGTATCAATACCATGGATCAATCGTTCCAATGAGGTACAATGACTTGTCTGAAAGAGAGTCAATGGGCTTAGATAGGACATTGACATGGGGCAGAGCACAGATTAGCTCAACAAAGACCAACGATTTTTTGGATTTAGCTTTCTCAAATTCCAAATCAAACTACTAGAGGACAACAATCCAACGGGAGTAATTTCCCCCTAGTACTTAACCTATTAATATATAGTACACAGGATAAAGTTGGCAATAACTATGGTCCTGCGGAGCAAGATATAATGTCAGAATCTCTAGATAGTGAAAATGATTCCCAGAGCCAATTTCTCCACATGTGAATAACGTGTTTCAGAGTCGATGAGACTCTTAATGAGAGAGTAAATCACATGTTCTTGACCACTACCATCTTCCGCTACTAACACCATGCTGATAGTGGAAGTAGAGGCGGCAAGATATAAAATGAAATCTTGTGTATAGTTGGTGGGTTGTAACATAGGAGCATTAGTTAAGGAATTTTTTAGATTATCAAAGGATTGTTGAGCTTCATTATCCCAAATGAAGGGTACATTCTTTTTTAGAAGTCTCATATATCCCTTGGTGATCTCCATGAAATTGCAGATGAAATGGTGTAAATGGTTTCGTTCCCTTGCAAAATTTGGATTTATGGAATATTAGTGGGAGAGGGTAAGGATACAATAGCTTCAACCTTCAATGGGTTGATGAGAATACCCTCTTTGGAGACTATGAAACCTAATAATCTGCCGAATTCAACACAAAATATGCATTTGTGAGGATTCAAGTGGATGTTGTAGTCGCGACACCATAGAAATATGGAACCTAAGTGCTCTGGGTGATCTTCTCGCAAAGTAGAATGAGCAGGTAAATCATCCAAATAAGGATCCAAAACATGCTTGATATAATGAAATGGGTAAGACATGGCCCGTCGAAAAGTAGCCTAGCATTCTTAAGGCCAAAAGGTAACTTTCGATATGCGAACGTTCTGCATGGGAAGATCAAAGTTGTTTTATGTTGGTCAACTGGGAGTATCTCAATATGATTATAGCAAGAGAAGCTATCCATGAATGAAAAGATGACACTCCTGGAATAGTTATCAATAATTTGGTCGATAAAGGGGGTAGGATAGTTGTTCTTTGGACAAGCTTTGTTCAATTCCATATAATCAATTGAAACTCTAATTGTGCCCTGTTTTTTAGATACAAGAACGATGTTAGACACCCAGTCTTTCAATGGGATAGGATAGATAAAACCAACTCGAAGGAGCTTTTCAACTTCTTCCTTAATGGCTACAGTTTTTCTGGCATGAACGGGACGTATTATTTGCTGAACAGGTCATGCACAAGGATAAAATTTGATTCCGTGGACCATAATTGAATGGTCAATTCCTGACATTTCTTCATAACTCCATGAGAAAACATCGCAAAACTCTTTGAACAAGGTTGTGTATGATTCCACTTCATTGGGTGTACAATTTTTTCCTAGGTGGATGTGTTCTACGATACCAGGTTCCACTAATATGTATATAGGAAAAGTTTCCATAATATTAGATAAATTTCCCTCTGAAAACACATTATGAGTGAGGATGGGAAGTTGAGGTTTTTGGAAAATATCATGTGAAACAATGGATTTAGTATTGGGGTCTACCACGTGGATTGTAGGAAGGAAAGATGAACGATGATGGTGATATTTCCATGGAGGTTCATCGATGCTTATGATTTCCATGATAGACTCGTCAAAGGGAAAGGTCCGTAACAGGAAATAAAAAGAGGGAAACGGTGAATCGATCCAATATGGAAGGGGTGCCACCTGATGGTGGTCAATGGAATCGATACAATCAGAAGCAGATTGAATCATGTGATAGGTTTCTTGATTTAAGTTCAAAGGCATGTATTCACCAATGGTTTCATACTCAGAGGGACTTGGTAAAACCAAAGAATTGTGAGGTTCATGGGATTGGACAGTACTGGAAGATATCATGTTGATAGAGTAGACTGGTGGAAGAAGCTCCAGGAAGACTCCAATGATAGAAGAGTCTTTCAAAAGGCCAAAACCAATGTATTCATAATGATGTTGATATTGTGTCAACGGCGGGACATTGTTGGTGGTGTTGGAGTGAATATCTGGCGTGCAAAAATCCAATTGATCAATGGTGACCACTTTTCCTTGATGAGGGAATTGCACCAGGTGAAAAACTGATGATGCTACTGCGGTCATGGCATAAAACGAGTTTCGATCGAGTAGGATATTATAATCCAATGGAGCATCTAAAATTTCTAAGTGGATAGATACAGTTTTTCCCCCTATTTCTAGTGCAAGTGATGGTATGAGTCCGTTGTTGATATATTGTAACTTCTATGAATATTATATTTGTACTTTATTATTCTGGAGATGTTCCATTCCTCTGTAGAGACCCTATTGTATATCTGGAGATGTTTATCCTCCGAGAGAGTGTGGTAACTAGGGTTATTAGATCTCCAATGTGAGTTTGGCCCTGAGTTAGCTGTTTAGGGGTTATTAGACTCTCTTAGGAGAGGTCGGCTCCATTAGGTTGAAAAGTCAGTTAGAACATGAGTATAAATAGAGGAGGTGTGTTCCTCATTTATCTCATTCATTCACTGACTTGTGATTGGCGCATCGAAGAGAGAGAGGTCTACATAGGAGAAGGAGCTCTTGTTGAGGACTACATCTTGTATTGGGTTGATTATATATATTGAGGAAAGCTTTGTTAGGTTTTCTACCCTGTGAGGGTTTCCCAGGGTAAATCTTTGTCTATCTTGTGATTATGTTTCTTTCATTAATCTTGCTTGTGAAATTAGGCTAAACTTAACATGGTATCATAGCTAACCTGAATAGGACATCTTTGACAAGGTGAAAATACCTCTCTCTCCTCCTCCGGTGAAAATTCGGGTTTCTGCAAAGTTAGAATTTTTGGAATCCGATTGCGTGGCTGGATAGCCCTCCTCGAAATCAAACTTTTGAGCCCTGGATTGAACTTTTTGAGTGGGTATAACTTTGAGAAATTCAAACCTTAGTTTGGGTTTTGGACAAGAAAACCAGAAAACCAGAAAAACTAGTAAACCATAAAAAGTGTGCACCTGTGCACCAGAAAACCAGAAAATGTGCGAACCAGAAAACTAGAAATTCTGCTGCAGTTGCTGATCAGATTTGAAGGGTGAAAAGTTGAAGTTTCCAGAAGTAGAGCTCATCAGTTATCTCAATCCAATCAAGCACATCTCTTGGTAAGTGTTATTCTATCTTTTGAGAAACTTCAATTTATGTGGTCCCCTGGATAAGTTGGCTCCAAGCACTAAGCTTGAAGACAAGCTAGAGGGTATAGAGAATTCCAGGCATGGAAATATAGGATTGGTCTCATTCTTGAAGAGAATGATCTTACCCAATATATCAAGGATGAGGTTGCAGAACCTAAAGAAGATGAAGCCAAAGAGAAGAATAAGAAGGACTTGATTAGGGAAAAGAGAATCATTGTTAATTCTATCAAAGACCACTTGATTCCCCAAGTGGCATCCAAGAAGACTCCAAAGGAAATGTATGATTCCCTAGGCAGGATTTATGAAGGAAGGAACATCAACAAAAAGATGAATTTGAGAACTCAATTGAAGAGTACAAAAATGAGTACAGGAGAATCTATTCAAGATTACTTCACAAGGGTCTCCCAGTTCAAGGAACAACTAGAATCCATTGGAGACACTCTTGATGAAGATGAACTAGTCATGACTACTCTCAATGGTCTCTCTAGACCTTGGGATTCATTCATCCAAACCATGTGTGCAAGAAAAGAAAGTATGAAGTTTGATGTGGTATGGGAGGATTGCATTCAAGAAGAATCTAGGGTTGCCAACAGAGAAGCCTTGCTCAAAGAATATGACCAAGATTTAGACACCCACACCAAAAGAAGGAGTCATTTCAACTCCAAGAAGAATGGTCACAAGGAATCTCATCCTCCTCATAGATTTAAAAAGAAAGGAGGAGTAAGTTCAGAAAGACACCTCTCCTCAGTTCAATCTTATAGTTGTCACAAACTAGGACACATTGCTAGAAATTGCCCTTCAAAGAAGAAGAAAAAGAATCTTCACAAAAGACATCAAGCACATTTGGTAGAAGATGATAGTGAAGAAGAGGAAGAGGAAAGGCCTCAAAAGAAAAGATCTAAAACAGAAAAAGATGATGCAAAAGAATATGTTCTATTCTCTGTACTCTCTGGGTCAGTAACACCTGGAGAAGATACATGGCTCATTGATAGTGGAAGATACATGGCTCATTGATAGTGGTGCTTCAAAGCACATGACATGACAAAAGAAGACTCTCTCAAGTCTAGAAGAAAATACCTCTCCACAGAAGCTATCTCTAGGGGATGACTATCAATATCCCATCAAGGGAATTGGTGAAGCAAGCTACAAGATTTATTTTAGAACTCCATTGAAGATGAAGGAAATCCTATATGTACCAGGTTTGAAGAAGAACTTACTTTCTATCTCAGATTTAGATAAGAAAGGTTATAGGGTTGCATTCATAGATGGACAAGTACCCATGTGGTCCAAAGGAAAATCAATTGAGGATGCAATTGTTATTGGTGAAGAGGAAGGAGGTCTATACAAACTCAAGGGTCATCCTGAAGATACCCTTATTCATGAAGCCACTATCCCATGTGAGCTATGGCATAGGAGACTTGCTCACATTAAATACAAAGCACTACCTCATGTGAGCAAGGTAGTCATAACACTACAAGCTCTAAAGATTGACCATAATGGCACATGCAAAGGATGTGCAAAAGGGAAGAATATCAAAAATCCATTTCCAAAGAGTGAAACAAAGACTAAGAGTACTTTGGAATTGATTCATTCAAATTTATGTGGACCAATGCCATCTACATCTTTGAGTGGGTATGAATATTACCTTGCATTCATTGATGACTGCTCAAGGAAGACTTGGATATATTTTCTGAAGGGAAAAGATGAAGTCTTTGGAAAATTCAAGGAATTCAAAGCCTTGATAGAAAATCATTCAAAAAAGAAGATCAAGTTACTCAGGATAGATAATGGTGGAGAATATAATTCAAAGGATTTTGAAGTCTTTTGTAAAGAAGATGGAATCAAGAGGGAGATAACCACTCCCTACAATCCTCAACAAAATGGTGTTGTAGAGAGAAAGAATAGAACCATTATGGAAGCAGTAAAAACAATGATACATGATCAAGACCTACCTATGTATCTATGGGCTGAAGCAGCCAGGACAACAGTTTATGTGTAGAATAGACTATCTCATAGTGCTCTTGATTTCAAGATCCCAGAAGAAGTGTTCACAGGGAAGAAGCCTGAGGTAAGTCACCTCAAGATATTTGGATTCCCAGTATACATTCACATTCCAAAAGAAAAGAGGACCAAGCTAGATTGTTTTCGGAAGAAAGGAATATTTGTTGGATATTGTGAAGCATCCAAAGCAGTCAGAATTTACATCCCAGCATTCCATCATATGGAAATAAGTAGGGATGTGACATTTGATGAAGGGGAAGCTCTCAAGAGATCTAGGAAATGCCAGTATGAAGAAGTATATGAGGAAGATGCACCTTTCAGAATTAGTGAAGTTGCACCCACCCCTGAAGAGACAACACCTGAAGACCATGATATGATGGAACCATGAGAACCCCCTGTCATGAAAATATCAAGGAAGAGAAAGCCAGCATGGGAAAGAGACATTATACTAGGAGCAGAAAAGTATGGAGCTCTTGAAGGCTCCACTAGAGTGAGCAAGAAACCAAAGACATTCTCCAACTATATGGCCTTGATGTGTGATCTTGTAGATCAAGAACCCACTAGTTGGGAAGAAGCATCTCATAAGAAAGAAAGGGTGGAGGCAATGATGGAGGAATACCAATCAATAATGAAAAATGATGTTTGGGATATAGTTCCCAAGACAAAGGACAAGAGTGTTGTATCTTCCAAATGGATATACAAGATAAAGCATGCTGCAGATGGCAGCATTGAAAAGTATAAGGCAAGGTTTGTGGCCAGAAGATTCTCTCAGAAAGAGGGAATTGACTATGAAGAAACATTTGCACTAGTTGCAAGGCACACTTCCATTAGAACCATCATGGCACTTGCATCCATGATGAAGTGGGAATTACACCATATGGATGTGAAGACAGCCTTCCTGAATGGTGTGTTTGAGGAGGAAGTGTACATAGAAAAACCACAAGGATTTGAGGTTGAAGATAGAAGAACCCACATATGCAAGCTGAAGAAAGCTTTGTATGGGTTGAAGCAAGCTCCCAGAGCTTGGTATGGAAGAATTGAAAGTTTCTTGACAAGATTGGGGTTTACCAAGAGTAAAGCTGATCCTAACCTTTATCTCAAAGTTATGGATGATGAGCTTGTCATATTGTTGCTATATGTGGATGATCTATTCCTGACAGGTAATAGGAAATAGATTATCGAATGCAAGAAGAATCTCTCCTCAGAATTTGAGATGGAAGATCTCAGATTGATGCACTACTTCCTCAACCAAGGAAACTATGCTGTGGAAATCTTAAAGAGATTTGACATGTTGGAATGCAAAGCCATGGCCACTCCCATGGATTCCAACTTGAAGCTGTTAGATGATGACTCATCAGAGTTAGTGCATGTGACTCTGTACAGACAGATTATTGGGTCATTAATGTATCTGAAAAATACTAGGCCAAATATATGCTTTGCTGTGAACACCTTGAGTCAATATGTAGTGGAACCTAGACCAGTTCACCTGATAGCTTCAAAGCATGTGATGAGGTACCTAAAGGGTATGATAGAATTTGGTCTATGTTATCTTGGAGATCATGATTTTAGATTGTATGGCTACACATATGCTAATTGGGAAAGAAGTGTATCAGACAGGAAGAGCACATCGGGAGGATGTTATTGTCTGGGATCTGCCATGATCTCGTGGTTTAGTAGGAAGCAGTCCAGTGTGGCTCTCAACACAGCTGAAGTGGAATATATTGTTGCTTTCTTTGCTAGTTGTGAAGCAGTATGGCTTCAAAACTATTATTAGGATTATTTGACTTAGAGATGGACCCCACTGTGATTTTGTGTGACAAACAGAGTTGTATCAAGATGATAGAGAATCTAGTGTTCCATGATAAGTCAAAGCACATAGAGATCCAATATTTTTATATACGGGATATGGTGCAGAAAGGAGCTATCAAGCTCGAGTATGTGAGCAATGACAAACAAGTTGTTGATATATTGACCAAACCTCTATCTCAAGTAAAGCTTGAGTATTTCCGACACAAGCTTGGTGTAGTTCAGAAGGACCCTCCTCGAAAGGGGGAGTGATATGGTCATTGACGATGAGATTTCCTACATCGACAGTAAGGTCGATGATCTGGATACCTGTATCGATGATGTGGATACCTGTATTGATGATATTGACAATGAAGTCAATGATACCGACAATGATGTCGATGAGTGGTCCTTAGACTTGGTTTGAGTTGACAAGTGGATTGTATCATCCCTAGACACATGTCCTAAAAGAGATCTGTAGCTCTGATCTCCGAGAGAGATGTTGTAAGTCCTAGATCTGATCTAGGTCACATCCAGTATGAAAAAGGACTGGCTCTGTGGTTGTAAATCTTAGATCTGATCTAGGTCACATCTAGTATGAAAAAGGACTGGCTCTGTGGTTGTAAATCCTAGATCTAATCTAGGTCACATCCAGTATGAAAAAGGTCTGGCTCTGTGGTTGTAAATCCTAGATCTGATCTAGGTCACATCCAGTATGAAAAAGGATTGGCTCTGTGGTTGTAAATCCTAGATCTGATCTAGGTCACATCTAGTATGAAAAAGGACTGGCTCTGTGGTTGTAAATCCTAGATTTGATCTAGGTCACATCTAGTATGAAAAAGGACTGGCTCTGTGGTTGTAAATCCTAGTTCTGATCTAGGTCACATCCAGTATGAAAAAGGACTGGAACTGTGGTTAGGACTGCATCATCCCTGAACCTTTGGTTCAAAATGTACGTGATAGGACTGCATCGTCCCTGAACCTTTGGTTCAAAATGTACATGATAGGACTGCATCGTCCCTAAAATTTGGTTCAAAATGTATGTGATAGGACTCCATCGTCCTTAAAACTTTGGTTCAAAATGTACGTGATAGGACTGCATCGTCCCTGAACATTTGGTTCAAAATGTATGTGATAGGACTGCATCGTCCCTAAAAATTTGGTTCAAAATGTACGTGATAGGACTGCATCGTGCCTAAACCCTTTGGTTCAAAATGTACGTGATAGGATTGTATCATCCTTGGACTTATGTCCTAAAAGTGAGCAGGATTGATCATCCTATAATTGGATTGCATGTATTACAAAGTATGCTGCTACTATTGATCGAGATGATTGAGATGATGATGTTGATCGTGATGATCCAGATCTTTCTGTTGATCGAGATTATCCAAATGATGTTGTTGATAGAGATAATCGAGATGATGATGTTAATCGTGATGATCCAGATGTTTCTATTGATCGAGATGATCCATATGATGCTGTCGATCAAGATGATCTAGATGATATTGTCGATCGAGATGATCCAGATTGTTGTAGCTGTTCGGATACTCTAGAAGATGAAGACTCAATACTGAAGATGTTCCAGTATTGAAGATTTTCCAGTAATAGGCTAACTTACTGATGATGTATGAATAAAGCTTCCAATGATTTATAGATGTATCATGTATCATGTAGTTGATGACTCCTTTCTCCTGTAGATGTTGTTATAATATCCTTCTCGTTAAGGGGGAGTGTTGAGATATTGTAACTTCTAAGAATATGATATGTGTACTTTATTATTCCGAATATGTTCCATTCATCCATAGGGACCCTATCGTATATCCCGAGATGTTTATTCCTCCGAGAGAGTGTGGTAACTAGGGCTATTAGATCTCCCATGTGAGGTTGGCCCTGAGTTAGCTGTTTAGGGGTTATTAGACTCTCTTAGGAGAGGTCGGCCCCATTAGGGTGAAAAGTTAGTTAGAACATGAGTAGAAATAGAGGAGGTGTGTTCCTCATTTACCTCATTCATTCACTCACTTGTGATTGGCGCATAGGAGAGAGAGAGGTTTGCACAGAAGGAGAAGGAGCTCTTGTTCAGGACTACATCTTGTATTGGGTTGATTATCTATAATGAGGAAAACTTTGTTGGGTTTTCTACCCCATGAGGGTTTCGCAGGGTAAATATTTGTCTATCTTGTGATTGTGTTTCTTTCATTGATATTGCTTGTGAAATTAGGCTAAACTTAACATCCGTAAGGTTGGAAACCATGACCATCGAAGGCTTTTAAAGTGGTAGGAAATTGGGTTACCTTCATAGATCCAATAGCTCTCTAGAAGGACAAAGGCATGATAGAAGTGGAGGCAAATTCATCCAAAATGGTACAATCGATGTTATTTCCACAAATCTTGGTATGAATTTGAAAATCCAATTGGTGGGAAATTCTTGGCTTAAAATATTCCAAATTAAACATAATCATGTTGGAAGTATCAGGTTCAACAAATCCAACTACTGACAACAAGGTTCTATGCTGACTAGGGCAATGTTGTAGAGCTTTGAGAGTAGACATTGCGTAGGGTGCTTAATCTAAGTCCTCAACAATATTGTAGTTTTGAGCACTAGCTCGTGCACTCGGATTGAATGTCATTTCTAGAATGGTGGCTTTTTTTGGGTGCATCACGGTGTGAGAAAAAGGCCTTTCAATGTGAAGAGGGCCAGTAGGTGGAGGAGTGGTGGAATAATCTTCCACAAGAGATTTATCTTTTGAATTCCCATTTTTGTTTGAATTTGGAATAGAGTCATAAGTCTTTGTCCTAGTGGATAGATGGACAGTCTCATTACTCATCTTGAGGATGTCTTGGGTCACAGATGACTCTGGTTGATTGCGGTCATTTGGAGTGCCCCCTTGCGGGGGGTCATATGCGATCATTTGTTGTTGTTGGAATGGGAAAGGGTTACTTATCATTATCGGTTAGGAAGAACCTTTCACAAATTTGTTGACTTCCTCACGATAATGGTAGTCTTTTGTATAATGGTCCTCATGGAAAATAAGGTAGGGGAACTTATCTTTCCTTTTGGGTTTATTGTCAGTATTTGTTTGTTGGGGTTTAGTATTTTCTTGTTGAGGAGAAGGTTTCTTGGATTTCCTCTATGATTCTTCTTTTTTCCTCTGGATTTTTGTGAGGAGGATTGAACCACATTCAGTTTGGAGGTCTGAGCAGGAGAAGTATTGCTTTTGGATGCAACATGGTTTTGAACTCAAGTTGAAGAATTTTGTTATCCACTAGATTTTGATGCAGGATGGGTCTTTACGGAACCAACCAACTACACCATCAATAGGAGATTCGGTAACGGGCTTGGATGGATCGGTGGTGGGGCGAGGAGCATGAGGTATCAATTCATATAAATTTTTGTATTGGGAGTAAGTCAAATCCAGATATTGAGTGTGACTGATCGCCTACTCTTCTGTAACAGCCCCTCCCATTGTAACATCCCTAGCAATAGGTGGCAACAATGATTTTGTAAACCAATCGACTAATAATTGATCCGGGATAGGAGCCTTAATCAACCTTTGGCATCTCCTCCACTCATGAATATGATCTGATCTGTTAGTAGAGGTTGACTGTCACAATGAATTTAATAGGTCCGTGCTAGTTTCATATCGAATGGTTTGAAAATGCGTTGAAAAATACATTGCAAGGGAGTTGAAATCTCAGAAAGAGTGTTGGGGTAGATCAATATACGATTTAGCTACTATCCGAGTAAGTGTGTGTTGGAAGAGTCGTAATCGTATGGAATCATCTATAAATGAGTTTGAAGAACACCAAATATGGAATGTAATCACATGATTTTTTGGGTCCTCCCCTGGTTTCGCATCGAATTTTGGGATATCTGACGGTAATTTGGAAAGGATATTTGTCCAATGTGGTTTATGCCAAATGGGATCATTAATTAATCTTGTCAAATTGGGAAGGTCCAATGTTGAGAGGAAGGGAAGTTGTCTATTTGGTTGCGGGTAAGAATATTATTAATGGGGTGCTAAGATGCATGTAGGGCCTTGCACTACAGATTGTTGCATATTATACCCATATATGTTTCCTGCGGGGTGTTGTTGGAAGTTCTGTGGGTTAGGGACCATGGGGTTAACCGGTTGTTGGTTGGGAATCATAGGATTTACCAGTTGATTCAGAATCGTATTATACATTGATTGTTCGAAATTCTGCATTATTGGGTTAAATGGTGCAGATACAAGGGGTGGTGGGACCCATGTATTGTTTACAAATCCTTAATTAGGGGGATTAATTATACCTTGAGTAGGGGGAGGCGTTAGAGGAGGTTTATCCCATGGATTTTTGCGCTTCCTTGATTAAGAGGCCATGTTTGGGGATGTGGGATCCATTGATTGTTTGAGACGCAAAGGTAAGGTAGCCCAGGATACAGATTGGGGTTTGTGGGGTAAAAAGGTTTAAATTAATTTTTTTTCCCCCAAGAAGGATTCTGGTTACCTACTATATGTTTCCCCCCAGTAGGTGGTATTTTTTGTCCCCATGAAGCAGATGGTCCTAGCGGAGGAGGTTGGTAACTGGTTCCAATTGGGGCACCAATGAAAGGATGTCCTCCAGATATGGGGTAGATCATGGCTAAAGATTGAATTTTAGTCACAACCGATGTTCCATTAGTGGGAATAGATGGTCTTCCAACATAAACATTAGAAGAGGTTGATCATGCAGGTTGGGTGGGTGCACTAGTAGTGGTGACTTGTGAAGATAAATGTGCACTAATTACATATGATACAGGTAACAAAGGGATGTTATGGTTTGTCCCCTGACTAGGAATGTCTCCTAAAGAGAGACCAAGAATTTCACTCGGTGGAATAAGTGGGAATGGATGAAGGGGAGTTTCTGGGGTTAACTGCATCAGGGCTGGAAAAGTGTAGAAATTGTTGAGGGCTTGAACCAGGTTCATGTTCCATAATGATGAAGATGGATGAAAAATGTTTTCTATTCTCAAATCATTGGGTAGAGGTTGGGAATAAATCGAATTTGTGGGTGCAGATTGACCTACAAACAAGATGTCATAGGTCGAATCATGGGAAGTCGATTGAGGTATTATCAAATCATAAGGATTTACCACTTCGGATGTAGAATGCAATGAAAATTCCGAGTTTGGAGGAACCATCATTTGTGCAGCTTCACGTCTAAACTTTTTCATTGCCGTATGTTCGACGCGAGCTAAACTAATGAGATTTTCCTGTATGGATGCCATAATTTCATGGCATGTAGGAATTTCATGGGTTGGCATTCCGAATGTTCTTCTACTAGAATATTCATATTGGTACTTGGGAATAACAGAATTATTAGGAATAACAGAAGGTGTTACCAACTGTACTATTGGTTGGATAAGATTCGTAGCTAATTGAATATTTATAGAAGGGACAGGAACAAATTCCTCAATAATCTCAATATATCCTTCAGGAATATAATTTTGTGATGAAATCTTTGGGGCCATGCTAGTTTCCAGAGTAATAATAACCTCCTGCGTGACATCGGATTCTAGTGTGACTAACTTCTAGTACAAAGCTAATCTCAAGTGCTACATTAACTTCTGGTACTACACTAATTTCTGGTGGTGTAGGAGTTTGTGATATTGTTTCAACTGGTGGTGTCGCACTGGTTGGTTTTGGGACAGTATCCCAACTAGGTGTTCTTTTAGTAGGGGGATTGGGGATGCATGAAGGTGGTGGTCGACTAATTCGAGTCTTGGATGGTTTGGGACTCATCCCTTGCTATCTTTGTGATTTCCTTGGATCCGCCATGGAACAAGAGTAAGTGATGTGGGAGAAGTATCACTAAAGAAGAACTCAAAAACCCTTAGGAAACCGAGCATGCAAAAGGGGAGCTAGAAGAAAAAAAGGCACACAGGCCAAAAATAAAGCTCAAAAAACTTTACTTTGACCGTTTTCACAACAAGCATGTTATAAGAAAAAGGCCAGAATTCCAACAAGCATCACTTAAAACTGAAAAAGAGCCTCTGTAAGGTAAAAGAGAAAGTCATCCTCCTATCTAAGATATGGAGACCTGAACAGATCGTATCCTCCACAAGGTGATGAAATTCAAGTCGAATAATACGAAATGAGAGACCAATATAGATGAAGGGATATCCATCTACCGAAAGGGATCCTGGGTAAAAGAGCCCTAGGCGAATGGTCACTAAGATACCTCATTCATGACATATCTGAGAAGGTTTTCTGGAGCTTCTACCTTTTGGCCCTTGTACAACTAGTATGGAGGTTGGAAAATACAAGGAAGATAATGGATCGATGTCCTTAGGCACTAAGTGGAGTGCGGTATTCCACAAAGTCCATCCAGAACCAATCCTTTCTGCTTACCCCCGTGGAACGGGAGGCCCTCCAACAAATTGGTTTATAACCGTGTCAACAAATAGTAGAGGATTTTAGAACCCTAAGAGAAAACAACTATGTATCAGATATGAAATGACAAGGGGGAATTATTTGGATTCCTATCCCCGATTCCCTATCTAACTACATTGTTCTTTTATTTCCTCAAATGAGGTTAATGTGTGTTCAATTAGGGTGTTTAATTTTAGAGTCTTTTTCTTTACTCAAGGGGACCAGAAGTGCAGCTCAATGGTGTGTATACTCGACTCAAACCATGCAAATTTGGATGAAAATTTGCAAGTCTTTTTTGTTTCGATGAACTTCTAGATACAAAAGGGAGAGTTATTTTCATTCTGAGATGTAAGAGACACAAATGCAACATTTTTTGAAAATAAAGTATCCACTTTTTGTTTTTATTTTTCAAATTACATGTCAAATCAAACTATGAAACACTCTTTCACACCAAACAAATCCAAAAAAAAATTTAAACAAGTCAAAAAAAAATTATGTTTTCTTTTTGCTTTATATGATCCTAAAATGACAAGTAAAGGGAAAGAAGCTTCTTTTGATTGCAATTTTTTTTTAACATTAAGTGAAGACGAAAAAATATTTTGAATAGTTTCCAAGCATTTTCAAAGCTCAAAAAATGCATAGATTCTTCACAAAGTAATAGATTTCCAGTGATCTTCTTCAAGTATGCAGATAAATATGCAATAATTTCCTTTATTTTAACAAAATGTAAGAAAACATATGACCTCTGCAATATTGAAATAAAGAATCCAAGTAAAATATCAAATCCTTCTTGCCACTTTCACTCAAAGAATCCAAATCGTATAAGTGCAAAATCAAACAAACCAAACAATCTTTCAGACCTTCAGAATAGGATTAGAGGAGGTTGTGAGCTATCAAACCAAACTCAAATGTTAAAGAAGGTGATGAAAAAATAGGGGTGGCTATGATAGTCCTCCAACTTTCAACCGACTTGTAACATTTATAAATTCAGACTACAATCCAAATGAGGGCTAAAAGAAAACCAAAATGCAAAAATTAGGATGGAATCGCACAGATCTTATCAATATCAGAAGACGTAAAACAAGTCAAAATCCAAAACCAAAAACCAATCAAGTGAAAAAACCAAGCACCAAGGTGAGTTATAGGGAATTTTTGCTCCCTAGCATACCAATCAGGCGCGAAATCAGAAATTTTCACACTCTGGACTATTATGGTGGTGCAAAAATTTATGAATTTCCGCGCCACCATATATAAGGAGAGTGTGAAAATATTCTGTAGAGAGGTAAGGGAGAAGATATGAGATCAAAGCTATCAATATATGAAGTTTTAATACTCAGAAATCCCAACAATGAAGACCATGATGATGAAAAATATTAAGACTAAGTAGTTTGCAGAGGTAGGAGATCAAATCTTAAATATTTGATGGCTAATCAAACATGGGAAAGTCCCCAGTAGATTCGCCAATTTCTGTATTAGAGAATTCGTTCTACAGATAGTTAAACCCTCTCATGGATGTAATTAAGTCTTTAGATATTTAATCTATGATAAAAACAAAACAAAAGGTAATTTATTCTGCTAGATCTAGCACAATACATAAACCATTGAACATAGAAGAGGAAATAAACTAGTGAAACTTACCTCCAACCTGTAGGTTGTCATACCTCCAGCTCCAAGTTTGATCTCCAAAGCTTGAACATGTTTAAACAAGACAAAGGACCTAAACCTCCAAGCAAGTAGATGGATTAATCTAGATCTAATCTACAACATATCATGCATCAATATTACAAGAAACAAGATATGGAAGAATAAGACAAGTTATCATTAAGAAATCCAAAGAAGCTTATTACAATGTTATACCTTGATGTTCAAGATGATAGCATCTCCTTCCAAGATCTCCTTTTCTACCTCTGCAAGACTCTTAAGATCATAGGTTTGATGCTTCCAAATTTCTCCCTCTATCTCATGGATGGCCTTCTTCTTATAGGATTTGGGAGGCCAACCACTTAAGAGAAGGTTATGGATCTAAGTGAGGGAGATGTGGATCAAGCATATGAATCATGCCAAGGAGGGAAGTTAAGATGGGATTTGAAGGGAAATCTTATCGCATGAAAATCTCCTCGAAATCCAAGATCCAACAACCAAGGAGAATGGTTATTGAGGAATTTTTGCGCCCCCATGATAGAGAAAAGCACAAAAATGTTGTAATTTTCATGCCCCCATAGGTATATAGAGCGCAGAAATATCTCTAGGATAAGCTTGGTAAAGTGGCATTCAACACCTAGAGTGTTGGGTTTTCCCCCAAGTATGACTAGGGAGAGGACCAGCATGGTGAGAAAGGGTCTCAACACTCTTAGGAGGTATAAACATTGTGTTCCTCATAGTAATATGGCATGAAGACTCTCAATGGTACACAGAGTGACAACTTGAGGTATAACATGAGGATGGGTTAAATATGTATCATCCAACAACCAAAATCAATGCAGTGTTTACTCATAAAGGAGCCCACTAAACTACATTCACTCTCAATTAACTGAATGATCCTAAGAAAACTTTTAAAAATAAAGACTTAACAACAAAAATTCTGAAAAATCAACTAGTCCTTTGGACAGATTAGTATCACCATTTCCATCGTTGCAAACTAGTCCCAACCTAAAAGAAAGAAGTGCGCAAACTTTTATTAATATCTATGCATAGATAATGGAATGGAAGTGGGCTATAATTTTGTTATAAATGGTACAAGCAACCAAATGTGGCAAATTCCCTGAGCATGAATCATGTTTGAAAATATAAATATTAAATATATCTTCCTAAAGAGAATGATAGCATGTTCTTTCTTAAGTGTATTAATATTTGTAAACGTAAATGCTCAAATACACAAGGAATTTTAGAATAAAAAAAGTCTTGGTTGAATAGGTTATTATTGGTTAAATATGTTATTATTGTATCAACTTTAATCATGTTTGAAAATATAAATATTAAATATATCTTATTAAAGAATTTTACAATAAAAAAAACATGGTTAAATAAGTTATTATTACTTTTAATCATGTTTAAAAATATAAATATTAAATATACCTTATTAAAAAATTTCACAACTTTGATTAAAAATGTTATTACCTTGCAAACATTAATCATGTTTGAAAATATAAATATTAAATATACTTTATTAAAAAAAATGAAAGCACATTCTTTCTTAATTGTGTTAGTATTTGCAAACTTAATTGTTCAAATAGAGAAGGATTTCTTTATTTTATTGATTAAGGTTTAGCCTTTTAATTATAAAGTTAGTATATTAATTTTGTTAACATAATTATAAGCTAGACTTAAAAGTTCATATTTTAATTTTGTAATTAGTTTTCATGTTAGTTTTATAGAGTTAGTATATTAATTATAGAAGTTAGTATTTAAATAATACAATACATTAGTTTATTAACTTTGTAGTTGTATTCTCTTTAGGTTAGGTTAATAGTTAATGTATTATTTATGCTATATTTTAAAAAAATTAAAAATGTTCTAAGTTAGTTTCTAGTTAATTTTTATTTAGTTAGTTTGTATTTAAGTAATAACTTAGTATTTCTTTCAATGTCAAGTTTAATGTTTTTTTAGTTAGTATATTATATTAGTAAATAAAGATAATTTATTTGTTTTGTAGTTAGGTTAGCCTTTTAATTATTCATATACATAGTTAATATATTATCTAATGAGTTAAAGTTTGTTTTTTCATTTAGTGATAAGGTTAGTATATTATTAATAAGTTAGTATTTAATTAATTATTTAAGTTAGAGTTAGTATTAAATTAAATAATCAAGTATATGTTTTTAAATAATTATTATATGATGTTATAATTAGGGTATTTATTTATGTTAATGTTAATATATTAGTTATGGAAGTATAGAATTAAGAGTTAATTGATAAAAATATAAAAGTAGTATATTAATCAAATTGTTAGGATTAGTACATTAAAGTTAGGGTTAATAGATGAATTAGATGGTAATTCTTGCAATGTAATTGTTAAGTTATGGTTACTATATTAATAAAATTCTAGGGTTAGTATTTTAGTTGTATAATTAGGGTTAATGTTTTTTTACTCTAGTTTTCCGTTACAACCCTAAAACTAGTGGGTCAAGCGAAAAATCACTCAAAACAATAATTAGTCGGATTTTACCTATAAATTTTAGAAGTGAACAAACTCTATTAATTTTAAAACTATTCTCCAAAACCTCGGATTTTGAGACAATTTTCTCCTTGTTGATGTATATGTAACTTCGGAATGTATTTCACCTACGTATATTCTACTCCTATAGAGATGTTATTATTCATCTATACGGAAGTGTCGTCATTTGTATTGACAAGTGTTGCAAGTGTCGTAACATGTTGTGATGGGTTATTAGACCACCAAGTGTGGGATCGGCCTTGATTAGTATAACCATGGGTTATTAGACTGAGTTAGACAAGTCGGCCTTTCTAGGTTATTAGGCATGTCAGGTCATATATAAATAGAGTGCGGGAGGCACTCTATTTGATCATCTTATTATTCACTTCTACACTACTCAGAAAGTGGTGCACTAGTGGAGGAGGAGGTTCAGCTACTAGGAGGACTATCTCTATGTACTTTCGTTGTATCATTGCTCTTTCTATCTTTGAGGAAGTTGTGGGGTTTTTCATCTTTATGGTTTTCCCCAGTGAAACTCTGTGTGTCTATTGTCTCATGTGATTGCTTGGTGTGATTGATATGCATTGTTATAATTGATATGATGTACATGTTACTCTCTCAGTAAAGATCCTAGAGCATGTTGAATTAATGCTCAAAAATTAACATGGTATTAGAGCTAACTTGAGAAGAAGACACTGTGCAGTTGTGGAAACTAAGGTTTCATGTTTATTGGGTTTCGCTCCATAGATATTGAAAGGAAGTAGGGTATTTTGGCTCTCCTCAGCAAGGTGCACCAATCAGAATTCAATTCTGGGCACTTTCATTTTTGGCCCTAAAAATTAGGGTTTCCACAAAAATAGGCATTTCTGAAAATATGACGACATAGCTGGAAGCGCCTTGGAAAAATAGAAGTTTAGAGCTTTGGATTGAGATTTATGGTTGGGTGAAGCTCCAGGAAACTCAAACCCTAATTCAGGGTCCTCCCTAGTGAATCCGGGAGATTGAAAAGCATTTCTGAAGGGTGAAACTTTGCAGTTTTAAATTTTTGAGTATACCAGGATGATCAGCTCATCAAGGTGCATCTTTCTATCCTTTCAGAAAGTTGAAATTCACATTTTGAATTTTTAGGGTTTCTCTAACAAACCCTAATCCAGCACGAGATCCAGATTTCTGCAAATCAAGTGGTAAGACCTAAATCTTTTCTATTTCCATTTGAAGTACTCTTTAAGATGTCTCACCACACCAATCTTGAGGATAAGCTTGAAGGGGCTGATAACTTCCGAGCATGGAAGTATAGGATTGGGTTAATCCTGGAAGAAAATGAAATGGACACCTACATAAGTTCTGAGGTCCCTATCCCAGAGGAAGAAGAGTCTAAGGCATTGCATAATCTGAACTTGGTCAAGGCAAAGAGGATCATTACTGATTCTATCAAAGACCATCTCATACCACATGTGTCATCTCTAAAGACACCCAAGGAGATGTTTGATTCGTTGACCAAGCTATTTGAAGGGAAGAACATAAATCGGAAGATGACTCTACGCAACCAATTGAAAGGGGTAAAGCTTCAGAATGGAGAGACCATTCAATCTTATTTCTCTAAGGTCTCTCAGATCAAGGAACAACTTGAAGTTGTGGATGAAGTAGTGGACAATGGTGAAGTTCTCATGACCACATTGAATGGCCTACCTAGGTCATGGGATTCCTTCATCCAAGGAATCTATGCAAGAAGGAAGTTGATCTCATTTAGTAGACTATGGGAGGCATGCTCACAAGAAGAAGTAAGGCTTGTGTCTCAAGAAGAAAATATGGGAAATGAAGATCAAGCTCTCACAGCACACACCAAGAAAGGAAGGTCAAAGAGGAAGCATTCTCATGCTAAGAAATCTTCACACCACCATCAACATAAAGATAAGAAGGATCTCGGATGCTTCACATGTAATGAGAAGGGACACTTTGCTTCAGATTGTCCTAAGAACAAAAAGAACAACAACAATAACTTCAACAAAAGGAATAAGAACAACAAGAAGAGATATCATGCTCATGCTGCCGAGGATGATGAACCTCCCAAGAAGAAGGCTAGAGTAGAAAGTGATGACTCATCTAGTGAAGATGAATATGTTCTAATCTCTTCTCTCACATGTACTATCTCTCATGGATGTAATGATTGGATTATTGATAGTGGGGCTTCCAAACACATGACTGGGTTTAAAGAATCTTTTGCAAATCTATCTGAACATGAGTCACCTCATAAGGTGAAACTTGGGGATGACTATCAATATCCTATCAAAGGAAGTGGTGAAGCCTCCTACAACCTAGACTCTGGGAAGTCTTTGAAGATGAAGGATGTCCTATATGTACCTAGGATTAAGAAGAACCTACTCTCCATATGTTCATTGGATGCAAAAGGTATGAGGGTTGCATTTGTAGATGGCCAAGTCCTAATGTGGCCAAAGGGTAAAACTATAGATGATGCAATAGTGATTGGAGAGAAAGAGGGAGGATTGTACAAATTGAAGGGACAACCTAAACATGCTATGGTACATGAATCCATGGAGCCAAGTGAACTTTGGCATAGAAGGCTTGTGTAGATGTGCACTATATAGCACTACCAATTGCAAGTAAAGCTCTAGAGGGTCTTCCTGAAATCAAGACAAAGCATGAAGGGGTTTGAAAAGGATGTGCAAAAGGAAAGAACATTAAGAAGGCATTTCCAAGCAGTGAAAGCAAAGCTAAAGGAATCTTGGAAATTATCCACTCCGATGTATGTGGTCCGATGTCATCCAGTTCTCTGAGTGGGTATGTATACTATGTCTCTTTCATTGATAATTTCTCTAGGAAGACTTGGGTTTACTTCTTGAAAAACAAAGATGAAGTGTTTGATAAGTTCAAGGAATTCAAAGCCTTGATGGAAAATCAAACTGATAAGAAGATCAAGACATTCAAATCCAACAATGGAGGAGAATTCACTTCAGGTGATTTCAAAAAACTATAAAGTGATTCAGCAATTAAGAGGGAGTTGACTGCTCCCTACAATCCACAACATAATGGGGTTGCAAAAAGAAAGAATAGAACAATCATGGAAGTAGCACGGGAAATGTTGCATGACCAGGATCTGCCTATGCATCTATGGGTAGAAGCAGCTAGGACAACTGTATATGTGCAGAACAAAAACACCTCACAAGATATTGAACAAAAAGACACCAAAAGAGGTATTCTTTGGTAAGAAACCTGAAGTCAGCCATCTTATAATATTTGGTTTTCCAGTATATACACATGTTCCAAAGGAAAAGAGAACAAAGCTAGATCCTTCAGGAAAGAAGAGCATCTTTGTGGGGTACAATGATAGCTCAAAACCTTATCGAATATACTTTCCAAGGTTTAAGAAGATTGATGTCAACAGGGATGTAACATTTGATGAAGACTTAGCTTTCATCAAGTCAAGGAAGGCACCTCTTGAAGATCATGAAGAACCAAAGGAAACCTGATTTCAAGACACCACCATGAATGAAGCAATTCCAGAAGTAGATCGTGAAGTTGAAGATCCACAAATACCTGTAGATCCACCCTGTGAGAATAACTCTCACAAGAGGAAACCTGCATGGGCTAGAGAGCTCATTCAAGATGCAGAAAGGTATGGTATTCCAGAAGAAGAACACAGAACAAAGAAGAGGACTAGATCACATACCAGTTATGTTGCCCTACTCTGTGATATTATGAACAAAGAACCTTCCAATTATGAAGAAGAAGCAGAAAAGAAAGAATGGAAGGATGCCATGGTCGAGGAATACCAGACGATCATGAAGAATGATGTTTGGGATGTGGTCCCAAGACCTGAAGGGAAGTCTATGGTGACTTCCAAGTGGATCTACAAGATCAAGCATGTTGCAGATGGAAGCATAGAGAAATACAAAGCGAGATTTGTAGCTCCTGGCTTCTCCCAGAAAGAAGGGATTGATTATGAAGAAACTTTTGCTCATGTGGCCAGATACACTTCCATTAGATCAGTACTTGCTCTGGCTACAGTGATGAAATGGAAGATACACCAAATGGATGTCAATACAGCTTTCTTGAATGGTGTAGTCGAGGAGGAAGTGTATGTGTAGCAGCCACTAGGTTTTGAGACACATGACAGGGAGTCATATGTGTGCAGGTTGAATAAATCCTTGTATGGATTGAAGCAAGCTCCTAGGACTTGGTATGGTAGGATAGACTGCTTTCTATCCAGTTTGGGCTTTACTAAGAGTAAAGTAGATTCCAACCTTTATTACAAGGTTGAGGAAGGCAATCCTGTGATACTACTTATGTATGTGGATGACCTGTTTGTTACAGGTGAGGATGGATTGATTGCCAATACCAAGAGGAAGCTTGCTGCCGAGTTTGAGATGAAGGACTTGGGGATGATGCACTATTTTCTAGGCATGGAGGTGTGGCATAGTGCAGATGGAATCTTCCTTGGACAAGGGAAGTATGCAGTAGAGATCCTTAAGAGGTTCAGGATTATGGACTGCAAGGCCATGGCCACAACTATGGCATCAAACTTGAAGCTTCTGTGTGATGCTTCATCTGATTCGGTTGATGTCACGGTGTATCATCAGAGGATTGGGTCCTTGATGTACCATACGAACACGAGACCAGATATTTTCTTTGCGGTGAACATGTTGAGCGAGTTCCTTTCAGATCCCATAAGTGTTCATCTGGTTACTGTAAAGCATATTCTGAGGTACCTGAAGGGTACAATTAATTATGGGCTCAAGTATGATGTGAATCAAAAGTTTAACCTGTAGGGTTATGTTGATTTAGACTGGGTAGGTAGTGCTACAGATAGGAAGAGCACTTCTGGGTGCTTCTTCAGTATGGGATCAGGTGTGATCTCTTGGTTTAGCAGGAAGTAATCCTGCGTAGCACTAAGTACAGCCGAAGCAAAATATGTTGCAGCTTGTTTAGCTAGTTGTGAGGAAATATGGATCAGGAAGCTATTGTCTGAGTTATTTGACATCCCGCTGGAGGATACTAGTATCTTTTGTGACAACCAGAGCTGTGTGAAGCTGTCCGAGAGCCCGGTGTTCCATGACAGGTCAAAGCACATTGAGATCAAATATCACTATATCAGGGATATGGTGCAGAGAGGAGTAATGAATCTCCTGTATGTTGCGATGGATGAGTAGATTGCAGATGTGTTGACAAAACCACTAGCCAGAGTGAAGTTTGAATACTTCAGAGAGAGGCTTGGTGTTATTCAGATTGAAGACACTTCGAGGAAGAAGTGATGGAGACATTTGCAGGAGCCATTCCAAGTATGGTGAGAGGAGTATCCTTCCCATGGCTATGGATGTAAGCGCTCGATGATGAGCATCAAGACGATGCTCTAGTTACTGCTCTATATATGCATCATGTTGGATATTGGATATGATCAATTGGTTCATGTATATGTATATGCATCATGTTGGATGCTAGATATGATCAGTTGGATCATGTATATGTATATGCATCATGTTGGATGCTTGATCTGATTAGTTGGATCATGTATTTGTATATGTATCAGGTGGATGCATTGTATGATCAGGTAGATCATGTATATTGATATGTATTAGGTAGATACATTGTATGATCAGGTAGATCATATATATTGATATGTGTCAGGTGGATACATTGTATGATGAGTTAGATCATGTATATTGATATGCATCAGGTGGATGCATTGTATGATCAGGATGATCATGGTTGATGAGCTTCAGGATGATGCTATGATGATGATCAAGATGATCATATGTGATGACATGTATCAGGTGGATACATGGTATGCATCAGGTGGATGTATTGATGATCAGGATGATCATGATATGATGACATGCATCAGGTAGATGCTTTGACATGATCAGGTGGATCATGTGTGATGAGTTCGAAGACACAGATGCATAGAGCCTTTTCGACATGTGGTAGATGTGTTCTCCCATGTGCGTTGATGTAACTACAGAGCCTTTCCGACATGGTGGTAGATGTGTTCTCCCATGTGAATTGATGTAAGTGCAGAGCCTTTTCAACATGGTGGTAGATGTGTTCTCCCATGTGCGTTGATGTAAGTTCAGAGCCTTTCCGACATGGTGGTAGATGTGTTCTCCCATGTGCGTTGATGTAAGTGCAGAGCCTTTTGGACATGGTGGTAGATGTGTTCTCCCATGTGTGTTGATGTAAGTGCAGAGCCTTTCCGACATGGTGTTAGATGTGTTGTCCCATGTGCGTTGATGTAAGTGTAGAGCCTTTCCGACATGGTGGTAGATGTGTTCTCCCATGTGCATCGATGTGAGTGTTGAGCCCTTCCCGAATGGTTGAAGTGTGTCTTCCCATCTTGGTGAGTGTAACTGTTGTATTGTGTGCATCTGGATTGTGCTTCGTAGACGATGTTATGATCAGTATGATCATGAGTAACAGGATGATACTATGTGGCCATGGACAAGTTGTGCAGTGGCATGTAAAAGGTCCTGGGAGATCTGATAGGTTGAGTTGTGTGCTTGTAAAAGTCTCGGGATTCTCTTTCAAGGTTTTGTTGAGTCACGTAATAAGTCTTGAGGATTCCATAGTATGGCCAGTGATGATGAAGACCTGCAGGTGGTGGGCCTACATCCAGTATGAAAAAGGACTAGCTCTGTAGAACTTCCTATGTTAAGTAGATCAGAGATTGATTGAGATAGCAGCAGCAGTGACGATGACGATGATTCAATGATGATGATCCAGTGACGAGTATCCAGAGAAGAAGACTTGTGCTAGCAGATTTGTGTCGAGAAATACCTTCCTAGTTAAGAGGGAGTGTTGATGTATATATAACTTTGGAATGTATTTCTCCTATGTATATTGTACTCCTATCGAGATGTTATTATTCCTCTATACGGAAGTGTCGTCATTTGTATTGACAAGTGCCGTCGTAACTTGTTGTGATGGTTTATTAGACCACCAAGTGTGGGATCGGACCTGATTAGTATAACCATGGGTTATTAGACTGAGTTAGACAAGTCGGCCCTGCTAGGTTATTAGGCAGGTCAGGTCATGTATAAATAGAGTGCAGGAGGCACTCTATTTGATCATCTTATTATTCACTTCTATACTACTTGGAAAGTGGTGCACTAGTGGAGGAGGAGGTTCAGCTACTAGGAGGACTATCTAGGAGTACTTTCGTTGTATGATTGCTCTTTCTATCTCTGAGGAAGTTGTGGGGTTTTTCACCTTTATGGTTTTCCCCAGTGAAACTCTGTGTGTCTATTGTCTCATGTGATTTTTTGGTGTGATTGATATGCATTGTTATACTTGATATGCTATACATGTTATCCTCTCAGTAAAGATCCTAAAATATGTTGAATTAATGCTAAAAAATTAACACTCGTAAGGATGAGCCCTGCTTTTAGGATTGAAACGTTAGGAACACAAACTATTAATGCAATCTTCCTCCTCTCTCTATATAGAATCCAATGCGTATATAAATGATGAACGTTGTGAAAGTGAGTTTCCAATAAATCCTTTAACTAGACTAACCCAAGAGTGTTAAAAAACTCTATAAGGAAAATCCATTTTTTAGAAAATCGTATTCAACCTATCAACAAAAAAAAAATTAACCTTCCATTTATACATTTGTTGGAGCACACCTAGTTCACAAACAACTTTAACATCATCAACGATGCCACCTTCTTCAAAAAAAATTAGAGCTGACTTGACAACCCTGGAAAAAATGTAAAGCTAGGGATTGCATTAATGCTAGATTGATGTCAAGAATGATACGTTGATTGCATTGATGCTAGATTGGCATCTCAAGGGATTGTACCTATTTGGGAATAGTACTCCTCTCCCCCGACTCTTGGAACTCATCAAAACTTTGGTTATTTGGATTGTAAGAGAGGTCACCTAGGGTGTGTTCTTTTTTCCTTCTAATTTGTGATTGTTCACAAATCTTGAGGTGGATCATCCTATCATAGGTTTGTGACTTATTTATTTTAAAATATGTTACACTTGATATTTGATGTGTCGAGGTCTAGTGGTGTCTACCTCCATTATTATTATCAGCATCACAAGATTTGAAAAGAGTTTTATACCTTTCCATGATTCTCGATTATCGAGGACTCAACTTTTTTTGTGATTGGGGTACAATGACTTCAAGAATTTGTGAATAAGAAAAAAATCCCTGGTTAAAATCCTTTATTGATCAAAACCACTTAGTGTTATGGGTTGTTTAATAATTTTAGTGGAAGCGTTCACCATCAAACAAGGGGTTGCTCTAATTAGACCACGTGCAATGTTTTCAAAGACAAATCAACCATGTTTCTAAAGTATGACAAAATAAAATATCCAAACCATTGGCTTTTAGAAACCACAATTATATATCTTATAGATACCATTTGTGATAGTGTCTTAAGTTTTGTAATAGTTTGTGATATCTTTTATGTTACAGTTAGAATCGTAGTGTGTTAATGTTTGGAAGAGTTTGTGATATATTTTTAGTGTGAATTTTGATTCAGTGTGAACATTGATTATATTTAAGGCTGCTAGCTCAATGGAAGAGCACCTTCCTTATAGGAAGGAGGTTGGTGGTTCGATTCCTCCATGTCCTATCTACGCCATAAATCAATGACTAATTAAATGACCAATTAAAAATAATCAATGATTAAATAAATGACCATTTTAAAAAAAAATTAATGACTAAATAAATAACCAGTTACTAACAATTAGGGACTAAATAAACGACTAAATGTACTACCAAACAATGGTAATTAATGACCAAATAAATGACTAAATATATGGCCAATGCATGAAGCTATTCAAGCAATTTATGACCAAGTGATAAATGACCAATTTGGATGGGTGATAAGTGACTGCTAATTTATGACCAACAATCATGTGACCAAATTTAGTCATTTATCACCCATTTCTACTCATTTTTTTATTCTCTTATCACCCTTTTCGTACTAGTGGGTGGTGAGGGGTTATATGTAGAGATAGAGGGGGCTTGTCTCCTCCTCTCCCTGTAGGGGAGAAAGAGTGTGAGAGAAGGGATTAATAAGGGTTAGGAAAAGGAGGGGAGGGAGAGATAGGTGTTGACCAAATTGCGACCTCACAGTAAACAGGGGTTCACCAACTATCGACACATACCGCAGTCTCACTGGGCACCGGCCCGGGCAGGTTTGAGCCCACCCAGCAACACCCGCAGAGCGGATGTGGTCTCACCGGAGGCGTCTAGGAAGAGCAGATGGAACCATGTTTCTGCTAAGGGAGGAGGCGAGTTGTGGCAGCATGGTACCAACAACAATTCTAAATATTCATCATGAAGTTATAGCATATCACTTTAATCGTAGCATTAACATTACAGTAAACAGATATCTATAACATATTATTGCGGCATTTACACCATAGTGACAGAAACAGATAATTGCAATAAGAAAAGGCAATAACATAAGTATCGAGCAACATTACACACAGATTGCACCAAATCGTCATCCTTATATTACTATGACAAACCAAAAGCAGTACATAAATCTCTGCGCAACTCCTGCATTATCTCTCTGTCAATCTCTACATGCATCTCTCTTTCTATCTTCTATCCATCGACCTTCTCCTAACACTTACAATTCTAATCTATTTATAGGCTTCCACCAATTACAATACTTGTCCACTTTCCTAACTGACACTTATGGACAATCGACTAACTGACTTGGTCTAATGACTCAAAAACCCGCATATCGCGGTACAATTGACTCGATATTACAAAATACATGGTCCAAGTGACCCAAAACCGGCCAACTACGGTCTGCTTGACTCAATATTACAAAATACATGGTCCAAGTGACCCAAAACCCACCATCTGCTGTCTACTCTGGTACAAAATACTCCTTTCGAGCCTTTATCCAATGTGTTGCAATGTCGGCGGTACCATGACACATCCTCATCAAACCACCTGCCAACAAGCCCTCAACACAATCTTGTGCCTCACCCTCAAGCCATGTCAACTGCATATTTTCTTGTTGTCTGGATCACGCAATGTTGTCGCTTTCCTTCGGCTGTACAAATCCTCGGCTACCAGTTCTGTAAGCCCTACACGAGAGTAGACAACCCCCAACTCGCTGTCAAGTACGTCACGGACTCATCCTCCATTTGCATGGAATAGTGCAGACTAAAAAGAAAAGAGGATGAATAGTACCAAGGTGCGGGAGTGGCGGAAGAATCTGGCACATCTGTTTCATGCTAGCGCCCGTCTTCTACTGAAGTCATGGAGTTACCACCCCAACTAGCGTTCTGATCGAAAATAGCACAACCCTTCAAACAACTACTGCATACTGAATCATGCGGGACCAGCCAGGGGTCCACCTCACTATCGACGCATACCGCGGTCGCCTTGGCACCGACCTGGGCATACACAGGGTAAGTGCACCTGCCATATCGAGGCACTCAGGGACACTCATCATTCGGGCTTGTAGGGCCCCTAGGGTGCAGCCACAGGAAACGAAGTGAAGCATTTCCATAGCCTCCTTGGAATTCCTCACAACTCAACTCGCAAATTGATCAACCAGCATAACCACGCTATCTCAGAACAACTTCATTGTAGCAACTACCAGCTGCGTTGGCTACTTATAGCCGGATTGTTCCCGTGTTACGACGGTGGGAATGATGTCCCACTACCTCTCATCTGTGTGTGTGAACCTCTCAGCTGACACAACCGGAGGGGGGTGACCATACTGTCATCAAAGATCCTACATGCCAACGAGTGAGCAATCTTCTCACATTGTGCTGATCGTATTGTCCCAGCGTGCTATATGCAAAACATGTCGTCGTCATGTGTGAACCCAGCCAAATCAGTCAAGGGCAATCATGTGTAGAGAGGGTGGCCAGTAATCACACCACTTCACCGTACTCTCCCAAATCCATCATGCAAAATCCGTCATCGATCCTGAATGCAAACCTGCCATGACTCTATGACTACTCTAATCTAGTGGCACAAGCCTCTTCCGCTTACGCATACCCTCTTCTGTTGGTGCGTTGTCGACCATCAAGCAACCTGTAACTCAGACATCGCACTAATCCAAGCCCAAGCGATAGGGCTTCAACCTATGACCGTTTACCAGCTTGAGGAGCATCCCCCCATCCAACTGCTGTAACTGAACTGCTCCTCCCGAAGTAATACTATTGATGCGATAGGGACCCAACCAATGCATCTGCAATTTCCCTGGATGTTTCATAAACTTGCTGTCGTACAATAGCACCAAATCGCCTTGTTGAAACTACTTATTTTTAATGTGGTGATCATTCCATGCCTTCTCACGGTCCTTCTCCATCCCTTGGTGAAAGCCGGCGATAAAGCAATCCTCTTCTAGTTCCATCAATTGTGCTAGACGTTTATCTAATGCTGCAACATCATCCATGCTTGTAACAGCCACAATTCGTAGACTTGGAACAATGTGCTCCATAGGCATAATTGCTTCCTTCCCATATACCAGCTTGAAAGGTGTCTGACCAGTCAACCTTTTACAAGTGATGCAATAGGCCCACAATACCGCTAGAACCTTCAAATCCTAGTCATCTCGGTTCGCATTGCACACCTTTGTCAATTGTTCCAATACCTTGTTAAACGCCTCCACCATTCCATTCACCTATGGGTGATAGGGTGTACCCCTCTTATGTTGTATCTGCAACTCATGCGTCAATGCCCTGATAGTGCGATTCAGAAAGTGCTACCTTGATCATTCATATCTTAGGGCATCCGAATCGAGTGATAATGTGATCAAACAAAAATTGAGCAACCGTTGCGGTAGAGAAATCAACTACAGGTGCTGCCTCATCCCATCAGGTCAAGTATTATGTTGCTGTGATAATATATCATGGACTTGTGTGTTTCCCTGGTGGATGGATCGGTCCTACAAAATCCACAACCCATTTTTCGAATGGTTGCAATGTCACTTGAGGTAGCAGCAGCATCTCGTGACGTCTGGATGGCTTTCCAATTCACTGACAAACATCACAAGACCGCGCATAGTCTGTCGCATCATTATGTAATGTGGGCCACCAAAGTCCTACACACAATATCTTTTGGGCAGTCACCCGACTTCCATACTGTCCTCCCGGCACTCCACCATGTGCCTCAGCCAATATTTGCACTTGCTCATGAGGCAAGACACATCTGTGCAATATCTCATTAACACCCAATTTATACAACTCTCCCATGATCAGTTGAAAGTCAGCAGCCTTGACGAGCAATTGCTTCTTCTGAGTAGTGGTAAAGTCAGCGAGCATGGTGACGGTCACCAGAAACTGAAGGATGTCATTAAAATACTGATCAATAGCAGCAATGTAAAATAGTTGGGCATCTAGTAACCTGTCTTCGATATTAGTCGGTTCCTCCCCTGTATCAATCCATGACAAATGATCTGGTCCAGCATTCAACCACCCTGGCTTCACAACAACCTCAAAATCAAACTCCTAAAACAATAGTAGCCATCGACAGATCTTCCCCCCCAACACAGGCTTATTGACCAAGTATTTCAATGCAGAATTATTAGTGAACATTTTAAAGTGGCCACCCAACAAATAATGCCTGAATTTCTGCAGCGCGTAAACCATGGCCAGTCCTTCGCGTTCTGTGGTGGTGTAATTGCGTTCTGCAGAAGACATCTTCCGACGGACAAAAGCAATGGGATGATCAATGTCACCTTCTCCTAGTTGAGCCAATATAACAGCTAATGCAACCGAGGAGGCATCAACGTGGACATGGAATTCCTTACTCTAGTCCGGAAAAAACCAAAATCGGTGCCGACGCCATCTTCGCCTTGAGCGTTTCGAAGCTATCCTTACATTTCGAGCTCCACTAGAATGCCGCGTCCTTCTTCAGCAAATTTTCCATAGGGGCAGTAATCGCAACATAACCCCTAATGAACTTGCGGTAATATCTCGTATGACCCAAGGTGGCATGCAACTACTTAAAAATGGTCGGTAGTTGCAACCCCAAAATAAGCGCAATCTTGGCTCGATCAACCAACAATCCCTGCTTACACATGATATGACCCAGCAATATTCCAAAGGGAGCACAAAAAATACATTTCTTCAAGTTCAGCGATATCTGGTGTTGTCGGCATCGCTCGAGCATTAACCTCAGATTGGCCAGATGATCGTGAATCAATCCATAAACTATCCAATCATCCATATATACCTGCAGAAACTTCTGAATAAAATCTTTCAATGAGGCAATAACGACCCTAGAGAATATTGCAAGTACATTCTTCAAACCAAACGGCATGACCGTGTACTGAAAGCAACCCCATTCAGTAACGAAAGTTGTCTTATGGCCATCTTCCTTGGAAATGCGAATCGGATGGTAGCCAGAGAATCCATCACTGAAAGGGTACATCTCCTGGCCACGCACTCCAAGTACTTCATCAATAAATGGGGTTGGAAAAGAGTCATGCAAGAAGGCATCGTTCCACTTCCGTAAGTTGACACAAATGCGCACTTCTCCTGTTTTCTTGTCCTGCACGACCATAGGACTGATCCACTCTGACTCTTCGATAGGTTCAATAATACCAGCATCTAACATGCGATCAAGTTCTGCCTTGACTTTTTCCTTATGTCGCGGGTTCAACCGATAAGGTCGCTATAAAATCGGCTTGGCATCCGGCTTTAAGTGAATCTTCATCTCGGCTAAATCGCCTAGTATTCCCTTCATCTCGAAAAACTTCATAGGAAACACATCTTGGAATTCATGAAGTAACTCAGTGACCTTACTCATCATCTCATCATCCCAATAATCTCCAACATTGGCAAACTTGGGGGTAGCCTCAGTTCCGATATTCGTCTTGCGGATCTACAATGGTTGACTGAATGGCGTTCATGGTGCAACAGGCGGGACCACATCACGACTTCCTTGAAATTCGGGAATGTTAACATTCCGGGAATCATCATCGTCCTCCGGGCCACCACTGATATTGAAACATTCCATGAGAGACTGCATTTGACAAGCAGAGTGTGGATCCATAGGGTAGGCTACTGAAATAACCTGAAGTACCACATCGCGGATGAGTTGCAAGGCGTTATGGACATCAGGGTTAGCATCTGCTAATGTGAATGTATGAGTGAAGTAGATCGTCAATTCCCCCCATGTTCTAAATTATCAGCACAACTCAGCTGCGGTGTACCATGAGCGCGGCATTTCATCTAAAGTATGGATAAAAGCATGGACCCACTCATCGCGGGGTCGCGCACTCCATAACTGTTGACATTCCATCACATGATCTTGGGGATTGTTCCACCCATCATACTTTCCAGCGTGATAAACCTCAGTGTCACCAAACTAAACTATCATCAACCTCTGACACTGCGACCAATCAGTAATGAACTTCTTGTGTGTCTCCCACCAGCGTGCTAGGGCAGCCTTCAATGCTTCCGCTAATGCCAGCAATCACTAGGGTTCTGAGACCCATTCTTCAAATTCCATCAAAAAGCTAGTGAGTTCAGGCAACCCCTCATAGACAGGCAGTGTGACTATTTCTGTTGCAACACGACATAAAGACTACATAACTAAGCCACATTTTTGGAACGATACTTCATGCATCCGGTTCTGCCAGTGTTCGAAGGAATCATCAGAGTCGATAGACGCAGAACTCTCACTACGCCACTTCAGCTCACTGTGGACAGTAGGATGAATATAATATTCAGAAATGTTGAATGCATGATCCCAGGAAGTGAGAGCGTCATCTTTTATAGGCTCAACATATCGACGTCCTTCAACCGAATCCAATGGGGCTACGACTCTGAAATCACGATTCTAAAAGGTCATCATGCACTTCTTGAATTTGATTACAGCTCCACTTTTGCTAGTCCATCCTATCCCCAATAGCGCAGGATAGGAGCTTCCTCCTTCAACTACTTCAATGTCGTCGAAGTCAGCATAAGTCTTCATGCCCTCAATATCAATCGTGAGCCATAGAACCCGCCCAATAGGTGTAACCTTCGCATGGTTTGCCAACTAGAGCTGCACAGGAGAGTAGTTCAATGGGGGAATCCCCATCTTCTACCATGCCCGCTTGGTTAAGATGTTAACATCCGAATCAAGGTCAAGAATCATATAAGAAACATCATAATCACCAATCTGAATACTCATTCACATTTCCTTGCCAGTTTTCCATCGCTGTAAAGAGTTTACAGCCAAATCTTGCCGTCCTTTCTGAAATCACTGTAACCATCCCTCAATCTCAACCAAATAAACCGAGTCTTGGGCCAACAACAAACAACTCTCGAGAAAATTTAGCAATATCCCCGGGGGTGATCGATCGGCGTCTGATGTGGCATCAAAGACAGGCGGCATATCGCAAACAACAGCCTTACCGCGGTCTTTCTCCAATGTGTGACATGCCTCCAGGAATGTTTCTCGCTCGGCATCAATGTCGAAGGGTGCTGCCTTTTGACTAGTCAACCGAATCAGTGGTTCCAAACCATCTTCCCTAGTCGTCTTTCCTCCACGAGTGACAACAGCCACCGAAGCATCTTGCGGTCACGGTTCTGCAGAAATAGTCGCAATATGTGCACCTTTCGTCTAGTTCTGCTGCAAATTCCCTGATTGATTGATATTTTGATTAGTGTTCGGTGGTGGTCATGAGGGCTGGTTTTGTACTAGCTGTTATACCTGATTCTGCATTGGTTGTTGCGGCTGGGCCTAATTCTATAGCTACGGGGCATTCCCAGCCTGCCATCATGCAATCAACTGTGGACAATTTTCAACTGTATGATCATTACTGTAATAGAAGGTACATTGGTTCTGTAGCAATGGGTATTCACGCTGGTAATGTCCCCAGAATGCACAGTGATAACATTGAATAGGTCCACAACCACCTCGACCTCCTCGTCCACGACCAAATCCACCACTGCGTCCACCCCGGTATTCTCCATGGTAGCCGCCCTGCTATTGGTACTGAGGTTGATTGAACTGCTGCTGCGGTATGAACTGCATTTTTGGTTGAGGTATCGATTGAGCTACCTGCGGCTGTAGCGGTGCAACGCGCTGATCATCTTTGACATAGAGTGCATCACACATTCACTCCTGTAGCAACCCATATGAACGACAATCCTTCTCATCGTTTCCTACTGACTTGCAGAAGGTGCAATATAGATTCCGTGGAGTTGTAACCATTTTTTGCATATATGGGAAATTATTGTGATTGTGCTCAAACACTTGGCAAACATGACACCATGGAATACTTCCGCCATTCAATGGATTGGACGCACCAGAGACCAAATAATTACGAAAATATGGGCAATCATCTTTCGTATGTCCCTCTCGTCGACATCGCATACACCATACTTCATCGCACTGTTCCTTGATCTTCTTCGAATCTTGCAACTGTATAGTCAATTTGGCAAGCTGTGTCTATATCTGCGACATCCCGGCTGCATTATCTCCAATCAGTGACACTTCCAATCACATTGCGATCTCTAGCACTTCACTAGGCATCAAAATGTTTTGTTGCATTAGCGGCAGCTGAATGTGGGGTAACAGTGCCGCAATGAACCATTCTTTATGTTTGACAGCGCTCATATTGAAACTAACCTTTTCCATCAGCATCTTGAATCCATGATCGAAATCCCATACCGTCTCATTAGGATACTGTTTGATTTCCTTCAGTTCAGTAATGTATTGAGCCTCCGACTTAGGCCATCTACATTCAGCAATCAGTCCTTCCCGAATCTCATCGAGGGACTTTTTCGGTGTTCTTGTAGGAACTAAAATAAAATTCATGAACTAATCTGATGCATGACCTCGCAAGGTCGTGGCCAACTGCCCTTTCTTAGCATTATCATCACTGACCTGTTTCATGGTCCAGACTGCTTCACACAAAAACCAATACTGTTTGGGATTGTCTGTAGCACTCCTGTGGAACAACGGTAATTTCGCATCATCACCCGCCATTTTGGGCTTCCTTACTCTTATCACTGTACTACTACCAATTAACTTTTGCTTAATCGACAAGCTTGGTAGTGTCGAAGTAGTATTTCTTGTTGGTTGTGAGTCAGTGAGTGGAGGGGTGCGTATGTTTGTGCTGGGGTTTGGTCCTGCCTCTATCCTGGGCGTAGTGTAATGTCCCCTTCTCACATTAAATGCAGAGAAGGAACATTGCCAACACATCGGGCTTTCGGTAGAGTTAGCTCCAATATTTTTGCTCATAAATCTGTAATAATTAAAACTTCTATATGCAGATTCACCTCAATATAAACACAGCGGAGTAAACATACTAGTAGGCACACAAACCGGAATGCCTAATCATCATATATATATATATATCACAGCAGAAGATGATTCATCATATAGGGACTCAATCTCATTACAATGCCATGCAGGGATTCCAAATTAAGATAATCAATTCATTTCATTAAGCATGGACAATTTAACATATTGCAGAACACAAAATGCCAATAATTTATAATACACAGAACACTTATCTTGAAAAGTAGATGTCCAACGACTCGCTTCGTGAGAGAAACGTTCCACCCAACCATAGATCTTCATCCAGCCTATATTCTTTCAGCTGAGAGATCACCCTCGAGCTGGACTGTGTATCCACTAAGGAGGAACTAGATGGTTCACTCACAGTCAGGGTTTCACTCAGGCAGCCATGCTAAGCCAACACACAGTTGGGTTTTTCAAGCATGCAATGGGAAATGGAGGAGGATGCTAGTCCACTAAGCTCAATCCCAGAGTCACATACACTTCAAGCTGGACTCAGCAATCCCATCCTCTATTCATACATCCACAACTGGATTACTCACAACTCTGTCCCAAATAACCCCAATTCCGTCACTGATTTTCTGGGCTGTTAAAACTGGGTTTTCCCATGGATTTTGGGGTAGCTATTGCTCCCAAATTCACCCCAAGGCTCATACCAACGGATCCCCCATTGGATTTTACTGTCCAATACCCATTCTGGGCGTTTTTGGCTTCCCAAAACGTGGGTTCATTCCAAGTCGCGATTTCTGGTTTCCTCATTGCTGGCACTCATTTTTGGATGGGGAATGATGCTAGCCTCCTCCACCATGGAATGGGGATGAGAATGAAGCAACTCCCAAGAGGTAGAGTGACTTCTTGTACAAGAAAACAAAGCCCATACCAACCCATACGAATTTCAGGGCTGCCCATGCTCTATTGAAGCCATGGGATGAAATCTCAACCACTTCCTTACAACAGTCATAAATGTCACCTAGGGAAGTCAATGGGTTCTCATAATGACATATAGAAGCCTAGGGTTTAGTCCTATAGCCCCCTCACCACTCCCTAGTAGATACACGTGGCCCCTTCTCATTCATTGCCTCCGTAGCCAGTTTTAGTATTTTATATTGCATGATGTTTAATTACACCCTTTTACAATGTTCCATGGCTTCAGAGCTCATGGTATCAAAATATCAATGCTTGCCCTTTTAAATCAAAATTCGGGATTTCACTAGCGGGGCCTTGGCCTTGAGCTCCACGCTAGGAAAACATACGTCACATGTACACATTATTTACATTAAATGCTAATACATCCTAAGAGTCGAATTGGGGGTATTACACATAGCCTAGTTGTCCCTGTCAGGACTGTGAGGTCACTTCGTCCCGTGTGGCCTTCCTTCATGGTTTTGCAGTCCGATCGCAGCAGGACCTTCTCCTATCGTCTTCCTCTTCTCCTATCGAAACCTTGCTTCTCCCCTCGTAAGGCCACTTTCTTCCTCAGATTCACTCACAATCTCCTCATGGTTTGCACCATCTACCCCTTTACCATTCCTTCGACCGCCCCTCGAAAGTTGTGATACCCACGGCCTCCGCCCACCAGGTTGCTTACTGTTCAAGGTGCATCTTCAATATACCTTTCTCGTAGATTAGCATCTTAATCGACAGTTAGAGTGACAACAAAAACCTTCCCCTCGTTCCGTCAAATAAGTATCTTTCAACTTCACTATAGGATTTCTTTGTGTCAACTGCGAATTCAGTAATGTATCCTTCCAAGATTCTATCAAGCCAGACTTCAATAGCCCATGATGCCTTATTATCGACTTCCTGCAGCTCCTGAATCAACTTCAGGGTCCAAGCCATCGGCTCACCACCCTAGAAGTTCCTCTTCTGGAAGGTCAGCTTCGACAACCATTCGTACAGACTAACCAGGAATTCACAGAAAAACCATTCGTGTGGACCTTCGTGAATATATCTTCCCACCTAGTGATCTACCATCAATCGTGTATTCTGACTTTCTCCTTCAGCAAACTCCTGCAACTTCTGATCTAACCATTTTTGTATCTCCGGCTTCGTCGGGTGCCACAACATGACCTCCTTCTAATCTGCACACAGTCCCGGCAACGGAACCATTTGTTGACCAAATCATGACCTCACAGTCAACAGGGGTTCACCAACTGTTGACACATACCGCAGTCTCCCTGGGCACCGGCCCGGGCAGGTTTGAGCTCACCCAGCAACACCCATAGAGCGGATGAGGTCTCACCCGAGGCGTCCAGGAAGAGCAGACGGAACCATGTTTTTGCCGAGGGAGGAGGCGAGTTGTGGCAGCATGGTACCAACAACAATTCTAAATATTCATCATGAAGTTATAGCATATCACTTTAATCATAGAATTAACATTACAGTAAATAGATATCTATAACATATTATTGTGGCATTCACACCATAGTGACAGAAACAGATAATTGCATTAAGAAAAGGCAATAACATAAGTATCGAGCAACATTACACACAGATTGAACCAAATCATCATCATTATATTACTGTGACAAACCAAAAGCAGTACATAAATCTCTGCGCAACTCCTACATTATCTCCCTGTCAATCTCCACATGCAGCTCTCTTTCTATCTTCTATCCATCGACCTTCTCCTAACACTTACAATTCTAATCTATTTATAGGCTTCCGCCAATTGCAATACTTGTCCACTTTCCTAACCGACACTTATGGACAATCGACTAACTGACTTGGTCTAATGACCCAAAAACCCGCATACCGTGGTACAATTGACTCGATATTACAAAATACATGGTCCAAGTGACCCAAAACCTGCCAACTGCGGTTTGCTTGACTCAATATTACAAAATAGATGGTCCAAGTGACCCAAAACCTACCATCTGCAGTCTACTCTGGTACAAAATACTCCTTTCGCGCCTTTATCCAATGTGTCGCAACGTCAGCCATACCGCGACACGTCCTCATCAAACCGCCTGCCAACAATAGGGGGGTTTGGGGGATCGTTAAGGGGTTATATTTAGTGATGGATGGGGATTGTTAAGGGGTTAGAAATAGAGACAGTGGGGGGTGTTAGTAGATTGGGGGTAAGTGGATCAAGGGAGAAAGAGTGAGAGGAGTATTTACTAAGGTTTAGGGAGTGGAGGAGAGAGAGAGAGAGAGAGAGAGAGAGAGAGGAGGGGTTCAGTGGTAGTGGGAGGCATATGTATGCATGTGTGTGTGTGTGAGAGAGAGAGAGTGAGAGAAGGGGCTTCTAGTGGGTTGGAGGGGTGTTTTATATTAATGTGGGGGGATTTAGTAGTTGTAAGGGGGTTTAGTAGAGGGTTTGGGGGGTTAGTAGCACAGGTAAACATAATGTGCATGTGTTTCTATTAACACAAACACGTACACATTTTAGTTGAATAGAATTCGCACGTGTTTTATGTTCACAAAAACGTGTATGTGATATGCAACATCACAAATCTTCCATGATATGTAACAATACAATTTTGTCGTGATATTTAACATTACACTTTTATGGCTATATTAAACCTTACAACTATATTGTTTGGTTTGGTGAAAAAAGATATTCAAAGGAATTGGGGGGTGGTAAGGGCTTAGAGGTAGAAGGAGAGGGGGGATGTTAAAGGGTTAGAGGTAGAGACCTAGGGGGTTTAGTAAGAGTTAGAGAGAGGGGTTAGACATCAAGGGTTATTAAGGGTTATGGACAGGAGGAGGAGAGAGATATGGGGGGGTGGGTTTCAGGTTGTATTTTAAAATTTGTTTCCCACCATTATCTCATTTCATGGATTTCAATCGATAACATTGTTTCGAGTGATTTATCCCTCCCTTCAAGTAATAAATTCTGCATCCATTTTTCGTTGTATTGCGTGCATCAAATTAGAAAAATACAGTCTTTCAAATTATGGGAAACAACACGAAGATTGGATTTTGGTGGAAATAGATTTGTAATATCTACTACATCAAGGTGTCTTTACAAGAATGGAACCAAATCATTGACTGAATACATCAAACCTCCTGCATAAGGTTGTAATGTAAGGTAATCTTCAAAAAGGGTTGAAAATACCATAGTAGTCCACATATTCAATTCCATTAACTTGGCCCAATTACTTGTGGATGCAGGAAAACAAAACTTTGGAGAGCCTCGTTCCCTACTGATATTCCCACACCCAGCTACGAGGAGAATAAATTTCAGTGGAGATGGAAACATCTAATACACTTTCCAAATCTGTGTTGTTGGAAGAACTTACATACTTCAACAAATTATCGTTTTGAAGGTGACTTGAAAGGCCCTTTTAGTTTTCACTAAATAAATAGAAAAGTTCAATGTACATATTTTTAGGTATCCATTTCAACCAACCAGATGACCAAATACAGGGAGAATACCATTTTTGTGGCAAGAAAATCATAGATTCCTCTCAACTTCCATATTTCTTCCTGTAAGTCATTCGCCCAATAAAAAAACTAATCTAATAGCCCATTTTTTTGTGTCTTTCCTTTACTCAACCCTACACTTGTCTTCCACAAGAAATTGTTGCATCCACATGTAATAACTACATTGTGTCATCGTAAATTGATCTTCTTCTCCTAACAAATGCAGAATGAAGGATTCATTGTCATTGCTTTGAGAAGTTCTAAGGTAATTTTCTCATAAAACAAAGATTCTATAAATCATGTTAATATCCATATGTTCTCACTCATGAAATGAGAGCTTCTTTATATTAGACATAAACAAAAGAAATTCAGGATGAATAATAGAGAGTTGCTACTTTATAGCTTCAACCTTCTTATTCAATAGGGGTACAACTCTAACAATATTGGGAAGCTGACATACATAAATTTCTTCGATTTGTGTTGTCAATGGACTATATTCTATTCATTTGCAAATAATATATCCAATATTAACATAGAGGGGGGTTCATTGAATATTATCCTATAACCATTTCTAAAAATGCAAGGCTGGCTTGCAACTAAGAAAATGCTCTTAAATCCAACACTTGCAATGAAAACAACAATTTTCCATTCAAAACATGAAAGAAAACCAGAGGGTTATATATTTGCACTAATATCTAATTTAATAATAAGGACGACACACATATTGTTCTGGTTGTATATTAAAATTTGTTTCCCACGCTTATCTCGTTTCGTGGATTTGTGTCAATTACATTATTTGGAGCCAGTTATTCCGCCCTTCCGGTGATAAATTCCACAGCCATTTTCCATTGGATTGTTTCCATCAAATTAGAAAAAATACATCATTTATCGCCTTATGATTGTCCCCTTGAAGTCCTATATTGGTGATATTTGATTCCCTAGGTTGGCTATATTTGGAATATGTGGAACACCCCATTCTCGCTTTACCTCTAACCCATTACCACCCCCAATGTCTCTCTCTTTGTTTCTTTCTAACCAATTAGAAACCCCCCCCTTTCTCTACCTCTAACACCTTACCACCCCCCACTCCCCTTTCTCTACCTCTAACCCCTTACCACCTCTATACCCCCTTTTTCTACCTCTAACCCCTTACAACCAAGAATTATTTTTAATGTTGTAATCTGTGATACCCCCAAAATATTTTTAATTATTAAATTGTGACAACTATTCTTTTATGTAAGAGTTATTTAAAACTCAAAAGCACAAAGTGCCACTTTCCAAAACAACTATGTTTATTATTATTTTTAAATAAAAAGGAAGGAAAAAACTACTTGGAGAGTTACTTTAGCTAAATGAGGGGACACCACCATGGCACAAGAGAACAAGTGTAAGCAAGCTACAGATAACTAAGCCAATCAAATTCAATTTGAAACTCAACAAACAGACGAGATCCTAAATCATAAGGATTTAACAATTGATTAGAGATTTGATTGGGATGGCATAAGACCCGGAAAAACTATACATAAGGGTGCACTGGGATAGCATGGGGCGTCGTGTTGTGCACAAAGGATCGAGATGAGTGATCTATCTTTTCATAAGTCTATATTTTCTTGATACAGACTCTGGAAGAGATTTCTACAAGGAAGTATCGGTTTGCATTCTGGTGCATGGCGGTGATCCAAATCGGGGGTGGAGCTGCGAAAACGATGGAGTTTCTCTCTCCTATGGTTGGGAGGAGCTGAATTATCCAAGTATTTATCCCTCCACATGCAAGTAAGTGTATATTCTCTTTGAAATTTCAATTTAAACTGTTATAGAGGAAGTCATTATAATAATTTTGCTTGGCTCATTGGTAAACCAGAGCAATATAATTTAGTATTTTTTTGCTTGATGATTTGTAATGTCCCTAAAAACAGTAAAAATTAAAAAACAAATTACTTACTACTAACATTGCCTAAACAGATAATGTATTACAAATTAACTTCAGTACTAGGAGTTTATCTAGGTATTTGTTTGAAGCAATGGGAGACTATGTTCTATTAGGGTTGGTTTTAAAATTTATGTTTTCTGTGGAAGGGATGAAGTTAGGTAGTATGAGGTGCATAACACCATCATAGCAAGTTTAAATGCTAGAATAATACTTAAGGTTTCTCTTTTAAGTACTTCACTTCTAAAGCTTACATGTATGTTGGTTTCATTTAAATTTTTAAACTAGTTTGTCTTATTAATTCAGGCATAATGGACTTTATGAAAGAGAGTATGACTACTTCTAGAACTTTGTGTTGGTAGTCATGCCCCGATGGTGCTGCCGAGAGGTAAGGGATGAGTAATTGGGTGATGTGGGCTTACTTAGAAATTCTTTGCTAAAGCATTTCTTGGTTTATGTTTTGCAGGCATAAAAGATTCTTCCCTAGACTACCTACAACAACTACCTAGCAAGAACTAGTTCCTTTGTCATCAAAAAGGGGTCAAAGAATTAACTTGGTTAAAGCATGAATTAAAACGATTAAGCGGTGACAATTACCATAACCCTAACTATATCGTTTGGATAGAAAATTAAGCGCTACCCAACTATAGACTTTGGTTAAACAATGGGGTGCTTAGTGGATGTTTGGTGGTAGATTTGAATGCTACCTGTGGCCTTTACATGAATCCTTGCCAACTGGAAGGAGGGTTTTATGCTTTGGACTAGAATGGTTGTGTTGTCATTTTGCTGGTTTTAGCTTGGAGGGTAAGTGCTTGCTACGTATGGTTTTGTTTGGGCCCTGACATGATCTATGATCATGGTCGGTTCAATCATAGGTAAGGTGGTGTGGAAAAATGGAGGGTGCTACGATTTCTTGATAGGTATCTTCCTCCCAAACTATAATGACTCTATTCTCCATTCTTGCTGAAGAAGATCGTTTGTCTCTATCTAACTTATGGTTTATATGGTTTTGCTAATAGGTTAGCAGGTAGTGCTAGCTCCGTTGTTGGGTCCTAGCAAGTCATAAGAAGATTGGGTTTTGCGTAACGTTGGTAAGCCTAGGTCCTACCAATATTCATCCCTACTTTTTGCAGCTATGGTTTCAATGTCCTATAGCTTGAACTCTTTCATTGTAACTTCATTGAGTCCTTTGGGCTCACTGTAACTGAATTTGAAGTTCTATTGGGTTGCCTTTGGTTTGACGAATAGCTGGAAGGAAAATAATTTTAAAGAAATCGATTCAGATTTAAATGGGGTTTTCGACCTGGTCAAGGTTTATGATGTTTTTATTTTCTTGATGATGGGATAAACCCTTGAGGGTTTCATTTTTTCTATCTTAGTTGAACGTATGGCTCTGTAAAAATATTTAAAGCTTTTAATGGGAAAATACCCACATCGTGTATGTAGGGGTTTTGAATCAAATACTGGTATTTGGATTTTTCACCTGCGTTTCTTACTGAGTATGTAATGGCAATGGTGTTTCCTAGCAATTGCTCTCTGTTTGAAGTTTTGATACTCCTATAGGTTTCATTTTTAAGCATGTAGGGTTAGGTGGATAAAAAGCGTGCCACTGGCAGAGAGCCAGATCTTGAAAAGTCCTGGTAATTTCTAATGTGTTCAGGATCTATGTTTTAGTTTTGGCATGAAGAGATTTCTAATGTTAATTGCCGAGAGCATAGCTCTTGAGTTTGGGCAAAGGTTGGCTCCTGGATTGCTTCTGTCCAAATGATGTATTTATCTCTTTGTGGGTTGGTTTTATTTTAATGAATGATTGTTTAAAAGAAATCGTTGTGCTAGAAAATGCATTTGATCTCTATCTAGAAAGTTGGGTTTCGTCCAAGTTAAGTTTCAAATCTCCTAATGAGAAAAATGAATTTACTGAAAACCTAGATAGGGAAAATCATGTTGGTTAGTTGTTTTTCCTAGAAGTTTATTGATGTGGTCTTACTGTGTATCTACCAATGCTAGCGATACTAAATATTTGAAACGTTGGCAGAGGGTTTCGATATCTTGACCTGCATTTTATGTATTTCTTTTAGAAAATAACGAGATGGATTGAGTTTGACTACGTCGGCTCTATCAAGATTTGCGTGGGTGTTGTCTTGTAAATCTAAATGTTAGTTTGTATAGTTTGATAGCATTCCTGTTGAGAAGAATCGAAATGCTAAAATGTCCTAAGTAGGTATTTCATGTTTATTTTGCTTGTCTTAGAAACTTACATGCACTGTGGGTGTTTTTAAACAGTAGGTTGAATATACCAGCGATCTCCAATGTGCTATGTTGACGGATAGTCTCAAAATTTTTGACCTGTGTTAAAACATTTGTCTCTTGCATTTGACTAAGTTTTGTCTTAATGGATAAAAGGTTAAACCCTAGATTTCTTGTAATTTAATAATATAAATGTACAACATGAGGGTTTGAAAAATAATAATGCAATTTCGTTTGTGGCGATTAAAGGTTCAGATATCGACATTACTAAATAAAAGTTTCAACATTAGGAAGTCTACATATATAGGTATCTAGCATAGGATAGCTAAGCTAGCCCTGTAGATCCTTGAAAAATTTAGGGAGGAAGCTTAAATTCAACGGAAATATTAAATGAAATTGATCCTAGAATGTAAAGCCTGAGAGCCCATGCCAATTGGCCCTTGCTCCATTAAAGAAAAAGAATTAAAACTATAGTGTACAGAAACATAAATACTACATAATAATTCCTATTTTAATTTTTAAATCTAATTGAACTGTATGGAAAATTTGTAGTTCATACCTGGTTCTTGAAGCTTGATCTTCCCTTGCAGAACCTACACACTCAAACACTAGTTAATGGAAAAAATATATGGACCTAGCTGACCTGTAGGATGATCTTTAACTGGATAACTTTGGGGCTACCATGTTCCTCCCAACCATGACCCTTAGACCATTCCTGGTTCTAACTGGATCCCCCAGAGATGGTTCCAACATGTAATAAGAGAACTAGAGGCCCTAGGATAAGTTGCTGATCATATCTGAGAAAACTATAGTAGGTTGCTTCAGTTCTGTAAAATAATTCTCTTATGTTACCATAAGAGAATGATAGTAGGAAAGATGATCCTTCTCTTGGGATCTTCCCTTCTTTATATAGGTGAGTTGGTTTGGAATATAGTTGTTTTAGTTTAATAATAATATTCAGCTTTTAATTTAATTTGAATTATAATATTTATGAAAATATATTTTATTAATTATTCACTCCTAGTTTATCTAGGACCTTTATTTTGTTACAATTAGACGTATCTTTGATTTAGATCACAATTAATAATAATAATAACATGAGAAAATATCTTATGCATAACCTTTATGCATGTTATTTACATAAGAAATCTTTTCTTTTATAAATAATAAATCTTGTTATTGAATAATTAAATATGATAACTCTTTGATTTAATTATGTATATACCATAATAATTCTTTGATAGTTAATAAGTACAAGGCCCAACTCTTTGGATAGGGTCTTTTGATAAGATTGGATAGTTGGCTAGGTTAGGTGACTCTAGGTCTCTCTCTTGCATGTTGAATTCCCTCGTTTAACATGGTAGGTCCCGCAGTCCTTGGTGATAGATAGGAAATGATTCATTTAACCAATTTAAATAAATGTGATGACTAGAAGTGCTATTCAGAGTCTACTCGACTCAACACTTTTACGATCAAGTAACCCCGAGTGCTCTTCAAAGCTTTAATTCAACACTCTCATATGGGTGTTACACTAGTGCAATTCCAGAGCATCCTGCTCAAAACTAGTACTAGAATGTGGTTGTGAAGCACATCTAGAATGTACAAATGGTCTCGGATCCAGGATTCATTATCAAGCTTGGAGTGCTCCAAGGCTTATGCCCAACACTCTACATACATCGGGGTTTACGCCCAATACGTAATAAAATCCTCTAGGCACATAGGGGATTATGCCCAGTACATAGGTCATCCATGTGTTCCGGATTCCATTCTCAACACATCATATAAATCAATCATGTAAACCATAACTGTGCACAGTATGTAACAAAAGATCATCTTAGTATATTAGGGTTTGTACCCAATCTCTTCATAAAAACATATATCAATACATTGGGGCTTTTTGCCCATTATATAACAATAATCTACATCAGTCAGGGTCCACGCCCAATATGTAAATCTATAAAAGAAATGAATCATGTGCACTAGCGTTTATGCCCAATAATAAAAAATAATCATATGTGTTGGGGCTTTAATCCCAGTATATAACATTAGTCAAAATTCAGGATATTACATCCCTCCCCGCTTAGAACAACATCGTCCCAGTGTTCTAGGGACTAGAAATGAAATCATGAAATAAGGTGGGGTATGCCTTCTTCATGGTTGTCTCATTTTTCCAAGTAGCCTCTTCTGGTCCAAAGTGCCTCCATTTCACTTTCAATTGGGTGATGGTCCTTCTTCTAAGTTGCACCTCTCTCTTGTCCAGAAGGTGGAGCAGCTCTAGCATGAATTCCCTTCAGGTTCCACCTGTAGTAAGGACCAATCAATCACATGTTTAGTATCGTATACATATTTATTTAATAAAGATGCATGAAAAACATTATGAACTTTTACATAGGCTGGTAAGGCTAACAAATATGCTACTAGCCCATTCTTGGCTAGTATCTCAAAGGTTCCACAAAATCGGGGGGCCAAATTCCCGCATCGCCCCAAGCTCAAGGAGCTTCGTTTTTCCTTCACCTTTAAGAAGACAAGTTCGCTGACTTGGTAGTGTTTGTCTTTCCTTTTCCTATCCACATAACTCTGTTGGAGATCTTGTGCCTCCTTCAAGTTTTGTTGTACCTTAGAGACTAGCTGCTCCAAGTCATTTAGTAAGTCAGGGCCTAGCATCAGTCTATCTACTGGACTGTCCCAAGTTACAGGTGTCCGACATTTCCTACCATAGAGTACCTCGAAGGGGCTCATCTTGGCAGAGGTCTGGTATCCATTGTTGTAAGAAAACTTTGCGAGGTGCAAATAATCCTTCCACTCTGTGGGGTTGTTCGTAACATACATTCTCAGCATATCCTCAAGGATTTGGTTTACTCATTCCGTCTATCCATCGGTTTAGGGGTGATACACAATACTAAACTATAGTTGTGTCTCCAAACCGAAGAACAATTCCCTCCAGAAGTTGCTAGTGAACTTCGTGTCTCAGTCAGAAATGATTTCCTTGGGTATCCCATGCAATCGAAAAATCTCCTTTAGGAAGTTGTCCGCGATGTGAATGGATTTATAGGTAGACTTTACTACTATAAAATGTGTTGCTTTGGATAACTTGTCTACTACTAGAAGGACAGAGTCATTCTGCCTCTTACTTTTTGGTAAACTCGTAATCAAATCCATACTGATGACCTCCCACTTCTACTCTGGAATGGGTAATGGTTGCAGTAGTCCCGAAGGGTGTTGGTGCTCTTCCTTAACTAGCTAACACTCCTGACACTTAGCAATGAATAAAGCTATGTTGGCTTTTAGTTTAGGCCAAAAGAAGTGTTTCTTTACTGCTGATATCATCTTTTGATATCCTGGATGTCTCGAATAGGGCTTCTTGTGGAATTTTGTGAGGATGTTAGGTCTAATGTCTCCGCGTTCTAGAACATAAAGTCTCTCTTTTGACCATAGCAGTCTCGATTCATCTATCTTATACTCTTTTTGTTGTTGGAATAACCTATCCTCTTGGATCTTTTTAAGGATCTCGACATAGAATCGGTCACTCCAACATGTTGTTCTAATACTGTGGTGTAAATTTGAGTTAGTTTGACTCACGGTTACCTCATATAACATATGGGCCCATCGACTTAAAGCATCGGTGATCTTGTTCTCCTTTCTATTTATGTGCTTTAGCTCGAAGTGCTACTCACTAAGGAAGGCTGGCCACCTGGCCTGCCTGGCGTTTAGGTCAGGTTGGTCAAATAAGTACTTCAAACTCATGTTGTCCGTCTTTAATAGGAACTTCTTTCCCATAAGATAGTGTGGCCACATCTTCAAGGCGTGGATAATGGCGGCTAGTTCAAGATCATATGTGGGGTAGTTATGTTCGTGTTCCTTCAACTTCCTTGACTCATAATAAATAGTGAAGTCATTTTGCATAAGGACTCCACCAATCCCTTCCTTGATTGCATCTGTGTAAACCACGATGTCCCCATCAGGGTTAGCAATCCGTAGGTTGGGTGCATTAGTCAAAAGTTGTTTAAAATTTTGGAAAATTTCCTCGCATTTTTCTGTCCAAAGAAATTTGGTTGTGTTCTTCTGCAAGGCTGTCACAGGGAAAGCAATTCGAGAGAAGTTCTCAATGAACTTCTAGTAGTACCCAGCTAACCCTAAGAATGATCTTATGTCGGTTACGCATGTGGGGGTAGGCCATTCCTCTATGGATTTAATCTTCTTGGGGTCGACTACTATCCCTTTCTTCAAAATGATGTGCCCTAGGTACTGTATCTGGGGTTTGTAGAAATCACACTTGCTAAACTTAGCGTATAGTTGATGTTCTCATAGTACTTGTAACACTATCCGGAGATGTTCTTCGTGTTCTTCTTCATTCTTGGAGTAGATCAGAATGTCATCGATGAAGAATAGAACAAGCTTGTCTAGGTATTTACTAAAGATGTTGTTCATCATGCACATAAAGTTGGTAGGTGTGTTAGTTAAACTGAAAGGCATTACAACAAACTCGTAATGACCGTAACGGGTTCGAAACGCAGTATTACTGATGTGTTCATCACAAATTCTCACCTGATGATATCTGGATCGTAAGTCAATCTTTGAGAAGATCTTCACTCCTCTGACTTGATCAAACAAGTCATCAATTCTAGGGAGTGGGTAATGGTTCTTGATGGTCAGCCTGTTGATTTGGCAGTAATCGATGCACATCCGCATCGTCCCGTCCTTCTTTTTGACAAAGAGTATTGGTGCTCCCCAGGGAGACACAATGGGTCGGATATAACCTTTCTTGATCAACTCTTGTAACTGAAGCTTGATTTCCACCAATTCGGGTGGACTCATGTGGTAAGGGGATTTGGAAACTAGTACAGGACTGAGTACTAACTCTATGGAGAAGTCTAGGTCTCGTTTGGGTAGTAGCCCAGGTATTTCCTCGGGAAATACATCCTTGAATTCTACAAGGACTAGGAAGTATTTGATCTTTTGTTCCCTATCTGCTTCTATGGTTCGGATATTAACTGCAAAGAGTTTACAACCCTTTCTTATGCATTTCTTTTCTTGTAAGACAGATATCTATCTTATGGAAACTTTCTTAGGGATACCTTGGATGATCTTCTGGTTCCCTTGGTTATCCATGTATAGTAATGATTTGTTCAAGCAATCAAGTAGGGCATGATGTTCTTCTAACCAATCCATTCCTATTAGTACATCATAAGATCATAGCAGTAGAATGTTTAAATCCACCCTAGTTGGGAACCTGTTCAAATATATCTCACAAGTTTTAACTAGTTCATAGACTTTTTGTTTGGTACGAGTGGCTAGTTGTACCAACCATGGTTTCTCATGACTCACTCGGTTTAACTTACAAGTATCGAAAATATTAGGGGAGACATAACTTCAGTATGCACAGGGACCTATTAGAACTGAAATGGTTGTGTTTGAGATCATACCCTCAATTTCAACCAAAGTGGCTTGGTGGTTTGCTTGTCGGCCATCTAGTGCGACATAAATTATGGGTGTTCTGGCCATGTCTCCTACTGTAGGGTTTGCTTGGACATTATGTAAAACTCTGTCCATCTTGTTGGGGCAATCTCTAAAGTAGTGGGGCCCTTGGCATTTCCAACAAATAATGGTTGGTGGGGCAGCCTTTGCCCCTTTGTTGAAAGTAGGTTTGTTGTATTGCAGTGGGGGCACATTTGGCCGTGCATGAGGTCGGATGAAGCCTCTATTGGGAGGGAAACTATTGTTTTCTTTCTAGTAAGGTGGTGATCGAAAACCTGGTCTTCGGTTGTCTGAAAAGGTTCTGAACCTATCTCTGTTTCTGTTTATGTTATCATTCCTTGGTTGTCCATGTTCATAACAAAGTCTTGCTTTGTGTAAAGTCACGTCTAAGGTTTTGGGCATGTCAAATTCAATCTTCTCTCTAAATTTTGGTGTTAGAAATCCCAAGAATTGTTGTATTTTGACTTTTTCATACTTTATGTAAGGAACATAGTGCAGCAGATCAAAAAATCTATTGATGAAAGCTTCCATGGTTAGGGAGCCCATTTTTAATTCATGGAATTCTTTGATCTTCTTGTCAAAGAATCTTTCAGACATGTATTTGTCCTGAAATATTTTGCTGAAAGCATCCCATTTTATGTCCCTCATTTCCTTCCCTTTGGTGTGTTTCAAATCTCTCCACCATCTAGCTGCTTTACCATTTAGGTTGTAAATGGCCAGTCAGGCTTGCATCTCACTGGAATAGTTGTGGACTTTGAAATACTTGTTCATCCCTAACAGCCACTCCTTAGCCTTTTCCCCGGTATTTATCTATCCATCATATGTTGGGGCTTTGATTTTCCTGAATTCCCCTTGTAGACTGTCATCATTCTTCCTCCTTTTCTTGCAAGGGGAAGGTGAGTCATCCTCATTGGAGGAGCTTTTACAGTCTTCTTCCTGCATGTCCTTTGTAGGACTGCTGGACCTTTTTGTGTGACAATTGTTTTCCTTGGTTTTGTTGGCTGATTGGGTGGACTGTCTATGGGACCTTGCCCCTATTAAGCTCTGAAGTAGAGCTTCATTCATGGTTTGATGTTCTCATATTTTCTGCATATTATCATCCTTGAAACTCTGCAACTCATTTTGCAACTGCTATATTGATTTCATTAAATCTGAGTTCGATTCCACCACGATTTCTTGCTCTCGTGGTGGGGAGTTCAAATTCCCATGTATGTTGCTGTCTTTTTCTTTATTCACACTCAGACTGTGATTGTACCTGCATTGTCGTATCAATGTTACGAACATAAATCTGTTAGTTCATATCCACATATAAAATAAAATCATAAATGTATGTTTTTTATTTATAAGTATCTGTAGCGGATGTGTTTCCCGTAATGAGCCCAGTAGGTCACTTAGTATTGTAGCTGAGCTCTTATACCACTTGTAATGTCCCTAAAAATAGTAAAAAATAATTTATTTTTTTACTTACTACTAACATTGCCTAAACAGATAATGTATTACAAATTAACTTTAGCAATGGGATTTTATGTCGGTATCTGTTTGAAGCAATGAGAGACTATGTTCTAAGAGGGTTGGTTTTACAATTTGTGTTTTCTGTGGAAGCGATGAAGTCAAGTAGTATGAGGTGCATAACACCATCATAGCAAGTTTAAATGCTAGAATAATTCTTAAGGTTTCTCTTTTAAGTACTTCACTTCTAAATCTTAGATGTATGTTGGTTTCATTTAAATGTTTAAACTGGTTTGTCTTATTAATTCGGGCATGATGGACTTTATGAAAGAGAGTATGACTACTTCTAGAACTTTTTGTTGGTATTCATGCCCCGACGGTGCTGTCGAGAGGTAAGGGATAAGTAATTGGGTGATGTGGGCTTACTTAGCAATTCTTTTCTAAATCATTTCTTGGTTTATGTTTTGTAGGCATAAAATTATCTTCCCTAGACTACCTACAACAACTACCTAGCAAGAACTAGTTCCTATGTCATGAAAAAGGGCTCCAAGAATTAACTTGGTTAAAGCATGAATTAAAACGATTAAGGGGTGAAAATTACCACGACCCTAACTATATCGTTCGAATAGAAAATTAAGCGCTAGCCAACTATAGCCTTTGGTTAAAAAATGGGGCGCTTAGTGGATGTTTGGCGGTAGATTTGAATGCTACCTATGGCCTTCACGTGACTCCTTGCCAGCTGGAAGGAGGGTTTTATGCTTTGGACTAAAACGACTATGCTGTCATTTCGTTGGTTTTAGCTTGGAGGGTAAGTGCTTGCTATGTATGGTTTTGTATGCGCCCTGACCTGAGCTATGCTAATGGTCGGTGCAATCACAGATAAGGTGGTGTGGAAAAATGGAGGGTGATATGATTTCTTGACAGGTATCTTCTTCCCAAACTATAATGATTTTGTTCTCCATTCTTGCTTAAGACAATTGTTTGCCTCTATCTAACTTATGGTTTCTATGGTTTTGTTGATAGGTTAGCAGGTATTGCTAGCTCTGGTAATGGGTCCTAGCAAGTGATAAGAAGATTGGGTTTTGAGTAATGTTGGTAAGCCCAGGTCCTACCAATATTCATCCCCGCTTTTCGTAGCTATGGTTGCAATGTCCTATAGCTTGAACTCTTTCATTGTAACTACGTTGAGCCCTTTGGGCTCACTGTAACTGAATTCAAAGTTCTATTGGGTCTCCTTTGGTTTGACTAGTAGCTGGAAGGAAAACAATTTTAAAGAAATTGATTCGGATTTAAATGGGGTTTTGGACCTGGTCAAGGTTTATGATGTTTTTATTTTTTTGATGATGGGATCAACACTTGAGGGTTTAATTTTTGCTATCGTAGTTGAAAGTATGGCTCTGTAAAAATATTTAAAGCTTTTAATGGGAAAATACCCACATCACGTATGTTAGGGTTTTGAATCAAATACTGGTATTTGGATTTTTCACTTGCGTTTCTGATTGAGTATGTAATGGCGATGGTGTTTCCTAGCAATTGCTTTTTGTTCGAAGTTTTGATACTCCTGTAGGTTTCATTTTAAAGGATGTAGGGTTAGGTGGATAAAAAGCATGCCACTAGTAGAGAGCAAGATCTTGAAAAGTCCCAGTAATTTCTAATGTGTTCAGGCTCTTTTTTTTAGTTTTGGCATGGAGAGATTTCTATTTTTAATTGCCGAGAGCATAGCTCTTGTGTTTGGGAAAATGCTGGCTCGTTGATTGCTTCTATCGAAATGATGTATTTAGCTCTCTGTGGGTTGGTTTTACTTTAATGAAAGATTGTTTAAAAGAAATCGTTGTGCTAGAAAATGCGTTGGATATCTATTTGGAAAGTTGGGTTTCATCCAAGTTAAGTTTGAAATCTGCTAAAGAGAAAAATGAATTTACTGAAACCCTAGATAGGGAAAATCGTGCTTGTTAGTTGTTCTTCCCGGAAGTTTATTGATGTCGTCTTACTGTGTATCTACCAATGCCAGCGATACTAAATGTTTGAAACGTTGGCAGAGGGTTTCGATATCTTGACCTGTGTTTTATGTATTTCTTTAAGAAAATAATGAGATATATTGATTTTGACTACGTCGGCTCTATCAAGATTTGCATGGGTCCTGTCTTGTAAATCTAAATGTTAGTTTGTATAGTTTGATAGATTTCATGTGGAAAAGGATCGAAATGTTGAAATGTCCTAAGTAGGTATTTCGTGTTTGAGTTTGCTTGTATTAGAAACTTACATGCACTGTGGGTGTTTTTATATAGTAGGTTGAATATACCAGTGATCTCCATTGTGCTAAGTTGATGATAGTCTCGAAGTTTTTGACCTGTGTTAAAATGTTTGTCTCTTGCATTTGACTAATTTTTGTCTTAATGGATAAAAGATTAAACCCTAGTTCTATTGTAATTTAATAATATAAATGTACAGCATGAGGGTTTGAAAAATAATAATGTGATTTCGTTTGTGGAGATTAAAGGTTCAGATATCGACATTACTAAATAAAATTTTTGACATGAGGAAGTTGTTGATGCCCCGAAAATCACAGCATCAAGCAGCAAGGGATTCTCCCCTGTAAGCAAGCCCAATTAGATCTCTCACAATTTGGTGAGGGGAATCCATCCGGTTAACAGTTTCGGCTACCGTAAGATTTAAAGATTCTTAATCGTTGCACCAGTTGTGGCCTGATCCACCGTTTATGTGTTTTAAATTTATGTATGAGATGCAAGTGCCCTAAGCTAAATGTAGGTAGCCAATATAAATTAATCTAAAACTGTATAAGGAAATTTAACCTATCCTTGCAAGGAGCAAACTGTAGAGATGAGTAATAAACTGCAAGAAACACCTAAAGATAACACAGATAGCCATTTAATCATAAAGATGTGCCTACAACAGTATATAAAAGCTATTAAAGATAGCTTTAATTCACTGAATACATTGCATTACTCATTTATGAGAGACATCATTGTACAGGAAAATAGAAAGATCATTCATCACATAGAAATGATTCATAATAGTAAAGAAATATATCACAGTAGTATACGAATTCTATAAGAATAGTCCAACAAGCCTTCAGCACACATTTCCAAGAAAAAACGTCCTCTCCAGGCTTTCATTAGTTAAAATCCAGTTCTTGGAGCAAGTAGCAAAGTAGTTCATGTACAAGGAAGAAAAAAAATTTCACCTACAAAAATCCTGTCTATCTTCTTCTATTCTGCTATTTATAAATTTACAAATTGCTCCTTGATCTAGGAAAGTAAATCTATATTCTATTTGATTTGATCTAGACTCACTTTGAGCTAGGGAGATCACGCGTTAGATTCGTCTTTGGTAGTTTGTCCGTTAACAACTTGCTCTTGTTGTAATTGTAATTTGGAAGCCTGTTCATTTTGAATTGTGCCACCTTCTCCTGGTTCCATGTCATTTGAAACTACGGCTTGGGATGGTGCTGCCTCTTGCTCCAGCTATACCAAACGTTATCCAATTATCAAAAATAAGCAACAGTAGGTAAGTTAGAAATTTTGTAGGTTTTGTTGCTTAGCAGTTTGACTTAATTCTCGGGCATAATGAATGGCATCGAAAGGCGTTCTCAACACTCAAGAAATGCGATGGCATGGGATTGTTGCAGTGGCATGTTTAAGCGCAGCACTCGCGATCGCGGCGGGGAAAAAATCATTAGGACTTGCGCCCAATAGATGTGCCAACGGCAAGATTTCTCAAAGGTTGTGAAGTTGGAGGGAGTCTTAAAGTTAGGTTCTCTGCGTCGGGCGGAGGATATATTGTTAAGTCTTGTGTCCAAGAGATGCACCAACGGAAAGTGAATGGGATCATGAATGCAGCAGCAATTTTTCGGCTACGTCCTGTGCGTGTAGCGACAGTCTTAGTGGTAAAATCTGCACTGATGGGCTACGCCAAGAATGGACTTCGAGGAAAGATGAAGTGCGATTATGGAAGCGGGAGCCATATGGATAATCCTTGCACCTTTGGTGCAAGAGTTATAGTTACAAATCATGCCAAGCAACATGTGCTAACGACGGCCGATTTGCATTTAAAAATTGCGCGTTGGATGGTCGGCAGACTTAAACCCCAAAAATGCACGAAGCGGAAGACTTATGGTTAAGGATTGTGCCAAAGGGCGGCAAATTTAAGGATAAAAAATGCACCGAAGAGAAAAGGTAACTTTGCCTTATGGAAAATAATTGAGAAAATTCGCTGAAAAGCCAAGATTTGGCAACAAGGCGGAAAAGTAAGATTTAAAAAATGCGCTTTTAATGCAAGACATAAGCTTGAAGTTTGCGCGTAAAAAAGCGTAATTAAACCTTTTCCCTTGCGCCTTTGGGGTAGAAATATAAGCTTTCAATATGCACTTTTGAAAGCGCACATAGTTAAGCTTTAAAACAGTGCGTTGTTTTCAAAAGGTAATAGACGGAGAAAATGCCTTAGTCCAAAACAAAAGAACTAGACAGGGCCAATACTTTTAGGAAGAGTTGAAGATTTAGTGAGAACGATTTGACCAAAATCAAGTTCTAAACAAAAAGAATAGGAGGGACTCAATATTTACAAAAGAAATTTGGGGGGATGTTGCAGCAACAACAATTGGCGATTCACTGGCGAACACAGATCTATGAAACAAAATATTGTCATGACTTAGAATGACATTTAAAATCACATCTTTACGCGCGACAAAATGCCTCACAGTTCAATTCTTAATAACGGAGTGATCTCTTAATCATATTTATCTTTTGGGAGAAAGTGGGCTAAGACTTATATTTCTTCCAAATTCTCTCAAGGCCGGGGTATGTAGTTAATTCTTTTAGGACTATCTTTAAGGTGCCTTAACTAAGAAAGGACTCCACAGGATTGTAACATTACTTCACAGAGATATTCATTTTTTCCTCATTCCCATGCTATCTACATCCCTTTTGGATGTTCATGTATTTGACAGCTTTTGCTGTTTGAGCCTTCCAGAAATAGTTTCCTTAAAATTCCAATCTTTGATTTTGGTTCTTCAATCCATAATGTCCTTTTGTGTGAGCAAGAGATTTTATTTGATTTATCAAGCTTCACGGACGGAGAAGAACCTAGCTTGAGCTGAGTCTTTTGAACAGCTTTCTAGATTTGAACATTTTGTTTTTATCTCAGCCATGGTTTGATTGAGGCGAGAATTTCTGGAAATCAGACCCTTTGATGTGAGCCTTTAGGCTTTTATTTGTAACATGAGATCATTTAAAATACCATACATCTATGAAGCTTGCTTCCTTTCTGTGGTTCCATAATACGAAGGAAACCTTGAGACATGAATTAATGTTAAAATGAGTGGAGCCTTAAGATAGTGAGAGAGAAATATTGGATCATTAGTCATTTAACTGGGGTTATTTTTACCAAACAAAAAAGGATCTCCCCATTTTTCAAAGGCTTATCAGTGGAAGCAAAGTCACAGAGCCTCCTTCTCTTTACAAATGAGATTCTGCCTTCACGATTTCAATTTTGCTGAGAGTTCTATACTACCGCTAAGCGAGGGGTCGAGTTGGGTTTTATTAGCCTAGAAAGAGAGGAAACTCAAATGAAAAGTGAGTGAAAAAGACAAACCTAACTACCAAGACTGTTTCTAAACAAAACAAAACAAAAAAAATAAACAAAGAAAGCAAGAGAACAAAGAAACTGTTTATTTATGTACAGAAAACCTCAATGGGACTATGCAAAGTATTGCTTCAAGGCGAGACCGTTGAGGGGAAGGATTACTTCCTCTCCCTGGAGGTCTATTAGCTTGTAAGTGGATGGGACGAGCTTTGTAGAAATTTGGTAAGGGCCTACTCATAAGTGTTGGAATTTCATGTGCATTCCCTTGCCTTCATGATGATGGTCCCATTTCAGAACTAAGTCTCCTACTTCAAAGCTTCTTTTAGTAGACATCCTTTATCGAACCATCTTTTGACTATATCTTGGTGTTGATGGAATTGGTTCTTGGATTTTTGCCGAGCTCCTTCAAGTTGAAGCAGGGTGTCAATCCTGGATTGTAAAACCTGACCACTAGACCCTCGAGAGGCTTGGGACAACTGCAAGGATGGAAGTAAGATGCTGGGAGGGAGGATGGCTTCCTTTCCATAGACAAGTGTGTAAGGGGAAACCCCTAATGCATTATTTGGAGTCACCCTATCTTCCCATAAGGCGTTTGGGAGAGCTATATGCCAGCTTCACTGATTTTCAATCACAGTCTTCTTGAGAATTCAGATGAGGTTCTTGTTTCAAGATTCAGCTAGTCCATTTCCCTGGGGGTAGTAATTGGCCTAATAATACAATTTAATTCCCCTTTCATAAACAAATTCATTTATTTTAAAAGATGAGAAATAAGTGGCATTATCAAATACTAGGGAAATTGGAACCCCGAACTTGGTTATGATGTTCTCTTTCAAGAAACTAATGACTGCATCTTCATTGATCTTGCACAATGGGGCATCCTTTGTCCATCTAGTGAAATAGTCGGTGGCTGTCAAGATGTATTCGTGCTACAAAGGAGAATTCGGTTTTATCTCTCCGATGACATCTATACCCCACTTTTCAAAAGGTTCTGAGATGATAACCGGCTGCAAGGGTCCTACTTCCTTAGGTAATTTCCCAGCACTCCTTTGGCATATATCATAGTTTCGTGCATAAGTATGGGCATCGCGGAACAAAGTGGGCCAGTAATAGCCAACTCTCAGTATTTTGTGAGTTGTTGTCTCCCCTGAATAATGTCTACTAGCAGGGCCATCGTGTAACTCCTTGACGACTTTACTTGCATCTTCTTTCTCTAAACATCTGAGAAAAACTCCATCATAATTTTTTCTAAAAAGTATTTCGTCAATGATCTGATAAGCTGCTGACTTTAAATGGAGGGCCCTTTTTTGTTTAGAGCTCCAGTGTTCTGGCAAGTAATCTGACTACAAATAATGCACTAAATCTTTGTACCAGGACTCAGGAGCAGCAAAGACGGGACAAACCTCAATTACATTCATTTCAGCCTCGTTTTTCCAATCTATCCCTTTGTCAGCCGGATTTTGTGTGAGCAACTTGCAAAAAATTTGACCGTTTATGATGGTAGCTAGTTTGAATTCAAAGTCATATTCTTGAAGAGCTGTAACCTAGTCTCCTCGCCTTTCTCCCAGCTCCTTTTGAACAAATAGATATCTAACGACAGGGTGAGGAACTACGACTTTAGTTCTGTTTTTTAGAATATATGGCCTGAATTGCTTAGCCGCTTAAATACTGCATACACTTGTTTATCCATGACAGGGTAGTTTAGTTCAACACCCTACAGACCAGTGCTCATAAAAGAAATTGGGTATTCATCTCTTGATTCTACCTTCTGAGTAAGTACTGCTGCGAGAGAGTCATCCGAAGCAAAGGTATACATTATAAAATCTTTATCGAAGTCCAGACTCCTTAGAGATGGTGCATTGGCTATGGCTGCTTTGATTTCTTTGAATGCCACTTTCTCTGAGTCTGTCCATTTGAACTGCACACTCTTCTTAATCATTTGTTGCAATGGCTTGACGATTTGAGAAAAATACGGATCAAACCTTCGAACAAAATTAATTGTGCCCATAAATGATTGCATAGATTTCTTGCTATGGGGCATAGGAATTTTATTGATAACTTGCACTCTCTCTTCATCTATAGAAATTCCTTTTTTTGAAATGATATGACCCAACAGTTTACCTTCAAGAACAACAAACACACTCTTCTTGGGGTTTAAATAGATACCATGTTTTTGGCAACGATTGAAAATCTGTTTTAAGTGAACAACATGGTCTTCTCTTTTCTTCGAAAAAACTGTCACATCATCTAGATAGACAACAACACAATGACCGCCCAATCCTCAGAAGGCGATGTCCATTGCTCACTCGAACATGGCTCTTGCGTTTATTAGGCCGAATGGCATTCTTCGGCACACGAAAGTTCCCCACTTGGTGCGGAAAGTAGTTTTAAGACGGTCTTCTTCAGCTACTAATACTTGATTGTAACCAGAGAAACTATCAATAAGGGAAAAGAGTTCCGATCCTGATACCATCTAGAGAATTTGTTCCATTGAAGGGACGAGATAGTTATTTTTATCTGAAGCTCTGTTCAGATTTCTGAAGTCAACACATAATCTTATCTCTCCTAACTTCTTTCTTATGGGAAATAGGTTAGCAACCCACTCGGAATGCCGAACCTTAAAGATTATCTTAGCATCAAGTAACTTCTTCAATTCCCTTTGAATCAGAGGTTCGAGAGTAGCTTGCATCCTCCTCAATTGCTGCTGAAATGGCTTGACACATGCTTTCATTGGTATGATATGCTAAATAATGCGGGTGTCATATGTTTTCATATTTTCATAAGTCCATGCAAAAACATCCTTATATTGTCGAAAGAGCTTAACGAACTTATCTATTTCTCCCGATGAACAACATTTACCAAGGTTAACAAATTTTGGTTTAGCTTCGGTGCCCAGATTTACCAATTCGTGTTGCATCGCTGAGCTATTGATTTTAGTATTTGCTATCCTTTTGAACTTACTTTGCAGATCAAACAACATTTCAAGTGACCTCACCCCTTTGGGGATGAAATTTCCTTTAGCCGCATCTTTCTTTTGTAAAACAACATCATGCTATTCTTCATCTATCACAGCTTCTTGGAACATGTCTTCATTTGTTAGAAAACTAATAATCTGATCGTCATCGTCAAAAAATCTGAAATTTGTGATATTGTCTGGGACAGGAGGCCTGAAAACCAGTTCAACTGAACATTTGTTATTAGTTGGCACCAATCTTGAAGTGGAAGTTGCTAATAAATCAGCCGTAGCATTTTGCAGTCCAGGAACAGATTTTATATTGAAAGCGTCAAAATGCGTAATTAAATCCCATACCTCAGCCTGATAACCTTTCAAATGAGGTGAAAGATAGTGAATGGTATCTCTTACCTGTCTTACAACTATTTCTGAGTCACCAAAAACTTTCAGGTACTTAACATTCAAACCGATGGCTTTCTTCAATCCATGGACTAAAGCTTCATATTCAGCAGTGTTATTAGTACACTCAAATGCTAATATACAAGACAAGAAGTACTTATTACTTTCGAGATCCACTAGAATACAACCAGCTTCGGATCCTTCCAGAGTCTTGGAACCATCAAAGTATAAAGTCCAAAAAACATTGTTTGATTTAACTAAGTTAGTATCTCTATGATCTAAGTCAGTGATTAAAGCTAACTATGTTACAATCGATATCATCAGTCCGAGAAAAATGAAGGAGATTGGACTGTTTATCTGATTCATGGCTAATAGTTTCAGATTGATAATTACCCAGATCAATTTCTAAGAAATAATTCCCAAAACTGAAGATGAGAAGGCTACAGCTTCGTTCTTTCCTTCTAGCTGAGTTACATTTTGTTTCATGTGTGGTTCCCTCAAAATTTTAATCTGATTTTTCCTATTTTGATATGGAGTGGGACCAGTCAGTTGCAAAATAGCCATCTAGTTTTGTAGACCAATCCCTACTCAAAATCAAACCATAGGCTTCAGGAATGTCGACCACCATTATATCAATGAACTAACACACTCTAGAATCTGCCGACAACCTAATGAGCACATCCTTCATTTCCCTAATAATTTTAATAGCAGTCCTATCTAACTGAATAATCTGAGTGGGAGATGGAATTGGTTGACCATCAATCTTCTTATAGATCGACAGTAGAATGACATTTGAAGATGCTCCAGAATCTACCAAACACTTATGCACATTGTGATTGAAGATTTCAAAAGTTAAAAGAAAAGGCAATGTCTGGGATTTGGATTTCCTACCAATACTAGCCTCATTTATTTCAGGATCTTCCTGAGTGTCTGTTAATGGAGTGTTGGGATGGGATTGAAGAGCTTGCAACAACTTGTTTCGTTGTTGGGGAAAACTACACATATCGAATATCGAAACATTTGCTTTTACCTTCTTTATATCTTCAACGATGTCATATCCCATATCACATTTTTTTACAACTTTCATTTGATTGTCTATCTTGCTCAATGTGACTTTTGGTTGATGGATTGTTGTGTTAATGTTTGGTTGTTTGGCAGTTGTTGGGTTAGCTTTAGGTTGAGGTGGAATGACTTTAATGTGTCTTTTAGGTTTGGACGTAGTTGAGCTCGGAACTGGATCTGCAATGGGACCTTTACTGCGAATGTTAATGTTTACAGCAGAGACTGGGCTTCCTACGGGATCATCTTCTATTAATTCAATTAAAGGTACCCAGTCCCATAATACCATGGTGGTATATGGGGAGGGTTCCTCTACTTCAAGTGTTTGTTCCTCTGGAGGATCATCTTGATCTGGAATCTGGGAATCCAACATTTGGTTCATTACTAAACTCATAGAATTAATCCATTGTGGACAACTCTTTTTAGAGTGCTGCTCTTGTTGAAAGGTACAGAAGTGTTCCATTCCTATTTCATTCAGATTTAAAATAAGAGAGTTGTTCATAGGTGGATGAGGCTAGTCATTGTCTTCCCTTTTCTTGTAGAATGGTTTGAAAAGCTTTTTGAATGTACTAGCTGCCTTATCTTTTTCAAGATCTACAATTTTATTGGACAATTTCTGCATCATTTTAACTATGTTCTCCATATCCGCCGATGGCTCTTCTTTATTCCTAGTAAGCAGCAAGGGTTTTCCATTAGTTTCCAGCTTTGTTTATGCATCTAAGGCATGTTTAGAAATGGTGTCTGTTTCTTCTTCCACCTTCATAGCTTCTTCAAAATTTTCTACCAGGGTGGTTTTCTTAGCTCTTTTGACAAACATTGCTATGGGGCCTTCAAGTGCTGTTGTTTAATATTCAACTAAAGATTCTTCTGCAGGTTTAGTTGCTTCGCTGATATTATTCAAGAGCGTAGTGAACCTTTGGTTGAAGTATTGAACCTTTTCTTTCTTTTCCATTCTCATGGACAATAATTCTTTCATGAGTGTAGCTATAGTTTTCTGATTCCCATACTTCTTTAAAAACAATTTCTCAAACTCTTCCCAATTGGAAATTGAGCTAGCTTGTAAGATAAAGTACCAGGAAGAAACTTTCGGTTCAAATGTGTATGGGAAAAGCCTACAAACTACATCTTCATGCTGTACATTCAAAAGATTCAAAGCTAAATAAAAACTCTTAAGATGATCTTCAATAGATATGCCTTTACTTGGGTCATATTTGGGAAAAAAAATTCTGGATTTTTAGGCAGATCGTGAAATGGCCTAGCTAGATTTAATGCTTCCCTTGCTCTCCAAGCAGGTACAGCCATGGCTCTATGTGGAGAATTAGGTGGAGAATCATGTGCTGAATTAAGTGGAGTGTTCTTTGGAGTAAAAAGTTCTCCAATATTTTCTGGATCTTCAAAATCGATCTCCTTTAGAGGCTACGTGATCTCTTCTAAAGACAAATTTACCAACTCTTCGAAGCTCTGCACAAGAGTTGAATCACAGGTAAGCTATCTTTCTCTTTTAGGCATTCTTCTTCTAGGGAGAAAAGTTATTGCGTTTAAACCATCGAGTTGTTTAACATAAGCTCGTGTGTGCCTTCTTAAGCCTTCTACTTCTGTAAAAGGTACAACATACAATGCCTCTTGTTGTTTAGAATCATAATTGGGGTTTTCTTGATTTGTTACTTCAAGACTTGGATTATCTGAAATTATTGTTTCAAGTGGGTTTCCAGTAATATTTCTGCCAATGGAGAAAACTCCTTTATCAGCCATGCACTGGTGGCCCTCCTTCTAGCACTAAAACTGTTGATGCCCCAAAAATCGCAGCATCAAGTAGCAAGAGATTCTCTCCGGTAAGCAAGACCAATTAGATCACTCACCGTTTGGTGTGGGGAATCCGTTCGGTTAACGGTTCCGACTACCGTAAGATTTAAAGATTCTTAATCCTTGCACTGGTTGCGGCCCGATCCACCATTTATGTGTTTTAAATTTATGTATGAGATGCAAGTGCCCTAAGCTAAATGCAGGTAGCTAATCTAAATTAATATAAAACTGTATAAGAAAATTTAACCTATACTTGCAAGGAGCAAACTGTAGAGATGAGCAATAAACTGCAAGAAACGCCTAAAGATCACACAAATAGCCATTTAATCATAAAGATGTGCCTACAACAGAATATAACAACTATTATAGATATCTTTAATTCGTTGAATACATTCCATTACTCATTTAAGAGAGACATCATTGTACAGGAAAATAGAAAGATCATTCATCACATAGAAATAATTCATAATAGTAAAGAAAGATCTCATAGTAGTATACGAATGCTATAGGAATAGTCCAACAAACATTCGGCCCACATTTCCAGGCAAAAACATCCTCTCCAGGCTTTCATTAGGCAAAATCCAGTTCTTGGAGCAAGTAGCAAAGTAGTTCACAAACAAGGAAGAAAATTTCTTTCACCTGCAAAAAGCTTGTCTATCTTCTATTATGCTATTTATAAATTTCCAAATTGCTCCTTGAGTTGACAGGTGTGCCCTAAACTCTAGAAGCTTCTAATTTGTCCTTTAGTACACGATTACAAAACCCACAGATTCATGGAAAGCCTTCCATATAAGACAAAATCAGAGCCAGCTGTCTTTTTAAAGCATTTATACAATAAAGGAATTTCGGCTTTTCCTCATGTTAAGACAAATAAGAATTCTGCTGATTTATCTATTTATTTGGCTTCCTTTTGCTAACTTGCTGACTCATCCCCACCAACAAGCTCGCTTGCTTTTGGACTCTATCATTTTCTTCCTCCCGTTGCAATTGAATAACTTGCTCTTGTTGTAATTGTAATTTGGCAGCATGTTCATTTTGAATTGTGCCACCTTCTCCTGGTTCCATGTCATTTGAAACTCCGGCTTGGGATGTTGCTACCTCTTGCTCCAGCTGTACCAGACGTTATCTAATTATCAACAATAAGCAACTGCAGGTAAGTTAGAAAGTTTGCAGGTTTTGCTACTTAGTAGTTTGACTTAACGTTCGGGCATAATGAATGGCATCGAAAAAGCATTCTCAACACTCAAGAAATGCAATGGCACAGGATTGTTGCAGCGGCATGTTTAAGCACAATGCTCATGATCGCGGGGGGGAAAGAAGCATTTGGATCTGCACCCAAGAGATGCGCCAACGGCAAGGCTTTCTCATAGGGTGTGAAGTTTGTGGGAGTCTTAAAGTTAGGTTCTCCATGCCATGCGGAGGATATATTGTTAATTCCTGCATCCAAAAGATGCACCAACGGCAAGTGAACGGGATCGTGAATGCAGCGGCGATTTTTCGTCTATGTCCTGTGCGTGTAGCAGCAGTCTTAGTGGTAAACTCTACGCTGATGGGCTACGCCAAGAATGGACTTCAAGGAAAGACGAAGCGCGACTATGGAAGCGGGAGCCATATGGATAATCCTTGCACCTTTGGTGCAAAAGCTATAGTTACAAATTGCGCCAAGCAGCGTGTGCTAACGGTGGCTGATTTGCATTTAAAAATTGCGCACTAGATGGTAAAAGTCTAAGATTTGCAAAAAGGGGTCAGCAAACTTAAGACCAAAAAACACGTGAAGCAGAAGACTTATGGTTAAGGATTGCACCAAAGGGCGGCAAAGTTAAGGCTAAAAAATGTGCCGAAGAGAAAAGGTAAATTTGCCTTATAGAAAATAATTGAGAAAATTTGCTAAAAAGCCAAGATTTGGCAACAAGGCGGAAAAGTAAGATTTAAAAAATGTGCTTTTAACACAAGACATAAGCTTGAATTTTGCGCTTAAAAGCACACAATTAAACCTTTTTCCCTTGCGCCTTTCTCGCAGAAATATAATCTTTCAATCTGCGCTTTTGAAGGCACGCATAGTTAATCTTTTAAAATAGCACGTTGTTTTCAAAAGGTAATAGACGGAAAAAATGCCTTAGTCCAAAACAAAAGAACTAGACAGGGCCAATACTTTTGGGAGGAGTTGAAGATTCAGTGAGAACGATTTGACCAAAATCAAGTTCTAAACAAAAAGACTAGGAGGGACCCAATATTTACAAAGGAAATTTGGGGGGATGTTGCAGCAACAACAGAAGTCTACCTATATAGGTATCTAGCATAGGCTAGCTAAGCTAGCCCTACTAGTTCCTTGCAACATTTAGTGCAGAAGCTTAAATTCAATGAAACTATTAAATGAAATTCATCCTAGAATGTAAACCCTGAGATCCCATGCCAATTGGCCCTTGCTCCATAAAAGAAAAAGAATTAAAACTATAATGTAGAAAAAAAATGAATACTATATAATAATTCCTATTTTAATTTCTAAATCTAATTAAACTATATGGAAAATTTGTAGTTCATACCTGGTTCTTGAAGCTTGATCTTCCCTTGCAGAACCTGCACACTCAAACACTAGTTAATGAAAAAAATGTATGGACCTAGCTTACCTGTAGGATGATATTTAATTGGATAACTTTTGAGCTACCATGTTCCTCCCAACCATGACCCTTAGACCATTCCTGGTTCTAACTAGATCCACCCAAGTTGCTTCCAACATGCAAAAGAGAAGTAGAGGCCTTAGGATAAGCTGCTGATCAGATCTGGGAAAAATATAGTAGGTTGCTTCAGTTCTGCAGAATAATTCTCTTTTGTTACCATAAGAGAACGATAGTAGGAGAGATGATCCTTCTCTTGGGATCTCCCATTCTTTATATAGGTGATTTTGTTTGGATTATAGTTGTTTGAGTTTAATAATAATATTCAGCTTTTAATTGAATTTGAATTATAATATTTATGAAAGATATTTTATTAATTATTCACTCCTAGTTTATCTAGGACCTTTATTTTGCTACAATTAGATGTATCTTTAAGTTAGATCACAATTAATAATAATACTATTAATACTATTAATAATAATAATAACATGAGAAAATATCTTATGCATAACCTTTATGCATGTTATTTACATAAGAAATATTTTCTTTTATAAATAATAAATCTCATTATTCAATAATTAAATATGATAACTCTTTGATTTAATTATGTACATACCATAATAATTCTTTGATAATTATTAAGTACGAGGTCCAACTCTTTGGACAGGGTCTTTTGGTAAGCTTGGATATTTGGCTAGGTTAGGTGTCTCTAGGTCTCTCTCTTGCATGTTGGATTCCCTCGTTTAACATGGTAGTTCCCGCAATCCTTGATGATAGATAGGAAATTATTCATTTAACCAATTTAAATAAATGTGATGAATATAAGTGCTATTCAGAGTCTACTCAACTCAACACTTTTACGATCAAGTAACCCCGAGTGCTTTTCAGAGATTTAACTCAATACTCTCACATGGGCGTTCCGCTAGTGCAATTCCAGAGCATCCTGCTCAACACTAATACTAGAATGTGGTTGTGAAGCACATCTAGAATGTACAAATGGTCTTGGATCCGGTATTCATTATCAAACTTGGAGTGCTCCAGGGCTTATGCCCAACACTCTACATGCATCGGGGCTTACGCCCAATATGTAATAAAATCATCTAGGTACATCGGAGCTTATTCCCAGTACATAGGTCATCCATGTGTTCCTGAGTCCATGCTCAACACATCATATAAATCAATCATGTAAACCATAACTGTGCACAGTATGTAACAAAAGATCATCTTAGTATATTAGGGTTTGTACCCAATCTCATCATAAAGACATAAATCAATACATTGGGGCTTTTTTCCCAGTATATAACAATAATCTGCATCAATCAAGGTCCATGCCCAATATGTAAATCTATAAAAGAAATGAATCATGTGCACTACAGCTTATGCCCAATAATAAAAAATAATCATATGTGTTGTGGCTTTAAGCCCAGTATATAACATCAATAGATATAAAGGTTTATGTATATATATGGCTAGGGATGCATATTTCAAGTATGTGGTCTATATGATCAATCTAGTAATCCATTTGGTTGGATATCATCATCGTACAAACTAAGGAGACATTATTTTTGTTTTACATAGAAGATCTCCTCTAGTTTTTTTTCCTATTTATTGTTCTCCTACTTCGATTATGCAGATGACCTTCCTCTATCTTATCTACCCTGTTTTAAAAAAAAAAAGAAAAAAAAAAGAAGGAAAATGGCAAAGTTCATGCAAATGATGCCTGATGCGTCCCTGCTATGGCTAAAAACTTAAAATTTTTATAAATGAAGAATATATATAACCATCCCACTGATTTTACTTAGGAGGAAGTGTATGTACATGACTGCGATTTGTTTCTGTGAGTAAGAAATAAGTTTAATTTTGATTTGTTGGATCTATATGTTGGCAAACCCATAGCATGGCCCGCTCCATGAAAGGGGAGTATGTTTGGTTATCTTTGAATATTGATTATGATTCAAGTCACTACAAGAAAAAAGGTCATTGGCTAGGGTTGAAAAATCTCACCATAAGCTCATTTTGTGATGGTCAAGAGGGGTCCCGTCACCAAAACCTGAGTGTTGCCAAAGGCACCATCACCTTAAGTGGGGGTATGTGGTGACATTCAAGGCCCACCCCCAATCATTATGATTCTTCCAGGTTGTGACCGTCACCAATCATTATGAAGTGTTGGTGACGGACCTGCTTTGACCCTCACCATTTGATGCATATATGGTGACGGGCAATGACCGATCATTGGTGAGGGTTGAGACATGTCACCATAATCGCATCGGTGATGGTAAAAAGGGAGGATGTCACCAATGGCCGTGTTCCCAAAAGTATAGGTGGTGTGGTGACATTCAATGTTCGACACTAATAAGGATTATTAGTTACAAATAGTAACCCTCACCAATTTATATGAAGTTTTGGTGATGGACCTAAGGGCCTCCATCACCAAAAAATTGTACGTCGCCAATGACATATGATGAGGGCCTTACAATGACCCTCACTATTGAGGATATTTCCATTAACATATCAATGGTGACAACCGCTATGAGACTATCACCGCTTTTCATTTTGAAAATCTTTTAATGATGCAACATAAAGGACCATTGCCATTTCAATTAAAATTGTAAAAAAATAATTATAATGGTCCTTAAAGGATAAGAGTTCAACATCACCATTACTTTCCACAATGGTGACAATGGTGACAAACAAATGCTTAGAAGAGAAGTATGTCCAATCATTGTTCATAGCGCACCTTCCTTGTTGTTCTAGGCATCTTTTCAATTCAACCTACATAGATTTAAAGGGATAGTCTTATGTTGTGTTGACTGTAGCTTACAAAGGCATATTTCTGAGTTTGCTGGTTGTAGTTTACAGGGGCAATTTTCTGAGTTGTTGGTTTTCCTTGGTGTAGCTAGGGTTTTCACCCTAGCTTGTGCAAATGAGCACCTACTAAGGAGAATGGACTCCTTAGTAGCAGTTCAATAAACAGTAAATTAAAGTAAGAAAACAATACGAATTCTAAACTAGCATGAGCATAACAAAAACATAGAAATATGGTGAAGATCTTTCCTTTTTGTATTAGAATTTTAGCTCAAGTGTAGAGGTTGGTGAAGTTCTTGCAATGGTCAAAGAGGGTTGCTCCTTATATTTCTCCAAAGGGTGGGAAATGGGCCAAAAGGGGCACTCAAGGGTGAAAGTAGCTCAATGGTGAGCTAGGGTTTTGAGAGTGATTTTGGTAGAGTAAGGGTGTATTTTTCTGTGGATATGAAATGAGGGGTCTCCATCACCTATTTATAGGTTTTTAGTGGTGGAGTGCTGGCCCATGGTTTTGGGAACCATATGGTTTAGGTCAGCTGTATAGGGTTTTTTCCTCCTTTTTCCCTCTTTTTCCTCTTTTTTTTATATTTTTTATTCCCTTTTTAGAGGGTTTTTGCTATTTTGGATTATTTTGGTGGAAAAGGGGGTTTTTTTGGCCTTTTGGAGGCTTTTTTAATGGTTTTGTGGCCTTTTGGAGGCTTTTTTGGCCTTTTGGAGGCCTTTTAATGGGATTTTAAGGTTTTAAAGGAAAATATGGTAGGAAATATGGACAAATGAGTCATGCAATGGGGTAGATGAGGTAGTGAGCACTTTTTGGGTGTTAACAGATTGCCTCCTGATGTGTGAGGGCAGGAGCTCATTGTATGGCCGATAGACATCATAAGTCTTGGATGGTTTTCCTGGGGTGTGGAGAAGAGAAGAAATAAACTAGAGCCCGGAACAACAGTCCCGAACAAACTGCAAAAAATGAAAGTACATGACCTCAATAATGAATGAGGAATAATCTAAACATATGGACGAGGTGGGCATTCCCATGCTCGTATCAATAATAACAATGGGGTCCAAAATATGGGGACTTGAAATATACATGGCCTCAAACAATGAATGAGGAAGAATCTCAATATATGGACGAGGCGGGCATACCCATGCTCGTATCAAGATAGATAAAAAATAACAATGAGGCCCGAAAAGGGGGACCTGTAGGATACATAGAGAACCACTGTGTACATCATAAGGGTCCAGAGGGGACACAAATATGGGACATACTGCTGGGCTGACCATGTCTGAGATGAAGAACTGATACACTAGAATAACAACAGGGCTGCTGAGTGTGGTACTAGAGGAACTAATGAGCTGCTGGAGCATAGTGATGGGGAGTCATGTCCTCAATGGTACACTGAACTGGAACTGAACTGGGTACTCAAGGAAGCATATAACTGGATGGCTTCCGAATACAATCGCCAATGCAACCCGGACATCCACGGGAACATATAATTGGGTGTTCCGAAGTGACTCACCAATGTGCTAGAGTCGGGGGAAATCCAGGGTCTTCGACCAATAACTGAAGGGATATAAACCCTGCACGATTCTCAACGATGCAATCAAGGTGTTGAAGTCGAGCATATGAGAAACAACCACGCGGAGAGGCAATGATGACTCCTCTCAAAATGGTCCGTAGGCACTCACCACAGATGGTGATGGGTCCAAGGCGCAAGGACCTCTAGGTCCATCCTCTGGAATATAGGGGTTGTCGTCGACAGAGGGAGACCTACAACTAGCAAGGCAATGATGTTTCCTTGATAGGAGCGCGAGGTGGAGAACCGAAGTGTGAGAGTACTGATGGTAGGACTGACATACTGTGGGGGATAACTGGGCAAGTAGAGTGGGTGGACTCAAACTTCCTTTGTTCAGAGTATGATGGCGGGGACGATCGGGAAGCATATGAAACTGACTAGCGGGACAGGGATCATAGCTGGACTGGATCAATGAGAGTGACTGGGATGAGTGAGACTCAAGCTGGTGTGAAATGGAAAGAGACTGCAGACTACTCTAAACAAAGGCGACCTGATTGGGGGTGTTCCCAAGATGATCGATCATAGCGCCAAGAGGCACGGGAGGACTTCTTCATGGGTTAAGGAACTAGAAGAAGTGTGTGTAAAATTGTACTATCATGTGGATTTATACGAGCCCAGGACAGTTCATGCTCATGATTGCTTTCAATTTTAAGGAGTCTGAAAGCGATAACAAGACTCTGAAGTAATGAAATGGTACTATCGTGTGGATTTGTACGAGCCCAGGACAGTTCATGCTCATGGTTGCTTTCAATTTTAGAGAGTCTGAAAGCAATAAGAAGACTCCAGGGGGTTGCTTTTTCGTGTGTTAGTCTCCAAGGCCCGAAGAAGCATAAGAGGATGCAATGAAGAACTCTTCTAGCCGGTGTGACTAGAGTATTCCTTTTTCGTAATTAGTCTACCAGGTCCGAAAAAGGGTTAAACTTATACCAAATAGACGCCCTTTCAGGTACTTTAACGAGCATGAAAGGGAAGCAAGATTGCTTGGCGATCTTTTCATTGTTTTAGGAGTCAGAAAAGAGCTTAACAGAAACTCCCTAAGTGCCTTTTTCGTAAAGGACTTGTCCGACCCGAAAAAGGGGTAAAATTATACCGAACAAAAGGAATGGCCAGGAAAGGAGGAAGTGCTCAATCAAGGAACATTTATGATGACCAAGAGCTAGTGTAGGGGGGAACACTGGTGGGCCTCCTTGCAGGGTAATGAATGGTGGCAAAATAATGAAATAATTGTTGTATGACAGGAGTGAATGGCTCATGTAAAAATGTGGAACAATCCGATGGCGGCCGATGTGGCGTGCAAACCAAGGCAGTAAGGTGTCGAGACACAATGTTGAAACTGTACCAAGTGAGAGTGAGAAATGATCATAAGCATCATCATGAGCTTGAAAAAATGAATCCGGCGATATAAAAAGTGTCGAAAACGGATAACGATCGATGTGGCACGCAAACCGAGGTGACGGGGGGCATCTTTTGGAAAAATACCCAAAAAATATGGGGGTGAGAGTGAGAAATGATCTCAAGCATCATCACAGACTTAGAAAATGAATCCAATTATATAAAATATACCAAAAACGGAGAGGAGCCGAAGTGGCACACAAATCGAGGCAACGAGTGGTGTCTAAAAAATGCGCAAAAAATGAAGTGGAAAAACTAAGAGAACAAGTTGACCATCATGACGGTCGCTGTTGGAGCCTATGTCGCAGCTATGGTAAAGCTGTGAATTTTGAGGAAAAAGCACGAGTATTGAAGGAAAGTGCTAATTTTGAACAAGCACCAATTTTTGGGTAGAAGCAAACGGTGCGCAGTACAGTGCCAGATGGACGAGCTCAGTGCAGATTACGAACCGGAAATCGCGGAGCTCGCGCGCACATGTCAAAGGAGAATAAATGTGGCCGAGTAGAGAGCTCAGCTACCATAATAAATGAAGCGACGGAGTAGAGGGCTCAGCTACCCTCATTAAGGCTAAGTACAGAAGTTATTGTTGCTCTAACCAAGGAAGAGCAACAGACCAAAGCATTGAAGGTGAAGGACAAGGAGTGGTAAACGATGAAGCGGCGCCCATACCTGTAATCTGCGCCAAAAGTCACGGAACCTGCAGGAAACGGCGATATGACTGCAAGCGGTGCCTACAGTACACCTAGCCATGTCCGTGGTTAGGGTTTTTGGGGAATACTACTGGGAAAGGCCCACAGTTTTGTAAAGGTGTGACCGTCATGGCCACCTATATATATGTGTAATTGTAAAGGATAGACGTTAGTTGGTTAGTCCGTCAGTGAGTAAGCTAGCCATTAGATGTTGAGATGTAAGGTAGCTGTTGAGATAATCTAGCCAGTCAGTCTTCTAATGTGTTGTTAGAAGCCGAAGAGTTAGAGCCGGGATAGCCATGAAGTTAATCCTTGAGTTGCAGACAGTCTGAGTTGACGTCTGAACTATTGTAATCTCTGTAGAGGAAGAGACTAGATCGAGAGAAGGGCTCCCAGCTGTGTGCGTGGAGTTTCCTGGAAAGATCTAAGGCTGCAGCTGTGTGCGCAGCAGGATTGTAATCCCTATTCTGTGATTAATATAAGATACACCCCCCGTGGACGTGGTTTCCCCGTGGAAGTGAACTTCATAATTTTCCTTCTTGCGACGCTGTATTGTGTGATTGCATGTTTTAGTTCACTATCTGTGTGTACATGAACATTGCGTTATCTTTATGAATATGCTAAGTAAGTTCACAAGCTTTCTTGATAGCCATAATTGTTAAGTGTCGAAGAAACCTGTAGACGTTGTCGCTGCGGCGATTGAGGCATACGTTACTGCGCTGGGCACGCAAGCAAGAACGATACCTAGGGTATCAACATGGAGGGTAATCGCCTCATGCGCTGGAAACGAGGGACCTCGCGGTTGAGCCGGTACGAGTTGCAGCGCTATCACGCTGAGAGCTACAGAGGAGTAAGACATTCCGCCCGAGAACTCCCACTAGAGGGGAGAAGACTGCAGTCTCCGCATCGCCAAGGTTAAGGAAGCTTGATTCCTTAGCCCCCCATAGCCACTTCGGGTGAGACTTCGGGCTGCCACGCAGCTCGTTGCCAAGAGGGCCAGTGCGCCAAGGGGTTTTGTTGTTGCGTTTCATTAAAACCCAGGTCTGTCCAAAAAGCAGCCAACAAATGGTTCCATTGCCTCCTGACTTGTTACTGTGAGATTTGTTATTTCGGTGATGCGTGAGACTGATGCAAAACCTAGAGAAAGAAGGAGCCAACAAATGGTTCCGTTGCCTTGAGACTTGTTACTCCGGCGACGCGAGATTTTTGCCTTATGGTTGGTTAAGCCAACAAATGCTTCTGTTTTTGACTTTGACCCTATTACCTTGAAGGCAATGTGCTACTGGAATCCTACAGCTAATGAAATTCAAGACTGGTTTGATTTAAAAGCTAGAGAGTTCGCTGAATGAGAAAATAGAAGCTCTAGGCTTCAGACAAAAGACTGGTTGCAGAAGTATATTTATATTGACCTTCACGAAATTTTCTTTGTCACATTTGCACTAGAATTCCATGCATGGGTAGCCAAGTTAGCAGATACTAGACCCACTGTGCAAGTTGAGTGACCTGTCGGTTGGACACTTGAGCTAATCAGTATTTTGGAGCGGGTAGATAATTCTGTTTCCCGCGCAGTAGACTTTTGGTTGAACAGTTTGCTGGAAGGCTTCATCACCGAGTTTGCACTAGATACAAAAAAGAGCTTTAGCGAAGCTTAGAGGAGATTTTTCAAAGCACATAGGGGTAAGTTCCTAAATTCCCTGAACTTGTGGATTAAAATGCTTCTGTATGAAAAAGGAAAACTATGCACAGCTTCTGATGAATAGCATAGACAAGTAATGTCTGTAGATTCTGATAGTGATCTTGAAGCTATTGGTTGCACTCGTAGTGGAAAGCGGTATAAAGTAGGTGTTGACCAACATTCTTTTGACTCTAGCCCAGAAGATAGCCAAGTTCCTAGAACAAGTCATCTAGAGAGACAAGGGAGTGCTCATATCCCTTATCACCCCTTTACACCGCAAAAACCAGACGGAGCGCAGTATAACCCCGCAGTAACACCTTCTAGTAGCCCGCACGGTACTTCTAGTACCTCAGCACCACCTTTATTTAACCATCCCAGAAGCACTGCTGCAGCCCCTCCACCTCAACCTAGCGCAAGAAGGATGGGTGATGACATGAAGCTACCAACTTTTAGAGGAACAGGGCTAGAAGACCCTGAGCAGCACTGGTTCCTATGTGAAGCCATTTGGACAATTAAGCAAATTAATGATGATGTTGTTAAGCTCGTTCAGTTAGCAACCACACTAAGAGAAAGAGCCTTAACTTGGTTCATGAAATACTCAGCAACACAGAATAGGACGCTTGCTGATGTAAGAAGTGTTATGATTAAGGAATTCAAGAAACCTAAATCAGAATCATAGTGTATAACAGAGCTCAAAGACATAAAACAGTTACCTACAGAGTCAGTATGGGACTTTGACCAGAATTTTAAAGCCCTGATAGATCAAGTAAGCTTTGAGTTTGCACCGCAGCAGCATAAGGAATGGTTCATTGCTACGCTGCTTCCACACATTAGACTTCCTCTTATGCAACAGAATCTCACTACTCAGGAACAAGCTCTGGAAATGGCCATGAAACTAGAAGCTTCACCAATTGCTAGAACAAGCAACGATGTTGCGCAGTTGCAGAACCAATTAGCAAACTTAACCTTGCAAGTCCATGATATTAAGAAATGCAAGGAAGTTAAAGAATAAACTTGGTGTACAAAGTGCAAAGCGCAAGGTCATTCAAAGGACCATTGTCCCGTTTTCATAGAATATATTGCAACTGGAGCACCTAACCCTTTACCACAAGCCCAGGGGCCTTGGTGTGAAATCTGTAGAACTAGAGGTCATAGACCACAAGAATGTCACTTACTATAGAAATATGTACAAACTCCAAAGAACCTATATTGCAATTTCTGTAAATCAGTAGGCCATGATGAGAACAACTGCAGAGCATATGACCTTATGATAGAAAGAAAACATGATGTTTATAGAGTACAGTCAGAGGTACAAGGACCCACAGCAGGTCCACAGTATGACCAAACTCGCGAAGGCCGAGGAGGAAATTATAGGGGCCGCAGACGCGCAGTAGGTTTTGGTCGAGGAAGAGGACAGATTACTTGCTACAATTGTGGAGCTCAAGGTCATTTTGCAAGGGATTGCAGAATCCTACAACCATTTGCAGATATTGTAAATCTTATGATCATGTCATTGAAGAATGCCCTCAGTTGATGGCTAAGATGCAAGAAAATATGCCATAGGTCAATCAGAATATTCAGTTGATAGGAGCAGAAAAAAGAGAACCAGAGCCTACAATTAATATAGTGACACGCAGTGGAGCAACCACTGGTGCGCCAGAGTTGGGAACTGGAAAGGAAGCGACGCAATGGGTGCGCCGCGCTAATATTAAACCATCCCCGCTTGACCTGCAGAAGCAGAAAGAAGCATTCAAGCAAGCTCAAGAGTATTTCTCAAATCCGAGAACTTCAACTTCGGTCGCAATTCCGCATAATGACATCAGACCGCAAATGCTAAGACAAGAGAACCTAGTACAAGAACAAGCCACTACAGCTGGAAGGCTTGATGATGAAGAGGATGCACTAGGCAGTGTCCATGCTTTCCTGAGAAACTGCTTAAAGTTGTTTTGCAATGAAAAAGCAGCTATGGAACTTCAACACCTATTAGATAAATGTCAACAATCTGCTCCGATAAACACACCGCAGTGTGCTATTCACCAGATTGGGAGTCATACTAGAACTGGAAAAGAAATGAGACTCACAGCGCAGATTGGAGCATTTGAAATGGATGAAGTCATTTTAGACTTGGGTTAAGAAGTTAATGTTCTCACCATGCAGACATGGGAACAGATGGGTAGCCCTTAGCTTACAAGATCTCCTATCCAGCTACGACTCACGAATCAGCAGCGAGTCTCTCCATTGGGCAGACTACCCAATGTACCTATTGATATTGAAGGAGTAAGAAGTTCTGCAGATTTTGAAGTAATCAAAATTCTGGATGATAGTAGACCATACCCAACACTTTTAGGCATAGACTGGGCATTTGATAACTTAGCTGTCATTAATTTGAAGAAAAGACAGATGACCTTTGAGGATGACCAAATTAGGGTCATTGCACCGCTTGATCCCATTCAAGGACCAAGATATATTGAACCCATTCGGGCAGAAGAAGAAGTGCACCAAATGGAAAGTTTGTATCAGATGACTGCTAGTCATAGTGACTATGTCAATCCCACAGCAGACGGCCATATCAGCTGGCGATATGATAGTTCATGCACATCAGATTCAGAAGCAGGATTGGAAAACTGGCAGAATCGCTTACATGAGGTTTCTGCAAGGCGTTGCACCATGATGACTAAATCCATTCGATGGATTGGTACAGAATTGAATGACACTCCAATTTTTTATGGTTTAACTGAAATAAGTGAATTCATACATACATATGAACAACAGATCCCATAAGAGCAGCGCATACAAGCATTGGATGTAGCACCCCGTGCTACACCCGCAAGATGGTGGGGTGCGCATAAAGAAAATGTTCACACATGGAAAGACTATCGCAGAGTGATACTGCGCAGATTTCAGGATACTACAGCAGAAGTGTTGCGCAAGTATGATGGACAGAGTGACCCCAGGTCACATGTTGAAGCATGTATTCAGCAATGGTCAGATATTCCAGAAGATGAGTGGGTTCACCTATTCATCCACACATTGGATACAGTTCCAAGGAACTGGTACACTGAAACAGAATTGCACAGAGGCATTGTCACTTGGCCTCTTATGATAGAAATTTTTTAGCTTACCTTTAGTTTTGAGTCAGAATACCCGAGCATCGACCACGCTTTAAAGTGTATTAAAAAGAAGGTATTTGAACAATGTCCATTACCAGAGTATTCCCAACCAGATTGGGCTATCCAGATAGAACATGCCCTGGAATGCTATAATTTTACTGCTGGAGAAGAGGAGGATGATCCTCGCAACATCAATATTCCAGAATCAGAAGGGACACACAATGTTGAAGGTCCTCAGCTTGATATTCCTGCCATTACAGAACACATCAAGCTCAAAAAGGTTAACATTGGTACAGAAGCCGATCCCAAGTTTGCTTCTATCGGAGATTATTGGAATGATGAAACTGTTGGCCATATTTCAGATTTATTACGTGACTACCAGGATATATTTCCTACCAAGTTCACAGAAATGAAAGGCATCCTAGGAGATTTAGGAGTGATGCGCATACCTCTGAAAGCAGACGCCAAGCCAGTAAAACAGTGCCCATACAAATTGAATCCGCGATATAAAGAAAAGGTTAAAGAAGAAATTGACAAGATGCTCGCAGCAGGTATCATTGAACCAGTAGAGGAAAGTGACTGGATTAGTCCTATGGTGGTACAAGAGAAGAAGACAAAAGGAGAAATAAGAATCTGCATGGACTTGCACAATCTGAACGACGCATCAGTGCATGACCCATTTCCTACTCCCTTTACCGACGAAGTGCTTGATAATGTTGGAGGACAAAAGGCTTACTCCTTCACTGATGGCTTTTCCGGATACCATCAGATCAGAATCCATCCAGAAGATCGTCACAAGACCACTTTTGCGACTGAATGGGGATCATTCCAGTATACGGTAATGCCCTTTGGTCTTAAAAACGCACCTACTATCTTCTCTAGAGTTGTTGTTGCTGTTTTTAAAGAATTCATTCATAAGTTTCTCGAAGTCTATTTCGATGACTGGACTGTGTTTGGTTTACTAAAGAACCATATAGGAAACCTACGCATGATGTTAGAAAAATGTAGACAGTATCAGATTTCCCTTAACTTAAAAAAATGTATCTTCTGTGCTCCTTTTGGTATTTTGTTGGGCCATATTGTATGTAGACAAGGACTTCTGATGGATCCTGCGAAGGTTGCCATCATTGCTAATTTACCTGCGCCCAACTCAGTTAAGCAATTGCGCACTACATTGGGACATACAGGGTACTACAGGAAATTTATCAAAGGATATGCAAAGATAACTGCGCCTATGGAAAGATTGTTGAAGAAGGATTCGAAGTTCCAATGGATAGAAGAATGCCAACAGAGCTTGGATACACTTAAAGAAAAAATGATCACTGCGCCTATTCTATTTTTCCCGTACTGGAGAAAACCCTTTCATGTTCATGTAGATGCTTCTTCCATAGCATTGGGGGTTGTGCTGACATAACCGGGAGAAGGAGGTATTGACCACCCCATTGCTTACTCCAGCAGAAAACTCTCTACAGCTGAAAAGAACTACACCACTACAGAAAGAGAAGGACTAGCTATGGTGTATGCCCTACAGAAGTTCAGACACTACCTATTGGGCACACATTTTAAAATGTATACTGACCATTCTGCTTTGAAATACTTGGTCAATAATCCAGTGTTAGGGGTAAGAATTTGCAGATGGCTACTTCTCTTCCAGGAGTATGATTTTGAGGTTATTGTGAAGCCAAGTAGATTGAATGCAGGACCTAACCATTTATCTAGGATAGAGTCAGGAGAGGAACCTACAAATCTGGAGGACAATCTGCCTGATGCGCAATTGTTTTCTATTCAAGCAGCAGATGAATATTATTCCGATATTCTTGAGTTTCTCACTACTAGGCAAGCACCAGTTGAGTTTACAATCCAGCAGAAGAAGCAACTTGTGGTCAAAGCCGCAGAATTCACTCTGATAGCAGGCCAGCTCTATAAGTTGGGCCCTGACGAAGATCTATAATCAACAAAGAGATGATTGGGACCTTAGAGTCACAGCTGTATTATGGGCTTACAGAACCACATGCAAGAAATTAACAGGTCACACACCTTTCAGTTTGGTGTATGGATAAGAAGCAGTTATGCCCATGGAATACATTGTTCCCAGTCTCAAAATTGCGCAAATTATAGAAATGGCAGATACTGATACTATGAGTGTGAGACTTTCACAATTGCTTGCCTTAGAAGAAGACAGACTTTTAGCCGGATTCCATCAACAAGTACAAAAGGCAAGACAGAAAGCTTTGCATGATAGGCATATTAAGAATAGAGTCTTTCAAGAAGGCGACTTGGTACTCCTCTATGATAGTAAATTCATCAAGTTCCCAAGCAAGTTTCGTGCACATTGGTTAGGCCCTTTTCGGGTCATAAAGATAACAGAAGGAGGAGCAGTTCAGCTTGCAAATCTCAATGGAGAATTGCTGCCCACAATGATCAACGGGAGTCGGCTCAGGCTTTATCGCGACAGCCACTCCGCCCGGTCGAGTTAATACATTGCTCGAGAAGTGCAGATGTCCAGTGTAGTTGAAAGAGGCATCGCATTTTCACAGTCTACACGGAAGTTGCGAGACACTTTCAGTTTCCGGCTTCCTGCACAGTTCCTTGAAACATCCGCGCATGTCAAATTAAATTTGTTTTGAGCGAGCCTATATTTGCGCTCTTGCGAAGTTTTCCCCGGGTCGTTGAACCGTCACTCTTGCGGAGTTCCCTGTGTCAATTTGCCGCTTGAGGAGCTCTCGTTGTGGACCCCTATATATGCACAGTTACCTATGATTGAAATGACCCGCCGAAAAATTTGAATTACAGTAGTTATGTAGCTGCGTCTGAGTATTAATGCAAGATAAGCCCGCCATTTAATTGTAGCCGCTCTGATAGATTCCGCTTGATCTCCGTAAGATTTGCATTTAACTCATGCGCCGAAAGCTTTAGCTTCTCTCGGAAGCATATCAGAGCCCGTCCATCACAATTAATGCACCGCAGAGGCGAGGGGGATAGAGGGCTTGTCAACTCATGCATAGGCACCTACAGCTAGTAGCCCCACTTGCCCGCATTTACTATCACCTTCGGCTATAAATAATCCGCACTTGCATATTTTTGGGTTACTTTTCTCGAGTTCCATAGTCTTGTTTGAGAATATAAGTTATTTGTTTTCAGAGCCGAGTTGTGTAGAGTGCTTTCTTTGTTTCAGCGTTCGTATCCTACGCTGTTCCGCCATTCGTCTGTTCAAGTCCTTGATCGTCTATACCGGTTCATGATGGAGAACCTGACAACTGAAGAAGTTGTTCGTCAATTCCTGCGCCGAGGCTTAGATTTCAGCATGACTACTCCCATGACGGCTTCGACTTACGTGCACCCTGGTTGGACTGATCCAAGACAATCTCCGGGCACCAGGGCATCTCAGCAGCAGTAGCCAGATGAACCTGTTCTAGAGTCGTTATCCACTATGGTGAATTATATTCCGCCGCGTCCAGATGATGCACAAGAAGTGCATATCCCGAAGAATGCAAAGTATCCGATTCCGTTACCTCCACTGCTCGCTGGCGTGCGACAAGAAGGGTCCCTGCTTGGACACCTTCCACTGGTCAAGTTCTCTGATTTCAACTTGGGTGACTACAGAACATATCCTCAGTTTGCGCCAGATCGTTATCTGACGGTAGTCTATAATACTCATAGAAAGGTCGACGAATTCGTCCCAAAAGAATCCGCACCAAATCTTGAGCGGCCTGGACTCCTGAACCTGTTAAAGCTACCGCATTTCGGGAGTAGCAATGAAGCCAATGCAGTTGTTAAGACACTGCTATCCTGCGTTCATGGTGGTTACCTTTGGCTGGGGAGGCCAATCGATTTAAATGTCGACTTGATTCACCGTATTACTAGCCTATCTAAGGTTGGTAAGGACCCTAATATTCATTTTGTCGGAAAAGAGAAGGACAGAAAATTGGCTGCACGGCTGGTGCAGAAATATAATTTGACAAGAGGAGGTCGGGCTTATGACCTCACTATAGTTGAGGATGAAGCACTTAGATTTACAGGCAGTCTGCTTGCAGGAAGGCATACTTCTTACAAAGTGCAGACCTAAAGAAGTTACTGGAGCTGTCGTGGAGCTCGCTATCGCAGCTGCGGAGGGAGAGCAGTACAACTGGTCTCTCTTCCTCCTCAATTCTTTCTTGGAAGACTGCCGGAACGTCCAAGACACCCCTGGTCAGTTGTTCCATTTTTCTTGCTTTTAATTTTATGTGCTCTCGTCGGGTGGAAGGAACCCCCGAACACTCAGTTCCTTCCGCGCCGCGCAGGAGAAGCTGCCGGAATCCGCTATGTTAACCTCTGGGATTCTAATAATCCCGGGAAGCGCAAGATGAACCACGCTGTATTTTGTGAATACTACCATCTCCTTAAAGATACCATTCAATACATGCCGAGGCTGAGTGAGGAGACATCAAAACTATATGAAGGAAAGTTGGCCTTTTCTGCCGACTTGCATCAACTTTACCTCTGCCCTTGCATCATTCAAGAGGAATGGGCTGCAGGCCTTTACAGGATGACCACTGAAGATGTTGAAGAAACTATCAAATCTTGGTTGGATGAATGGAGGGAGGCTATCAAAATCGCATCTGCGATGCCACCCGCTTCTGCGCAAGAGAAGGATAAGGGCAAGGAAGCCCCTTAGCAAAGAAGTGATGAAGGCTCCACAGAACCAGCAACCAAGAAACAAAAGGTGTCGCATCCCTCCGAGGCCATTCCCTCGGGGATCGACCAGTATTTGAAAGAGCAATTTCGCGAGCTACGGATGGCGCATGCTCACATCAGAAGTGCTCTGGACCTGCAGTTCGTAGAATTAAAAGGTCTCACAGGTAGAGTTGCACAAACCCATGCACCAGCATCTACTTCACAGGCGCCACAAGCAACCACAAGTACCGAGCGAGTTGAAGTACTTGCAGAGAGGCATACTATCGTGCACATCCTGCATACAAGCATGACACTTTCGGATCCTTTGGCCGCACTGCAGGTAAGCGAAGTTGGCCCCATTGAAGTAAATTTGTCTTTAATCCCTATAGAGACTCTGCAGCTAGTTCAAGAGAAAGTTTCTGTTGAGTTGAGAGCTAGAGAGCTCTCCGAATTCTAGGAAAACCAAAGACTCCAATCGCAGGAGATAGAGCTAAAGACAGGCTATAAGAACATCTCTGAGAAGCTTGCACTCTATGAGGCACAAGACACTGGGATAAGAAACGTAGTTGATGAAATCGCCCAGGAGTTGCAGGCCTGCGAGATTCAACCAGACCTTCCTCTGGTTGAGAAACTTCAAATTATTGGTGGAAGGGTGAAATCCCTAGAGAAAGAAATAGTTGCTATGGCTGAAGACCATAGAATGCAGATCGCTGAATTGGAAGCTCGTGTTGCAGCACATTCTACAGATGATAGACACGAACAATTTGAAGCGCTACGCAGAACTTCCACACAAATGAAGAGCCAAGCAATTGAAGTCGAGAACCTGATGACCCAAGCTATGGAGGCTTGGACTGAGCTTGAGAAGATCCCCTTCAAAGTTGGTCTTTTGGAACAAGTACAAGCAACAGAACAGTCCCTAACTGTTCTGAATGAAGAAGCTAAGGCACTAGAAGGCTTAGCAAAAATGAGGAAAATGAGTGAAGTGCACAGAGTACAATAGCAACTGCACAAGCTCAGGAATGAAGATGCTAAACTCACTAACAGCATTCAGCCATTTATGGATGAGTATGCTAAGCTTGCTGCCCAAGCCGAGGCAAGGATCAAAGAAATTGCAGACTCTCAACAGATGGTCGATGACATAACTGAAGAAGATGCCACTGCAGAAATGGTGGAGATAGTTGTGGAGTGCGTCGATGAAATGGACTCCGCTATTGCGCAGTGGAAGAAAGCATTTGCAGAGGCCCATGCGAAAGCAGATGCGCAAGTAAAGCGACCACACGCTACTGCAAGTGGCTCGAGGACGAGCCACAAGTAAGTGTTAGGGGCGTGTTGGAACCTATGTCGTAGCTATGGTAAAGCTGCAAATTTTGAGGAAAAAGCACGAGTATTGAAGGAAAGTGCTAATTTTGAACAAGCACCAATTTTTGGGTAGAAGCAAACAGTGCGCAGTACGGTGCCAGATGGACGAGCTCAGCGCAGATTACAGATCGAAAATCACGGAGCTCGCGTGCACACGTCAAAGGAGAATAAATGTGGCCGAGTAGAGAGCTCAGCTACCATAATAAATGAAGCGACGGAGTAGAGGGCTCAGCTACCCTCATTAAGGCTAAGTATAGAATTTATGGTTGCTCTAACCAAGGAAGAGCAAGGGACCAAAGAATCGAAGGTGAAGGACAAGGAGCGGTAAACGATGAAGCGGCGCCCATACCCGCAATCTGCGCCGAAAGTCACAGAACCTGTAGGAAACGGCGACATGACTGCAAGCGGTGCCTACAGTACACCTAGCCATGTCCGTGGTTAGGGTTTTTGGGGAATACTACTGGGAAAGGCCCACAATTTTGTAAAGGTGTGACCATCATGGCCACCTATATATATGTGTAATTGTAAAGGATAGACGTTAGTTGGTTAGTCAGTCAGTGAGTAAGCTAGCCATTAGATGTTGAGACGTAAGGTAGCTGTTGAGATAAGCTAGCCAGTCAATATTCTAATGTGTTGTTAGAAGCCGAAGAGTTAGAGCCGGGATAGCCGTGAAGTTAATCCCTGAGTTGCAGACAGTCTGAGTCGACGTCTGAACTATTGTAATCTCTGTAGAGGAAGAGACTAGAATGAGAGAAGGGCTCCCAGCTATGTGCGTGGAGTTTCCTGGAAAGATCTAAGGCTGCAGCTATGTGCGCAGTAGGATTGTAATCCCTATTCTTTGATTAATATAAGATACACCCCCCGTGGACGTGGTTTCCCCGTGGAAGTGAACTTCATAATTTTCCTTCTTGCGACGCTGTATTGTGTGATTGCATGTTTTAGTTCACTATCTGTGTGTACATGAACATTGCGTTATCTTTATGAATATGCTAAGTAAGTTCGCAAGCTTTCTTGATAGCCATAATTGTTAAGTGTCGAAGAAACCTGTAGATGCTGTCACTGCGGCGATTGAGGCATACGTTACTGCGCTGGGCGCGCAAGTAGGAACGATACCTAGGGTATCAACGCGGAGGGTAATCACCTCATGCGCTAGAAACGAGGGACCTCGCGGTTGAGCCAGTACGAGTTGCAGCGCTGTTGCGCTGAGAGCTACAGAGGAGGAAGACATTCCACCCGAGAACTCCTGCGAGAGGGGAGAAGACTGCAGTCTCCGCATCGCCAAGGTTAAGGAATCTTGATTCCTTAGCCCCCCATAGCCACTTCGGGTGAGACTTTGGGCTGCTGCGCAGCTCGTTGCCGAGAGGGCTAGTGCACCAAGGGGTTTTGTTGTTGCGTTTCATTAAAACCCGGGTCTGTCCAAAAAGCAGCCAACAGTCGCGTCGTGCCGATTCCAGTGGTGGAAACGGTTCAAAAAATAGACTCCGTATGCGTTCAGAATGGCCAAAAAAAGAAAAATTCAACGGACTATAAATAGTGAGTGGGTCCAACATGACAAGTGTCATTTGGACTTGTTGACGTTGACTAGTAATCAGAGTGGACCAGAGCTGAGGTGGCATTTCTGGACGATCCGATCGGTCGTTTTCAGATCCAGGAGCTACAGGTATTCCGACAAACTCATGCCTGCATTTTCATTGGGTGCGGGGTAGGGTGGTGGGTCCCAGGGGATTTTATTGTACGGTCCACGTGGCTAGACCGTGGGTTTGTGGGGTGGAACCGTGGTCGGGGACCACAGGTTCCAGGGTATATCACACGGCTGGGGACCACGATGTTAGGGTCGGAATACACGGTCTAGTACCACGCATTTTGAGGCTGAACACGCGGTTCGGTACCACGAGTTCGGGTCCTACAGGCATGGTTTTGGACCGCGACTATAGCCACGGTCGGAAACCGCGGCAAGGGGCCCTAAAGCTGCAATTGGGATCGAGCTGTTAGGGTTCCCCGGGGGGGGCAGGGTTACTTTTTTGACATGAGTCTAATGAGTTTGCCTTGCGTGATTGACAGGATGCCACTAGTGCTGTGGCGAGAGCGGGAGGTTCCTGATGAGATCGTGGAGGTCATCCGTAGGGATCGCCATGTGTGATCGATGCTGGGATTGCACAGACTTCTAAAGTTCGCACAGGTACCTATGATGTGGTCAGCAGCGTTACTGCTGAACCGGCTAGTGATTTTTTGGGAGCCGAACATTCAGGAACCCAGGGTGTAGGGGGAGAGGGTGGATCTGACCCTTGTAGATGTCTACTTCCTCACAGGGTTGCCCTGTCTGCGTAGGGTAGCGGATACGTAGCCACAAGTATCCGCGAATGTAGATATGGAGGATATGCTGGAGCGGTACTATGTTCCAAAGGCGAGGGTGCAGAGGAATGCACTCCGGGTGGTGGACCTTCAGGAGCCAGCAGTACAGGCTATTGCGGCGTGTGTGGTGCGAGTGTTGGGGTCCCAGTCACCTGAGAAGGTGTCTGGGGGCTAGATGCAGCTAGTGGAGCCGGTATTGGATGGTGTTTATTATGCATGGGGCCAGATGTTCCTCACTTGTGTGCAGCAGCAACTGACATCGGTGAAGGAATCTGGCAAGGGATTCTATTATGGATCCTTTCTATGTGCTTTCTTCATGGAGCGGGTACTAACACTACGGCCATGGGTGCCGGTCAAGGCAGGAGGACTGAGGGAGCTGCCTATGGTGCGGTGGGTAGAGATGATGCGTCACCGGGGTGGCGATGAGGTGGGTAGATACTTCACTCAAGAGCTATACTTGTAGTGGCTGCAGATGCCGCTGACACTGGATGACTTTCCATACAGAGATATGGACTACACCAGGGATCCAAAGGCACCACGGGCGCCAGGACAGGCATGGGGACCAGATGGTACGTATTGATTCTTTTGCATGTTATGGATGTCAAGATTTGTGTATGATAGGTATTTTGATATACTGTCACTGATTGATGTGTGATCTACAGATGTTGGCCCGAGACCACCACCAAGACATATAGCGCGCAGGGGGCATGTGGTGGTACTAGCCCTACCATGCCGAGGGGAGGTGCATTGACGGGACGCTGAGGGGACTCTGGAGTCCGTACAGATGCTTCTAGATCGGTTGCTGGTGGGAGTGACCGATGACGGGTGGTGGGACGTGGATCCAGAGGTGATTCAGTATTGCATGAGGGTGCCACGGGAGTTCCGGTCGATCACAATCCAGGTGGCCATGTTAGCGGATAGGGGATGGGCACATGAGCCCGTAGGGGATGAGGAGCTGCCAGAGGAGGAGCGAGGGGAGGCCTCAGAGGCAGCTGACGCAGGGTATGACTCTCATTAGGGAGTACAGGGGACCCCCCCCCCCGATTTTGTAGCTACTGCATGTATTCTATGAGGCGTAGGGATGTATAGATATTTTTTGTATAGCTGAGTACGGGGGTACTCAGGACATGTTTGACATTCATTTTGGTTAATATTTAATATGCTAAGACAGAAAATAGCAGCATTACATTCCATTTCACAATAATAGCATATACAGGATCACTGAAGAAACAACAAGCACAACATAAACACAAGAGACAAAGATTTATCCTGGGAAACCCTCATGGGGTAGAAAACCCAACAAAGCTTCCTCAATATAGATGACCATCAATATACAAAGATGAAACCCTGAGCATAAGCTCCTCCTTCTGCATAGCAGACCTCTCCTCCACAAGTGCGCCATCCTCAAGTGAGTGAGTGTGTCAAATGAGGAATACACCTCCTCTATTTATACACTACTTTGACATATCTTTTACACAAGTACATGTAGCCTCGTATTTAACCAATGGGTTAAATACCCCACTACAACTGACTGGGCCGACCCCTCTAGGGTGGTCTAATAACCCTTTGACCCACATAACACACATAGGGCCGACCCCCACTAGGGAAGTCTAATAACCCAAGTTACCACATTCCGACGGAGGAATAAACATCTTCGGATATACAATAAGATCTTCACGGAGGAATGAAACATCTCCGGAATAATAACATACAAATATAATATTCTTTGAAGTTACAATATCCCAACAATTTTTTGATACATATATATGCACATGGATGCACATTTTTGTGATGAGGATTAAGTGTACACATGTGGATGTGCATATGGTTTGTTATATGTTTGTACTGCATGTGGATGCAAGTAGTATAGAATGATGTTGGGAACATGGATGCCCCTTGTGTATTTTATGTGATGTATTGCATATGGATGCAACGTTATGTATGTAGGATTAGGCACGTGGATGCCCCTGTATATGAATGTGTTTTTATTTTTTATTGCACATGGATGCAAATATTTATATGATGATAGGCACGTGGATGCCCCTTGCAATCTTTTTGAGTTTTTATATATTTTTATGAGATGTTATGGGATGATGAGGCATGACGAAGGTCTTACATGGTGTGATTGATGTGCCAATCTAGGATGGTGTTAGCCATTTGATCCACGACACTATTTTGAGCTCTTGGGACATGGGTGAATGTTATGGATTCAAATTGTCGGCTGAGTTGTTTTGTGCACAGGAATTTTCTAAAGAGGCAGGGATCACGCACCTGGTAGCAGTTGTTGAGCTGGGAGACAAGTAGCTGGGAATCAAGAAACACATGAAGGTGACATATGCCCATCTAGAGGGAAGCAATCGGGAGACCAGTCACAGCATCATACTCCGCCTGGTTATTGGTAGCAGCGCTTATACATATTCCGTCAAGGTGAATCAATTCATGTGAAGGGGAATATAAGACCCATGCTGCAGAAGCTGGGTTGAGAAACCAGCGGCTTGCTCCATTGGCGAAGCCAATGTAATGAGGTGGAAGATGGTCCATCTATGGTCATGCAAAAAATGATGAATGTAAGATTGTGGTAAAAAAGGTGATAAACAAAAAGAAAGCAAACTGTACAATACGGACCAATGGGGCCATGGGTTTATTTAGGGATAAAAGCGCTTAAGATACAACCCATTACGGGGGTTACGCAAAGGGTGAACTTCTGAGTCAGTTAAAATGTATACCCCATTACCGAGGCAGGTCTGCACGATGTAGGGGCCTTGCCACATGGATTCAAACTTTCCTTTACCACTTTTGTCGTGGGCTTGGTCATAGGTGAGGACGAGGTCCCCTTCATGGAAAGTTCGAGGGTGTACATGTTTGTCGTAAGCAGCTTCGGAGTAGTTCTTGGCTGCTTCAATGGTCTGGAGAGTGGCATGACGGTCTTCATCAGCTTATTCTAATGATAGTAGACGTTGCTCGAGTGGGGAGGTGTCTGGGAGAAGCTCGACGGCAATGTGTAAGGCAGGTATCTGTCACTCTATGGGGAGGACAAACTCTACACCGTGAACTAAATGAAACGGTGTAAAACCGGTGGCAGTCTTGGTGGAGGTACAGTAAGCCCATAAGGTGGAGAACAACATGTGGTGCCAATTGGACTTATGCTGGTCAACAGTGCGTTGGAGGATGGTTTTTAGAATTTTGTTAATGGCCTCTACTTGACCGTTCCCTTGGGGGTAGTAAGCAGAGGAATACTGATGTTGGAACTTGAGGAGGGTGGATAACTCGTGCCAAATGGAATCTTCGAAGTGGGAACCATGGTCTGAGACCAACTACTTGGGGACCCCGAATCGAGTGATAACGTGGTTAAAAAATAAACGGGCAGCGGTGTCAGCGGTACAATTGAAGGTGGACATGGCTTCCACCCACTTGGTGAAGTAATCAACGGCGACAATGATGTACTTATGGCTGTTGGAAGATGGGGGTTTACATTCCATGAAGTCGATGGCCCATTTACAAGAGGGACCAATAGTGACTACTGGGTGTAACGGAGCAGGTGGTGTCCAGGCCTTAGGGGAGAAAAGTTGGCAATTGTTGCAATGTTTGACCGCTGTGATGCAGTCGGTAAAGAGCGTGGGCCAGAAGTATCTGGTGCGGATGACCTTTTGGGCGGTGGCCATTCTAGAGAAATGTCTGCCGCAGGCACCGCTATGACAGTCATTGAGGACATGTTCGGCTTCCTTGTGTGTAAGGCAACAACGAAGAATCGTGTCAACCCCTCGTCGGTAAACGACATCACCTAAGAGGAGATATCGAGAGGCCTGGTGATGGATACGATAGCATCCATCACGATTGATGTTGGGTCTAAACTTCTACGTGCACAGATATAACAAAATATCACCGTACCATGGGTCATCAGACGAGATGATGAACAAGTGATTGTCGGGTAACTCATTGGAGATTTGTGGGGACAGAAGAAGGGAGGGGAGATCGGTGATGAGCTGGGAAAGCGCGAGGGCTTTAGTGCTCTTAGGGGTTCGGAAGGTGAGGTCATATTCCTGGAGGATAATGACCCATTTAGCAACACAACCTTGTAGGAGCTGCCGGTTTAAGAGATAGACTATGGGTAGGAGTCGGCGACAACTGTGGTATGACTAAGCAAAATGTAGTGTCGCAATTTTTGGACGGAAAAGACCACAGCTAGGGATAGTCTCTCCTTATATGGGTAACATAGGGGTGGTCCAGACAAGGTCTGGATAACGTAATAAATGACATGCTCCTGGCGAGCGACGTCTTCTTGAACCAGGACTCCGAACACGGCATGTTCGGATGCCGAGACGTAAAGGATGAAGTCCTGAGATAAATCCAGAGGGGAGATCGAAGGGGCTTGTGTGAGAGCTTTCTTGAGGGTCACGAATGCAGCTTCTGCTTGCTCATCCCAGACAAGGGGTATATGGGTACGAAGCAGGCGTAAGAAACCATGAATATTAGTGGCATAATCTGGAACGAAGCGACGAAGGAAATTAGATCACCCCTGCAGACTCTGGAGCTGCCAGAGCATGCAAGGAGAGGGAAGGTCTAGGATGGCTTGGACCTTCAGGGGATCAACAACAATTCCTTTCTGGGAAACAATGAAACCCAACAACTGGCCTGTTGGAACGCAAAAGACACACTTGTGTGGGTTCAAGCGGATTTTATATTTACGACAACGCAGGAAAACTTGTCGGAGGTCGTTAAGGTGGTCTGATCGTTTTCGGGAACGAGCTGTAAGGTCATCAAGATAGACTAGCAGGATATGGACCAAGTCGTGAAAGCAATAGGTCATGGCCCGCTGGAAGGTGGCACCAGCATTTTTGAGGCCGAAAGGCATGACGCGATAGGCAAAGGTGCCCCATGGGGTGGTAAAGGAAGTCTTGTACTGATCCTCCTTACGGATCTGAATCTGGTTGTATCCATAAAAACCGTCCATGAAAGATATGACTTCATGTCCTGCACATGCATTGATGAATTGGTCAATGAATTGCGTGGGGAAGTTGTCTTTGGGACAAGCGTGGTTTAAATCACGGAAGTCAGTACATACTCTAATGGTGCCTTGTTTTTTGTTAATAGGGACAAGGTTTGAAACCCAGGTGGTATATGCGATAGGATAAATGAATCTTGCTTTGAGAAGTTTCTCAACCTCGGCTTTAACAGCGGGGAGCTTTGAAGGATGAATGGGGCGCTGTTTCTGGCAAATGGGGGGTACATCAGGCCATGTGTCAATGTGATGCTCTATAATAGCGGGGTCGAGACCAGGCATTTCGGTATAGGACAAGGAAAAGACATCACGGAACTCTTGGAAAAGTTTTTTGTATGCGTCAATCTCATACTCATTGCAGGAGGCTTCTAAGGTAATGATTTCAAGAGCACTAGGTGGGTCAGAGATATCTATGTGTATGATGGGTGAGATGTTCGCCATGTTACCTTCTTCAAAAGCATCAAGAGCAGGAATAGGATCCTTAAACCAATTGACTTTGGTGGGAAGGAAATCTTTGGACTCAACCGCGAATTGGGTAGCTATGGTAGAGGAGGATTCTTCTGGGAGGAAATGGGAACGATGGTGCATGTCGTCCCAGGGATAATCTGGGGCAGTGAGCGCCTTGAGGATCTCCTCATCATTGCGAAAACTTTGATTTGTCAAATCGGTTGACGAGGGAATGGTAGTAGAAGATATCATATAAATGGTGTTAATCTCTCCGGATGGGGATGATACCGAGGGGTGGATCTCCTCAATTGTGGGAGGTGTCGTCTCAAGGTCCAAATTATTCATCTCGTAGAGAGCTTCTTTGTAATATGGGAGATCAGGACAATGATGTGAGTAATGGCCGTAAATACCGCATATGGCACAAGGGTGGTTGGTACGTAGTGATTTATCACGAGGTTTAGGGGTTGGATCTAATTCGACAACCGGGATGTTGGGGTGGTCGTCAAGCATTTGCATGTGTTCCTGTAATGCTGGTAGTTGTGGACATTGATGAGTCGGATGGCCTAACTCATCACACAACGAGCATTTGGGGGGAGCACGAAACACGGGGGGGGTTTAACTGCCTTGGGAGGGGGTACAGCAGTGTAAGGTTGTGGGCCTCTGGCCCCAGTGGGATTGATAAGAGGGGGGGGATTTGTAGATGACGAAGGGGTAGTGACACTGGGAGGTGGTTGACTAGTAGTGGCAATGGGTTGCACCGGTTGAAGGATGACATTTGGTGTCGGCGGGGGAACGGGAGGCAAAATATAGCACACGGGTAATCCTAAGGTTAACCCGGCACTTACTAGGGGCACTTACTACTCCTGAGGGAGGGAATAGGAAGGGGATTGTGTGGGTGGGTGTAACACCAATGTGACTAAGTACCGATGGTGGTTTGGGTAACAAAGGCGGTTGATTGTTGGGTGTTTGTGTATTGTGGAAAAGTGTACACAGGTCAGATACTTCAGTTGTGGGTGACGGAGGTGGAATGGATTGGAATGTTGAAGTCAATGGTGTATCTGAGTAAAGTCTGGGTCCCACGGAGGAAACAAACGAGGTAGTTGCACCACAAACAGGTTGTTCAACCATGGGGAGAACAGTTTCGGGTGCAACGGGGGCATTTGGATCATAATAGGTGAGTTGGTCAACCTTGACCATGCGTCCATCATGGGGGAACATCATGGTACGAAAAATGGATGAGGCAACCACCCTTATGGCATACATGTAGCTGTGGCCAAGTAAGAGGTTATAATCAAGTTGGGCATTGATGACCTCTATGTCAATGAGCATGGTTTTTCCATCCAACTCGAGAGGGACATTGGCTAAGAGACCTTGGGGTTGAGCCGAACGGTCTTCGTAGGCTCGCAACGCAGTGGTGGACTGCTGGAGGGTAGGGGATCCCAACTTTTGCCAAATGAATGTGGACAGAACACATGTAGAGGCACCTTCATCGATAATGCACCGATGGATGACAAGATTCCAAACGGAAACAAAAACTTGGAATGCTAAAGTGGAAGGCAGGCATGGTTCAGACTGGTCCAAATCGAAGGCCATCAATTGTGAATCATTGGGGTCAATAGAACCAATGGTGGAGAGCAAAGTCTTTTGCTGTGAAGGATAGTTTTTTAATACTTCTAATGCAGACATGGCTGTGGGAGATTGGGCTAAGTCATCTACAATGTTGTAATTTGACGCAGCATGAGCATTGGGGTTATTGTTGATATGACGAAGTGGGAAACGAGGTGCTTTGGAGGCGCCATCGAGTGGAGCCGGAGGTATATGTAACGTCTGATCAGTGGGATGAGTGTTAGTGTTTTTGTCGGTGGGAGGGGCTTCAGGGGTAGAGCCATATTGGTTCCGACGGGTTTGGAGGTTGACATCAGCGGATGACATCATTAACAAGTGGTGGGTACCTGAGTCGAACATAGGTTGATCAGGAGCGGCATAAGTGATCTATTGTTGTGGGGGCGCGTTGCCTTGAGGGGGAGCCAACGGCTGAGTGTTCACTACACCTTGGGTTGGTAAGGGGTTTTGCAGCACCGAAGGTTGCTGCTGAGGGGGTTGGGGGTTGGGTGGCACCTGAGGAGCCGCGTGCCCTTTTCGATGGGCATCATCAGTCCATAGTTGCCAAGATCACTCCAAATGTGGGCAAGCATGTGTGTAGTGGCCATAGACCCCGCAAATAGAACAAGGATGGTTTGTTCACAAATTAGGATTTTTGGCCTGCTTGGGCGGCCGATCAGGGTTCTGGTTGGTAGGTGCCGCGTTATTGTTGTTTGGGGGATTGGGAGGTTGACCACCTTGGTTTGGAGGGGGGTTGTTCCCACAGTTACGGCCTTTTCCACGATTTTGCTAGCCCCATTGGCGCTGGTTGTTTTGGTTTTGCTGCAGATTCTATTGGGCGTATACTTTCCCTTGGGCAGCAGGTGGGTTTTGGGGTTGTGCAGGTGCGGGGGCAAGCTGCAGTGGATAATAAGTAGGGGGAGGTTGCTCAGGGGCTGAACCTTGTGGGGGTTGCTGATACGTCTGCGGAGCGGGTGGGGGGTTTGCCGCAGGGGCTGCCTATGGTGGGTAATAAGCATGTTGGGCTTGAGAGGACACATGAGCTAGTGTAGCCTATGGGTGGTAATAGGGCTGAGGAGCAACCCGGGGGGCGTAAGTGGGGGATGCATGACCAAAGCACTGCGGTGGATAGGAGGGTCCATGGGAATGGTGGTGATGTGTCATGGGAGCATACGAATTGGTTGCTCCAGATTGAGATGTAGCCCACGAAAGGTTGGGGCCAAGGCTAGGACGTGCTATGGAAAATGGTTGGGGATGCAAGGCAACATGGCCAATGATGCCGTCTACGGCATGGGATGCCCCTAGCGCATCGTGTTGGGAGGAATTGCCGCGAGGGGCATCAGGTATGATTGTATATAGATAACCCGACTGGGGGTAAATGAGGTCAAATTGCTGAGCTTTAAGGATGGCCTCTTCTTCAGATTGGGGTCGTTCAGATGCCACATCGTTGGCAATGATAGGAAGGAGGGATTTTAGAAACCTATCTAAGAAGATACGGTCATCTAACTTGATTTTGCAGAGGCTGCGGCGTCGACGCCACTCATGAATGTGGTCAGTGATGTGGGTAGTCGTATTCTGTTTGCAAGACAGTAGAATCTCACCTCCCGCGTCATAGCGGATAGGTAACTGAAAGAACTGCAGGAAAGTTGAGGCAAGAGAAGTAAAGGTGGCATGGGTCCCATGGGGTTGCTCGATGTACCACTTAGCTGCAGAGCCAGTGAGGGTGCGCTGTAACAGACAAAGGTAGACAGAGTCGTCCACTATGGAGTTGGAGAAACACCATAGATGGAAGGAAATAATATGGTTCTGGGGGTCCTCACCTGCCTTGCCCTCAAACTTAGGGATGTCAAGGGGAAGCTTGGTGGGCATGTGAGGCCATGCAGGGTCGTGTCTGATGGGATTGTTATTCAGTCTGGCTAGGTGAGGAAGGTTGAGGCTAGCCATGAATGGAAAACTAGTAGAAGGATGTGACATACTAGTGGGTTGGACCATGTTGGGGCCAATGCCCCCAAGTGTAGGGGCAGGGTTTGGGAGGTTTCCCCCAAGTGGAGGGACAAAAGTGGTATGGGATAGTCCTGCACCGCCAAGGGTAGTGTGAGTCATTGATGGAGTGGGAATAGGGATTCCAGCTACTGGAATGGGTGTAGTGATCGGAATGGTAGATGTGGGCCCCATCGAGGGCATACCCAAAGCAGGTGTGGTAGTTGATGTGGTGGTGGATGCTCCACCAATGGTCCCTACAAAGAAAGGGGTGGAAGTCACGCCAGCCTTGGGGCTGGTTGGTGTAGTTTAAATGGAGTTGTCAGACTCTGCCTCAAAATCAGAGGTAAAATAAGGGGTGTCTACCTCAGGTGATGGAGTTCTATGCCATTGACAAGTGGATTCAAGTGACAAGGCTCGAGATCTATGATGAGTGGTATCAAGTGATGAATATCTATGTCTATGACGAGTGGTTTCAAGTGAACCGTGATGTGGGGGCTCGCCCCGGAGCCGCTGAGAATGTCTCGGGGACTCAATGGTGACAGATGGTGTCAAGTATCTGGGGGTTGTGTTGAGTGAAAAACAACTCAAAAACCCTAATGCAACCGAGTGTGCAGAAGGAGAGCCCAAAAAATATGGCACTCAGGCCAACAACCAACTCAAAACACTTACTGTAATAACCGTGCTACAATAAGTGGAGTATCAACAAAAATGGTCAGAATACCAACAAGCAGTAGGTTTCCTAAAAAATAAAAATAGTGGACTCGCTAGACCAAAAGGAGGTAAGGGAGCATGCAAACACCTAACTAAATAGTATTCTGACTCAACTAGACATATCCTTTGCAAGGTGATGAAATCCAAGTCAGACAATATGGATAGTAGAGCCAAGTGGCTAAAGATATCCCCCTACCGGGAGGGACACTGGGTAGTCAATCCTAGAAGAAAGGCAACTAAGATACCCCATTCATGACACGTCCAGAAAAGGTGAATCTGCTGTTTGGTTCTATTGCTGCTGTATCCCCATACAGGGATACCCCGAGAAATGCGAAAGGTAGCCTTCGATTACTGAATGGATTGCGGTATTCCACTGAGGCCTCCGGAACTAGTCTGGCGACTTCAACCCTCCTAGGGGAGAGGCCCTCTGATAAATTGGTTGTGATCATGCCAAAAAATACTAGGGGATTTTGGTTCCCTAATGGACAACAGCTATGTCTCAAGTGTAAGCAACCGAGGGGTGTTATTTGGATGCCCATCTCCCCGATCCTACCTAACTACAAAAATTCTTGTGTTACCCAAGTGGGGTTAGAATGTTGGTTGTGTTAAGTAGTTTTTTTAAGGCTCACTTGAATTAGGTGACAGAGTGTGTGTGTGTGAGATGATAAACCCAAATAAAAAGTGCCACGGGGTGGGCAACTTGCTAACTAAAAACAACAATACTGAATTTAAACTTTGAAATGCAAAATTTTCTCTTTTTCACTTAAAATGCTGAAATTTAAAAAATATTCTGAAAATGGAACAGAAATAATACTGCAGAAAAGGCTGTAGGGAAGGATGGCTGTAGGTAGGACAGATGGTTGTTCAAATGCAGAAAATATTGCAGCAAATTGCTGGGTTCAAAATTGGAAAAAATGCAGAAAACAGACTGCGGGTCTGTGGCAAATCTGGGCGGTTGGACCGCGAGAAACAGCTCAATAGTCGTGGACAGGTTGCGCGATTTTGGCCAAAAGATGCAGTCGGGCCGCTGGAAACAGGTTGAAAGCTGCAGGCGGGTTGTAGGAAAAAGGCTCAAAGCGGCAGTCGGGATGCGGGAAAAAGGCCGACAGGCGCAGGCGGGTTACAGGAAAATGGCCGAAAGTCACAGTCGAGACGCAGGAAAAAGGCCGACAGGCGCAAGCGAGTTGCAGAAAAATGGCTGAAAGCCGTAGTCGGGATGCGCGAAAAAGGCCGACAGGCGCAAGCGGGTTGCAGGAAAATGGCTGAAAGCCACAGTCGGGAGGCAGAAAAAAGGCCGACAGGCACAGGCGGGTTGTAAGAAAATGGTTGAAATCCACAGTCGGGACGCGTGAAAAGGGGTTACAGCCGCTGTCGGACCACATGAAACAAGCTACTAGCCACGGTCAAATCACAGGTAACAGACTTGAATCCGCTGGCAGGTCGCCGGAAACAGTCTAAGAGCCGTGGTCGGATCGCAGGTAAATGCCTGAAAGACGCGGTCGGAACGCAACTGCAGGGGGTAAAAAATGCGGTTTACGACAGCGGAAAGGAAAAAACAGGAAAATATTTAAAAACGTTTAACACTTTAAAACTATAACCAAAAATTCAAAAGAAACACAAGCAGAGTTGCCAAAACTGTAGCTAAGGTTTTCACCCTAGCTTGTGCAAATGAGCACCTACTAAGGAGAATGGACTCCTTAGTAGCAGTTCAATAAACAGTAAATTAAAGTAAGAAAACAATACGAATTATAAACTAGCATGAGCATAACAAAAACATAGAAATATGGTGAAGATCTTTCTTTTTTGTATTAAAATTTTACCTCTAGTGTAGAGGTTGGTGAAGTTCTTGCAATGGTCCAAGAGGGTTGCTCCAAACTCCAGCTTTGCTCCTTATCTTTCTCCAAAGGGTTGGAAATGGGCCAAAAGGGGCACTCAAGGGTGAAATTAGCTCAATGGTGAGCTAGGGTTTCAAGAGTGATTTTGGCAGAGTAAGGGTGTGTTTTCTGTGGATATGAAATGAGGGGTCTCCATCACCTATTTATAGGTTTTTAGTGGTGGAGTGTTGGCCCATGGTTTTGGGAACCATATGGTTTAGGTCAGCTGTATAGGGTTTTTTCCTCCTTTTTCCCTCTTTTTCCTCTTTTTTTTATATTTTTTATTCCCTTTTTAGAGGGTTTTTGCTATTTTGGAGGAATTTTGGATTATTTTGGGGGGAAAAGGAGTTTTTTGGCCTTTTGGAGGCTTTTTTAATGGTTTTGTGGCATTTTGGAGGCTTTTTTTTCCTTTTGGAGGCCTTTTAATGGTATTTTAAGGTTTTGGAGGCAAATATGGTAGGAAATATGGACAAATGAGTCATGTAATGGGGTAGATGAGGTAGCAAGCACTTTTTGGGTGTTAACACTTGGCAGGGGCATATTTCTGTTCTTGTTGGTTGTACTTTACAATCATAGGAATTGTTACCTTGCATGGATTAGTTTCAGCAGGCCTATAAACTTGCTTGCAAAAAATAATGTAGTAGGCCTATAAATATTTAAACACTAATCTATGGTAATTAAAAATGTTCTCTAACTACGATTGCATCATGCCTATTAAAATTCCTAGATCATAATTCTCTTGGCCATCATTATTTACGATTTGAGCAAATCCTAGGGGCATAAAAATTTACTATCTAAATTTAGTTTCACATGTTCCTTCAAAAGAGAATTTTGGAGAATGGATTCAATATGTTGGAACTCATTCCATTATATTGATTAAAAAACATGCATGTACCTTCTATATAATTTTATGTTTCCTAACATGCCAGTATTAAAGACCTCTTTGCAACAAATCAATCTGAACATAATTTTCTTCATTGTGGATTTTATATGACATCTTAGGTACATATGCCCCAACCTGGATGGTGTGGACCTCCTAAGCTGGTCAATGCAGACCCCCTAAGCCACAGTGAAAATGTGGGGACATAAAAAAGCAGAGAGACACATTTTAACCCTAAGATTTGCCAACAAATAATAAAAAAAAATTATGTGGAGTCCAAGATATATAATAAATTAAATGGTTTAGTAAAGGAGGCTATGCAAAAGATAGAGCCTCTAGCTTTAATCTATATTTTTTCTCATTGTAATACTTGAGAATTTTCTCTTTACAATTGTCATGTTCCAGAATCCAAGCATTAGATTCAGGAGGTATATAAATGTGCTTGAATAAAAAACAAAGTAGCATATCCTGTGAATTATCGGTGTTATCTCAACTTACATTCATTTTTTAACTCTCATATATAACATAAATGTAGAGCACCTATAAAAGTGCAAAATTCCTAAGATACATATTGGCATGAAATTACACATTTGTTTTTGGAAATACTTCAAGAAACTTCCTCTGATGGGTTACATAGGGTAGACTTTCTTTGCTTACCTGCCCAGTATGAGGTGTAGCTATACCCATCAAAATTGCTTGGAAGTAGTACCCGACCTCATCCCTTTTAAACTCATGTCAGTCAAGTGGAGCAGGTCACAAGCAGAATGTAACCCTAGTAGATGGTGATGACCAATGGCCTGCTGGGATAAAATTAAACATTTGGTTATTATTATTATAACATTTTACTAATTTGAAAAAGCAAAAATATCACATTGTTATAAGTAAAGTAAATAGAACTCATTCACTAACTTGTTTACACAATAGCTAAAATAGATATCTAATATTTTTTAAGCATATGGAAACAAGATAGCAAAAGATGTTATAAAATGTGGTAACAACAATTTAATAACGTATATCTACAAGCTTGGCCTAAGCCTGTAAGATGGGTTGTTTTTCACACTTACATATGGGCCTTCTTTGGAATCATGTCACCCAGCTCATCCTCTTGTTTGTTTCTCCAAGTTCATTCTAATGTTAATTGAGGAGAGGATTTATTGCAGACTGGTCACAGAACAAAGGAAGCATAGTTTATGCTTCTGTTGTGATGAAATGTTAATGAAGGTTAATGGAAACTAAACAAGCACTATAAATCAACACTATTGACAACAATAGAAGCATAAGAAACTATTCAAAAATCTATTCAAACAACTTTTTTGAACTCTAGCGAAAAGCATGAACCATACCTCAGTCATTATTTCTGCCAATTGCTTGATAGTGACCTCATTATTAGGATTGCCAACATTGAAAATGTGACTGTGAAACTAGTTTGAAACAACAATCTTATAAATAGGTTGAGCTCATTATGTGCATTTCAATTGGACCCCTTAGGAAGGAGAGACGCTAGGTCCTTCTGTTTTGGGGAAAAATCTAAATTCCCATCTACCCCTATTTCTGTGATTCCCCCAACATGCAATATCCCTGGACTCTGACCCACTTGCTCAATTCAAACCTTGAGGGTTAGTTTACAATATGATATTAGGGAACCTCATCATACCAATGCCCAACCAAATGATATTTATGTTACTTCTACTACTAATAACAATAATAGCATAAACATTTTAACAACAAGAAGAAGGAAATATAGAAGAGGAAGTTGCATCCCATTAATTTCAAAACTTAAGGCTTAGGGAATTTGAAAACTTTATGACAAGGGAAATTGTTTAAGAGCATGGATAAAAAAGGAATTTCACGTGATGAATGCACTCATAATTCTCTCATTCATATGTTTGTTGCTGCAAAATTACCAGATGATGAAAAATGATATCTGATTAAAATAAAGGAAGCATGGTTTGTGCCTAGTTGTGTATCATTTTGTGCTATAATTGCTGTGAATAACAAACTAGATAGAGCCATGGAGGAAAAGGATATGTATAAGGAGATGTTGAAGATGGGATTTGAGGAAGATGAATTTGTTTATGGTGCATTGATAAATGCATTTGCACAAGTTGGAAATGTGGAGGAGGTTGTTCATTACTTTCAAATAATGCAAAACCATGGCTTTGTAGCCAACTGGACAGTATATAGTTCTTTGATTAAGGTATATCGAAATATTGGCCATTTGAGAGAGGCTCAGGAAAGATATGAAAACATGAAGAAATTGGGAGATGGTGCAGAAGACTTTGCAACAAATTGTATGATTGATTTTTTCAAAGATGTCAGTATGGCCAGTGAGGCAGAGTCATTTTTTAATCACTTAAAGCAAGCAGATCAGGCTAATGATTTTCTTATGCCATGATGATGCATATATACAAAAATATTGGCAGACTTAGCCAAGCCATTGAAATTGCAAAAGAGTAGGAATTGGGACTTCTCATAGATCATCTCTCTTTTAATCATGTACATAGACTGTATGCAGCAGAGGGAAGATTGAGGGAAGCTACTGAAATTTAAGCGAAGGTTTAACCAGATGATGTCACATACAAAACATAGGGTACAATTTCAAAGAAACGAAGCCTTCTAATGGAGGCATTAAATCAACTTGAGATTGCACGGGAGAGTAGAATCCCCCATAGTATGCAAGCATTGATAGTTACTCTTTATTCCATGGTGAGAATGCATGAGGATGCTTTGGAGGCCTGTGAAAAATTAAAAGAGATTGGTTTGGATCTTGACGTGTCTACATACAATGCTTCCATTTATGCATTTGGAAATGCAAACAAGATTGATGAGGCTCTAAAGATGTCTATGGGAATGAAAACCAAGGGTCTTGAACCCAATGTTTCTATCTACACAAGTATGATCATTAGCTATGGAAAGGCAGGCATGATAGAAGGTGTAAAAAGGATGTTTAATAAAATGAAATATGAGGGTTTTCAACCAAATGAATCTACTTATAGAGAGGTAATAAATGCATACAAAAGTGTTGGAAGACTCAATCTTGTAGTGTTGGCTACTCAAGAGATTCAATTTACTAACTATCTTAAAGAACAAAAACAATCTAAAGGATATTGGATTTTTTTTGGGGGCCTTTGGACCATTTTCATCTACAAAAATTCCTAGGTCAGATTACATTGGATACACATATTGATATACATGTCACAGTGATTTGTAAATTGAATAAGTATATTGCTTAGAAAAATTACCTAAAATGGTCATTGCCTCAGTTTCTAGAATTAAATCCATACAACAGACATAACAAAGTATACACTAGACTTAGTTTTGCTGGAATACAATCAATGCCATTGGAAAGACAACAAAGTGAGGTCTTTGAAATGTACTAACTTCTGGTACCAGTTCTTTAGAATAATTTAGGATAAGTAAGATATTTCAAATATTAAATCTCAAGAATAAATTTGCATGAAGGTTCATTGTGCTATTGAGAAAGCAGTCTATGCAAAATGCATTTCAGAGTGAGATAAGTATCATGACTATCCATGAAATATTTTCTTCTATATAACCCAAGTATTTCTCTTCTAAGTTCTAGGTCAAAGCTAATGATTTGATGTCTATTGTGGTTTAGGTCCATTGTTTGAAAGGTAATTAAACAAGGACTACTGCACTGACTTGGCCTTTGTCAGACCTACTCACATGTCTTATCTTATTTGCAAGACACTGGAAAATGCTTGGAAATTCTTTCTTTGAGTAGTCTACTAGAATAGAATAGTACATAATATGCAGCAAATTATGTTCTCACTCATCCTGGAGGACATAAGCTAGGGGTCAACCTAAATTCTTGAGAGCATACAACATCTTAAATAAAAATAGACATAAGCATCGAAAGCATTTCCCAAAGAAAAAGGATAGATGTCCTAGAAGTTTAAATGTTGACAACTAAGAAACTAAGAGAGCATTTATCAAAAAAGAAATAACTTTCCATCCTTCTTTCCTAGAATGTTTATTTTTAATATCAAAACTAATTATTAAAAATAAAGAAATAAGTCATTAACTGATGGAAAATATATGTTGTTTTGTTCATATATGGATTCTTGTAAAGATATGAAACATAACAAGGATGAGATCATTACATTAAATTAGAATGTGTTTTCAGTAATGGACCAAGCAGAATTGGTGGCATATGCCTTCCTTCTCTTGTTATTTACATACATATTGTTGTAGGTGTGAGCATACTAAATATTAGTGATATTAACCTTGCACATTTTGCAACTCAGATTTAAAATTCAAGAAAATATATCAGACTAGTGAAACACAATGTTAACAAATCATCTAAAATCAAAACAATTGCATAGCCAAGACACTTAGCAAAGTCAAAACTATCAGGTTTGCATCCTAGGTACTTCAATACAAGAGTAAATCTAGATGCTTGTGAGCAATATCTATTTGCAATATAAACAATGTTTGATCAATACAATAGCAATGTCTAGGAATGACTCTTTCCAAATCTTAAATTTTGTGAAAAAACATAACCGCTATCAAAAGAGTCCAACTTCAAAAAGAAATATCAATTACTCTTTCCAAATCTTAAATTTTGTGAAAAAAGCATAACCCCTATCAAAAGAGTCCAACTTCAAAAAGAAATATCAATCTGAAAGGTGGTCAATTGACAATTTGACATGCCCATGACATACCACAAAAACCAGTTATCTAGACGACCAAAATCAGCCAAGAAATATTCTAGATTTGGTAACCATGATGTTTATTATTGTTGAATGGTGGAACAACACCCAAGTCTATTATTCTCTCGCAGAACGTTTCTAAAGTCTAAATTTAAGGAAAGTAATGTAAAGTTTGATACCTATTACAATGAAAATATTTATGAGAAGAATATCAATTACTAACCCCATTCAAGCAATTCCACTAATGCAAAGAATTTGTAAGAACACATGCAAACCATAAAAATGTCCTAGGATTCAACAAACATGTGTGCTCTTGGCAAGATGTCTGAATGGAGTCCACCTCTATACCCAACTAAAAGGTGGGCATTAAGCAACTCGATTCCCTATATACCCTTTAATAATAGTGGAAATGTTTCTTAAGATATCCTTTCTACCACCTTTAAAGCTACAACTTTCAATAGAAAGAAAAAAAATTGGCATGTAGTTTCTCTTGTTACATTTAGTTTCTTCAGAGAAATGAAAAGTACAATTGCATTCTGCAGAAGAGATTTAGGAAAAGATGCAACCAAAAAAGGTCTTCTGGATGCCCAATTCTTTCCTTTAACATTGCTTAGCTCCAGATTTGTGGATGAGCTTGAATTACTAGTGGAGTCATCCATGCTTTCACTTAACTCCTATTTCCAAATCAAGTTACCCTTCATTATTCGCAATACAAACAACATCCCTAGTTGTATAAACAATGATTGTTCCAATCAAAACCAACATATATTCTCAACATCCTTGAAAAATTTACTGACACAATCTTATTTTACGTTTTTCTAGTCTTCAAACCACAGATCCAACCTCCCACTAAAAAAAACACCCTACAATGGCATTTGACATTGAAACTGTCCCTTCTAGTTTCAGTTATTTTGTGTCTTACATCATATCCCCTTCCTTCCAATCTGAACACCCTTCTTTTATAACAACTATATTTTAAGCATATGCTTTTTACATATAGAATTGGAAAATTGCCTAGTAGTCAAAATTTGTGATTTAATTATGAATCTGAAGATTTAAATGACATGAATCGTATTCCCTCAAGAACTTTCAATGTTTTGTGCTATTTATCAGCTTGCTAGTCTAGATGCACAAACTCTCTCTACTCATGAATTTTGTTTTTCCCCTTAACCTTGAGTTAAAGACTCCAAACTGAAACATGTTCAAGAAGTTATAAGTGTCCAAAAGCATAGATAAACAAACTAACCTGCATACACGAACAATCTGACTCTGAACATGTCATTATAGTAGCATTCTACTACCTATGGTAAAAATGAAGCATGCTAATACGTTTAGTTGTCAATCAGTTTTGAAGGGAAAACATCTTTTAACAATTGAGATAATCTAGAACGTCAAAGCATCTCAAATTGTAAATTTAAACTTTTAAACTCATTCAAAGGTTCAAATATTTGTCTACGTAGTGTTATAAATCATGAATTATATTCTTTTAAAAAAACATCCAGGCTGTAGTTATAATATTGACCAAAAATGAGGAAATATAAAAATCAACTGTTATGACTGCATTTAATTTCTAATGAGTTTGTTCTTTCATAAGGTTAGTGGATAGATCATAAGACACATCTTTTGATGATGCAATTTCTTACAAGCAACATCCTTTATTTCCTCCAATAAAATCAAGGTCTTATACAAATGGCATATCACATATTGCAAAACCCATATTTACAAATTCTATTTAAGTTCTCATATCATTTGTACAAGAGTGAAAAAGTTATATAGTTGGTTCTGCATGGAAAAGTACATAGAAAATCTAAATTATTAAATAACAATCCAACATAAATATATATTTTCCTTCGGGTTAGTGATTTCTATTCAACATTATATGTGAATGGTAAAGCTCGTATAGGTTCAGCTAAATTGCAAGTCCACTATAAAGGAAAAAAATTGTTTAAACTTTTAGCTTGTATATTGTAATTCACCATTAAAGGCCCAAAGGGCAATCCATCTATCGTTATATTGAACTAAACCATATAGAATTTTTCTAGATTAGCCTCGACGACTTTTTTGGAAGATCAATGCATAATGTCACTCATAAGTGAAAGCAACCAAATCATGTTGTTGCTAGCATTAATCACAAGAAAAAAGCAATGAAAACTTGAAACACCATCACAACTTGATACATGCTACTTAATCTAAACTGAAATAAGTGCAAGTGGAGGTCATATAAAAACCTATAGCTAGTCTCTGGTTGATCTTGGTTTTTTATTCATATTCTTGTTTTTTGTTTTATGTTTTCAGGTGCTTAGGGCATCATTAAATATTGGCATCATTGATTGTAGTTTCTAGTTTCATTGATCTATCTTTCGATCATTTGTTAGACATTAATAAAATTATCTTTCGGAGGAATATTCCAAACTTTGCAATCTAATTTTTAATAACCAAGAATGGAAATGCAACTCATTGAATAACCTAATTAGTACTGGAGGTATATATATGCCCAAAGAAACCAATTCTAAAAATAATATGACAATATATTAAACAGTTGGTCTATTTTCTATTATTGATGGCCACTTGGCGAATAGTAAAAGATTTTCTCTGTATAAAAAAGTTTGAATAGTGCAGAACTAGTATCTAAACGTTGATCAATATCTAAACGCTGATCGATATGTAGATACATATTTTGGCAGGCAAATGAAATTCAAATTACACACTCAGCCACCATTGATTTCACTCGGATCGATGGTGTAAGATTGTTTGACTTCTCCATAGTAACTTTACCTTCATTGTCAAATCGTGACCATTCCTCATTTCATCCAATGGAGCAAAATTGACGTGGCAACGTTTTCCTCTTCTTAACTTCAACGACGAAGGCATCCAGGGTTTTAGATTTGTGTGCAGGCTTCTTCCCAAGGATTCGATCCAGACGGTACGCTTCAGCCTCCTCAACAATATGGACCATTATACTGAGATCAACCATCGACGTGCCATGAGTAGCTAGACGCAGAGAAATTTCAAGCAAAACCTGGGGTGATTCATATTATTTCAGCAAGACTCATGCGCTAATGAACTCTTCAACTCGTCAAAGTTCTGTTCCATCCATTCATTTTTTTAGATTTTAAGGTTTTGGGTCAAGTCAGAGATGGAAAAAACCCCAGAAACATAGTTTCCGCCAAAATAGAACTAGGATTATGGAGGAATTATGATTTCCATCAAAATTTTAATCAATTTAAATAAAAAACCACCAGAAATGATAGCAGTTTGAGTGCCACTTAACAAAAGTCTATGAATTCAACTAGAAGTAGAACGACAGTGGCGAAGTCTATATTATTCCAGAATCCAACAAAAGTACTAGCAAAACCTCCCTCAAAAGATCTTACCTCATTAACAAAAGTCTGTGCGGACATGAAGAAGCTTGAGATAAGTGGGGAGATAAATCATGTACAAGGTCATTTGTGTAGATCATCAGGGTGTGCTACAAATGATCCTAACTATAGTTCACCTGCAAGTGTTCCCACCAAGAAGTATCTCTCTGCTCAGAGGCTATGGTCTCCACACTGTAAGGCTTCTGCTGCAAGCACCGATGGGAGTCTGCAACATGTATGGAATGGATCACTCTGAATTCTGGCAGAGTTTCTCACTATCGAAGGCCAATAACTCTTGGCTCATTCTATAACTTAAAAACTAGTTCATTCCCTTGCTCAGATCTTAATTTATAGGCTTGTAGGAGGTGGTAGGATAAGTATGTATTATGTGATGCTAGTCTAGCAAACACCAATAATGCTCAATCATAGCTATCCAACCTCAAAACTCTATCATTCAAGCCCATGTGCCTTTGAAATTAACCCTTCTATATGTGCTCGTAGGTCACGATGATAACAATAACGAGCATTCACAGCCTTGCCAAGCAATGAAGCGTATATCATTAACTGAATTATCTATCTACAACCCACACACACTAAAGCGGAGGGAGGTCGTTTACTGCCGGATAGCTTAGCTTTATTATGCGCCACTGGAGAGGTTGGACGGACGGCCTTCAGACAGACTGCTAGGAGATTCCTTTGTTTATCACACTTTCCTTTAGGAATTTTAGGAGGTACGGGGCATAACAACCCTTCTTTACTTATGAGCATCCACGTGGCTCCTGCCTAATCAAACTAGTGAGTGTCCATTATTAAAGTCTCATACTAAATTGAAAGGAGATGCTCCAAGCTCTTCAAAGCCAAAGGATTCTAGAAGTGTACTGAGACACCCTCCTTCGTTACATAGAAGGGCTCTTTTCTCAGAACAAGATATTGAGAATGAAAATCTTCCAGAAGCTAGTGCACAAACATTGGATTTGGAACAGATCAAGGTCCAAATATCTACAGAGAATGATTCTTCCGAAACTCAGGTTCAATATTTGTCTGAAAAGAGTAACCTTGAAGGGAAATTTCAAACATTTCAAATAAATGTATCTGTTCCACTTAAAGGTGAGGAAAACCAAGACAGTAAATTGGCCACTGAAGATGTGGAAATAAGTGGGTTTGATGTATTAGGACATGTCCTCAAGAAGAACATAGACATAAGCTTTTATATAAAACATATTCCTGAGGATGGCAAATTGATGAAAAATCCAATGTCAATCGATCATGAACAGACTGGCACAAATGGGCAGAAGCCTGTAGAGTCTGAAAGTGAAGGAAAATAAAATAATCTTCTAGAAACTGATGAGTGTGAATTTGGAGTGGAAGAGCAGGTTTCTATTCGTGAAAAGGATCAGAGATTGAGAGTGAAGAAGCTAAGATTTATGATCCAAAGAAGCCCATTTCTGAGCAAGATGAAACAGATATGTCAAATGTCTTGGAGAGGTTATAGCAATGCTTTGAATCTTTGAAAGAGGGAAGAAGTGGCATGAAAATTAATTATGAAGAAGTTGAAATTGCATTTTGTGAAGATAGACAAAATGATGCTCAAAGTGACTTTCATTGGGAACTTGTTAAAAGAGATATAGAAGAAAGAGTGAGTGAAGCTTTGGTAGATTCTGATGCCAAGGAAAAAGGAGCCATAGACGAAAGTGCAATTGAAGTTCGGCTTGTTGCTGTAGCAAAATGTGAGGCTAGTGATGTAGAAAGGAAAGCAGATGAAATATTGAAAATGGAATTTTATTCAGAACCTAATAATAGAATTGTAGAAAGACCAAATGAATTTCTGCCAGGTTATGCTGGTGGGAACAGAGGAGCTATAGAAGAAAGTGCAATTAACGTTAAACTTTTTTCTGAAGCAGAGTGTGAGGAGAGAGGCACAAAAATATAGCTACTGGAATTCTGATACATTTTGATGCGCACAATAAGCAAGCCACAGAAAATAAAACAAATGAAGATCAGTTTGAGTCTGATGTAGAACCTGACCACAGAGAAGCTGCTGAAGGAAAGGTAGATGAAGCTAGTCAACTTCAATCCAGTGTGGAGCCTGAGAATATATTGCCTATAGAATATTCTAATGTGAATTACCAGGAGCACTTGAAGATTAATTCAGAGGTTAGAGTTCAGAATTTCGTTGAATATGAGAGATATTTAATGCAAGGGATCAATAAAAATGAATGAGAAATAGGCTCTCAATACTTTGCTCAGGATCTGAGTAATGTTGAAAAATCATCTTTGGATGCAGAAAGTGAAACAATACCAAATTCTGGCACCCACTCTAGAGCGGGACATGAACACTTGGAGGAGTCAAAAGGCTCACTTTTTGCGATCTAAGTTTTCAGATTCTAGGCCTAGATTTGATAAGGGCGACCTTTCTTCTCAGCATAGAGAAAATGAAGACAATAAATCTGATGTTGAGAGTTCTGCATGCCGGGTGGATACTGTCAAGTAATTAAATTCTCTTCAGTTGGAGGGTTCCAATGGTGCAATCTTTTGTTTAGATATTGGACTAGAACGTAATGAAATTTCTGCCATTCCTCAATCAGAATGCAATGAGACTTCTCACTGTCTTGTATCCAAATCTTTAAACATTGAGGTTGATTCTGATATGGGATTAGATCATCATGAAAAATTCAATTTCGTCAATCAAAAGAAAACAACGAAATTAAATATGTTGATATGAATTATGCATATTATATGGGATCTGAAGAGACCAACTCAAAATGAATATCTTCAAACACATTACTTCAAGATAAGGTTGTAGTTTGCACAGTAAACATTGCAGCTGACACAACAACAGACAGAGGGAGCACTCTTGGAATGGATTCTGAAAGTTGTACTACAACTAACTGTATAAGAACCCCTAGGCACGAAGAGATGGGCAGTGAAGATCCTTCTCAATCACCTGAGCATGATGAACATGAGGGGAGCGAATCTGGCGAGAGGGACTTCTTTACTTCTATAGGTTCTTATTTTTAAAATAGTTTTCCTTTTTGGTTAAAAGATAATCTCCTGCATAACCTTCTGAGGACCTTTCACAGGTGTACTTGTGATATGAATTCGAAGATAAACTGTTCAAAGGGGGAGCTCTGTCAAGTTGAAGGTTGTTAGATTTCTTGCAAGGTTAGTTTCTTAGTTCTTGCATCTACTGTGTTTTGTTAATAGATATTTTGAAGTGAATAGTGTACACATAAGCCTATGAATGTCTGAAATCGATATATTTCTTGTTAACAGGTTAACTCCAATAGCTTGGAAGCTCAAACATCTCAAGATAATGGGACGTCTGTGCTTCATCTAGGGAAACATATGAGCTTGAGCTCATAACAAAAGAAGACCAAACCCCACCATCTAAGTCACATTACACGAGGACACGGGACACGAGTGTCCCCAAAATACGAGTGTCCCCACGGGACACGGTGACCCCCGGAATCAGGACACGTAGGACACGGTTTATATACATATATATATTTTTTAAATATATTACAATTTAAAAATATAGACATATAGATTCAATAAAAATTAACATTTACAATTACAAATATTCAATAGAAATTACATTTACAAACACAAATATGAAATATTCAATAGAAATTAGATCATTCACAAATCATAACACATTTGTCATTCACGATCACAAATCACAATAAGACATTGAGACACATAGATGCATGTCAAAGACTCGGAACCATATTTCTCATTAAGTAATCAAAATCAAAATGTATTACATAGATGTCGGAATGCCATTGGGCACTGGCAAATGCCAAATAGAGTCTAGACTAATAGTCTAATAGTAAATACAAAAAAGGGGTGGATCAAGATGGAAGAATCCCATCTGTCAATGACTCAATAGTCCTCCTCCATGCCTGAATCAACAAACTCATCACTGCCCTGATCCTCCTCCTCCTCCTCCTCCTCCTCCTCTCTGCCAATCTGACTAACTGCATCTGCTGGTGTGGAGGATGACCCCTCCATACGATCACCCTCATCAAAAGTGACCGGCTCTAGCACTGGATCATTAAGATCCATGTTGGCTAATGCCAACTCAGTACTGATGTCCAAACCCATCTCATCAAGAAAGACATCCCACATCCGTGTCTTTCCCTTGACCCACTCCTCCCTCTTCCTGTAAATAAGACGAAGGTTGGAGTGCACATACACCATTGTCTCTGCCCTGGACTGCTCAAGTCTGCTCTTCTTCACACTGTACAAGTTCCCATATGTGCTCCAATTCCTCTCACAACAAGAGGATCAAGTAACTTGAGAGAGGACCATCAAGGCTATCTTTTGTAGAATAGGGCATGCTGTCCCATGAGTTGTCCACCAAACAAGGGGTTTCTTAACCCCCATGTCTCTAATCACCTCATATCCTCCAAATCTCCTCGTGCCACTAGAAAACTCATAAAATTCCTCCTCCACCACCTCAAGGTGGTCTCTATCCTGAAGTAGCCGTCTAAATGCTATCTTCCTCCCCGCTGAGATCTCTCCATCCATGTGAGGAGGGACTCTGGATGAGTGCCCCGACCCACCACTGAGCCAATCCTGAGCGTAGAACCTAAGGTTCAATGAGTGGGCCAAACAATGCAAAGGTGTGCAATTCTTATCCCACCTGGAGATAAGAATGCCCTGTATGATGGACCATAAGTTCTCTGCCGATGTCTCATACTCATCACACTCATTCTCCATAACAATGGTCCTCATGGACTCAATCATGGAATCCCACCCCTCATAAACATCTCCTAGGATGGGCTGGTCCATGTCTGCAAACCGCAACAAAGAAATGATTGGCTCCATGATCTTGATGCTAAGGACTACCCTATCCCACCAACCATCATCTAATACTGTGTCCTTCACCTTTTGTGAAGCATTCTAATCCGAATTTCTCCAAAAAGCCCAAAACTCTGAAATCACCATGGACCCAAGAGCAGTTTTTACCTCTCTCAATCTCTTGAGCATGATGAATGAGGAAGCAAACCGAGTATCTGCAACCTTCAACAATGAAAGATGTGTGTACTCTTTGTAGATTGTGAGGGCATTGGTGTGGTTTTGTACAAAGTTACGGATATGGCGTGCATCCTCAATAAGTTTGCCAATCCATGGCACATCTGAAGCAATAGATTTCAGTGCTAAATTCAAAGAATGGACAATGCAAGGTGTCCAAAATACCTGTAAGATCAATAAAAGAAAGTATAAATGAGTCATTGAGTCTAGACTCTTAGACTCTACAAGACTACAACTAACTACTAAGTTACTAACAGCTCAAAATTTCAAATAAATGAGTAAATTAACAATCACATACCTGTGGATGTTTAGCTTCCACAATCATGCCAGCAGCCTTGCAAACAGGTGCATTGTCCGTGATGATTTGTACACAAGAATCAACACCTACTTCTTCAATGGTTTTGATGAACAAATCACCCATATATTGTGCATCCTTGTATTTCCCAAGAGCATCCACCACTTTCAAGAACACCAGTCCATTTGTGGAAGACACCATGAAATTGATGAGTGGATGGCGTGATGGATCCGTCCATCCATCAGAAACAATACTAACACCCCATGTGGACCATTTTGATTTAATTGGATCAATAATTTTATCCACCTCCTTCTTTGCCTTAACCAACAATGTGGTTCTAAGCTTCTTTGAACTAGGAGGCACATAACCAGTTGGAGCTCGTTCCATTATAGATCGACACATCTCAAAGTACAATGGTGACCGTGCAACATTGAATGAGATGAAGTTGAGGTAGAAGAAAAATGCAATGGAGAGGTCTACCTCTTCTCGTGCCTCATGTTGGAAAATCCTATCCATTGGACCTCTTGAACTTGGCCTCTTTCTTGTTGGATAAGCAATAGCATCAACCCCACTCCTAGTGCTAGAGGGTTTCCTCAAGAATGGAAGAGGATCCTCATGATGAAATGTCTTTCTTGCTGCAGCCACCTTCCCTACCCCAACATGGTCTTCTCTTTCCATCTCCCTCCTTTGGTTAACACTCACAGCTTTGCATGAAGAAATCCCACAAGGGAGGGCCAACAAATGGCCTTTAACCCGGTAATAGGTGCTCTTGAATTCATGCCTACAGAAATTGCAAGTCCAACACACATTGCCTCCCCCACCAAGCTTCGCTCCAACACCTTCTTTCCTTGTCACATACTTCCACAAAGGGTATTTACTCTCTTGTGCTTGTTGTTTTGCCAAAGCATGGCTATAATGAGGATGAGCTTCACTAGAACCGGTTGGAGCACTACTAGGAGCAGAAGGGGATGTGCTTGAAGGAGGAATAGGACGAGAGGGAATAGATGGGGCATTCTTCCCTTTCCTTTTCCCTCTACCTGCTTCCCTAGCCGGTTGAGACATTTTCCTTCAATCTTGATGGTGAAATCACACTTGAATCTCCTCCACCTGCAAGAAAACACTCTTGAATCTCCTTCACCTACAAAAAAAATGACTTTGGGCTCACGCTAGCTCTCCCTCACACTCCCATCAATTAGCAAATGACAAAACAAAAACCAAAAATTCGTTTTTATGGGCTGGCGGGCACCCTTTATCGCGATTTGCGTTTCCTGGAAAATCCCCATGTTGCACAGACTTAGGACACACGTGTCCCGATTTCGGGACACGAAAAATCGCGTGTCCCCCACGTGGGCCCAGCGTGTCCGCGCCCAAACGTGGCCCACGGGACACGGGGACCCCTTAGGACGTGTCCTGTCTCTTAGCCCACCATGAATAGTTCTGAAATGTTCCTCCTCTCTAGTAAAATCAGGCTACTGCAAACGTAACATCCTCAAGTTGCAAGCAAAACAAATAAGGAAAACAAAGAACACAAACTGAAATATTATATAAAAATGATTTTGCAATAGATGAAATTGGCATCCAATTGTGGAACTCCATCGAATATAGGCTGATACAGAGTTTGTCAATGAAGGATTCAATAAAAATTTCTAGCTTAGTAAATTATGGGTTTGATATTTATATCCCTTCGGAATTTATCTCTGAGAGAGTTCAAACAGGGTTTAAGGTTTAGACATATTTTTAAGGTTTGTGTTTTTCTAATTATCAGTATAGATCCATCTTAAGCCTATTTATTCAATAGCAACATTCAACATTTCAACCAGGAAATGATCAATCTCAGTTTTGAATCAGAAAATGTTCTTCATTTTGGATTAATGTTCGCTTACATGTTTTAGAGGTATGCTCGCTCTCCTCGGGCTGCTCATGCGATCTAGTGATCCCTTCTGTCCTCTGCCTCACGCAATCTGATCCGTAGTCTACTCATGCAATCTTTGCTCGACCTCTCTTAAACCAGGCCACAATCTCCCTTGAAAGATCTGGTTTTTTACAGGCGGGTATCTCTGCTGCATCTTTGGTATAGTATACCAGTGTTATGAGCGAGAGAAGAAAATGGTAACTATTGTGTTAGCAAAGCGCGGGAGGGTGTAAAGGGATGGAGTTTGGTTTAATTTTTGAATAATATATCCCCGTCTAAAAACGTTTTGTGCTAAATTTTTCCTTCATCAAATAAGATATTTACTTTTCTATAATAAATTTTTAGTTATAATTATATTTTGAATAATTAAATTGTTAGAAAATTTAAAACATCAAATTTGTATAAGAAATAAAAATATTTAATAACATAAAATTTAAAATCAATATTCATTTCAAAAAAATTAAAATTTAAACATATGAAATAAAGAATGTGTACATTTGAGAAGTCACAAAATTGAAATGGTGAAATATAAAATCTAGCCTCAAAGTGTAGTTGTATCTTAGAGTTTTTTGGGAATTTTTATTGTGTGTTGTGGAGCTACTCCGATTTCAAATGGAAATTATTTCACTATACATATATTAATACTTCAAAATCTTTAATACATTTAAACAAAATTTAATTCATATTTTACGCATATTAATACATCTAAAGAAAATTTAGTGACAGTTTAAAAAATAGGTTATACATATTAATACTTCTAATATTTTGAAACAATATTTAATGACAGTTTGCAAAATAAGTTACGTGTTGAAAATACGTTTTCAAAAAAAGTTTAACTGTATAACCAGACGGTTCAGTAAAATATTTAGCGATATTTGATGCGAAAAATGGCCCGTCGGGCATTTTGCCTGTCAAATTCCAACCCTAGGTGGTATATTTTTGTGTTATAAACATGGATACTTTTTTAAATTTACAAATTCATTTTTATTAGTGAGTTTATTTTTTTATTAGTGAGTATATATAGTTCTAACATTAATATTATGTAACGAAAATGTTATTAACAACATTTTTTCAACAAAATTTGGATAACCAATCTAGGAAAACATAACATCGGTTGCAATCCATAACTCAACATTTCAGTGGCACATTCTTTTAAACAATTTTTGGCCAATACTAACATCCCCACATTTAGCAGGTATGTTTACAAATGTAATTCCCATGACAACATTTGGCACAGATTGTCTTCAAGGGAGGAAGAAAATTTGTAAATAATTAACAATGATGACATTCCATGACCCAAATTCATTAGATTCAAATCCACATCTTATTCCATAACCATGGATCTATTTACCTTGTCCTAGAGGCAATTAATCTACACATGTAGGAATAATACTGACCATGATGATTGAATTAGGTTTTCTGCCAAAAAATTGCAGTTAGTAAAAAAATGTGAAAGTTTCACAAGGACCCAAAATCTCCTAACTCATTTAAGAAATAATTGTATTTTAGGTTCCAAAATCTCATTTAGGAATTCTTTTACACAATTTGTGGGCAATGCTAACATCCCATAATGACAAACTAGATATTATAGTGTGGTGCCTTGTTGTTGCCATAATTGCACTTAGTTTGATTTCCAAGTGGGGTAGGGATAATGACACTAATTATAAAGGAAATGATAGAGGATGGAAACAATGGGAAATGGACAGGAAATGATGGTAGAAAGGATGTAGAGAAGGAAAGAGGTGAGGGGTTATAATGCTAGGGAAGGCTCAGTGAAATTAGGAAGACAAAGGGGATGATGCTAAAGCAAGAGAGGAATAGGTAAGAGGGAGGAGGTTGTGTGAGGCATCAAAGGTATGGTTGGGAAGGTGATATCATATATGTAGTCTGCAAGATGCAAAAAATTACTCAATGCATCATTGAGATAACATGCTAGTTAATGCCATTGAGATGAAATCATCTTGAGTTTGTCCCAATTTGAAACAATGACCTAGGGAGATATCGACCATTTGGGAGGTCAGAAAAGAGAAGGGACCCACCAAGAGGTGAATATAGTTGAACAACTAAGGGGAAATGAAGAAATACATATGGGAGGATAGAGCATGACCTAAGGAGGTGGTAGCTAGTGCGAGTCACAAAAAAATCAAGTTGGTCCCATAAAGGTTTGATCTAAGAGTAGGCTTCCTTAAACTTGTTGAATCATACTTAGTTATGCTTAGCTCTCAAAACATATTAATGGTTCTCATATTTCCATTGAGAGGAATTCTTAATGGTCTTCTTCCATGGAAATCCATTCCCAATGCCCTGTGACACATACATTATTCTCAAAATCAACTAATGGCACAAACATCATCAATCATAAGCCAATGATACCATCAATAGGCCACCTATTGTTGGTGGATGAAACATTCTTATCCTTAGATGGTTAGAATATTCCTTTAGGGCTTGATTTGCATGTCTCCTCCATTACCATGTATAGGGTCCTAAGACCACAAGAACTAGATACATACCACCATGGATACCCATGCAAAGTCATATATGGCTCTTTGAGGCATTGTGGATGGCTCTAGATGCCTCAATGGTTTCTTTAGAGCCAAAGGTATGGTATTCATCCCTAAAATTCCATTTTGAAGGCTCTAGGACACCTTCATAATTCTCAAAACATTTAATGGAACCAACATCCTAAATCATAGGCCCATGATACCCTTAATAGGTTATGTGTGATCTATGGAGGAAACCTACTTAGTTCTAGATGTCTAGAAGATTCCTTTAGAGACTAAGGTTTAGGTATCCTCCACTAACCATGTCCAAGGCCCTAAGGCCACAATATCAAAACACATAGCACTATAGATACCACTCCAAAATCTTTCATGGTACTTTGAGGCAATGTTCATGGCTTTGAATTCCATGAAAATTTCTTTAGGGCCAAAGGCATGGTATTCTTTCCTAGAACATCATTCCCAAGGCCCCGAGACACCTACATACTACTCAAAACAATTTTTTTCCATAGACAATACCCTAAATCATAGGCTAATAATACACTCAAGTGGCCATATGTGGTTGGTCCCGAGACACATACTTGGGCCAAGTATATAATCAGTAGGTTGATGTCTGGTTGATCAAGGAATTGTTCTTTAACCTAAATGCATATAACATGACTTTGTGGAATAAGGCCTATCTTTCCTTCCTTGATCATTTTCAAGCCATAGAGATTCATACCTAGTATCCAAAATGTTCTAATGGCACTTGTATCCCCACTTGAAGGCAAGGATAACCTTGAGAGGTCTTAGGTGGTGGTTTGAGGAATTGTTGATGGCCATGAGTACCTATAATATTTATTTTGAGTCATATCCCCACATTTTGTCCCCAATCCATGTTCCAATGGATCCCTTAGCCCCACTTAAAAGAAAATGATACCCTTGAGAGGTGCTATGTTGTAGCTTGACTTGTTGCTCTAAGCCTTAGATAACTAGAAGCTTCCTTTATGGCCTAAGTTATGTTTCCCCCCCGAACCATGCTCTCAAATCCAAGACTTATACATGATGTTAAACAACTTCTTAATGTCATCAACATCCCACCATTAGGCGAAGGGTATCTTTCAGAGGTCATTTTTGGTGGGTTGAGGTGTTGTTCTTGGACCTTTATGCATAAAAGTTTCTTTTAGGGTGTAAATCCGATATTTTATTTGTAGACCATGTTCATAATCCTGAGACCCATAGGATTTAGGTGTTAAGGTATTAGTGGATTAGGGGTTAAGGGGCTTAGGTGTTAATGACTTGGGTGGTTAGGGAATAATTAGGGGTTAGGCCTTTATCGCTTAGGATCCTCAAGGGTTAATGGATTTAGGATCCCGAGAATTTGACTTTTGGGGGCAGTTTTTGAAAGACCCCACCAAAGGTCAAATTTTGAAAACGTTTGGAGGCAGTTTTTACAAGCCACCCCTAAATTCCCAAAAAACATTTTGGGGGCGGTTTTACCAAGACCGCCTCAAGTCAAAACCACCCCTAAAGGGGTAAATTGTTGTAGTTAGGGTATCACTACCCTATGAGTCAGTATGTTGGTGCCATCAGGAGACTTTGAGAATTATGAAGGTGTCTTAGGGCCTTCAGAATGGCATTATAGGGATGAATACCATGCCTTTGGCTCTAAATAAACCATTTAGGCATCTATAGCCATGCATAATTCCTCAAAGAATCACACGTGACTTTCCATGGCCGGTATCCATGGTGCTATGTGTCTAGGTCGTGTAGTCTGGGGCTCTTGGACATGGTAATGTAGGAGACATGGTAATGTAAAGGGGTAAATATACCATCTCGTATAAGTCTCAATGGTGACATTACATAAAGTTCAAACATAAAAGTTTCAAACACATGTGATCAAATCCCTAAAAGGGGCCTTCCACACCTTATATTATAAGATGATTGCAATCCATCACAAGGCTTACTATGTCCAAATGTGATAGAAACCCAATCCATAGCATAGATTGAAAAGATAAACATTTCAAAAAATTCAACCATGTATAAACTAATGAAAAGTTTCAATTTCTCAATAGTGTCATGTCGAAAGACCTCCCTTTTATAGTATTAAAAGGGAAATGTAGCTGGTGGATAATGTAAAATTTGTTTTATTAACTTGACAAGGGCCATAAATCCAATCTCAATCATTTGATGCCTTATTTGCAACAATTGTCTTGTCTTGCCTTTATGTTTTTGTCCATCCTTTAATGTGTGTAGGTCCCCATCTAATGTTCCATGTTGTTCATCCATAAGTGAATTGATCCTCGTTAATCCTTGAATCATGCCTTCTTCAATTGCCTTTCCATCATACCTATTGGCATACGATTGAATTAGAATGAATTATGACACATTATGGGGGAAGAAAGGTAGAAAATATTCGTAAGTATGGTTTGATTCTCTATAAGAAAAGACATGGATTTGTGGAGAAAACTATGGCATGGATCAAGATGTAAAGGTTTATTAATGGATTTTTTACATCTAAGTGACAAGTGTCTTGTCCAAGTGGACAATGAAATTAAGATTAGAATGCAACTACGATATTTGGGCATAAACATTGTTAAATCATTAAATTACAATTTCTTCAAGGTGAAGGTTTTGGTCACCAAAACTAATGCAGCTCTATTGGAATGCATTTCCTACTCTATTGGAAGCTCATAAACTAATCAATGCCTCATAATAGTTTTCCTTTATTATTTTGTGATTCGAAAAGGAAGAGAAATTAGCACCTTTTAACTGTCACCAAGACCATGGGAACTCATAAAACATACCTCTAGTTTGATAGGAGAGGTCAAATTAATAGAAGCAGTTGGATGAGCTATTATAGTACTGTTATCATGAGTTGTTATGAGAACCTCATCAAATGCATCCAAGCCATCTGATTGAACATGCAGGGAATCAACCTGAGAGATAAAGTTGTTATTCCAAACAAAGCTTTATGTAGGACTTCATTATTTGAAAATGAAGAACTTAAGGGGAAAATTAAAGAGTTGTTGGATGGGTGATAGGGAGTACTAGGGTGTCGAACCCAATTCATTGCGTAGCATTTTCACCCATCCACTGAACACTCCTCGATGATTATTCATCATGGAAGAGCATTGCTTCTTATTTTCAAGGTAAATGGTCTCTCTAAGGACATTATTTATATACGTTATGGATGTTTTTTTCTATTTATATAATATAAAATTAGAAATTTAATAATCAAAATAAAATTATCCAAACAGTTCACCAAATCATTCAATCGGTAGGAGCAATGAGTAGTGTGTACAAAGGGTAGGGACGTAGTCAACAGGAGCTGATGACACACACTTACTAGGAATTCCTTGTTGAATACCAATAATTGAAATGGTATAAGAAGATTTACCAATCCTCTCAAACCAGGGAGAAAAACCCATTGGTTGCATTAGTGTAGCACTCATGCAACCCATAACATATAAGGGAATCACATACCTATTATTGTCTCAAAATTCCATGGCCTATATGCCCATAGTCCCTCTAAAAATCTATCCATGAAGGGGAACCTTCGTGTAGCTAGTTAGCAAGTTAGTCTCGTTCATTATTGGAATTAACTGACTTGATTATGTCTTAAATAATATGGTTTCTACACATACTAGTGGAACTTCATCTAAAGGGGAATTGCTAGTGATAAACCTAAGAGGCTTGAGTCATGTGTTGACTCAAAGTCCAACTAAGTAATTCTCATTACTTGAGGAAAATGATACCCCTCATGCCACTGATCAAATTGAAGAAACAAAGCAAAGAATTGAAGACACAATAGGTAAACATCACTTTGAGATATGAAGGGTTTGAGATAATATGCAATGGAGAAAAAATGTGTTTCACATAGAACAAGAAAGGATAGAATAGAACTAGAAAAATAGAGAGAATGGTGTTGTTACCTATGCCACTAATGAAGCATGAGGAAAACAACATAGGCCCCTTCATGATGAATACCCTCAACTTATATGTAAAACCCATTTGATCTATATATCTATTGATGTCACCTGCTTCTTCTATTTCATTTTGGCCTCCATATTTCAGTTCCAATGCCTTGTTTTCCCTGGGATAGTTTTTGTCCTTTAATGTGACTATTGATAGCAACAACGACAAGAAACAAGCCTCCAAAATGTGATTTTTTGGTCACATGATTCCCGCTCCACATGTAGCGGCTCAAATTGGTAAGGTATGAGAGTATATCATAATATATGACACCCTATTTATTGTGGCATCACATAAATCCATCAATTAGTGGTTAGGGTGGCTTAGTGGTTAGAAAGGGAGGTCCCTCACATACATGGAAATTTTGGTGGATGTAAGCGTTGGTGTGTTTGTGAGAGAGTTTTGCATCATTGATGGATGTATTTATCCTGCATTTGTGAGAGAAGGTGTTGTATTGTTGGTGGATGTGTGAAGCCTTAACATGTTTATGTTTTAAGGTGTTTGAATACTTAGTGAGATTAACACATCGGTAAGTGGATATTAATGAGATATTTTCGGTTTTTTATGATTAAGTATTATTTTTCCATATTTTTCAATGTAATCTTGTATGTTCTCACCGAACCCTTTCATATTTGAAGGAGAAAACTCGGTCTATGCAAGTTAAAATATATATTAATCTCGGTTTTATGCATATATAAGTTTTTCTTTCTTATTATTCATTCTCCAAATTGTTGTTTTCAACTAGAGATAAATTTGCATGCATCAATTAGTGACTTATACCTACAACCTGCACCAACAAAACCCATGACCTTGTAATATGAGTAAATGGGGGTTTATGTATCTAGTATGATGTGGAATGAAATTACATGATGGTTGAGACAATGTGTGAGAATGGTAAAAGAAAGGGGGAATGCAAATTCTTGAGAATATGTCAATAATTAATGATACTTGAGCTAGTTCCACCATCTTAGGAACCCAAAGAGGTTTAGGGAGTAAGGGTCCTACCCTAGTTGAAATATCGAGTTAGTAAATTAATGTATGGGGCCATGATCTTTGAATAAGGTCCACTAGGTAGTTGGAGTGTGGTTAATTTATGTAGAGGGTCAGCCTGATGGAATATAACACACTAGTTAGTTGGCACTCTTTAAGGTGGGGACCTTTAGTGGTTAAGGTTTTGGTACTGAGAAATATCTATAAAAATAGGAAGTTATGTAATGTTTTGTGAAGGATTATTACTGTATTGGATCTCTATATCCCTTAGAGATGTCATGTGTGGTAACTTGAGGCAACATTAATGGCTCGTGATCCCTATAAGATTTCTTTATAAATTAAGGCGTTGGATCCTTCCCCAGCCATGTATATGTCCTTGAGATACATATGTGGATATAAAACATCCTAATGGATTTGTTATACACATTTGGAAGCCAAACATCCCCTATATATCTCCTATGTGGTGGTTTTCATCCTCCTTCCTAGCCCTTTATTCCTAGATGTGTATGTTTAGGGCCTATGTCCTAGGTTTCCTACATTTACCGTATCTAGATCCAAGACTTGTATATGGGGATTAAAACCTCATAAATAAAATATTATCCCCATATAAAGGACATGTATCCCTATTATAGGTGAATTATTGTGGTTTGAGTCCTTGAGCATGGACCTCAAGCCCTGGAACCTTCCCTTAGGAGCTAAGGCCCAAGTTTCATACTTCACCATTTTTATATTCTAAGATACAAGTTTGGTTCTCCAAACCTGCAAAAAATGTTTGTATCCCCACCTATAAACTCAGTATTCCCCATATAGGTGTGTGTATCCACTACCCATGTCTAGGGTGCTTACCTAGGTTTATGAGTTATCCAAAGAAGTTAAGGAATTAGTTTGTGGTGACAATGGACCATATTGCCCCAAGATACTTACCATAACTATCACTTTGGTCCACACAACCTTGTTGTGTTGGGGATACTAATTTGTCTCGTAACATGTAGGATAGTCCATTGAGCTACTTATAGTATCGAATAAGCCCAAATACCAAGCAATGGATTTTTTTTATGTTGGTTTCCCTCCATTCATGGAGAAAATAAAAATCAGGGAACAAAAGAGTAGCATCTATATAAAAGTGAACACCTACAAGGTGTAGGAATAATAAGAAATATAAACCTCAAACGAAACTTTGAATTTGACCATGCAATAGATGCATTCAAAGAAATGACCATGAAATTTTGGAAAGGTAACAAACACATTTAAAAACAAAAGTAGCTTGATGAGATAAGCATTGATCCCTATCCCACATGAATGAGGTATCAAATATGATATTTTATTATTATATTCGAAATTATTTCATCCTTAAAGTATAGCATGGTGTGATGAAACTCAAGCATTTGCTCAAAATACTTGCAATCTTTCAAAATTTTAAATTGTAACAGTGGTCAATATTTAGATGTTTCAAAGGGTAAATAAGTCCATTCACAAATACCTTTTCTAACCAAAGTTCAAAAGGGGATATAAGTTGATACACAAGTCTTTTTAACAAAATTTTATGACCAGTAAGAAATCTTGGGGACAAGGAACATATTTTTACAATCGCCAAAAGTTACAAGAAAGAGTATTTGTGAGGTTCATTAAAGGATCATCACTAGAAGTGTCACCAAAAGATAGATTTGGAAACAGGCCTTTAACAACCGTCACCAAACGTGTCATTGAAAAAGGATATGGCGACAAACCTTAATGGAATGTCTCCAAAAACGATTACAATGATGATTTTTTAAGGTCTGTCATCATATGTGACATTGGTGATGCCCCTTTAACTCTCGTCACAAGCATAACCATCACCAATGCATATTAGTGAGGGCCACTAAATGACTATCACTAGAGGTGTCACCAAAGATAAAATTGGTAATGTGCCTTCAACAACCGTCACAAAAAGTGTCATTCAAAATGGATTTGGTGATGTGCCTTAAAGGAATGTCTCTAAAGACAATTAAAATGATAATTTTTTAAGGCTTGTCATCAAATATGACATTGGTGATGACCCTTTAAGGTCCGTCACAAGCATGACCCTCACTAATGACCTTTTTTCTTGTAGTGAGTAGAGCTCATGAGATTCATTTCTCTTCCCTGTATGCTTTTGTTTGGGTTTATGCTATTTGTTTCCTTTTTTCTTTTTTTTTCCCTCATGCAGCGAGCTCCTATCTAGAGTCTTAAACCTTGTGTTTGGAAATTCTTGCTTTTGCAAAGGGAATTCCCTTCCAAAATCGTTTCGTGTCATGTTGAGAAAGTCAACTAAGATTTGTGTCTATGTGGTATATTGATTGGGAAGTATGGATTCAAAAGTTTGTAATATAAAACCATAAATTCCTTTCCTCCTCTTCTATCTTTTTACTTTTCATACGATTACATCAATATCTTCCAAACTGATCGCAGTTCAAGGCTTTGGGAACATCTATTTCGTTTTAATGAGTTTCGACGTGATTTCATTTTCCCGACTGCCCATTGGCAGAAGATACAAGTTGGGTTTCAAAAGTGATGTGGTTCCTCTGGGCGTTTGAGACTGTCTAGAAAATGTCTTCATCCAGTACTCCAATCCTTTAACACTAAAATTTCCTTTACTTAGAAGACTCGCCGAGTATATTGGCTTCCAGGGAAGCCTCTGTTTTAAGGCAATATTGCTTAGATTCAATTCAATCCGGTGATCGGTGGTCCTTTCTCCACTCGGTCTAAACTTTGGTGCCACGATTTTCCTGGATTCACTGGTTAGAAATCTCTAGATCTTAGATTTATGTGCCTCATTTCCTCCTTCTGTCAATTCATATTGTTTGTAGTCGGAGTTCATAATAAATATACTCTTTAAAAAAAAATGTTAAAAGTATATTTCTATCTTATGATAGTTATTTGATGTATAATCATAAACGTAATTATAGATATATATACTAAAGTTATAATTAATAACCAGTCCAGATCTTACTATGCTCAACGACAATCCTCAGTTGGAGGAGAACTAATAGTTACTTAATAAGTTTAGGGGATGATACTGGCCCTCTGGTTATAGTAATTATAGCATACTGTGAAATCTTGATGTTTAATTCTTGCAGAGATCCAAATAATATCTATATAAACATAAGTTGTATTAGCCCTTTGTTTAAATTAGACCCATGTATATTTATGTAAAAAATGCTCAAAGTATATTAATGTTTTAATTAATACTTAAAAGCATAATGGTAGTGGTTGTCGACAAGTAGCATATGCATACTAGAAGATTGGAGTTGAAAATTCTTGTTGAGCTCCCATTAATACTTGTATAGATATAAATTGCACTGACTCCTTGTTTATACATAGTTATTTTTAAAACGCTAAAAGTATATTAATGTTTTTTAAGTTATAAAGCATAATGATAGTGGTTGTTGACAGGTGTCATATGCATGCAAGACTTCTAGACATATATTTATATATATTGTTCACATGTAGTTGATTTATTGTGTGATTCTATCCACATGAAGAATACATATATGCATCGCTATAAGTTCTTACTTGAACTGGTACAATGTGCAAGTAATCATTAAAGTATATGCATGTGGTCCCTTTATATCTTTATGGTTACCAATAGTTACAAAGATTTGAGATTTAGGTTGTATATACAAAATGAGTCAAGAAGGAAAATTTAGAAGTAAATATATGTGCGAATAAAGTATGCATTTAAAAACATTTACTAATTAGTAACAATCTAGTAAAATAGATGAGTTGGATCTTTTACATAAAAGAGCAGAAAAGCTTATTTTATTACCTATTTAAAAAAAAAAAATTGGTATGTTACATGTGGTATCAGAGCATAGGTTAGGACACTTGACCTTATGGTGTCCACTAAGTGTTATGAAAACTAATTTTGTGTATATGTTGTTCATCTTTTGTGCATAGAAGAAATTTTGTGTTACTAAAAACTACAGGAAGAAATGGTCGGAAGACGACCCCCCACCCGACCTGTATGGGTTGAACTGAATGATGAGAATAACAATGTGAATAACAAGATTTTGAAAATAGTAAGGGACTTACAAACCGAATTAATGAACTTTAAAACTGAACATTAGAGGGTATTGCAAACCCATGAAGACTTAAATGAAGCTTTGATATATAAGTTGAATGAGATAACTAATGATAAGAATCAAAAGAAACGTAAACATGAAAACTCATCCTTTGACTGTCCCTCTTCTCACAGAAGCCCTCTATCTAGTCATTTAGAATATTCTAGTGATAGCTCTAAGGGTAGACATAAAAAGAAAAGAAAATATAAAGATGAGTTAACAGGAGAATTTAGAAAAATAAAACCTCTTGTTATCCCTAAAGTTGATCCCTGACTGCTAGGGTCAAGCTTAAGGAAATATTAGATAGTATATATCAGACATCTACACAGTAATTGTATCAGTTTTGATGGCAGATGAGTATATGATAAAGATCAAGCAACTCAATAATCAAGTAGCAGGTAGTACATTGGTTTCAGTACTTAAACAAGGACAGAGAATGACTGTGAGAATGAATTTATGAATGTAAAAACTCAGGTTCCATTTTAGGATAGTGGCATAGTTATATATTAATCAAAAGAATCACAACATGAAATTGAGACCATGCATAGACAGAATATTGACAGCATATACTTCATAAATTATAATAGGAAAAGGGCTCAAAGATCATAATCCATTGCAAAAACCAGTCACCTCTGATCAACATGAAAATAAAGACCACATACATGCCTGTAAATATTTGTATCAAACTATACTGACCCCTGCCTCAGCCCTCTCGGCTGGAACTCTACCTCCTCGTTACATTGCAAATGTGAGCATTTATAAAAATAAAAACTCCCAAGTGTTACAAACTTTTAGGAAAACAATCTCAGATTGATCTTTTGAAATCCTGTGAATGCTAAATGCTCAGTGCCTACTTCCTTTAGATATGGATCGATCCCTTTAAATCTGTATGTGCTCTGCCACTTGTTTCTTCAATTGATACTCAGCTGCCATCAAATCTAGCATCGATCATCCAGTTGCTATTTGAACTTCTCCAACGTTATTTGAAAATGATCTGTGTCTTTCAGACCTAGAATTGATGTTTATTTGCTGCTAAAATTATGAGACTCATTGTGATCTTCTTCTTCGAAAAATGTATGAGAATATGAAACTGTCAACTTGAAATTTGGAACTGGTTATTTGATAGTTGATTCTATGCTGGAAATGCTCAACTTGAACTTTCGATTGCTGATCTTTTGCCCAGAAATCTGGAACTGCTCAAATCTTCTACCTGAAAACGCCCTGTCACCTGTCATAAAATATTTAAATGCAAATCTGTTGCTTGATGTGTTGGCCTGAAAACACTGGATAAATCCTTCAAATGTGGAACAACCCTTTATCTATTGATCTTGTGCTTGGAAATCCTGACAGTGTTTTAATTAAATGATGATACTCTGCGAATTTACAAACCTCCAGCACCTATCACCTAAGATTTTATGTGCTGTTGATTGGCACTTTAACCAGTTTCTTCAACACTTTTAACACTTGTTTCTATCCTTTCTCCAATGCTTGGATAAAAATTAAAAACAGGCATTTCTTGATGCTTAATTTCGCATGCATATGGAGATATCCCACATGCTGAAAGGTAAATTAATATTTAGCTTTATAATGAAATCTATTTTCATACCAAGCCAACGTGTATTGCATGGTGTTACCCGTGGACTCTTGGAACTTGTCTGGTTGGGATTGAAAGAAGTGGTGGCTAGGCTTTTAAGTGGATGAGCTTTCTTGTTTGATTCAAAGTCAAAACCTTTTACAAAATAAAACAATTCCACAATTTTTTCAATGGAAACTTGGCTTGGGTAATGACATAAAGTTTGGACATAAAACTAACACGTAACATGTTAAGGAATAATGAGTAGGTAAAACTTGGATAAAATAATAATTTTATTTTTCATAAAAATTATTAAATAATAACTCTACTTTTTACAATAAAATTATTATTTACTAATTTTATTTATTTTGTAAATAAAATTATTATTCACTAATTTTATTTATTTTTTAAATAAAATTATTATTTTAGGAAGAAGAACTAAATAGGTCAAGAATTCATGGAATCAAACCTTAATAGCAGGAATTTTGAAAAATTTGATAGAATTTTGGAATATGAGGTAAGTTTGACGAAGATCAAGGTCCTTCTTTAGATATGCACTGCCGGAATCAAAAAAATTTGATGAGACAAATCTGGTGACAACATCTTGCCTTATATGGGGATGGCATGCTTCCTGTGAGCTGCCAATAACTTGCAGATCTGTGCCTCATCCATTGGAATATACAGTCAACTCTTCAATCAACCTATGAAAACTTCTGAAATTTGTCACCACTTATTCAAACCAAAATAATTGATAAGCATGTTAAAAATATGATCACACTGTAAAAACTGCAAAAAATAAATGCTCATGAACGAGCTTATTTATCCACACATCTACTCTAATCTTGCTGAGATTACGCTGATCATGTGTAACTCCATTTCCAATGAAACCAGATTAAGAACTGACTTAGCAATTGAAATCCTGGAACATGCTTCAGTAAGATAAAGATTGCAAAACTTATATGCAACTCATCATGCATCTGAAATCCATATTTACAGCTGAACAAAAATGAATGGTTGGAGTTGATAAAAACCTTGAGATAAGTAGCTACTGGATCATAAAAATAATTAAAAACCATGTTTTGATCAGATATGCTTGTTTCTTCTTGAAGATACGCAAGTTGCCTCTGGATAAACTCTGACCTCACTATCTCCATAAAACCATCTTCTTCACAATCATTTGAAAACCACTTTCTAGTTTCTAAGATATGCAGATTTAATTCTTCATTCAAAGCCATGCACATATCTTAAAAAATGCTTGAAACAATAGCAGTAATACTAACATCTTGAGAAATCTTTTCTGTCTCAAATGCTTTTAAAATCTTCTTCAAAAAATCAATTTTATCTTCTTCACTATAAATGTTATTAGAATCCAAAAAAGAAGACAAATCTTTGTCCCATTCATCAACAAAAGACACCTCCTACCTTTGACGGCGAAGTCAAAAATGGAGAAGAAGTTGAGGCTTTGCTTTCTGGAATGAAGAAATACTTTACTATTTACAATTACTCCAACTCAATGAAAGGAAAACTAACCATCTTCAATCTAGTCAGAAAGGCTGAGATTTGTTGGCAATATTTAAAAAGAGAAAAAATGATTAATGATAGAAAAGTAAGTTGGAACTGGTTTAAAAAGGAATTTAAAAAAGAATACCTCTCGAAATATTACTATGAAGGGAAAGCTAAGGAATTTTATGAACTAAGACTAGGATCCATGTCTATGCATGATTTATGCGCTAAATTTTTATCCTTGTTAAGATATGTGACTTACCTAAACAAAGAAAAACCAAAAATTTAGAGATACCTAGGTTGCTGACCTAACTATTATAAGGACAAATTAAAGTTTGATGAACCAAAAACCTTGTATGAAGCAATGGGGAAGGACAAATTAACATATGATCAATCTAAGAGTAAGAATGAAAACCCTTATAACTTCAAGAAAAGAGATGGAAGTAATTTTAAGAGAAGAGATTTTAAACCTTTTAACAAACATAAAGGTTTTCATAAAAATACTTTTAAAGATAGACAACAAACAATAAGGACTGAATATAAACAGCCCATGAGAACTGCTGAGTATAAAGATAATCTCTTTAATAAAAAGAAAGAAGAAGTAAAAAGAGAACCCTTGCAGTGTTGGGGATGTGGGGAGAGTCATTTATATCGAGATTGTCCTCATAAAAAGGATAATCGAAATATTCACACAGTCGGAGAAGCAACCATTATGGGATAGGTTGCTCAGAACATACCACAGATTAGTCAACATTTTCTTTCAATGCAGGCTATCCATCAACATTTTCTTTCAAGAATCGTTGATACATCTAAACCTACAGTAAAATAAATACTCATTGTACCTTAACTTTGCATGACAAGCAAAACTATCTAGATACGATTTCCCTATCTAGACATTTTCAACATTTCAAATCTTATCAACAACAAAGAAATTGAATGGACAAACTAAAAGATTCACAAGATAGGACCCACGCAAACCTTCTTGAGGTAAAATGAGGTCAACCTCAGTTCTTCTGTGCATTAATTTAAAAGGGATAATTAAAACATAGGTCAAGGTATCGAATCCCCCAACCAACACATAAAAAATTTAGAACCATTGAAGTCACCAGATACGCATCATGGAAACTAAATCATAAATTCTCAGGCAAAAAACTAAAAAAGCATATATTTCCATCAAGGGTTTACATTATCATCTTATTAGATTTAAAACTCAAGTCTAGACGACAGCCCACATTTTAGACAGGGATCAATGCATTACCTAAACACCACAATTTTATTTAACACAGTCTTCCATTCAAATAAGAGCAACCTACAGAGAGTTCTTCATGCCAAAACAAAGACATGGAGCTTCTATACATTTGAAACTACCAAGGCATTCAAGATCTACCTATCTTCCAGAGGCACAATAAAACCCTACGCCTAAAGAAATTTTAAAACAAGACTGACAGATGTGCCCACAACTTCAAAAGGGAGCTTCTACTAGAAAACAAATAACATTTACATACTCACTAGAAAAACGTAGGCAAGCAATCCATATGCAGCATTTTACACAACACCCCACATTACACACTGTGGATATTAATGTTTCCATTCAAGAAGCTTTGAAAAGCTATTATAGAGCTTCGTTTTCAACTACGGATGCATGGAAGAAACCCTCAAGGGTTATCCCATCTTCAAACAAAAACTAAATACATCATAAACATTGATCAGGATTGAAACCCCATTGTTTTCCAAATCATTTTTCTTATGAAAGGGATCATCTTCTTTCCAGCTATTGTTCAAGCCAAAGGCGACCCAAAAGGAACTCGAAATAAATTATAGTAAGCCCAAAGGGCACCACGAAGTTCCGAACTCAAAGCTATAGCACTCTCAACCATAGTTGCGATAGGAAGGAGTGAATGTTGGGAGAACCTGGACTTACCAGTCTATGCCCAACACCAAGCTTCGGTCACTTGTTAGCATCCAACGCTATGAGTACCAACCTTACAACCTGCCAACGAAACCATACAAAAACCACAAGTTAAACCCTCAGACAAATTATTACATACAGAATAAAAAGGGAAGATATTTAAAGTGATGGGTATAAGTTACCTAGCAACAAATCGTATTACTCTTCACCTCCTTACATAGCAAACAATGAAGTGCATTGACCATGAGCATAGCTCAGGTCAAAGCACTGCCAAACCAGATGTAGAGAGGAACTACTCTCAATCAAGAGAACCACGAAAATGACAATGCATAGATGTGAAGGCCAAGGTAGAAACCCTTTCTCTTTCCATCTGGCCACCAGTCCACGTGATTTTTCATTGCAACATTTAAAACTTCAACCACATCCTTTATTATTTCAATAGTTACCCCCATGCTATAGTTAAGGTCGTAAAGGCATAAATGCCATTGTTTATGACATGAACTATTCCAAGAGTTAGTCCCTGACCCTTTTTAGAACATAACATTAGACCTTGCTAGGATTTTGATGTAGGTAGATTAGGGAGGAGCCATCATATTTATGCATGCAAAACAAGTTACAAATAGTGCATTAGCTAGTTTGCTACGTAAGTCAGGGTAGTTCCAATATTCACCCCTTACCTCTCGGCAGCTCCGCCGGTGGTATGAATATCAACATCAAGACCCCATAAGCACTCACCCTCTTCTCAAAAGGTCCATCAGGCTTGGATTAGGGATATAAACTAGTTTAAAACATTTAGATGGAACAAACATACATCTAAATCTATAAAGGTGAAGTACTTAAAGAGAAAACCTTAAAGCATTAAGTTTTCCAAGACTGAACTATGCACATCACTCTACCATACTTCATTGCTTCTGCAGAACACATAAATGGTGAAAACAACCCTCTTTAAACATAGTTCTCATTGCATCAAACAATTACTTACTTAACTTCCTAGTACTAAAGTTAATTTGCATTACATTATCTATTTAGGCAATGTGAATAGTGAGATGATTTTTTTTTTAATTTTTACTGTTTTTAGGGACATTACCTGAACAAAGAAAAAAAAAAATTTAGAGATACCTAGGTTGCTTACCTAACTATTATAGGGACAAATTGGAGTTTGATGAACCACAAACCTTGTATGAAGCAATGGGGAAGGACAACTTAACATATGATCAATCTAAGAGTAAGAATGAAAACCCTTATAACTTCAAGAAAAGAGATGGAAGTAATTTTAAGAGAAGAGATTTTAAACCTTTTAATAAGCATAAAGGTTTTCATAAAAATACTTTTAAAGATAGACAACAAACAATAAGGACTGAATATAAACAACCCATGAGAACTGTTGAGCATAAAGATAATCTCTTTAATAAAAAGAAAGAAGAATTAAAAAGAGAACCCTTGCAGTGTTGGAGATATGGGGAGAGTTATTTATATCGAGATTGTCCTCATAAAAAGGATAATCGAAATATTAATACATTCTGAGAGGCAACCACTATGGGAGAGGTTGCTCAGAACATACCACAGATTAGTGCTGCTTTGGACAATCATCAAGCATGTTATCAACCTTCCATGATCGAGGTAGATGGTAATATCTTTGGAAAACCTATTTCTATATTAATTGATTCTGAATCTACTTTGAGTTATATTTCTCCTAAGTTAGTAGATTTACGTAAAATAGAAAAATATGATTTCGAAAAGTCGTGGTTAGTACAATTAGCCATAGTTACGAAAAAAAGTAACCAACTTTATTTCTAGTTGTGAAGTTCATATGCAAAATTTGATTACAAAGTTATATTTGAATATATTTTTCCGTTCGTATCTTATGATATATTAATTGGCATGGATTGGATAGAAAAACATAGAGTTGTGTTAAATTGCTTCAAGAAATATTTTAATTGTATTGATGAAAATGGTAAAAGTAAAATGGTTAGAGGGATTCCAAAAAATGTGCTTACTAGAAAAATATCTGCTTTGCAATTAAAAAAGTGTGTAGGTTTTTTATTGTACACATCACTGAAACTAATGATGATAAAACAAAACATATTTTAGAGGATTCTCCTCTTTTAAATGAATTTAAAGATGTCTTTCCAAAAGAGATACCTGAACTACCTCCGAAGTGAGATATTGATTTTACCATTGAGTTGGCACTAGGAGTGGTACCTTCCTCAAAGGATCCTTATCAAATGAACACACCTGAGCTGGTGCAATTAAAATACAATTGCAAGAATTAATGGATATAGAGTATATAAGACTGAGTGTGTCTCCATGGGGAGCACCCATCTTGTTTGTGTCACGTCCCCTCCCATCTATCCAATGAAAGGAAGGGAACATGGCACTAAAATTTGGGCTTTACACAAAACTTATCCCCATTCATCATGAATAAAACAAAATGGAATTTACAATACAATGCATATGTGTGTAGATACAATTCAAGCAAATATGCACAGTGGAATAAAACATCATCCACACACCTTTCACAAGCATCTATCATATCAAGAACAGTCATCCATCAATTAAAACAGTGCAGAAGTAAATACAAATAAGAGGATATACTTATCTCACTGTAAGACTGTCGCATGCAACTAGCTATGTCGCTGCAATGTTCCTCCCAACCATAGGTCTCTACTCAGCCTTTCTTATTTCAGCACTTAGAGACCACCACTAAGCTGGCCATGATATCTACAGGGAAATTGGGTCTCTCAAGCTTATCTCAACCAAAGCAAGAGATACCCATCTCAACCCCAGCATTCTCTTACACACAAAACTTAGATATGGGCCTGGAAACACATTTTCAACAATGGGACTTAGAAACTAGATGGACATGGGTTTTCCCCAAATCGTGGGCACACCAAAAATGGATTTATGAGAGGGAAAATCGACCATAGGGAAGAAAACGATTTCTCCCACATATATACAAGCAATTAGTGGGCCAAAACAAACTCTATGGTCCCCAAATCGATTTCCCTTCCTTTCCCACGGGTCTGCAACATAAAAATGCCATTCCCAGTTAGGAAAATGAAGGAAAACACAACAAAACCATGGAGGAAAACGCCTAGGTAGCTCCAAACGCATGAGAGAGAAAAACAGATGGGTGAATAATGGATTGGTAAGCAATTCATGGCTCTTTTCTTGCCCAAGAAGCCAAACATGATTTTCCATGAAGGGTGGCTTTCCCATACCCGAATTTGGATATCCATACCTCTCCATTCCCCAATGCATTAACTACCTCAACCAACTCTCGGGAGAGTAAATGATTGGGTACAAAAGTCAACATGGGTAGTTGAAGGTTGATGGGTTCTCTCATTGACACTTGGCTTGACTTCATTGGCTCAAAGGTTTGAATATTTCCCTCCCAATTCCTTGTAAACATCATGTCCCCATCTCTTGTTGCATTGCATAGCTAGTTGTGGGCATTTATATTAAAATGCATATTTACAATTTCCATGGCTCACTAGCACATGGGTAGCATAATATCAAATACTTGCCTCTTCAAGGTCGAGCGTTCACTAGCGGGGCCTTGGCCTTGAGCTCCACACTAGGAATCATACATAATATGCATACAATATTTACATTATAGCCCAAAATATTATGAGGGTCAAAATGGGGACATGACAGTTTGTTAAAAAGAAATATGGCACGCTAAGTCTTTGCATTGATTACAAATAATTAAATAAAATGACAATTAAGAATAGATACCCTCTCCCTCGTATTGATGCCATGTTTGATCAAGTATGGGGAGCATCAGTATTCTCTAAAATTGAGTTAAGGTTTGGATACCATCAAGTAAGAATTAAGGATGAGGATGTTCATAAAACAACATTTAGAACAAGGTACAGGCATTACGAGTTCTTGGTTGTATCATTTGGCTTTACCAATGTTCCGGCCATGTTCATGTGTTTGATGAATAACATCCTCCATAAATACTTAGACAAGTTTTTAATAGTATTTATTGATGACATCTTAACATATTGTAAAAATGAATAAGAACATAAAGAACACCTAAAGTTAGTCTTAAAAACCCTAAGAGAACATAAATTATATGCAAAGTTTAGTAAATGCAATTTCTTTCAAGATACAATTCAATACCTAGTTCATGTAATATCTAGGGAAGTCATCTCTGTAGACCGAGATAAAATCAAGGAAATCATTGATTGGCCAGTCCCAAGGGACGTAACTGGGATTCAATCCTTTATGGGGATCATAGGTTACTACCGTAGGCTCATTGAGGGGTTCTCCAAGATCGCTTACCCGATAAATTCCCTCCAAAAGAAAGGAACTAAATTCACATGGTATAATAAATGTCAAGAAATATTTGAAAAACTTAAACACTTATTGACCACCCCTTCTATTCTAAGAATAGTCAATCTGTGCAAGGGCGTCGCTATATGTATGGATTATTATTTAAAAGGGTTAGGTGGCGTGCGATTTCAAGAGGATTATGTGATGAGTTATGAGTCCAGGAAACTTAAACAACATGAATGTAACTATGCAAATCATGACTTGAAACTAGCTGCCATAATACATGCATTAAGGATGTGGAGACACTACTTAATATGAAGAAACTTCACTTTAATTTCGGATAATATAAGCTTAAAGTACTTATTTTATCAAAAAAGTTTAAATGCTCGTAAAGCAAGGTGGTTAGCCTTCTTGAGTGAGTATGATTTTGAAATTAAAAACATTAAAGGACAAGACAACAAGGTGGCAGATTCCTTGAGTAGGAATGCCATTCCACTTTGTTGGACTTCTTTTAGTAGTTATCAGACAATCTTGAAGATTTGATACTAGATGCAGCTAAAAATGATGAAGAATACCTAAGAATTAAAGAGCAATTAAAAAATGATGTTAATGGAAATGAATCTTGAGCTTACTCCATAAGCTCGGAAGATTTATTAGTCTATACAAATAGGTTATACATACCTAATTCAGAAGAAGTTAAACAATTAATCAGGAATGAATATATGTATAAGAAACCATATTCTGAACACCTGGGATACCAATAAATGATTAAAAACTAAGAAAAAGTTATTATTGGCCTAACATGAAGAACAATGCTGCAAATTACCAATCTAGATGCATTGAATGTCAACAAGTAAAAACAGGACATCAACATCATGTCGGGTTACTTCAACCCTTACTCAATCTGGAATGGAAGTGGGAGATAATAAGTATGGATTTTATAACATGATTATCTAAAACAAATAAACAACATGACTCAATAATGGTAGTTGTTGATAAGTTAAGTAAAGATGCACACTTCATACTTGTAAAATCCAATTTTAAAGCCATTAACATAACTGATATTTTTATGAAAGAAATATTCCATTTGCATGGTATTTTGAAAGTCATGATTTCTGACATAGATGCAAAATTTACAAGTAACTTTTGAAAATCCTTGTTTAAAGGTCTAGATACACAACCGAATTTCAATATTGCTTATCATCCTCAAAAGGATGGGAAAAATGAAAGAACTAGTCAAGTGTTAGAAGATACGTTGTGAATGTATGTGATGGATAAACCGGGTAAATGGGAAGAGTATTTGCATTTGGTAGAATTTGCTTATAATAATGGGTATCAAGCTTCATTAAAAACGATTCCATTTGAATTCTTGTATGGTCGAAAATGCCACACTCCTGTGTCTTGGGATAGCCCTGCTGACACAATTGTTCTAGGAGCTGACATGTTAAAGGAGATGGAACAGATGGTGAAAGAGGTACAACAAAAAATAAAAGCTTTTCAGGATCGACAGAAGAGTTATGAATATTTAAAAAATAAATCCAAGATATTTCAAGATTGGTGATCATGTATATCTAAAGTTACAGTAAAAATAGAGTGACTTGAACTTGGGAAGGTGTTCCAAGCTGGAACCTAGGTATTGTGGACCTTTCAAAGTGTTAGCTAAGATAGGGCCAATAGCCTATCAGCTTGCACTTCCTCCTAATATAAAAGCGCACACTGTATTTTATTTTTCATTATTAAATAAATATATACATGATATTACTCATGTAATTGACTAGAATGTGATTCATGTAGAACCCGAGGTCGATTTTGAGACTGAAATTTTCCGCATCCCAGACATAAAGGAACGTATGCTATGGAATCGAGCCATCGTTCAAATAAAAGTGCAATGGAAGCACTTCAACCTTGAAGAGGCAACTTGGGAAATGGGAATAAGATGCAAGAAGCATATCCCTCCATGTTCTCGAATAAGCAAGAGAGCTTGGAGTAAAGAACACCGAGGACAATGTTAAGAATAAGTGGGGAAGAAATGTGATACCCTAAAAATATTTTTAATTATTTTAGAATTATTAAATTGCGACAGCTATACTTTTATGTAAGAGTTATTTAAAACTCAAAAATGCAAAGTGCCACTTTTTTTTTTAACAGTAATAGAGAAATAAGTTGTATTTATAAAAGCTGTGTGCAGCTATTCATTACATGCATTCAAAAAGATTTATAACAGAGGAGGAAATGTCTAAAAAGATTGTAACTATGATTTCTAACAGCATGGCTTTGCAAGCTCCGAGCTTAGTCTTTCTAGAACTGTTCGAAATGGAGTTGGGATAAACCCTGATAAATTGTGTGTTGAGTATTATGCAGAAATACATTGACAAAATAGATACAAAATTTTGAAACCTGAGCCACTTTGCACAACAACTATTTTTGTTATTATTTTTAAGTAAAAAGGAAAAAAAACTACTTAGAGAGTTACGATAAATGAAGGGACACCACCATGGCACAAGAGAACAAGTGTAAGCAAGCTAGAGGTAATTAAGCCAATCAAATTCAATCTGAAACTCAACAACTAGGAAATACCTCAATAATAAGGATTTAAGGATTGAATCGAGATTTGATTGGGATGGCATAATACCTAGGAAAAACTATAAATAAGGGTGCACTGTGATAGCATGGGACGTCGTGTTGTGCACATAGGATCGAGTGGAGTGATCTCTCTTTTCATTAGTCCATCTTTGCTGGATACAAACTCTGGAAGAGAGTGCCGCGAGGAAGTATTGGTTTGCATTCTGATGCATGGTGGTGATCCAGCTAAGGGGTGGAGCTGAGCAAACGACAGAGTTGCTCTTTCCTATGGTTGGGAGGAGTTGAATTCTCCAAGTATTTATCCCTATGCCTGCGAGTATGTGTATATTCTCTTTGAAATTTCAATTTAAACTTTTATGGAGGAAGTTATTATAATAATTATGCTTGGTTCGTTAGCAAATGAGAGCGGCATAATTTTGTTTTTTTTGCTTGATGATTCCATAAAATTTATTTAGATACAGAGTAAGGTTTATGTATATATATGGCTAGGGATGATATTTCAAGTACACGATCTGTATGATCAATCCAGTAATCCATTTGGTTTGATATCATGATCGTATAAACTAAGGAGACATTATTTTTGTTTTACGCGGAAGATCTCATCTAGTTTTTAATTTTATTTATTGTTGTAGTACTTCGATTATGTTGATGAACTTCCTCTGTCTTATCTACTTTGTTTTAAAAATAAAGGAAACTGGTAGATTTCATGTGAATGATGCCTCATGCGTCCCTGCTATCGATAAAACCTTAAAATTGTTATAAATGAAGAATATATATAACCATCCCACCGATTTTACTTTCGAGGAAGTGTATGTACATGCCTGCGATTTGTTTCTGTGAGTAATAAATTGTTTTAATTTTTATTTGCTGGAGTTATACGTTGGGAAACCCATATCGTGACTCGCGCCATGAAAGGGGAGTATGTTGGGTTATCTTTGAATATGGATGATGAGTCGAGCATAGCTCATGAGATTCCTTTCTCTTCCCTGTACTCTTTTGTTTGAGTTTTTGCAATTTTTTTTTCTTTTTCTTTCATTTTACCCTCATGCAGTGAGCTCCTATCTAGAGTCTTAAACCTTATGTTTGGAACTTCTTTCTTTTTCAAACGGAATTCCCTTCCAAAATCATTTTGTGTCATGCCGAGGAAGTCGACCAAGATCTGTGTCTCTGTGGTATATTGGTTTGGAAGTATAGATTCAGAACTTTGTAATATAAAACCATAAATTCCATGCCTCCTCTTCTATATTTTTACTTTTCGTACGATTACATCCAGATCTTCCAAACCGATTGTAGTTAAGGGATTTGGGTGCATCTATTTCGTTTTAATGAGTTTCGACGTGATTTATTTTTCCCAACTGCGCATGTGCAGGATATACATGTCAGGGTTCATAAGTGACGCGATTCCTCTCGCGGTTTTAGACTCTCTAGAAATTCTCTTGATCCAATACTATGATCCTTTAACGCTAAAAGTTTCTTTACTTACCAGACTTGCCAAGTAGATCGGATTCCAGGGAAGCCTCTCTCAAGGGAGATATCGCTTAGATTCCATTCAATATGGAGATCAGTGGGCCTTTCTCCACTGGGTCTAAAATTTTGTGCCATGATTTTCCCGGATTTACTCATAAATATATAGATCTTAGATTTATGTCACCTCATTTCCTCGTTCTATCAAGTCGTATTGTTGGTAGTCGAAGTTCATAATAAATATACTCTTTAACAAAAATGTTAAAAGTATATTTCTATCTTATGATAGGTATTTTGATGTATAATCACAAACATAATGATATTTTCCTTTTATGCCGAAAATACGCTCTGTATTATATATATATATATCCTAAACTTACAATTAACAACCAGTCCATATCTTACTATGCTCAACGACAGTCCTTAATTAGAGGACAACTAATAGTTACTTAATAATTTTCGGGATGAAATTGGTCGTGTGGTTATAGTAATTATAGCATACTTTGAAATCTTGATGTTTAATTCTTGCGGAGATCCAAATAATATCTATATAAACATAAGTTGTATTGGCCCTTTGTTTAAATTAGACCAATGTATATTTATGTCAAAAACGCTCGAAGTTATTAATGTGTTAATTAATACTCAAAAGCATAATGGTAGTGGTTGTCAACAAGTGGCATATGCATCCTAGAAGATTGTTGTTGAAAATTCTCACTGAGATCCCAGTAATACTTGTATAGATATAAATTGCACCGACTCGTTGTTTATAAATAGTTATTTTTAAAATGCTAAAAATTATATTAATGTTTTTAAGTTATAAAGCATAATGATAGTGGTTGTCGACGGTTGTCATATGCATGCAATACTTCTAGACATATATTTATATATATTGTTCACGCATAGTATGCTATCCACATTAAGAATACATATATGCATGGCTATAAGTTCTTACTTGAATGGGTACAATTTACAAGTAATCATTAAATATATGAATGTGGTATGGTTACGAATAGTTATATCAATCTAACATGAGAAGATTGAGATTTAGGTTGTATATACAAAATGAGTCAAGAAGGAAAATTTAGAAGTAAATATATGTGCGAATAATTTATTTTATTTTGGTATGTTACATAATCAACGTAAAATAAAAGTATATCTCCCCTTTCGGCCAAAAAAATTACAGTGTTATAAAATGCGCATGTGTTATGTAACTATAAAACATGCATGCGTTTTGTGCGTTTTTGTTTTGGCGGGATTTACAATTTAAATTTAAATGAAACACAAGCACATTACTTAGAACTATGCCTGAACCTCCACACGAGCTAGAGTGACATCCCTATGTCTATGTGTCTACTTCGAAATTTGCTTCTGATTTACCATGTATGTATCTTGGAATGGGATATACCATGGCTAATTGAGCATTGTATCCAATTTTCTAAATGTATTTGTGTTTAGCCCCTCATTACAATATGCTACACACCATCATTTTTTATTAAATTTTAAAAGCAGATAGCATTTTTCTGCAAATTCCAAATATGTAATTTTTAAAAGGAATATGTATATTTTTCTTATGCCATGACTCCTTAACTCAAAAAATACATTGCTAGTGTTTTGTCCATAACTCTTTCGTTTCTCAACCGTTTTGCAAAAGAATTGTATGGTGCACTAAAGTACACTGACCTCTACATGCTGTTAAAAAACCGTTTCAAAATAGTTGCATTATGACCTTCAAAGGCTGCACCCACAATAGCAATATTGTTTTTGAGTTTCTATCACTTAGATAATTAAATAAAAATGATTAATTATTATTTTGTTGGAGGAAAATTAGTGGTGCACTAATACTACTTGTTCTCTATATGTCTACGAGTTTTCATCAGTTTATTCCATCATTTAACCACTCAAGGCTACACCCACAAAAACATATACCTTATAATTTGTCCAAAAAATAAAATTTGCATGTTACAAATGATCAGACTTCGGATAATTAAGAACATTTTCAATAGAAAAGAATTATATATTCGGAAACATTGTTTTTTTATTGCATCCAATGTGTCAAAAGAGACTCTCATTAGCTTGCACACACCCTTATATATTTTAATTTTTTGAATTTAAATTTATTAAAGATGTAATTGAAATTTTGAAATAAAAATTTTAAAATTTTAAAATTCTAATTTCATTTTATTTTCTTTAATATCATATTAATTTTTAGTTTGGCATAATCTTTGCTTAGATGCATAGGATTAAAGTTTGGTGTTCTTTTGAGGATACTATTTAGCTTAAAAGTGTAAAGTATGTCTTAAAGTTGTTATAAACTCATTAAAAAATCATCAACTAATCAAGAGTATAAGCTCTTTTAAAAACCATGAAGTAGTTATTAAGAGAGATTAATTTTTGGAAGTAAACCAGTTTCTATTTTATATAAAATATTTACACCTACTATAATTTTAATCTTGAATTGTTTGTATAAAACTACATTATTCAAATCACAAAGCCTAATTTAACAAAAGTGAAATTTAAAAAAATTATAAAATAAAACAAAGTTGGAAAAAAAAGTAAAATTAAAAGAAAATTTATGACAAGATCATATTTTATAAGAACAAAGTGTAGTCACCATAAATCTACTTAGTACTTCCATTTGAAGAAAAAACTAGACACACAAGTGGGATCATAACCAAAGCTACTTAGTACTTCCATTTAAAGAAAAGTTTGATAAAAAACAATTCAAAATTCATATAAGTGTGACAATCTGAAACTATATCTATACTCCTTTAATATGTAAATCTCTCTTATGTGGTCAAATCCCTAATATCTAAATTATGGTTTAATGATGACAGTGTAAAATTCTTATTTACTTAATTTATTTTATCATTTTATTGAAATGTTGTGTAAGATTTACTTCTATACACCATCTTATGGAACACACATAGTAAATATTTCAATATTCATGTATTTATGAATCAAGTATCTATATACAACATTTTCACTACCATACCTTAAAAGGCTATGAACATAACCTCCACTTTTTAAAAGAGGCTCAAGATTCCTCAAGTAAGAAATCCTAGAGGGAAAACTCAATGTGGTTCATGGCTATGTTTGACCATATATATATATATATATTACAGAAGACTTTGCTCAACACATCTATCTAGGGAATGTGGCCTAAGAACATATATCTCTACCATCACCAATGATGCCAGAAGGGAATGTTGCCTAAGCACCTATATCTCTACCATCATCAATGATAGCAAAAATATCTTGATTGCATCCAATGCACTTGTCTTATCGTTCTATTTATAAACAACATAAAAACTATTTTTGTATACTTTGCATAGAAGGTCAGTGTCCCTATTTTTTCTCTATTCTGGTATATATATATATATGCTCACATGATATACTTAGTAATATATATGTCAATGTACATAGATATTAATATGCATTATAAATTTTAAAATTAATTTTCATTTTTCTAATAGTATAAAAAATTAATTTTTTTTTTCAATAACCATGAAAATATTTTTTATACATTTATATTGAAAATGGTAAAGATGATTTTCCATATGTACGAATAATATTCTTAATAAATTTTTTTAAATAAAATAATATTTTTTATGGCTATTTGTTACTCAATAATATTGATGATAATCAATTTAGATAAATCTTTGAAATTTTATTTTTTTTAATTTGTAAAAAATTTAAATTGAAGCATAAAAAATAAAAAATCTTCAATTTATATATTATATATTTAGCTTTTAATTACATTTTTTCTAATTCTATCTAATTTTCAAAAAATTTAGAATTTTAATTTTGTTAAATTTATGTATAACACTCTTTATTTGTAGGTGGATTGATTTGATTATCAAAAAATAAAAGATAAAAGTTCATAAGTATAAAGCTTCTTATTATCAAATTAATTTTACTCTATGATAAAAAGTCTTGTTTATTAGGAAAACATTATCTAAATAATCTTTAAATTTTATGATTTATTTCTATACACAAGTATCTAAAAAAACTGTACTTTTTTAATTTATAAGGGAGTGTTCAATATTTTTTTAAAGAAAGAAAATTTCATAATATTAAATTCATAGTTTAATATTATTTATATAATGTCAAGTCCTCCATTTAAATCATCATCTTTAACAAAACCTAATTACTTATAATAATAGGTTCATAGTTAATAAGAAAAACTATTTCAAATAGTACTAAATACCTATGGTACTAGAGAGTGAACTAATTCTTAAACATTTAGAAATAAATTAAAATCATAATTAAGAAAACACATTATAAATAATAAATCATTTTATCCTAATTTCATATTTATAACTAATTTACTCAAAATTATTATTTTAACTTATATTCAAAAAATATATAAAATAAAAATTCTAACAAATATATTTTAATATTTTATTAAATTTTAATTTTAAATTTAAAAATATTGTAAAAAATAAAAATAAAGAAAATTTACCCTTCCTATCATCTTAAGTATGGAATGAAAAAAATATACAAGAAAATACAAATAAAAAGTACTCATAATACAAAATAATTAATATAGAAACAAATTTAAATATATTACTAACTTAAAATTTTAACTTTAACCAAAGATAATAAATAAATTAATTAATCATAATATTTTATTTATGTAAGAGAAATAATTTTCCTCCATAAAAGTGAAAAACAAAAACCACATTTACAATATGTTTTTTTAATTCAAATGATTTACACTTAATTCCAAATTAAAACTGAAGTTAAATTTTGAAATGACACTTAATTCCAAATTAAAACTGAAGTTAAATTTTAAAATAATGAGTACATAAATTACTAATGCTAAGAGACAATCTCTACATGTTATTTCAAAAATATATTTGACTCTGTCACACTTAGTTTGAAATTAAAATTGAAGTTAAATATTGAAACAATAAATACATAAATTAGGAGTGCACCGGCTAACACACCATCTCTCCATGTGATTTCAAAAATATATTTAACTCTTTTATATTTAATTAAAATGGAAGTTGAATTTTGAAACAATAAATACTTAAATTAAAATCGAAGTTCATACGCAAAAGTACATTAACTCTTTCTAAATTAAAATCGAAATTGATAGACAATAATTTAACTCTTTCCAAATTAAAATTGAAGTTGAATATTTTTGAAACAATAAATACATAAATTAAGAGTGCGTCGGCTAATAGACAATCTCTCGGTGTTATTTTAAAAATATCTTTGACCCATTCATTTCGTGTTTTTTGTTGTTAGTGCAGGGATAAATATCTCGTGCTTCTGTGGAGGGTAAAACCACTCTAGAACGCCAAATATGACGTGGCAGCCATGAATCGAAACCTTTACCATGTTCAGCCACGTTACTCCTGTATGCAGCAACAAGATGTGGATGGATCATTGTCCACGTCGGAATATTATATTAAACGTCTATCAAAGATAGGGGAGATTAAAAAGCATTTCAAATCCTGAGGATCAGTTGTATGATAACGGCATTTTTTTATCAAAAAGCAAATCATGAGGTTACTTTATATTTTTTGAAAAAATGATGACGGCATTTTTTTATCAAAAAGCAAATCCTGATACTTTATATTTATATTTTTTGAAAAAATGATAACGGCATTTTTTATCAAAGAGCAAATCCTGATACTTTATATTTTTTTATGAAAAAGCAAAACCTGATACTTTATATTTTCTGAAAAATCAAAACCTTGTTATTGTTGTTGGGTTTAAGCTCTGTGATTAATCAATATCGGTCCATAATTTAACAGTGGAGACTTCATTTCGTATTCGGATTCGTTTGATTTTCAAGTTATCAACTGGCGGATGAAGAAGATCAATTGATTCAAGTCACCGCACTGGATTCGGCAGCTTATTCATGTGGGTATCATGAGTTGCTGTTTATTTAGGTTTTCTTTTGGTAGATTAAATATCATTGTACTAAACCCTATTTTCTTCTTTCATGTAAATGTCAGGATGGACGGCAGATGAAAATTATAACTAGTAGGCAAGCCAATCATGGGACAGAAGAGGAGCTTCATGTAAATTACATCATAAATTGCTGTATAACATGGCATCATGGTGAGAGACGAAAATAATTCATAAATTGCTTCATAACCGAATTCATGGTTATCTTACCATGAATTGACTTTTTTCATATAATTGCGATTTAAGGATCCTCTTTTTCTGACGTTAATGATTTCGGCTCTAATTAATTTTGTGTTACAGTTGGATGCGCTATAATTTACAGTGCCTCTTAATCATCTTGTTTGAATATCACAATGCTTCTTTATCATCTTTCTTGATGGATTGCTTGTCCATTAATTATTGATGGTGGATTTTGGTTCATCTAGAGGTAATTTCATTTCATTGGGTTTTAAAACCATTTATCTGTCAACAAAAGCCTCAATTAGTGCCATTATTACGATAAATAGCGCCGAAAGTTAATTCATAATGATTCCAACTTGTTGTCTTCCGTTTATCTGTTGATTGCTGTGAATTTGATATAATGCTTTTTAATGTGAAAATATTTGTCTGGTGTTTATGGCCGAAAGGGTAGCGTCCCAGCGGGTTCAATTTGCAATGGAATGGCATCGCCGAGTTAAACCCTAATTCTTCTTGCGGCAATTTATGCTTTAAATCTGTCAAAAGAGTGCTTAACTTTCCGTTATTATTGGAACCTGTTATTAGCATTAATGGCCCTTTCTTTAATATTATCCGACCAGAAATCCTATGGGTTCGACTACGTTATAACATCATCGTTGATAAAACCTCAAGAATCAACTAAGGATTATTCATTTCTAACACTATTTTTTAGCCTCACACGTCGCGGGTTCGATTCCGCCAGTCCTCCGATTTGACTTATAAAGATTTCCCATGTAGGCCAGCAACTTTTCGTCTCTGATCTTGAAATCTTTCCATCTCTGACCATGAATTGCTTCATAACCATCAATTGCTAGAGCTGGTTATCTTTCTCACAGATATAGAACCTTAATATTTCTGACAGAGGAGAATATGATCAATTAGCAGGTGTGTGTGTTCGTGGTATAACCTCCGCGCCCCCGGAGTATACTGGTTATCTTTATCTCCGAAGGTGACATTGCTGTGAGTATACTCGTGTTTGTGTGGGTTGTGTGTATACTTTGTTTTTCTGTGTATATACTCTGTCTTGGTAGGTCTGGTAGATCCGCTCTTTGTTTGCAGGCCAGGATGACTTGACGATAGTGGAGATGAATCCCTCCTGAGGGATAGACAGGAATCCCTACGGTGAAATGTAATCAATTCACTACGTTGGATTCTGCCGGCCTATGTGATCATAAGGTCCTGCTTATTTTTTCCTTTAGTAAGTTAAATATTATTATATTCATTCTTGGGCTCCGCTCGGCTCGGCTCTGTTATCTACAGCGGACTGACTTTTCTTTCTTATAATGTTTGTAGGATTCTTGGTAGGTTTTCAAGGCCCTTGAGGTGGGCCACGAGCTGATGGCGGTGAACAGAAAGCGAGAAAGGGCATTTCACTTGGATGCTGAGAAGGAGCTTCAAATTCCATCTCTCGACCGTATATTTCTATGCACGCGCTATTTGTGAGTTGGGTTGTGTGTTATATACTTTGTTTTTCTTTGTTTTAAATCTTTTTTCAGGGTGGTGGAGGTCAAGAAGGATCGAACCTGCGACGTGAGTTCCAAGACCCTGATTTCTCACCGTATTTGACAAATCACCTTGTGACAAGGGGCCATTAAATTCCACCTCTCGTTCTGAGTATACATCCATGCTAATGTTAATTGTCTCATGCAGGTGGCCTCGAATGGCTTGAAGGAGGCAGAGGCAGAGCCTGATATTCAAGATTTCCTCGATGTGCTGCTCTACATGGCTGAGACTGACACGAATATTCCATTTAAAATCTTTTAATGCAATGGGATCAGAGGGTTAGCGTGTCGTGAGGTTACTACATATTTTTTTAAAACCCTTGTTATTGGTTGTCCAGCATAAAATTATATAAGAAATTGTTTGCATTATTGAATGCAATGTGGTGGGTTCGATTCTGATTGTTAACAAATTGTTTGCATTATTGAATGCAGTGTGCTGGGTTCGATTCTGATTGTTGGAGGGCTATATGCGGTGGGAGATGGGAAAGATTTTGAAGATACCACCAGCAATTCAAAGAGCTGCAACAGGAAGGAATTATCAGGTCAGTCTCTCTATGCTATATCCAATAGCAAGGATTTGATAATTTAACACCCATCACAGGAAATTCAAACAAAACTTATCACTGAATTTTAATTTTATTTTGGATATGGTACTTTCTGAAATGATTTTAGGATAATCTCTCTTTGTTCATGTTTTTATTTTTTTGGCTATTTTCTAATACAACTATAGTTGTGGTATCTTATCATAGTTCCAATAAATTTAGGATTTATCTTATCATAGTTGTGGTAATCTTAAGGTTTATTTTCTAATACAGTCATAGTTACAGTAATCTTAGGGTTTATTTTATCAGAGTTACCCTAGTCTTAGGGTTTATCTTATAATAATGATTTATCTTATCATAGTTGTGGTAATCTTAGGGTTTATTTTCTAATACAGTCATAGTTACAGTAATCTTAGGGTTTATTCTATCAGAGTTACCCTAGTCTTAGGGTTTATCTTATAATAATTGTAATAATTTTAGTGATTTGTGGCTTCGTGAATAGCGCTCTGTATAATGATATGGTGCATTCCACAAAAGGGACACTGTTAATAAATATATATATTATTTTTATTAGATTTATAATTATAGATTTTTGTGAAAGAAAAATTATCACTACATATTTTAGTTGTAATTAATATATATTTTAGTTGTAATTAATAGTCATATATGTTAGTTTGAATTTTCTCCTTGTGACACATTCATGTGGCTACTGTAATATTGGTGGTGTAGTTCATGTGCATGCGTTGCCTCCCTGTGTTATTCCTTGCATCTACGTTGTCCTCCTTTCCTTCGATATCATAGTTGCTTGTGCAATCAATCAATGCTACATATCCCATTTGCATTGGATAACCCTGGGGTGTATCTCAACAAACAACTCCTTTTCCAATCACCTTTATCACTTATTCGGAATCACCTATGGAACAATTTAATAATATAGAAAATAGCATTAAATTATTTTCTCCACATGGCACGTTTTTTATTTGTCATAAGATGTCATCTTGGGCTAACCCACACTTTACCACCTCTAATCCTTAAAGCAGTATTGGGTCAAAAATGATTTTTTTTTAAATAACTACCCTTGCGATCCAAAATGAATATAAGGCTGCCTCGTAAAAGGGGTAGTTTCAGCACTTCAAATCGACATCATAGAATTAACGTTCTATTATGTGCACGACCTGAGATGAATATGAGGTGTACTAGATCTAGTGAGACAATAACCCTTTGATATGGGCATGATGCGACTTATCCATGATGACACTTTAAGATATAACCCGCACACTTTATCATCTCGAATTGGATTTGGGTGGTTGATTAAACTCAAATTTGACCTTAAAACCTAGCAGTAAATCACTCTTTTATATCTTAAGGGTTAGGGAAGGTAGCTCTGTAATCAATTTGGTTTTGTCAGATTGAGTGAAAAAATTAAATGTTGGTAAAATTTCTTGGGCTTTCATTAGGCCCAATCTCTATGATAAAATTAAATGTTGGTAAAATTTCTTGGGTTTTCATTAGGCCCAATCTCTATGATATTTTATGTCTTAGACATTACCTCAACGTCAATCCTAAACCATGCCTCCAAGAGCCAAGCTTGTGTATAACCGATCCCAAGCATAGCCATGGGATTCCCAAAATCATTCAGATATCATAATGGAGAAGAAGAGTAGCCTTCATGAATTGATATTGTGAATCCAATAAATATAGTGACCTAACCCCTCTTAATACACTTGACCTAACCCCTGTGTAGGTTCGCTTTCCTTATCCATCGTTTTAATTTTCAATGGCATACTCATATAAAGTTATGGAGATCTTATAATATCATTCAATGAATCTTGGGAAGGCACGCAGATCAATATTTCTATAATCTGATTAGAGAAGGATTTGTAGGTAGCATACACAAATAGATAGGCTAGTGCACTTGAGGTGCACGTTAAATGTGGCGACCCACTAATACGAAGAGTGTGGCATATGGCTTGTGCAGCTGAGCTGCCCATTAAATATAGCCACCCGCTCATACTAATAGTGAGTTCTTTATAATAATCGTTTTTGGAAAAACGAAAGATAGGTAATATTTTTATCTTATATTGATATTCTTTTTGAATTTGTGTTGGCTAAAAAAAATATAATTTGCTATACAAGACAAATATATAAAAAGGTTTTTCTATTTTGCAGATTACTAGCGATCAATCTCTTCATCAGATTAGACACACGTCTTTACATCCATCTCTTCCTAAGCTTAGACATAAGTCTTTACAGAAGGAGACATATAGTCTCTCAAAACGCACTCAAAGGTGGCCTTAAGATACTATAGTCTCTCAAAACGCACTCAAAGGTGGCCCTAAGATACTGAGAGATCCTTCATAGATTTTGATAAAATCCTTGAATTCTTCCAAGAAAAGAATGTCCTGATTCAAAATGGCCACATGGAGAGTAATATAGCTGTTTAGCCATGGAGAGTAATATAGTTGTTTAGCCATGGGATTCCCAAGCATAGCCATTAGATTCCCAAAATCATTCAGATATCATAATGGAGAAGAAGAGTAGCCTTCAGAAATTGATATTGTGAATCTAATAAATATATGGAGAAGAAGAGTAGCCTGTTCAAAAGGGTTAATATGAAAATCCCCTGATTAATACACTTGACCTAACCCCGGTGTAGGTTCGCTTTCGTTATCCATCGTTTTAATTTTCAATGGCATAGTCAAATAAAGTTATGTTTTAAAAGTCTTAATTGGGATATTCTATGGAGATCTTATAATATCATTCAATGAATCTTGGCCAGTCGCCATTAGAATCAGATATCACATTAACGATAGCATGACTGGGTGGCTTTCGTTTCGAGTTTGTAGACAAATTTTAATGATTCTCTAAAAATGTTGGGGCAATAGATCTTAATGGATGTTGATTGCAACAGTATGGAGGATCATAAGTCTTCCAAGAAACTACGATCGTATGCAAGAGAAAATAATGCTAATGTTAATCGTCTCATGCAGGTGGCCTCGGATGGCTTGAAGGAGGAAGAGGCAGAGCCTGATATTCAAGGTTTCGTGGATGTGCTGCTCCACATGGGTGAGACTGGCACGAATATTCCATTTAAAATCTTTTAATGCAATGGGATCACAGGGTTACCGTGTCGTGAGGTTACTTCATATTTATTGAAAACCCTTGTTATTGGCTGTCCAAGTTGCTGGATGTCCAGCATAAAATTATATAAGAAATTGTTTGCATTATTGTATGCAGTGTGCTGGGTTCGATTCTGATTGTTAGAGGGCTATATGCGGCGGGAGATGGGAAAGATTTTGAAGATACTAAGGAGGGATTCAGATAAGAGCTGCAACAGGCAGGAATTATCAGGTCAGTCTCTGTATGCAATATCCAATTCAACACGCATCACAGGAAATTTAAAGAAAACTTATCACTACATTTTGATTTTATTTTGTATATGGCACGTTCAGCAATGATTTCAGGATAATCTCTTTGTTCATGTTTTTATTTTCTTGTTTTTTTAATACAATCATAGTTGTGCTATCTTATCATAATCTTATCATAGTTGCAGTAATCTTAGGGTTTATCTTATCATAGTTGTGGTAATCTTAGGGTTTATTTTCTAATAAATTTGTAATTGCAGTAATTTTAGGGTTTATCTTATCAGAGTTGCCTTTGTCTTAAGGGTTATCTTATAATAGTTGTAATAAGTTTAGTAATTTGTAGCCTCTTGAATACCTCTCGGTATAATGACATGGTGCATTCCACAAAAAGGGACCTCTTAATAAGTATATATTATTTTAAATAGATTTATAATTATAGAATTTTTTAAAAGAAAATTATCACTACATCTTTTAGTTGTAATTAATAGTACTATATCTTAGTTTTAATAGATTTCGGCTTTTAGAATTTTTCTTTCTAGTTGTAATTAATAGTACTATATCTTAGTCTTAATAGATTTCGGCTTTCAGTCCTAGAGAAATGTCTGGAAAACTGCTAAGTAAATCCAGAGACTTTATAGTGAATCCAATAAATATAGTGACTTTATTTGAAAATCCCGGGATTAATACACTTGACCTAACCCCGGTGTAGGTTCGCTTTCCTTATCCATCGTTTTAATTTTCAATGGCATAGTCAAATAAAGTTATGTTTCCGCTGGTTTAAATGTCTTAATTGGGATAGTCTATGGAGATTTTATAATATCCTTCAACGAATCTTGGCCTGTCGCCATTAGAATCAGATATTACATTAACGATAGTTAAACAGAAATTTCGAGTTTGTAGACATTGTTAGTGTGAACAAATTTTAATGACTACGGATTCTTTCAGGTCCAAATCCCCATATCCCACTACCAATCATATCGATCAAAATTAGATTTCAAAAGTTCTAAAATAGGTGGCTTTGAAAGTTCTAAATAGTGCTAAAATAGGTGGCTTTGAAAGTTCGCATTTTTTTTTCCAACAAAATTACACGTAAATGCCCAGCCATTTATGTTTTGGAAGTGGTAAAGGAAATGTGATCATAATGATTAAAGAGACCAAGCGATTTAGTATTTACTTTAGGCTTCGGCCGCCTGGGGATCATATGTTTATTTCTTCTTCCCAATTTTGTTTGTCAAACTTTTACAGGTACATACTGTGTTAATTTGATTTCCAGTACAGATGTTTATTAGAAGAGTGGTCCTTTTTAGTTTCAGTTCTACATTTTAGTTATGTGTCTTAATTTCAATTCTGAGTTTTAAGTTTTGCATTTTAATTTTGGTTCTATGTTTTGATTCTGCGATTTTGTTATGCATGGTAGTTCAGAATATAATTTAGTTTAGATTTGATAATCAAGACGCATTCCTCGTTCATCACCCATTGCAACTTTCAATTCACCCTAACTCCGTTTCATTCTTTTAAGAACCGTGTAGTCCTTTGATAATGTTGTTGACTCGACGTTCTACGATGCAACGTTTTCTTTTAAGGTAATAGTTCCAAATTCTTGATGTTTTCACGGAAGCAAAAGCATAGGTATAAGATCCAATTCGTAATAGATAATCTTTTATGATAATTAATGTTGGCATGTTAACTTTTCATTGATAATTTTTTTATGATTAAAGTTGGCATGATTAAAATGTTTTCATTTATACATGGTTAACATTGATATTTACCTTTATTATAAAATTCTGTAATTCATTGGATTTTACATGATCACCTTGAATTCTATATATATATATTGAATTATTAAACTAAGTAACCTTTTGGGGAAGCGTTTCACATTATGGATTAAAGTGTTAGTTTGTAAATACTAAATAGATTTTAGTTCCGACCAAGCGATTTAGTTTGTGATCATAATGATTAACTGTTAGTTTGTGACCATTATGATTAATGTGATCATAATGATCGAAGTGCGATAATAACGATAAGCGTAGTTCCCATAGACATCGAGGGTTTTAGTTTAAAGCGAAGGCGATTAAAGAGTCAAAGTTGTCATCGTCAATTCCAATTGACATGTGACCGACGCCATATCTCTTCCACGTGCGAATCACGACTCTCTTTATGGGAGGGGAGAGAGAATTTCAAATATTTGTATCACCTATGATGAAATAGTTGCGCGAGCACTTTGTTTCTTTTATATCTATGAGAGACAGACCCACTTTAATGACTATGGATTCTTTCAGGTCCAAATCCCCATATCCCACTACCAATCCTATCTACCAAAATTAGATTTCAAAATTTGAAGTTAAATGGATGATCTACCATATCCCACTTTCTTTCTTTTATATCTATGAGAGACACACCAACCTTCAACATAATTCTGAAGCTGCATGGCTTCACCATGGATTGACATTATGATTTATTGGACTAACGCCCTTAATTCTGCAGAGTGTCACAATGGCAGTTTTTACTTTTGACCAAATTTGCTTGTCTAGCAAGCCTCCAAATTTGCAATTAGAAGTAAGATGACGCAATTTCTCTTGGTACAGTGTCCAATCTTAACTATTCATCGGTACAGATGTTAACAAAGTTTGCGATTAGAAGTAAGCTGACGCAATTTCTCTCTGACAAGAGCTCAACTATTCATGGTCTGCAGTAATTAAATTAAAAATGAATACAATAAAAAAAACCAATTATGTATATGGCAAGAGCTCAACTATTCATCGATAGGGGTGTTGTTGAAATAGATCTGAACTAGCTAGACAGAGCAAGAGCTCAAATTTTTCTCTGCTAATACAGTTAAATTTGGCAAACACTAAGAGAAAATTGAAAGTAGATTCTCAAAAAATGTTGGGGCAATAGGGCTTAATGGATGTTGGATCTAACAGCCACAAAATACAATATGCAGCGGAAGCAAATAAAACAAGAAAGAAAAATAAATACACACACATGAGATATACGCAGAGATTTACGTGGTAAAACCCTCTCTTAGGGAAACATCCACGGAGCAATGGTATCGGTATCTTATTATTCAGAATCTGAAGATTTACAACAACTCACAACTCTCCAATATCTTCTCTTACGAGAATACATGAAACATATACATTTCTTACACAGTTACTAATAACTGCATATTTAGTTAGTCAGTTACATAGTTACCGTCATAGCCGGTTGTCACCCGTTTCTAACAATCTCCACCTTGACAACAATTTACCTGATACCATTGCTCATTGCTCTATTCATCACTTTTCCTACAAGCCTAGAGAAGCTAAGCACCACCATAGCTTCTCTGAAGTAACTGGCTTCGTGAACATGTCTGCACTATTCTTTTGAGTGTGGACCTTTTCAAGAACCACTCCACCTTCATCAATAACATGTCTTACAAAATGATATTTTACAGGAATATGTTTTGTCTTACTGTGATAAGCTGGATTTTTAGCCAAGTGAATAGCACTTTGACTATCACAGAAAATCTTTATAGAGTTCTGAACCTTTCCTAACTCACCCAGCAAACCTTTTAACCAGACTGCCTCTTTGCAAGCATGTGAAGCAGCTATATATTCTGCCTCTGTAGTAGATAAAGCAACAATATTCTGAAGCTTTGACATCCAACTAATAGCTCCACCTGCAAGAGTAAAAACATAACCTGAAGTAGACCTCCTCTTGTCCAAATCACCTGCAAAATCAGAATCAACATAACCACGGACTTTATCACTGCAACCATCAAAAGTGATACAATAGTCACTTGTGCCTCTAAGATACCGAAGCACCCATTTCACTGCTGCCCAATGCTCTTTTCCTGGATTTGCCATGTATCTACTGACAACACCAACTGCATGTGAAATATCTGGTCTTGTACTTATCATCGCATACATCAAACTTCCTACTGCATTAGCATATGGTACACGAGACATATACTGCTTTTCTTCATCATTTTTAGGACTCAAACCTGAGGAAGGCTTGAAATGAGAAGCTAAAGGGATACTAGAAGGTTTCACCTTATCCATACCGAATTTCTGAAGTATTTTCTCCACATACTTCTTTTGTGATAACAACAGCTTGCCATTTTTTCTGTCTCTGTGTATCTGCATGCCCAAGATCTGATTTGCTGCTCCTAGATCCTTCATATCAAACGTCCTAGCCAACTGAGCCTTTAACCTGCTGATTTCAAACATGCTCTTGCTTGCGACAAGCATATCATTAACATACAATACCAAAATAATGAACATGTCATTTTCCAACTTTTTAAAGTACACACAATGATCATACTCACTCCTGGTAAAATTCTGACTCACCATGAAAGAATCAAACTTCTTGTACCATTTCCAGGGAGACTGCCTCAGGCCATACAATGATTTTTTGAGATTGCAAACAAACCTCTTGTTGCGATTTTGAACGAACCCTTCTGGTTGTTCCATGAAAATTTCCTCATCTAAATCTCCATGTAAGAAAGTTGTTTTGACATCTAGCTGCTCTAACTCCAAATCATATAAAGCAACTAGTGCTAACAAAATTATGATAGAAACAAGTTTTACAACTGGTGAAAAAATCTCATGAAAGTCAATACCTTCTTTCTGAGAAAATCCTTCTGCAACCAGTCTCGCTTTGTACTTCGGAACAGTTTCATCCGCTCCTTTCTTCAGTTTGTACACCCATTTGCAGCCAACCACTTTCCTACTCTCTGGAAGTTCCACAATATCCCACGTTTTGTTCTTTGCCAAAGAATCCATTTCTTCTTTCATTGCACGTTTCCATTTGTCACTGTCAGACACTTCTAATGCTTCCTTATAACTGTTAGGTTCTCCTTCATTAGAAATGAAAATGAAATCATCATACCTCTTTGGAAAAGTTTTGTTCCGCGTAGATCTCCGTAGAGTTTGCTACGGTATTTCTTCTATTTTTGTCTGCTCATCTTCTTCCTGAGGAGTGTCCTCATGAATATCCTCTTCCTGTACATCCTCATGAGTCCCCCTCGCAGATGACTCAGTATCAAACTGAATTTGCTGAAACTGTGGTACATTAGCCTGTTTCAAATCATTACTTACATCTAAATTTGTCAGAGAAAGTTCATCAAATTTTACATCTCTGTTTATGATGATTTTGTGGACAGTAGGATTCCACAACCTATATCCCTTAACACCATCACCATATCCAACAAAGATCAATTTTCTTGACTTGGGATCTAGTTTGGAATGCTGATTTTTCGGAATAAGTGCATTGGCTTCACAACCAAATACTCTAAGATTAGAATAATCACATGATTGACCTGTCCATACCTCTTCTGGAATTTTGCAGTCAATTGTTGTTGATGGTGATCGATTGACCAGGTAACAAGCTGTAAGCAATGCCTCTCCCCACAATTCCTGCTGCAACTTCGCATTACTGAGCATACTCCTTGCTCTTTCAAGAAGAGTCCTGTTCATGCGTTCAACAACGTCGTTCTATTGCGGAGTGTAAACAGTGGTCTTATGCCTCTCAATCCCATCCTGCTTGCAATAATTATCAAACTCGTTCGAAGTAAATTCGGTTCCATTATCTGTTCTAAGACATTTAATGAACCTGCTAGTGCTCTTTTCAACCAAAGCTCTAAACTGCTTGAATATATCAAAAACATCAGCTTTTCTCTTCAACAAATAGATCCAAACTTTCCTCGAGTAATCATCTAAAAAACTGACGAAATATGACGATCCCCCATAAGAAATTTTTGGAGATGAACCCCAAAGATCAGAATGTATGTAGTCTAGGATACCTTTATTAGTGTGTTTTCCAAATTTAAATTTTTGTCTAGCCTGTTTACCATAAATACAGTGCTCACAAAACTTCAAATATACAGATTTTAAACTAGGAAGCAACTTTCAATCAGCAAGTACCTTCATACCACTTTCGCTGATATGACCTAACAGATGATGCCATAGACGAGTGATGTCTGCTGCTGTACCAACCGATGCTACTGTTGCGTGATCAACTTCCGTCCTCCCTTCAAGTTTATACAGGTTCCCAACTCTGTTTTCTTTCATAACAACCAAGATACCTTTCGATATATTCATAACTCCACCTTGAACTGTAAACTTGTAACCAACATCATCAAGAACTCCCATTGATATCAAGTTCTTCCTTAATTCAGGTACATGTTTCACATCTGTTAGAGTCCTAACAGTCCCATCATACATTTTAATTCTGATACTCCCTACCCCAACAATTTTACATGTAACATTATTTCCGATATAAACTACCCCGTCATCTATAGATTGGTATGACGAATACCAATTTCTATGAAGACACATGTGGTGAGATGCTCCAGAATCAATTAACCAGTCAGAATGGTATTGTGAAACAGTAGATGTAGATAATACCTCATCGATCCTACCTGAATCATTCTCGGCTACGTTCGCCTCCTTTGTAGAGTCCTCCTCCTCAGAAGCTCGCTTGCGTTTCCAGCAATCTTTCTTCAGATGTCCTGCTTTATTGCAGTACCAACACTTCAATTTACTCTTTTTGCCCTTCGACTTTGACCTTGATGTACCCTTTGAATGTTGTCCTCTTTCACTGGTTCTTCCTCTGGCCACCATTACTTCTAATGTCGAGGTTTCAAGACTAGATTTCTTTCGAGTTTCCTCAGAAAGCAAGGCTCCCACAACTTCATCGAAGGTAATAGACTCAGTAGAACTAAAACTGATAGAGGTTACAAAATGTGCCCACGACTGAGGCAGAGAGCACAACAGTAAAATCGCCTTGTCTTCAGATTTAATAATATCTTCCATACTAGTCACCTGACAAATAAGAGTATTGAACGCATTCAAGTGTTCAGAAATCTTTGTACCTTCTTTCATATGCAAGGTAAACAACTGCCGCTTCAGGAGGATTTTATTTGTCAAGGATTTAGTCATGTACAAACTTTCCAACTTTGTCCAAAGACCTGCTGCTGTAGTTTCAGACACGATGTTAAATAAAACATCGTCGACCAAGCACAGACGAATAGCACTGAGAGCTCTTTCATCCATCTCGCTCCAGTCTCCATCTGAAATATCTGCGGGTTTCTTTATTTTCCCTTCCAATGCCTTCGCCACTCCTTGCTGCACGAGCATATCCCGCATCTTGACCTTCCACAACTCGAAATTATTGCTCCCATTGAACTTCTCAATTTCAAACTTAACACTCTGCGTTTTTGCAATTTTCTCAAGAAAACTCTAGGTCAAAAAAACTTTATAAGGGAAACCCTTTTTTTTAAATAATGGAATAAAGGTTTTATAATTACAATTCCAAAAACCAAATGGAATAAAGGTTTTATTTCTTATTTTATTTGTTTTAAACAATCAAGAAATAATATATTAAACCTTATAACTCCCACCTTTAAACCTTATAACTCCCACCTTTAAACCTTATAACAAAAAAAAACTTTTAATAAACCATCCCTTATAACTCCCTTATTATACCAACCACTTAGAATATCCACGCATAACCAATATAATATGTCACCCCCTTTTTTTTTTAAATTTTTTATGTAAGCCTTATTCACGCTTTAAATAAAGAGAATATTATATATTATATGAAAAACACTTTCTTCATGGTAATGACCATTGCACGAGAAAATACCTTTTAATGGTAATACCTTTTCATGGTAATAAAGACAGTGCCACTCTTCCCGATTAACTCCGGTCACGGTAGTCTGTAAGAAATTTAATTTGAGAACTGTCCCATAAAGTGTCGTGCCCCCCTAAGCTTCAGACCCGCGGTAGTTTAATATTACCGCTCCTTTGCACAGGACTTCAACTTTTCTCCTCCAGTAACTTTTGACCCGTAAAACAAATTTAACATTCAGCTTTTTCTCGTTCTTTGTGGCTTTCTACCAGGCTCTGATACCACTTGTTGGATCTAACAGCCACAAAATACAATATGCAGCGGAAGCAAATAAAACAAGAAATAAAAATAAATACACACACATGAGATATACGCAGAGATTTACGTGGTAAAACCCTCTCTTAGGGAAACATCCACGGAGCAATGGTATCGGTATCTTATTATTCAGAATCTGAAGATTTACAACAACTCACAACTCTCCAATATCTTCTCTTACGAGAATACGAGAAGCATATACATTTCTTACACGGTTACTAATAACTGCATATTTAGTTAGTCAGTTACATAGTTACCGTCATAGCCGTTTGTCACCCGTTTCTAACAATGGATGTTCGTTTCAACAGTACGGAGGATCAAAATTCTTCCAAGAAACTATGATCATATGCAAGGGATATACAAAATTCTAAAAACATTGAGACAATCTTTTCAGCATGTTTTCTTGCTAAAAAAAAGAGATAACCATATGCCTTAAATCTGAGAGGAATCATCTCTTCAACGCATTGCTCTTGAGGGTGATCAAACCACGGGGCCTCTCCACATGATGATCCAAATCATTATTTTTACATGCTTACTTCTGTGGTAAAGGTATTTCATTTAGTTACTCTACCCTGGAGTTAGGGAGCTTCCATTCACGTGTTGCCAGGGCAGGGAAATGAGAGACAGACAAGCCTTCAACCTAATCTGCTTAACCTAATCTGCTTGTGCTTTTAATGATCTTCAAATCTGATGTTTACAGTCTTAGACTTTACTAGATGGTTGTATTTTTTTCAATGTTATTTTAGTTAATAATTTTGATTTTTTTTCTCCTTTAAGTGTTTTGAGTGTTGAAATAGTTTAAAGTTCTCATAAACAATTTGATTTACAATGTCTGTGGATGTTGAAATAGTTTAGAGTTTGTTTAGATTTTAAATTATTATCTCGATTAAGTTTAATTATTATAAATTTTTTTTCTTTCAATTTTATGCACTAGAGTCTGCATCGTGCATCCGTTTGACATTTGGAGAAGACTGAAGAACATCTCTCCATAGCAGTTCACTGGTTTTCCTACAGAAATCCACCTTGTCAATTGGGTGGCTTTATAATCCTTCGAGGTTTGAATCTTTGGGACTTTTGGTTCCGACATGACCAAATTCAAAGTCCCCCCCTTGTAATCTACAACACATAACAATTTCGTTTGGTCCTTTTTGTCCCCATATTTTGATGCTTAATATCCATATACTGAGTGAATAGAGTAGGCTGTGACTAAGAGGCCCCATTTGGTGTAGAAGCTTGTTGTGTTGCTGGTGTAGGCAACATTGCTGATGTAACATACTCAATGGTAATAGCAAGATTTCTTGATGTTGTCTTAGGCTGATGTAACATACTCAATGGTAATAGCAAGCTTTCTTGATGTTGTCTTAGGCTTGGTTGAGGCTATCTCAAGTTCAATCAATGTTTTTTTGTTGGTCTTCAATTTCTAAACCTATGTTCTTACTTCTTCCTCAATCCTATACTTCTTGTTTGATTGCTCTATTATATTTTAAATTATTATCTTGATTACAAGTCCTCAATTCTCTGAAGGACTTGAGCGAACTATAATTTCCTGCTAAATATCGTATTTTTATTATAACAATATTAGTATCATGTTTTTGCCTAGACATGTTTACGTGCAACTCTAAAGGAGGAGGAAAGTGTAGAATGGGCATGTGATAATAGCTACGACACATTTAGCATGTGACCTCTCTTTGCCAGCTAAGACAAGTTGTCAAAATGACACCTAGGTAGGTCCATGTCCACGCTAAGGGAAATGGATTGGTTGTTCTACTAGTTGGATTTGCGATGGAAATTATTTTCGCTATGAAACCCGTTAATAATGAATTTACTTTCAACTTAGCATCTTTGAACTGACTGCCCATGTGCATTACACCGCCTCCACTTTTGGCCCAGAAACAAAAGCATATATTGGTATTTATGAGGCGAGAGTGCTTCCTATGTGTTGAACTCACACACTAATCGATTTTGTGAATTACAACATTGAACCATCCAGTCAAGTTGGCTATGGGAATGACATTATTCAAATATAAACTTAGTGATTGCCAAACCATCTACAGTCTTATAAACTTGTTAGTTACCATTGTGACTTAATATAGAAAAATATTTGTTAATTTTTATAGGTTTTTTTTTTTTATTTTTACGGGTTTTTTTTTAACTAATATGAAATACTAATATTAATCATGTTAACTAATACTATAGAGAAATACAAATTGTTTCATTTTGTACAATTGAATGTGTGAGTTTTTTCTTTTTGTATAATGAATTTAATCATACTTTGGATGAATTAGCAGCGATCTTGACCAAGCCTTCCTAGTGCTCATGGAAATTTGTAGTACTTTCCTAAGAACACACACATGTCTTGGAAAGCTATACCTCATCTCAATTTACCTAGTATTTATGGATTTGAAATTATTTTATGATCTTGAAGAGTAGACTTTCTTGGATTTGTAATTATTTTATAATATTAAAGCATATATTTCTTTGAAATGCAAATTTTATGAATCTTACTAGTCATGGTATTTAGTTAATTGATTTATATATTAATTCTATTTATATGAATCAATTTTATAATAATGTTTAGTTTTTTATATTCTTCTTAATAATGGTAAATCTAGTTCAGCTATATTTTTTAATACAATAAATAAATTTTGTTTTTACTTTAATATTGCTTATCATTCAAAGTTTTACTAGGCATTGTGAATTTTTCTACTACTAATTTAAAAATATTGTTATGGTATGTAGAATTTTATGAGACATGAGATGTAAATTTTATGGTTGTATTTTTTTCAATGTTATTTCAATTAATAATTTTGAGTTGACCTTTCACAAATTCGTTTTAGTTGCCCTTGTTTCAAATACCACTTTTAATTAAAAATGCATTTTCCTCTGTAAAAGTTCTAGCCATTTAGCCATTTATCCATTTAGCAGATGATCATGGTATAGAGCCATAATACCAAGATCCAATTGAAGTCGAATTAATGAAAACTATTTAAAGTCGAACCTTCGGAATAGGCCTATTCCCATTGCCTCTAAACCTAGCAGTAAATCACTCTTTTATATCTTAATGGTTAGGGAAGGTAGCTCTATAATCAATTTGGTACAATGTAATGCTATTTAGTTAATTAAATTAAATATTTATTTTATTTTATTTATCTATATGAATCGATTTTAGAATAACATTTAGTTTTTTATTCTTTTTAATAATAGTAAATCTAGTTTAGTTATATTTTTAATACAATAAATAAATTTTGTGTTTACTTTAATATTGTTTATCTTTTATATTTTTATTAAGCATTGTGAAATTTTCTACTACTAATTTAAAAATATTGTTTTCTTATGTAGAATTTTATGAGATATGAGATGTAAATTTTATAGTTGTATTTTTACCATGTTATTTCTATTAATAATTTTGAGTTTTTTTCCATTGCTTATCTTTCATACTTTTATTAAGCATTGTGAAATTTTCTACTACTAATTTAAAAATATTGTTTTCTTATGTAGAATTTTATGAGATATGAGATGTAAATTTTATGATTGTATTTTTACGATGTTATTTCGATTAATAATTTTGAGTTTTCTTCCTTTTGGGTGTTGAAATAGTTTAGAGTTTTTTTAGAGTTTAAATTATTATCTTGACTACTTTTAATTATTATAAATTGTTTTCAAACCTTTTATTTTATGGTTATATATATATATATATATATATATATATAAGTGGGAATAGTATTGTAGAAACTCTTGGTTTTTTATGAATATTAAATTGTTTATATTTTTTATACTATTTGCATTAGTATGTTGCCCATAGGGTTTCTATTCAAAGTCTTGTGTAGAGTGTTTTCAAAGGACCATTTTTGGAAATTGCCTGGAAACAATTTCCTAACTCGGTATCTTGACACATGTGCCTTTGTTGTAACTGGGAACTAGGACGCCGTTGCGCTAGTAATAGGTGGAGGGAGGTAACTCCCAGAGAATCCCTCCTAGTACGCCCCAAGTTGGGTGGTCGACCATGTATACACAAGGTTTTTAAAGTGGTCTAACGAGGGACCCCCCTTTGTTGACACTCTATTCATGCAACCTAGGAGTTAGGATCTCTTTCCTTGGTAATTATAACTTTAAACTCTATCAAACGTAAATCCTCTACACCTTAGTTACTTTAGCCACTATATCATCCAATCCATATAAGTTGTGACCACCAACTCTTAACCTCTAACACTCAATATATCTATATATCTAAAATCCTAACCCCTAACCCCCAATCTCTCTCTCTCTCTCTAAACACCTAACCCACAATCTCTCTCTATACCCCTAACCCAATCACTCTCTCTCTCACTCTAAGCCCCTACCCTCCAATCTCTCTCTCTCTCTCTCTCTCTCTCTCTCTCTCTCTCTAAACCCCTAACCCCCAATCTCTCATTCTATATATATTTCTATCTATCTAAACCCCCCACCTCTCTCTCTAATCCCCTAACCTACAATCTCTATCTTTCTATATATTTCTAAACCCCTAACTCCTAACCACTAACCCCAATATCTCTATCTCTCTCTCTCTGAATTCCTAACCACAAACTCTATTGTTCTCTCTCTCTCTCTAAACACCTAACCCCCAATCTCTCTCTCTAAATCCTTAACCCCGAATTAACATGTCCCTCTAAACACCTAACTCCCAATCTCTCTCTCTCTCTCTCTCTCTCTCTCTAGATCCCTAATCTACAACATCTCTCTCTCTAAACCCCTAACCCCCAATCTCTATGTCTCTTTCTCTCTCTCTCTCTCTCTCTCTCTCTATAAATACCTAACCCTCTCTCTCCCTCTCTCTCTCTCTCTAAACAAATAAATCCCAATATTTCTATCTCTCTCACTCTCTCTATATAAACCCCTAGCCCTCAATCTCTCTCTCTCTAAACCTTAACCCCAAATCTCTCTCCCTCTCTCTATAAACCCCTAACCAATGATGTCTCTCTCTCTCTCTCTCTCTCTAAACCCCTCACCCCTAAAATCCAATATCTCTCTCTATAATTATCTAAACCCCCAATCGCACCCTCTCTCTCTCTCTAAACTCTTAATCTCAAAATTCTCTCTCTATCTCTAATCCCCTAACCCCAAATCTCTCTCTCTCTCTCAACCGCTAAACCCCAATTTATCTCTCTATCTATATCTCTCTAACTCCCTTACCCCCTATCTCTCTCTTTCTCTCTCTCTATCTTTAAGTCCACAATCTCTCTATTTTACTCTCTTTATCTCTCTCTCCCTCTCTCTCTCAAACCCCAACCCCTAATCTATCTCGCTGTGTAAATCTCTAATCTCCAATACCTCTCTCTCTAAACCCATAACCCCAAATCACTCTCCATATCTCCCTCCCTCTCTCTTTATCTCTAAACCCATAACACCGATTTTCCCTCTTTCTCTATCCATTTATCTAAAACCCAAACCTTGAATCTCTATATCTATAAGCCTAACCCCAAATCTCTCTCAATCTCTCTCTTTAAACCGCTAACCCATAATCTCTCTCTCTCTCACTCTCTAAACCCCAAACCCACAATATCTCTCTCTCTCTCTCTCTCTAAACGCGTAACCCCCAGTCTCTCTCTTTGTAAACAACTAAACCCCAATCTCTCTCTCTCTCTCTCTGCACCCATAATCCCCAATCTCTCTCTCTCTCTCTATAAATTCCTAACCTCCAATATGTCTCTCTATCTCTTCGTCTAAACCCCTAACCCCAATATGACTTTCCCTCTCATTTTCTAATCCTATAACCCCCAATCTCTCTCTCTCTCTCTCTCTCTCTCCAAACCCTTAATGCCCAATTTACCTTTCTCTCTTTATCTATCTATCTATCTATCTATCTGATACCCTCACCTATGATCTCTCCCTCTCTCTCTCTCCATCTATCTCTTTGTCTATCTATCTAAATCCCTAATACACAATCTCTCTCCCTCTCCATATATCTAAACCCCTAACCCCCAATATCTCTCTCTCTAAAACCGTAAACATGAATAGATATATATTTCTTTAAACCCCTAACCCCCATGCTCTCTCTCTATCTAAACCCATAACTTCCAATATCTCACACATTCTCTCTAAACACCTAACCTTCAATCTCTCTCTCTTAACCCCTATCCCCCAATATCTATCTCTCTCTATCTAAAACCCTAACCCTCAATCTCTCTCTGTCTCTCTAAATTCCTAACCCCAATATCTCTTGTTATCTCTCTTTCTAAATCCCTAACCCCCAATATCTATATTTAGCTCTCTCTCTCTCTAAGCCCTTAACCCCCAATCACACTCTCTCTATAAAACCCTAACCCCCAATCACACACACTCTCTAAACCCATAACCCAAATCTCTCTCTCTTTATATATCTCTCTCTCCTTCTAAATACCCTAATCTCCAACCTCCCTCTCTCTAAACCCCTAAAACAAAATCTCTCTCCCTCTCTATCTCCCTAAACCAATAAAAAAAATATCTCTCTCTAAATCCATAACCCTTAATCTCTCTCTCTCTCTGTAAACAACCAATTCCCAATCTTTCTATCTCTCGTACTCTCTTTATATAAACCTCTAGCCCACAATCTTTCTCTCTAAACCCCTAACCCCAAATCTCTATCACTCTCCCTCTCTCTATAAACCCCTAACCAATTATGTCTCTCTTATTTTCTCTCTCTCTCTCTCTAAATCCCTAACCCACAACCTCCAATATCTCTCTCTATTTATCTAAACCCCCAAGCCCCCCCACTCTCTCTCTCTCAAAACTCCCAATCTTGAGCCTCTCTCTCTATCTTTAAGTCCCTAACCCCTAATCTCTCTCTCTCTACCCCTAATCCACAATTTCTCTCTCTATCTCTATCTTTCCCTATCTATATCTCTAAGCCCACAATCTCTCTCTTTTTCTCTCTTTATCTCTCTCTCCCTCTCTCGCTCAACCCCTAACCACCAATCTATCTCACTGCATATATCCATAACCTCCATTCTCTCTCTCTCTCTCTCTCTCTCTCTTGCAACCCTTAACCCCAAATCACTCTCCATCTCCCCCCCCCCTCTCTCTATAATCCCCTAAAACTAATTGTCCCTCTCTCTCTATCCATCTATCTACACACCAAACCTCAAATCTCTCTATCTAAAACCCTGACCCTCAATTTTACTCACTCTCTATCTCTCTCTCTTTAAACCCCCTAACCCATAATCTCTCTCTCTCACTCTCTAAATCCCAAACCCAAAATCTATCTCTCTCTCTCTCTCTCTCCCTACACCCCTAATTCCCAATCTCTCTCTCTCTCTCTCTGTCTCTATAAATCCCTAACCTCCAATATGTTTCTCCATCTCTTTGTATAAACCCTTAACCCCAATCTCACTCTCTCTCTCTCTCTCTCCTTTTCTAAACCTATAACCCCCAATATCACTCTTTTTCTTCTTTTCTAAGCTTATAACCCCCAATCTCGCTCTCTCTCTATCTATCTCTTTTCCTATCTAGCTACATCCCTAACCCAAAATATATCTCCCTCTCCATATATGTAAACCCCTAATCCTCATTCTCTCTCTCTAAACCACTAACCTCCAATCTCTCTCTCTCTCTCTCTCTCTCTCTCTCTCTCTAACACCCAAAACACCAATAGGTATCTCTCTTTCAAAGCCCCTCACCCCCACACTCTCTCTCTCTAAACCCATAAGCTCCAATATCTCACACACACTCTCTAGATACCTAACATTCAATCTCTCTTTCTCAACTCCTATCCCCCAATATCTATTTATCTCTATCTAAAACAATAATGCCCAATCTCTCTATCAAACGCTAACCTATCTAAACCCCTAACCTATCCAAATCTCTCTCTCTCAACCCCTAACCTCTCTCTCTCTCTCTCTCTCTATCTATCTGAACCCATAATCCTCTCTCTCTCTCTAAAACCCTAACAACCAAAATCCTATCCCACAAGCCCTTAAACTAGTAAGCCACAATGTCTCTCTCTCTCTAAACCCCTAACCTTCAATATCTCTCTCTCTCTAAACACTTAACCTCCAATATCTCTCTCTCTCCATACCTCTAAAAATCAATCTTTGTCTCTTAGTCTCTATAAATCCCTAACTCCAATACGTCTCTCTATCTCTCTGTCTAAACCCCCGAACCCCAATATCACTCTCTCTTGCTCTATCTACTTTTCTTAACATATAACTCTCTCTCTCTCTCTCTCTCAAATCATAACCCCAAATATCTCTCCTTCTCTCTCTCTCTCTCTAAACCCCTAACCCCCAATTTACCTTTCTCTCTCTCTCCATCTATCACTCTCATTTTATAAATCCCTAACCCTCAATCTCTCTCTCTCTCTAAACCCCTCACCTACAATCTCTCTCTCTCTCTCTCTGTCTCCATCTATCTCTTTACATATCTATCTAAATCCCTAACCCGCATTCTATCTCCCTCTCCATATATCTAAACCCCTAACCCCCAATCTCTCTCTTTCTATCTCTCCCTCTCTAATCCACTAACCTCCAATCTCTCTCTCTCTCTCTCTCTCTCTCTCTCTATACCCCTAAACACGAATATGTATATCTCTCTCTAAACTTCTAATGCCTACGCTATCTCTTTCTCTCTCTAAACCCATAACCCCTAATATATCACACACTCTCTCTAAACACCTAACCTTCAATCTCTCTCTCTCTCAATCCCTATCTCCTAATCTCTCTCTCTCTATCTAAAACCCTAACCCCCAATATCTATCTATATATGTCTAAACCCATGATATCTCTCACTTTCTCTCTCTCTCTTTGTAAACCCATATCCTCCAATCTCTGTCTATCAACCCTTAACCCCCAATCTCTCTCTCTATCTATCTATCTAAACCCCAAACACCCAAAATCCTAATCCCCAAGCCCCTGAATCCCTAACCTAAAATATCGATCTCTCTCTCTCTCTAAGCCCCAAACTGCCCATCTCTCTTTCTCTCTATATATCTAAAACCCTAACACCCAATCTCTCTCTATATCTCTCTAAACCGCTAATATCTCTCATTTTCTCTCTCTCTCTCTCTGTAAACCCCTAACCTACAATATCTCTCTATCAACCCCTAACCCCCAATATCTCTCTCTATTGTATATTTATCTAAACCCCTAACCCTTTCTCTCTCTCCCTCTTTTTTCTGCCCCCCTCTTTCTAAACCCCTAACACCCAAAATCCACCCCAAGCCCCTAAACCCCTAACCTCCAATCTCTCTCTCTCTCTCTCTCTCTCTCTCTCTCTTTATCTATCTATCTAAACACCAAAATCCCAGCCCCTCTCTCACTTTATCTACCTATATCTATCTGTAAACCACCAATACCTAATCTATATCTCTAAACGCCTAAACCCCAATCTATCTCTTTCTATTCTTCTCACTCTAAACCGCTAACCTCCACTCTTTCTCCCTCTAAACCCCTAACACCTAATATCTTTCTCTCTCTCTCTAAACCCATAATCTCCAATCTCTCTCTAGACCATTAGCTCCTAATCTCTCTCTCTCTCTCTCTGTCTTTCTCTCTAAACACCTAAGCGCCAATCTCTCTCTCTAAACCCCTAACCTTGAATCTCTCTCTCTCTCTCTCTCAACCCATAACCCCAAATATCTATCCTTATCTCTCTCTCTATATATATCCACATCTCTCTTGATATATATATATATGAATCCCTAACTTCGAGTTTCACTCTCTCTCTCTCAACCCCTAGCCCTTAACCGCCAATCTCTCTCTCCCTCTAAACCACCAACCCCCAATATCTATCTCTCTCTAAACCCCTAATGTCCAATTTATTTCTCTCTCTTTCTCTCTCTCTCTCTCAAAAACCCTAACCCCGTCAACATCAATCTCTCTTTTTCTATCTCTATATTACTAAACCCTTAAATCAAATCTCTCTCTCTCTCTCTAAACCCTTAACCCTCAATATCTCTCTTTCTATCTAACTCTCTCTCTCTCTCTAAATCCCTAACTCTCGATATCTCTCTCTCTCTCTCTCTAAAAAATTAAAACTCCATTCCCTCCCTCTCCCTCTAAACCGCTAACCCCAAATATCTATCCTCTCTCTCTCTCTCTCTCTCTCAACTGCTAAACCAAAATCTCTCTACTCTCTGCCTCTTAATTGCTAAACCCAAATCTCTCTTCTTCTCTCTTGTTCTTTTCTCACTCTATCTCTCTCTATCTACTTGTCTAAACCACAAACTCTCTCTCTCTAAAACCCTAACCCCAAATCTCTCCCTCTCACTCTTGATAAACCCCCTAACACTTGATATATCTCTCTCTACACCCCTAAACCCCATTCTCTACCTCCTTTTATCTATCTATTTATATAAACTCTTAACCCCCATTCTCTCTCTCTCTCTCTCTATCTATAGCTATATACTCGTAAGCCCTAATCTCTCTCTCACTAAACTCGTAATACCCAATCTCTCTCTCTCTCTCTCTCTCTCTCTCTCTGTCTAAGCCCCCAACCCCAAATATGTCTCTCTCTCCCTAAACCCCTAACCCTCGTATATATATATACCCCTAAATCCTAACCCCTAATCCCCAATCTCTCTCTCTCTCTCTCCCTCTCTCTAAATCCCTAGCAACCAATCTCTTTGTTTCTCTCTCTATATATCTAAGCCCCTAATCCCTTATTTTCTCTCACATTCTCTCTCCCTCTCTCACTCCCCCTTCTCTCTGGACCCCCAACCCCCAATCTCTCTCAAAATCCCCAACCTTCAATCTCTCTCTCTCTCAATCGATAACCTCCAATCTCTTTCTCTAACCTCCAACCCTAAATCTCTCTCCCTCTCTCTCTATCCCTACCTCTATCCATCTCTCTCTCCCTCTCTCTATATGCATAACCTTAGATTTCCCTATCTTCCTCTCTCTATCTATCTATGTAACCCCAAACCAACACACACAAACTCTCCCTCTCTCCCTCTCTCTCTCTGAACTCATACCCCCAAATATCTCTCCCTCTCTCTCTATGTCTATTCATCTCTCTATCTCTATCCATCTCTCTCTCCCTCATTATCTATCTAATCTCGTAACCCCTAGTTTCCATCTCTCTCTCACTCTCTCTATACCCTTCTAACTCTCTCTCTCTAAGCCCCTAACCCACAAAAAGAAACTCACCCTCTCTCTACCTAAACCCCTAATACCCAATCTTTCTTTCTCTCTCTAAACTCCTAATCCACAATCTCTCTCTCTTTATCTCTCTCTAAACCCCTAACCCCAACTCTCTCTATCTCTCCCTAAACATGAATATGTATCTCTCTCTCTAAACCCATCATCCCCAATATCTCACACACTCTCTCCAAACACCTAACCATCAAGCTCTCTTTCTCAAACCATATCCTGCAATCTCTCTCTCTCTCTCTCTATGTATCTATGAATGCATAACCTCCAATATGTCTCTCTATCTCTCTATATAAACCCCCAACCCCCACCTACAATCTCTCTCTATATACATATATCTCATTGTCTATATATTTAAATTCCTAACCTTAAATCTCTCTCCCTCTCCAAATATGTAAACTCATAAACCCCAATATCTCTCTCGAAACCACTAACCTCCAATCTCTCTAAACCCCTATCTATCAAACCATAAACCCCAATTTCTCTCTATATATAAACCCCTAACTCCTAATCCATAAACCCTAACCTCTCTATATATCTAGACGCCTAACTCCTAACCCATAACCCCCAATCTCTCTCTCTCTCTCTCTAAACCCCTAACCCACAATCTCTCTCTCACTAACCCCCAATCACTCTCCCTAACCCCCCCACCTCTTTCTCTAAACCCCTAACCCATAACCTAAAATCTCTCTCTTTCGAAATATTTTTGAACCCCTAACTCCTAACCACTAACCCCAATATCTCTCTCTTTGAATGCCTAACCTCAATCTCTCTTCTTATCTCTCTCTTTAAACCTCTAACCCCTAATCTCTCTCTCTCTCTCTCTCTCTCTCTCTCTCTCTCTTTCTACCTCACTCTAAATACTTAACCCCCAATCACACTCTTTCTAAAACCCTAACCCCCAATCTCTATTTCTCTCTCTCTCTCTCCCTCTAAGCCCATAATCTACAACCTCTCTCTCTCTCTCTCTCTAAACCACTAACCTACAATATCTCTCTTTCTATATATTTCTAAACCCCTAACTCCTAACCCTCAACCCCCTATATCTCTCTCCCTCTCTCTCTCTAAATTACTAATGCCAATATCTCTTATTATCTCTCTCTAAACCCATAACCCCCAATATCTATCTTTATCGCACTCTCTCTAATCGCTTAACCCTAAATCACACTCTCTCTCTAAACCCATAACCCCCAATCACAGACTCTCTCTAAACCACTAAGACCCAATCTATCTTTTTCTATATCTCTCTCTCAACTCCCTCTAAATAATCTAATCTCCAACCTCCCTCTCTCTCGAAACAACTAAAACAAAATCGCTCTCTATCTCTCTCTCTCAAACCCTAAAACAAAATATCTCTTTCTCTCTCTCTCTCTCTAAATCCCTAATGCTCTATGTCTCTCTCTCTAAACCCCTAACCCTTAATCTCTCTCTCTCTCTCTCTCTCTCTCTCTCTCTCTCTCTCTCTCTAAGCAACTAGACCCCAATATTTCTATCCCTCTCACTCTCACTATATAAACCCCTAGCCACAAATCTATCTATCTCTTTAAACCACTAACCCCAAATCTCTCTCCCACTGCCTCTTTATATAAACCCCTAACCAATGATGTCTCTCTTACGTTATCTATCTCTCTAAACTCCTAACCCCTAACCTGCAATATCTCTCTGTCTATTTATCTAAGCCCCCTATCTCTCTCTCTCTCTCAAACCCTGAATCCTAACCCCTAATTCCCAATTTCTCTCTATATATCTATCTCTCTAACTCCCTTACCCCATATCTCTCTCTTTCTCTCTCTCTATCTCTAAGCCCACAATCTCCCTCTTTTTCTTTCTTTATTTCTCTCCCTCTCTCTCTCAACCCCTAACCCCCAATCTTCCTTGTTATCTAAATCTCTGACCTCCAAATCTCTCTTCCTCTCCCTCTCTCTATAAACCCCTAACCAATGATTTCTCTCTTACTTTCTCTCTGAACTCCTAATATCGAACCTCTCTCTCTATTTATCTAAACACATAAGGACCCCCTCTCTTTCTCTCTGAACTCCTAATCTTGAACCTCTTTCTCTATCTCAAATCCCCTAACCCCTAATATCTCTCTCTCTCTCTCTATGTCTCTCTCTCTCTATATATATATCTCTCTATTTATCTGAACACCTAAGGACCCTCTTTTCTTTCTCTCTAAACTCCTAATCTCGAACCTCTCTCTCTATCTCAAATACCCTAACCCCTAATCTCTCTCTCTCTCTCTCTCTCTCTCTCTCTTAACCCTTAAATCCTAACCCCTAATCTCCAATTTCTCTCTCTATCTATACCTCTCTAACTGCCTTACCCCATATCTCTCTCTTTCCCTCTCTCTATATCTAAGCCCACAATATCTCTCATTTTCTCTTTTTATCTCTCTCTCCCTCTCTCTCTCAAACCCTAACCGCCAATCTATCTCACTCTATAAATCCATAACCTCCAATCTTTCTCTCTCTCTCTCTCAACCCTTAATCCCAAATCACTCTCCATCTCCCCCCCCCCTCTCTCTCTAATCCCCTAACACTGATTTTCCCTCTCTCTCTAACCATCTATCTAAGCCCCAAACCTCCAATCTCTCTATCTAACACCCTAACCCCCAATTTCACTCACTCTCTATCTATCTCTCTCTTTAAACCCATAAACCATAATCTCTCTCTGTCTATCTCTAAAACCCTAAACCCCAATCTCTCTCTCTCTCTAAACACCTAACCTCCAATTTCTCTCTCTCTCTCTCTCTCTCTCTCTCTTTTGACCCCTAATCCCCCATCTGTCTCTCTCTATCTCTACAAGTTCCTAACCTCCAATATGTCTCTCTATCTCTTTATCTAAACCCCTAACCCCAATACCACTCTCTCTCTCTCTCTTCCTATCTATCTACATCGCTAACCAAAAATCTCTGTCCCTCTCCATATATATAAACCCACAACCCCCAATCTCTCTCTTTCTATATCTCTCTCCTTAAACCACTAACCTCTCTCTCTCTCTCTCTCTCTAAAACCTGAGACACAAATATGTATCTCTCTCTCTAAGGCACTAAACCGCATGCTCTCTCTCTAAACCCATAACCTCCAAGATCTAACTAACTCTCTCTCAACACCTAACCTTCAATCTCTCTCTCAACCCTTATCCCCCAATATCTATCTCTCTCTATCTAAAACCCTAACTATCAATCTCTCTCTATCTCTCTCTAAACACCTAATAGTTCTCTCTCTCTCTCTCTCTCTCTCTCTCTAAACCCCTAACCTCCAATCTATCTCTATCAACCCCTAAACCCCAATCTCTCTCTCTTTCTCTCTCTCTCTAAAACCATAACTCACTCTCCCTCTCTAAAGCCCTAACACCCAAACTCCTAACCACCAAGCCCCTAACCCACAATCTCTCTCTCTCTAAACCCATAACCTTCAGTCTCGCTCTCTCTAAACACCTAACCCCCAATCTCTCTCTCTCTCTCTCTCTACACATTTAAACCTCAATCTCTCTCTCTATCTCTAAAAATACCTAACCTCCAATACGTCTCTCTGTCTCTCTGTCTAAACCCCTGACCCCCAATCTCACTATCTCTCTCTCTACTTGTCTAAACATATAACTCTCAATCTCTCTCTCTCAACTCATGACCCCTAATATCTCTCTTTATCTCTCTCTATCTATCTAAACCCCTAACCCCCAATTTCCCATTCTCTCTGTTTTATATCTCTCTTTGTCTCTCTCTCTCTCTCTCTCTCTCTCTCTCTCTCTCTCTATCTATATGTCTATCTATTTGAATCCATCACCTACGATCTCTCTCTCTCTCTCTCCAACTATCTCTTTGTATATCTATCTAAATCCCTAACCCACCATATATCTCCCTCCATATCTCTAAACCCCTAACCCCCAAACCCCCAATATCTATATTTCTATCTCTATACTAATAAACTCCAATATCTCTCTCTCTCTCTAAACCACTAAACATGAATATGTATCTCTCTCTCTAAACCTCTAACAGCCACACTCTCCCTTTCTATCTCAAAACCCATAACCCCAAATATCTTACACACTCCCTTTAAACCCCTAACCTTCACTCTCTCTCTGTCAACCCCTATCCCCCAATATCTCTCTCTATATATAAAACCATAACCCCCAATATTTATCTATCTCTCTCTAAAATCCTAATATCTCTCACTATCAACCCCTAAACCCCAATCTCTCTCTCTCTCTCTCTCTATGTATATATCTATATATATAAACCCTAACTCTCTCTCTCTCTCTCTTCAAACCGCTAACACCCAAAATCCTAACCCCCGAGCCCCTAAAACACTAACCTCAAATATATCTCTCTCTCTATCTATATCTATTTATCTATCTAAAACCCTAACCGCCAATCTCTCTCTAAACCCCTAATATCTCTCACTCTCCATCACTCTCTCTCTCCCTCTATAAACCCTAACCTCCAATATCTCTCTACCAATCCCTAACCCCAAATCTCTCTCTTTATGTATTTAAACCCCTAACCCTGTCTCTCTCTCTAAACCCCAAACCCCCAATCTCTCTCTCCCTCTAAACCCCAAACTCCCATCCCCTTTCTCTCTCTATGTCTCTTTAAATCCCTAACCTCCAATATGTTTCTCCATCTCTTTGTCTAAACCCTTAACCCCAATTTCACTCTCTCTCTCCTTTTCTAAACCTATAACCCCCAATCTCACTCTTTTTCTCCTTTTCTAAATGTATAACCCCCAATCTCTCTATCTCTCTCTCTTTTCCTAGCTAGCGACATCCCTAAACCAAAATATCTCTCCCTCTCCATATATCTAAACCGCTAACCCGAATCTCTGTCTTTCTATCTCTCTCTCTAAACCACTAACCTCCAATCTCTCTCTCTCTCTCTCTAACACCCAAAACAACAATAGGTATCTCTCTTTCTAAGCCCCTAACCCCCATGCTCTCTCTCTCTCTGAACCCATAAGCTCCAATATATCACACACTCTCTCTAAACAACTAACCTTCAATGTCTCTTTCTCAACTGTTATCACCCAATATCTATTTATCTTTATCTAAAACCCTGACGACAAATCTCTCTCTATCAACCCCTAACCTATATAAATCTCTCTCTCTCTCTCTCTCTATATATATATATATATATCTAAACCCATAACCCTTTCTCTCTCTAAACGTCTAGCAGCAAAACTCCTATCCCCCAAGCCCTTAAACCAGTAGGCCACAATCTCTCTCTCTCTCTCTCTCTCTCTCTCTCTCTCTCTCTAAACCCCTAACCTTCAATCTCTCTCTCTCTCTCTAAACACTTAACCCCCAATCTCTCTCTCTCTCTACACCTCTAATCCTCAATCTCTGTCCCTCTGTCTCTATAAATCACTAACTCCAATACATCTTTCTATCTCTCTGTCTAAACCCCCAACCCCCAATATCACTCTCTCTCTATCTCTCTACTTTTCTTAGCATAAAACTCTCTCTCTCTCTCTCTCTCTCCCTCTCTCTCTCCCTCTCTAAAATCCTATCCCCAAATATCTCTCCTTCTCTCTCTCTCTATTCATCTCTCTCTCTCTCTCTCTAAACCCCTAACCCACAATTTCCCTTTCACTCTCTCTCTCCATCTATCTCTCACATTTTATAAATCCCTAACCCTCAATCTCTCTCCCTCTCTCTCTCTAAACCCCTCACCTACAATCTCTCTCTCTCTCTTCATCTACTATATCTATTTAAATACCTAACCTGCAATCTCTCTCCCTCTCCATATATCTAAACTCCTAACCCCCAATCTCTCTCTTTCTATATCTCCCTCTCTAAACCACTAACCTCCAATCTCTCTCTCTCCCCCCCCCCTCTCTCTCTTTATACCGCTAAACACCAATGTGTATCTCTCTCTAAACTTCTAAACCCTATGCTCTCTCTTTCTCTCTATAAACCCATAACCCCGAATATCTCACACACTCTCTCTCAACACCTAACCTTCAATCTCTCTCTCTCTCTCTCAACCCTTATTCCCTAATCTCTCTCTCTCTATTTAAGACCATAAACCCCAATCTCTATCTATATCTCTCTAAGCCCCTAATATCTCTCTCTCTCTCTCTCTCTCTGTGTGTAAATCCCTATCCTCCAATCTCTCTCTATCAACCCTTAACCCCCAATCTCTCTCTCTCTCTCTATTTATCTAAACCCTCTAACCCTCTCTATTTCTCTCTCTCTCTCTAAACCCTGAACACCCAAAATCCTCACCCCTAAACCCCTAACTTCAAATCTCTATCTCTCTCTCTCTCTATAAACCCCAAACTGCTGACATCTCTCTCTCTCTCTATATATCTATCTATCTACAACCCTCACTCCCCCAATTTCTCTGGACCCCTACTGCGAATCTATCTCTCTAAATCCATAACCTCCAATATCTCTCTCTAAACCTCCAACCATAAATCTCTCTCCTTCTTTCTCTATCCCTATCTCTATCAATCTTTCTCTCCCTCTCTCTAAATGCATAACCTTCAATTTCCCTATCTTTCTCTATCTATATATGTAACGCCAAATAAGAACACACACACTCTCTCTCTCCTTATCTCTCTGAACTCCTAACCCCAAATATCTCCCCCCCTCTCTCTATGTCTATTCAACTCTCTATCTCTATCTATCTATCTCTCCCCCATTATATATCTAAGCTCGTAACCCCTCGTTTCCTCTCTCTATCGCCTTGTAACTCTCTCTCTCTAAACCCCTAACCCCAACTCTCTCTATCTCTCCCTAAATATGAATATGTATCTCTCTCTCTAAACCCATCACCCCCAATATCTCACACACTCTCTCCAAATACCTAACCATCAATCTCTCTTTCTCAAAGCATATCATGCAATCTCTATCTCTCTCTATCTCTCTCTCTATGTATCTATGAATCCCTAGCCTCCAATATGTCTCTCTATCTCTCTATCTAAACCCCCAACCCCCACCTACAATCTCTCTCTACATACATATATCTCATTGTCTATATATTTAAATCCCTCACCTCCAATCTCTCTCCCTCTCCATATATGTAAACTCCTAAATCAGAATCTCTCTCTTTCTATCTCTCTCTCTCTCTCTCTCAACCACTAATCTCCAATCTCTCTAAACCCGTATCTATGAAACCCTAACCCCAATTCTCTATATATCTAAACCCCTAACTCCTAACCCATAAACTTCAACCTCTCTATATATCTAGACCTGTAACTCCTAACCCGTAACCCCTAATCTCTCTCTCTCTCTCTCTCTCAACCCCTAACCCACAATCTCTTTCTCACTAACCACCAATCTCTCTCTCCAAAGCCCTAACCCCAAATATCCCTTTCTCTCTCTGTCTAAATCCCTAACACCCAATCTCTCTCTCTCTCACAACCCTTAACCCCCAGTTTCTCTCTCTCTCTCTCTCTCAAAACCCCTAACCCCAATATCTCTCTCTCTCACACTAAGCCCCTACCCTCCAATCTCTCTCTCTCTCTCTCTCTCTCTCTAAACCTCTAACCCCCAATCTCTCCCTATATATATATTTGTATCTATCTAAACCACCCAACCTCCCTCTCTAAACCCCTAACCCCCAACCTAAAATCTCTCTCTTTTTATATATTTCTGAACCTTTAACTCCTAACCACTAACCCCAATCTCTCTTTCTCTTTCTCTCTCTCTCTCTCTCTGAATGCATAATCTGAATCTCTCTTCTTATCTCTCTCTCTAAACCCCTAAGCCCTAATATCTCTCTCTCTCTCTCTACCTCTCTCTAAATCCTTAACCCTCACTCACGCTCTCTCTAAAACCTTGTCCCCCAATCTCTATTTCTCTCTCTCTCTCTCTCTAAACCCATAATCTACAACCTCTCTCTATCTCTCTAAAGCCGTAACCTAGAATCTCTCTCTTTCTATATATTTATAAACCCCTAACTCCTAACCCCTAACACCCAATCTCTCTCTTTCTCTCTAAATTTCTAACCCCAATATCTCTTATTATCTCTCTCTAAACCCCTAGCCCCCAATATCTATCTCTATCTCACACTCTCTCTAAACGCTTAACCCTAAATCACACTCTCTCTCTAAACCCCTAACCCCCAATCACACACTCTCTCTAAACCACTATGCCCCAATCTATCTTTTTCTATCTCTCTCTACCTCTAAATAATCTAATCTCAAACCTCCCTCTCTCTCTAAACCCCTAAAACAAAATCTCTCTCCATCTCTCGCTCTCAACCCCTAAAACAAAATCTCTCTCTCTCTCTCTCTCTCGCTAAACAATTAAACCCCAATATTGCTATCCCTCTCACTTTCTCTATATAAACCCCTAGCCACCAATCTCTCTCTCTCTCTAAACCACTAACCCCAAATCTCTCTCCCACTCCTTCTCTCTATAAACCCCTAACCAATGATGTCTCTCTTACAGTCCCTCTCTCTCTAAACCCCTAAAACAAAATATCTCTCTATCTCTCTCTCTCAACCCCTAAAACAAAATCTCTCTCTCTCTATATATATATATAAATCCCTAATGCTCTATGTCTCTCCCTCTCTACACCCCTAACCCTTAAACTCTCTCTCTCTCTCTCTCTCTCTCTCTCTCTAAACAACTAAACCCCAATATTTCTATCCCTCTCACTCTCTCTATATAAACCCCTAGCCACCAATCTCTCTCTCTCTCTCTAAACCACTAACCCCAAATATCTCTCCCACTCCTTCTCTCTTTAAACCCGTAACTAATGATGTCTCTCTTACTTTCTCTCTCTCTGTAAACTCATAACCCCTAACCTGCAATATCTCTCTATCTCTATTTATCCAAACCCCGAAGCCCCTATCTCTCTCTCTCTCTCTAAACTCCTAATCTCGAATATCGAATCTCTCTATCTTTAAGCCCCTAACTCTCAATCTCTCTCTCTCTCTTAACCCCTGAATCCTAACTCCTAGTTCCAAATTTGTCTCTCTATATCTATGTCTCTAAATCCCTTACCCCCTATCTCTCTCTTTCTCTCCCTATCTCTATGGCCACAATCTCCCTCTTTTTCTCTCTTTATCTCTCTCCCTCTCTCTCTCAATCCCTAACCCCCAATTTTTCTCATTCTCTAAATACCCGAACTGCACTCTCTCTCTCTCTCTCTCTCTCTCTCAACCGTTGAACCCAAATAAATCTCCATCTATCCCTCTCTCTCTCTAAACTACTAACACTGATTTTCCCCCCCTCTCTCTATCCATTTATCTAAACCCCAAACCTTTAATCTCTCTATATAAAACACTAACCCCCAATTTCACTTACTCTCTCTCTCTCTCTCTTTAAGCCCCTAAACCATAATATCTCTCTCTCTCTAAACCCCAAACACACAATCTCTCCCTCTCTCTCTAAACCTCTAAACCCCAATCATTCTCTCCCTAAACACCTAATCCACAATCTCTCTCTCTCTCTCTCTTTGCTCCCCTTATCCCCAATCTCTCTCTCTGTCTGTATAAATCCCCTAACCTCCAATATGTCTCTCTATATCTTTGTCTAAACCCCTAACCCCAATCTCACTCGCTCTCCTCTTTCCTAAACCTATAACCCATCTCTCTCTCTCTCTCTCTCTCTCTAAACCCTTAACCCCCAATTTCCCACTCTCTCTCTCTCTCTCTCTCTCCCTCCCATTCTATAAATCCTTAACCCCCAATATCTCTCTCTCTCCATCTGTATGTTTTTATATCTATCTAAATCTCTAACCCAAAATATATCTCCCTCTCCATATATCTAAACCCCTAACCCCCAATCTCTCTCTCTAAACCACGAACCTCCAATCTCTCTCTCTCCCTCTCTCTGTCTTTAAACCCCTAAACACGAATATGCATATCTCTCTCTAAACCTTAACCCCGACAATCAGTCTCTCTAATGCCATAACCTCCAATATATCACACACTGTCTAATCACCTAACCTTCAATATTTATCTCTCAACCCCTATCCCCCAATCTCTATCCCTCTCTATCTAAAACCTTAAGCCCCAATCTCTCTATATCTCTCTCTTAATCCCTAATCTCTCTCTCTTTCTCTAAACCCATCACCTCCAATCTCTCTCTATCAACCCCTAACCCCAATGTCTCTCTCTCTCTCTCTCTCTCAACTCATAACCCTCTCTCTATAAATCCATAATACCCAAACCCCTAACCCCCAATCCCCTAAACCGCTAACCCACAATATCTATCTCTCTCTCTAAACCCCTAACCCCCAATCTCTCTCTCTCTCTCTCTCTCTCTAGACACCTAGTCCCCAATCTCTCTCTATGTATCTATAAATATCTAACCACCAATATGTCTCCCTATCTCTCTATCTAAACCCCCAACCCCGAATCTCTCTCTCTTTATAATTTTCTAAACATATAACCCCCAATCTCTCTCTTTCTCTCTCTCTAAACGCCTAAACCCCCATTTCCCTTTCATTCTCTCTCCTTCTATATGTCTCATTTTATAAATCCCTAATCCCCAATCCCCCTTTCTCTCTCTCTATATGAAGTATATATATCTAAACCCCTTACCTACAATCTCTCTCTCTTTCCATCTATGTCTTTGTCTGTCTATCTAAATCCCTAACCCATATTCTTTCTCCCTCTCCATATATCTAAACCCCTAACACCCAATCTCTCTCTTTCTATCTCTCTCTCTAAACCATTACCCTCCAATCTCTCTCTCTCCATCTCTCCCTCTTTAAACCCCTAAACACAAATATGTATATATCTCTAAACCTCTAACACCCATGTTCTCTCTGTCTCTCTCTCTAAATCCATAACACCCAATATCTCACACACCCTCTTCAAAGACCTAACCTTCAATCTCTCTCTCTCTCAACCCCTATCCCTCAATCTCTCTCTCTCTCTCTCTCTCTCTCAAAACCTATCCCCCAATCTCTCTCCCTCTCTCTCTCTCTATCTAAAAACCTAACTTCCAATCTCTCTCTAAACCCCTAATATTTGTCGCTCACTCTCACTCTCTTTCTCTTTCTCTTTAAACCCCTAACCTCCAATCTCTATCTATCAACCCATGACCACCAATATCTCTCTATCTATGTATATCTCTAAACCCCTAACCCTCTCTTGCTATAAACCCCTAACACCCAAAATACTAAGCCCCAAGCCCCTAAACCCCTAACCTCTAATATATCTCTCTCTAAACCCCAAACCCCCAATCTCTGTCTTTCTATCTATCTCACTCTAAATCCCTAAACTCCACTATTTCTCTCTCTAGACCCCTAAACCCTAATATTGCTCTCTCTATTGATCTAAATCATTATCCACCAATATCTCTCTCGAAACTGTTAACCCCCAAGCTCTCTCTTTCTCGTCCCCTAACCTCAAATCTATCTATTTCTCTCTCTAAACCCCTAACCCCCAATCTCTCTCTCTCTCACACACACTAAAACCCTAACCACCAATCTCTCTGTCTCTCTCTCTTTCTAAACCGCTAACCCCGAATCTCTCCCTTTCTATCTCTCTCTCTCTAAACCCCTAACCTCAAATCTCTCTCTCTGAACCCATAACCCTAACTATCTTTCCTTCTCTCTCTCTCTCTCTATCTATATATTTTAATCCCTAACTCCAAATTTATCTCTCTCTCTCTCTAAAACCGCTAACCCTCTCTCTCTCTATCTCAACCCCTAAACCTTAACCCCCAATCTCTCTCTCCCTCTAAACCACTAACCCCAATATCTCTATCTCTATCTCTCCCTTTCCCAGCTACGACAAGTTGTCAAAATGACACCTAGGTAGGTCCATGTCCACCCTAAGGGGAACAGATTGGTTGTTTTACTAGTGGATTTGCGGTGGAAATTATTTTCACTAAGAAACCCGTTAATAATCAATTCACTTTCAGCTTAACATCTTTGAACTGATTGCCCATATGTCTTATACCACCTCCACTTTTAGCCAAGAAACAAAATATAAATACAAGCATATATTGGTATTTATGCGCTGAGAGTGCTTCCTATGTGTTGAACTCACACACTAATTGATTTTGTGAATTACAAAATTGAACCATCCAGTCAAGTTGGATATGGAAATGGCATTATTCAAATATAAACCTAGTGATTACCAAACCATCTACAGTCTTATAAACTTGTTAGCTACCATAGTGACTTAATATAGAAAAATATTTGTTAATTTTTACAGATTTTTCTTAACTAATATGATATACTAATATTAATCATGTTAACTAATCCTACAGAGAAATACAAGTTGCTTCATTTGGTACAATTGAATGTGTGATTGTTTTCATTTTGTATAATGAATTTAATCATAGTTTGGGTGAATTAGCAGAGATCTTAATCCAAGGTAAATTACTTTATGTAAAGATATTGACCAAGCCTTCCTAGTGCTCATGGAAATTTGTAGTACTTTCCTAGGAACACACACATGTCTTGGAAAGTTACCCCTCATCTCAATTTACCTAGTATTTATGGATTTGAAATTATTTTATGATCTTAAAGAGTAGAGTTCCTTGGATTTGTAATTATTTTATAATATTAAAGCATATATTTCTTTGAAATGCAAATTATATGAATCTTACTAGTAATGGTATTTAGTTAATTAACTTATATATTAATTCTATTTATATGAATCTATTTTATAATAATGTTTAGTTTTTTTATTCTTCTTAATGATTGTAAATATAGTTTAGTTATATTTTTTAATACAATAAATAAATTTTGTTTTTAAGCTTTGCTTATCTTTCAAATTTTTATTAAGCATTGTGAAATTTTCTTCTACTAATTTAAAAATATTGTTATGGTATGTAGAATTTTATGATATATGAGATGTGAATTTTACGGTCGTATTTTTTTCAATGTTATTTCGATGAATAATTTTGAGTTTTTTTACTCTTGGGTGTTGAAATGGGTTAGAGTTCCCATTAATAATTTATAGTTTTTGTGGGCATTGAAATAGCTTACAGTTTTCTTAGATTTTAAATTATTATCTTGATTACTTTTAATTATTATCAATTGTTTTTCCAAACTTTTCTTTTGTGGTTATAAATATATAAGTGGGAATAATATTGTAGAAACTCTTTGATTTTATGAATATTAAATTGTTTATATTTTTTTATAATATTTGCATTAGTATGTTGACCATAGGGTTTCTATTCAAAGTCTTGTGTAGATTGTTTTCAAGGGACCATTTTGGGAAATTGCGTGGAAACAATTTCATAACTTGGTATCTTGACACATGTGCGTTTGTTGTAACTGGGAACTGGGACACCATTGCACTAGTAATAGGTGGAGGGAGGTAACTCCTAGAGAAACCCTCCCAGTATGCCCCAAGTTGGGTGGTCGACCATGTATACACAAGGTTTTTAAAGTGGTATAATGAGGGACCCCCCTTTGTTGACACTCTATTCATGCAACCTAGGAGTTAGGATCTCTTTCCTTGGTAATTTACAACTTTAACCTCTATCACACCTAAATCCTCTAAACATTAGTTGTTTTAGCCACTATATCATCCAACACATATAAGTTGTGACCACTAACTCTTAACCCCTAACCCCCGATCTCTCTCTCTCTCTCTCTCTCTCTCTCTCTCTCTCTCACAACCCATAACCCACAATCTCTCTTTCTCTCTCTCTAAACCCCTAACCCCCAATATCTTCCTCTATATATATTTCTATCTATCTGACCCCCCCACCTCTCTCTCTAATCCCCTAACCCCTAACCTACAATCTCTCTCTCTCTCTCTCTGAATTCTTAACACCAATATCTATTGTTCTCTCTCTCTCTCTTGAAACCCTAATATGAAACCTCTCTCTCTCTAAACCCCTAAATCATAACCTACAATCTCTCTCTTTCTATATATTTCTAAACCCCTAACCCCCCCCCTCTCTCTCTCAATGCCTAAACCCAATATCTATTGTTCTCTCCCTCTAAACCCCTAACCTCCAATATATATCTTTATCTCTCTCTCTCTAAACCCTTAACCCCAATCACATTCTCTCTAAATCCCTAACCCCCAATCACACACTCTCTCTAAACCCCCAATATCTCTCTTTCTATCTCTCCCCCTCCCTCTAAATACCTTAATATCCAATATCTCTCTCTCTAAAACCATCAAAAAACATATCTCTCTATCTCTCTAAAACCCTAAAAAGTCTCTCTCTCTCTCTCTAAACAACTAACACCCAATATTTCTCTCTCTCTCGCTCTCTTTATATAAACCACTAGCCCCCAATCTCTCTCTCTCTAAACCCCTAACACCAAATATCTCTCCCTCTCTCTCTCTCTATAAACCCCTAACCAATGATGTCTCTCTCTGTCTCTCTCGCTCTCTCTCTCTCTCTAAACCTGTAACCCCTAAACTCCAATATATATCCCTCTCTAATTATCTAAGCCCCTAATCCCCCAATCCCCCTCCCTCTCTCTCTCTCTCTCTCTCAACCCCTAATCCCCAATTTCTCTCTCTATCTATATCTCTCTAACTCCCTTACCCCTTATCTCTCTCTTTCTCTCTCTCTATCTTTAAGTCCACAATCTCTCTATTTTTATCTCTTTATCTATCTCTCCCTCTCTCTCTCAAACCCTAACCCCCAATATGTCTCGCTCTCTAATTCCCTAATCTCCAATCTCTCTCTCTCTCTCTCTCTCTCTCTCTCTCAACCCTTAACCCCAAATCACTCTCCATATCTCCCTCCCTCTCTCTCTATCTAAACCCCTAACATCGATTTTCCCTCTCTCTCTATACATTTATCTAAACCCCAAACCTCGAATCTCTCTATCTAAAACCCTAATCCTAAATTTCTCTCTCTCTCTCTCTCTCTATCTCTCTTTAAACCCCTAACCCATAATCTCTCTCTCTCTCTATGTAAACACCTAACCCCCAATCTCTCTCTCTCTCTCTCTCTCTATGTCTCTATAAATCCATAACCTCCAATATGTCTCTCTATCTCTTTGTCTAAACCCCTAACCCCAACCTCACTCTGTCTCTCTCATTTTCTAACCTACAACGTCCAATCTCTCTCTCTCTCTCTCTCTCTCTCTCTCTCTGTCTATGTCTCTATAAATCCATAACCTCCAATATGTCTCTCTATCTCTTTGTCTAAACCCCTAACCCCAACCTCACTCTCTCTCTCTCATTTTGTAACCTACAACCTCCAATCTCTCTCTCTCTCTCTCTCTCTCTCTCTTCACCCCTACAATCTCTCTCTCTCTGAATTCTTAATTCTCAATTTACCTTTCTCTCTCTCACTCTCTATCTATCTATCTGAAACCCTCAAATTTAATCTCTCCCTCTCTCTCTCTCCATCTATCCCTAACCCAAAATATCTCTCCCTCTCCATATATTTAAACCCCTAACCCCCAATCTCTCTTTCTATCTATCTCTCTATAAACCACTAACCCCGAATCTCTCTCTCACTCTCTAAAACCCTATACATGAATAAGTATCTCTCACTCTAAACCCCTACCCTCCACGCTCTCTCTCTATCTAAACCCATAACCTGCAATATATCACGCTCTCTCTAAACACCTAACCTTCAATCTCTCTCTCTTAACCCCTATCCCCCCAATCTCTATCTCTCTCTATCTAAAACCCCAACCCCCAATCTCTCACTCTCTCTAAATTCCTAACTCCAATATCTCTTGTTATTTCTCTCTCTAAACCCCTAACCCCCAATCTCTCACTCTCTCTAAATTCCTAACTCCAATATCGCTTGTTATTTCTCTCTCTAAACCCCTAACCCCCAATATCTATTTTTATCTCCGTCTCTAAACCCTTAACCCCCAATCACACACTATCTCTAAACCCCTAACCCCAATATCTCTCTTTATATCTCTCTCTCTCCTTCTAAATACCGTAATCTACAGTATCTCTCTCTCTCTCTCTAAACCCCTAAAAAAAATCTCTCTCCCTCTCTCTCTCTCTAAAACTCGTAATATAATAGCTACGGCACGCTTACCATGTGATCTTCCTTTCCAAGCTAAGACAAGTCACATTTAGCATGTGATCTGCCTTTCCAAGCTAAGACAAGTTGTCAAAATGATAGCTAGGTAGGTCCATGTCACGCTAAGGGGAATAGATTGGTTGTTCTACCCCTGTTCAGGTCACCAACTCTAGTGGATTTGTGGTGGAAATTATTTCCACTAACAAAACTATTAATAACGAATTTACTTGCAGCTTAGCATCTTTGAACTGACTGCTCATGTGCATTACACTGCCCCCACTTTTAGCCCAGGAGCAAAAGCATATATTGGTATTTCTGCGGCGAGAGTGCTTCCTATGTGTTGAACTCACACACTAATCGATTTTGTGAATTACACCATTTAACCATCGAGTCAAGTTGGCTATCCAAATGACATTATTCAAATATAAACTTAGTGATTACCAAACCATATGCAGTCTTATAAACTTGTTAGATACCATAGTGACTTATACAGTGACTTAATATAGAAAAAATATTTCTTATCTTTTATAGATTTTTCTTAACTAACATGAAATACTAATACTAATCATGTTAACTAATCCTACACAGAAATACAAGCTATTTCATTTTGTACAATTTAATGTGTGAGTGTTTTCATTTTGTATAATGAATTTAATCATAGTATTGGATGAATTAGCAAAGATCTTAATCCAAGGTAAATTTCTTTATGAAAAGATATTGACCCAGCCTTCCTAATGCTCATGGAAATCAGTAGTACTTTCCTAAGAACACACATGATTTGGAAAGTTACATCTCATCTCAATTTACCTAGTATATATGGATTTCAAGTTATTTTATGATCTTAAAGAGTAGACTTCCTTGGATTTGTAATTATTTTATAATATTAAAATATATATTTTTTTGAAATGCAAATTATATGAATCTTACTAGTAATGATATTTAGTTACTTAACTTATATATTAATTCTATTTGATTTACTTATATGAATCCATTTTATAATAATATTTAGTTTTTTTATTATTTTTAATAATGGTAAAACTAGTTTAGCTATATTTTTTAGTACAATAAATAAATTATGTGTTTACTTTGGCATTGCTTACCTTTCATACTCTTATTAAGCATTGTGAAATTTTCTACTACTAATTTAAAAATATTGTTTTCGTATGTAGAATTTTATGAGATATGAGATGTAAATTTTATGGTTGTATTTTTTTCAATGTTATTTCAATTAATAATTTTGAGTTTTTTTTTTCTTTTTGGGTGTTGAAATAACTTAGAGATTTTTTAGATTTTAAATTATTATCTTGATTACATTTAATTATTATAAATTGTTTTTCCAACCTTTTCTTTCATGGTTATATATATATATATATATATAAGTGGGAATAAGATTGTAGAAACTGTTTGTTTTTTAAGAATATTAAATTGTTTATATTTGTGTATACTATTTGCATTAGTATGTTGACCATAGGGTTTCTATTCAAAGTCTTGTGTACAGTGTTTTCAAAGGACCATATTGGGAAATTGCCTGGAAACAATTTCTTAACTCGGTATCTTGACACATGTGCCTTTGTTGTAACTGGGAACTGGGACGTCGTTGCGCTAGTAATAGGTGGAGGGAGGTAACTCCCAGAGAAGCCCTCCCAGTATGCCCCAAGTTGGGTGGTCGACCATGTATACGCAAGGATTTTAAATTGGTCTAACGAGGGACCCCCCTTTTTTGACACTCTATTCATGCAGCCTAGGAGTTAGGATCTCTTTCCTTAGTATTTATAACTTTAACCTCTATCACACCTAAATCCTCTAAACCTTAGCTACTTTAGACACTATATCATCCAACCCATATAAGTTGTGACCACTAACTCTTAACCCCTAACCCCCAATATCTTTATATATCTACACCCCTAACTCCTAAACCCTAACCCCCAATCTCTCTCTCTCTCTCTCTCTCTCTCTCTCTCTCTCTAAAACCCTAACCCACAATCTCTCTCTTTCTATATTTCTCTCACTAACCCCTAACCCCCAATCTATTTATATCTCTCTACACCTCCAACACCCAATCTCTCTCTCTCTCTCTCTCTCTCTAAATCCATTACCCAAAATCTCTCTCTCTATCTAAATACCTAACACCCAATATCTCTCTCTCTCTCTTGAATCCCTCACTCTCTCTAAGCACCTAACCCCTAATATATCTCTTTATAAGCCCCTAACCTCCAATCACTCTCTCTCTCTCTGACTATCAAAATCCTAACCACTAACCCCAATCTCTCTCTCTCTCTCTTGTTTTCTCTCTCTTTCTCTAAACACCTAACCCCCCAATCAACCTGTCATCCCCAATCTATCTATTTCTATATATATCTCCCTCTCCCTCTAAACCCCTAATCTACAACCTCTCTCTCTCTAAACCCCTAACTCCTAATCCCTAACCACTAACCACTCTCTCTCTCTCTCTCAATTGCTAACCCTAATATATCTTCTTATCTCTCCATCTAAACCCCTAACCCCTAATATATATCTTTATCTCTCTCTCTCTCTCTAAACACTTAACCCCCCAATCACAATCTCAATTCTCTCTCTAAAGCCGTAACCCCCCAATTACACTCTCTCTAAACCCCTAACCCCCAATCTCTCTCTCTCTCCCTCTAAATACCCTAATCTCCAGCCTCTCTCTCTCTCTCTCTAAACCCCTAAAACAAAATCTCTCTCTCTCATTCTAAACCCCTAAAAAAAATATATATATCTCTCTCTTTTTGTCTCTTTCTCTATAAATCCCTAACCCTCTCTCTCTCTCTCTCTAAACCCCTAACCCTCTCTCTCTCTCTCTAAACAACTAACCCCCAATCTTCCTATCTCTCTCACTCTCTCCATATAAACTGCTAGCCCCCAATCTCTCTCTCTCTAAACCATTAACGCCAACTCTCTCTCCCTCTCACTCTCTCTATAAACCCCTAACCAATGATGTCTCTCTTACTTTCTCTCTCTCTCTCTCTCTCTCTCTCTCAACCCCTAACCCCTAAACTCCAATATCTCTCTCTCTATTTATCTAAACCCCAAAGCCCCCCCCTCTCTCTTTCTCTCTTAACTCTTAATCTTGAATTTGTCTCTATATCTCTAGGCCCCTAACCCCCAATCTCTCTCTCTCTCTCTCTCAACCCCTAATTTCTAACCCATACCCCCCAATTTCTCTCTCTATCTATATCTCTCTAACTCCCTTGGCCCCTATCTCTATCTTTCTCTCTCTCTCTTTAAGCCTGCAATCTCTCTATTTTTCTCTCTTTATCTCTCTCTCCATTTCTCTCTCAAACCCTAACCCCCAATTTGTCTTTCTCTCTAAATCCCTAACCTCCAATCTCTCTCTCTCAACCCTTAACCCCAAACCACTCTCAATATCTCCCTCCCTCCCTCTCTCTCTCTCTCTAAATCCCTAACACTAATTTTCCCTCTCCATATCCATTTATCTAAATCCCAAACCTTGAATCTCTCTATCTAAAACCCTAACCCCAAATCTCTCTCTCTCTCTCTCTCTGACTCTCTTTAAACCCCTAACCCCTAACCTCTCTCTCTCACACACTTTAAACCCCAAACCCACAATCTCTCTCTCTCTCTCTCTAAACCCCTAAACAACAATCTCTTTCTCTCTTCACCCCTAATCCCCAATCTCTCTCTCTATCTGCACCACTAATCCCCAATCTCTCTCTCTCTAAATCCCTAACCTCCAATATGTCTCCCTATCGCTTTGTCTAAACCCCTAACCCTAATCTCACTCACTCTCTCATTTTCTAATCCTATAACCTCCAATATCTCTTTCTCTATCTAAACCCTTAATTCCCAATTTAGTTATCTCTATCTCTCTCCTTTTAACTCTGTCATTCTATAAATCCTTAATTCCCCCATCTCTCTCTCACACTCACTCTCTATCTATCTATCTATCTGAAACCCTCACCTGCAATCCCTCCCTTTCTCTCTCTCCATCTATCTCTTTGTGTATATATCTAAATCCCTAACCCAAAATCTCTCTCCCTCTCCATATATCTAAACCCCTAACTCCCAATCTCTCTCTTTCTATCTCTCTCTCTTTAAACCACTAACCTCCAACCTCTTTCTCTCTCTCTCTCTCTCTAAAACCCTTAACATGAATATGTATCTCTCTCTCTAAACCCCTAACCACTACACTCTCTCTCTATTTAAACCCATAACCTCCAATATCTCATAGACTCTCTCTAACACCTAACCTTCAATCTCTCTGTCTCTCAACCCATATTCCCCAATCTATATCTCTCTCTATCTAAAACCCTAAACCCTAAACCCCAATCTCTATCTCTCTCTCTCTCTAAATGCCTAACCCCAATATCTATTTTTATCTCTCTCTCTCTAAACCACTGACCCCAATATCTATATCTATCTCTCTCTCTCTCTAAACCCTTAAAACCCAATTACAAACTCTCTCTAACACCCTAACGCCCAAGCACACACTCTCTCTAAACCCCTAACCCAAATCTCTATCCTATCTCTCTCTCTAGCTCTCTCTAAATCCATAACCCTTAATCTCTCTCTCTTTCTCTCTCTCTCTCTCTCTCTTACTAAACAACTAACGCCCAATCTTTCTATCTCTCTTACTCTCTCTATATAAACTCCTAGTCCCCAATCTCTCTCTCTCTAAACCCCTAATCCCAAATATCTCTCGATCTCCTTCTCTCTATAAACCCTTAACCAATTATTTATCTCCTACTTTCTCCCTCTTTAAACACATAACCTCCAATATCTCTCTCTCTATTTATCTAAACCACCAAGCCCCCCCCACTCTCTCTCTCTCTCTATCTATCTGTCTTTAATCCCCTAACCCATAATCTCTCTCTCTCTCTCTCAACCCCTAAATCCTAACACCTAATTCCCAATTTCTCTCTCCTTTTGTCTATTTATCTCTCTCTCCTCCCTCTCTCTCTCAAACCCTAACCACCAATCTGTATCACTCTCAAAATACCTAACCTCCAATCTCTTTCTCTCTCTCTCTCTCTCAGCCCTTAACCACAAATCACTCTCCATCTCCCCCCCCCTTATCTCTCTCTGTAAACCCCTAACACTCATTTTCCCTCCCTCTATATCCATCTATCCAAACCCCAAACCTGTAATCTCTCTATCTAAAACCCTAACCCCCAATTTCACTCACTCTCTACCTCTCTCTCTTTAAACCCCTAACCCATAATCTCTTTCTTTCTCACTCTCTAAACCCCAAACTAAAAATATCTATCTAGCTTGATAAAACCCTAACCCCCAATCTCTCTCCCTCTCTCTCTCTCAACCCCTAACCTTCAATCTCTCTCTCTCTCTAAACACCTAACCCCCAATATCTCTCCCTCTCTCTCTCTCTTCACCCCTAATCCTCGATCTATCTCTCTCTATCTCTATAAATACCTAACCTCCAATACATCAGTCTATCTCCCTGTTGAAACCCCCGACACCCAATCATGCTCTCTCTCTCAATATCTACTTTTATAAAGTTATAACTCCCAAACTCTCTCTCTCTCTCTCTACTCCTAACCCTAAATATCTCTCATTCTCCCTCTCTATTCATCTCTCTCTCTATCTCTAAAAAATTAACCTCCAATTTCCCTTTCCTGTCTCTCCTTCTATCTCTCTCATTTTATAAATCCCTAACCCTCAAACTCTCTCTCTCTCTCTACCTATCTATCTATCTCTCTGAACCCCTCACCTACAATCTCTCTCTCTCTACCTCTCTCTGTCTCTCCATCTATCTCTTTTTATATCTATCTAAATACCTAACACACAATCTCTCTCCCTCTCCATATATCTAAGCCCCTAATACCTAATCTCTCTCTATAACCCCCTAATCCCCAATCTCTCTCTCTCTCTCTATGTATCTATCTATCTAAACCCCTAACCCTATCTATCTTTCTTTGTCTAATCCCCGAACACCCAAAGTCCTAACCCCCATGCCCCTAAACCCCTAACATCAAATAGCTCTCTCTCTCTCTCTCTAAACCCCAAACCTCCAATCTCTCTTTCTCTCTCTAAGCCCCAAACCCCAAATTTATCTCTCTTTCTCTCTAAACCCCAAACTCCCATCCTCTCTGTCACTCTATCTACCTATATATATATATATCTCTAAACAACTAATTCCTAATCTAAATGTTGGGCCTGGCCCAATAGGTCCATTTTGGGTGACATTTTTTATGATGAATGGACCTGAGCTGTGTGCAGTTCAGAATATGGAATTTTTCCTAAGTATCGAGAGTGCTGCGAAGATGAGCGCAGTACCAAGTTTTGAAGTATGCCGCGAAGATCAGTGCGGTGCAGTTTTAGTGATGCGAAGGTAGTTGGCCACGTGGAGCCAGTAAAGTTATGAACTAGACGGAGGATGGCCGGATATAATGGATAGACTAGCGATGGTCTATTTTTGGTAAGACTGCTGAAAAGATGTCGAGTTGCGGGCATAAGCAGATCAGGAAGGCAGCCCGACTGTATGAGTCCGTTAAGCAGAGGATGGATCAGGAAAGTGACAGTTCTGTGTACAGCAAGGTACGCAACTGTTAAGAGGAAAACGACGGAAGGAAAGCAATTGGGAGCTGAGTCAATTATACGTGGCCGTTAAGGGATGGATGGCCTGCAGAGAAAGCGATTGGGAGTTGAACCAGTCACACGAGTTAGTCAGTGGAAGGGTGGCTCGAAGTGGATGACCTGTTGGAGTGCACACAACAAAGAGGCTGAAAGCGATGGATCTAAGGCATGGAGGACTGCCATGACAACAAGATCACTATCAAAAGCTGGCATGACGGTTCAGAGGGACCATAGTGGTTTGGAAACCCTAAGGGTTTCGATCTTCAATATTGTAAAGACACGACCTTCGGGCGTGGTCTATTTAAGAAGACCATTTTGTATAGGAAGGGTTAGTTGCAAAAGACGAGAGAAACTGGTCACTGTGACCATGTTTGTATTGTAATATTTTATGAGTCGAGACTACATTGTAAAGGCCTTGCAGCTGAGTGCGTAGAGACCTATCTAAGCAAAAAGAGAGCCGCAGCCGAGTGCGCTGCTAAGAACTGTGAACCCTTCCTTAAAGAAATATCAAACAGAGTTCTTGTGGACGTACTTCTCACTCGGGGGAGTGAACCATGTTAAATAGTGTGTCGAATAATTGAATGTTTATGTGTTTGCAATTATATTTATTTGTTCTGTAGTTGGATGTGGAATGTTTACTTATAGTCTATTATGAGAAGGCTTTTATATGCATTTGCCATCAAGAGAGTATGGAATGATATGTTAAGTCTGCATGAATAGATGTATGTTTAATATTAGCAATGCTTCTAAGGACAGTGAATCTATCACCTGCTTGAGCATAGAGAAATTATTTACCTATTGAATGGATGCAGTCGATGAATGTATAACTGTTATTTTGCATCTGAGGGTTATACTTAAAATAGTAACACTTAAGGGTATGTTCTGAGCATTAAATAGTCAGCTAGTTAAGTGTATAACTGAGTGGGTAGTTGACACTTAACCCCCTTTGCCTTAAGTATTTTGTGAACGGTCTAGTGTAGGAATTCAAGCGGCAGTGTTCGCAGAACTGTATTGAGCCCCACAGTAAGGAAGAAGGTAGTGGTGCGAACCACGGTGCTAACCAGCACCGCATAGTTTGACCTTTGCAGCGCTCGACTGGTGTGCTGCCACGAACATCATCACAGTCATCAACTCATCACTCACTGTGGACATCTAAGTCCATAGTGCCCCATTAGAAACACCTCAGGCGAGACCTCAGCCTACTCGCAGGCTGTTGCCGAAAGGGCCGGTGTGAAGGGGTTTTGTTGGTTTAAGGTAACCGCGTAGAACTTGGGTCTTCATAGAACCTCTGGTTAGCATTTGATAGCCAACAAATGGTTTCATTGCTATGCTAGAATCCGTGATGAGTTCCAGCCGTGATGAGTGATGAAGAGTCTGAGGTCCTGGAAAGTGCATTGAACTAGCATCCTGAGAAGACAGAAATCTAGGCTTGGTGGGATAAGACCATAAGAGACTTCAAAAGACAAGACAACAGACATCTGCGTCTAAGCGACACACAATGGTCGGATAGATATCGGTTTGATGACATTCATGAGATTTTCTGGACTACATTTCCGAATGAGATGCACGCGTGGATCTCGCGGCTCGTAGAAAAGAAAACCTGTTTTTAAGGAGGCATTCCTACAGAGTGGAATCCTGAGCTCATAGCACAGCTCAAAGCGATAGACAACCCACTGATGCACACAATTAATTTTTGGGTAGATCATATGCTAGAAGGCTTTGTAACAGAATTTGCTATAGACACACTCAAATCCTACAGCCAAGCAGAAGCACACTTTTTCAGAGGTTCCCAAGGTAAGTTCTTGAACAATCTCAGTCTATACATTAAGACGCTCCTAGCTGATAAAGGTGTTTTAAGAATGCAGTAATCTTGTTAAGTTGTCATGGTAAATAGCATTTATAGCGATTTCAACGAAGATACTCACAACTTAAGCAGTGGGAAGAGATACAAGTTCAATAAGAACCTTGGAGGCTCTGGACTCCATGTAGATACTGAGATTCCTTTTGATATTGAAAATGAAGTCGCACCCCCATTTACTCCTCAGAATACTCCACTTGCAGAGCCCGCGCAGCCTAGTACATCTACCCCTATACGCCCATTTGTTTTTACTGCGCAGAGTCCTGTACGACAGCCTAGCACCCCTCAGGGAACACCTCAAGGTGCCCCTTCAAGTGCTATACCTCCCCCTAGAGCCATGGCCCATATGGATATGACGCTACCTATATTCAAAGGGACGGTTCTATAAGACCCTGACCAACACTGGCTCCTTTGCGAAGTTGTCTAGAGTGTCAGACAGATCTGAGATGATGATGAGAAGAAAGCCCAGCTTGTTACTACATTCAGAGACAGAGCGCTGCTCTGGTTCATGAAGTATTATACCACGCAGCCCAAGACCCTGGCAGAGATCAAAGCTGCACTGATAGTAGAGTTTAAGAAACCAAAGTCTGAGTCTCAGTGCATAATTGAGCTGAAGGAAATCAAGCAGAGAATGACAGAATCGATCTAGGAATTTGACCAGAAGTTCAAGACACTCTTGGACCAAGTGAGCTTTGTCATAGCACCCGAACAACATAAAGAATGGTTCATTGCTGCGCTGTTGCTGCATATTAGGTTACCATTAATGCATCAGAAGGTTACATCCTAGGCAGAGGCCTTGGAAATCGCGATGAAGTTGGAGGCTTCGCTGATTGGTGAGTCTAGTTCTGTGATGACACAAATTCAGAACTAGCTTACCACCCAGACACTAGAGCTACAGAGCATGAAGAATGGAAAAGAGCAGCGATATGAACCTCGTCACGAGATCTGGTGCATGAGTTGAAAAGGAGAAGGTCATGACCGGGAGCATTGTCCCCTATACTGCGACTATCTCAGCAGTGATGCGCCTAACCCCATCAATCAGAGCCAGGCACCCTGGTGTGAAATCTGCAGAACTACTGGTCATATACCTGAAGATTGTTACTTGATACAGAAATATGTGAAGACACCTAAGAATCTATATTGCAACTTCTGCAAATCAGTTGGACATGATGAGTCCAACTTCCACGCTTATGAACTAATGAATGAAAGAAAGCATGACATGGATTCAATGAGAGGCACTGTCTTGTAAAGAGTGCAAGAGGATAACTATCCAAAGCAGGAAAACACGCACTATGATCAATCTGCCTACAGAGGCTGTGGTGGTGGATACTACGGTAGAGGAAGAAATACTGGCTCGGCACAAGGAAGAGGCTGCAGTGGGGTCATCTGCTATAACTGTGGCCAGCTAGGTCACGTATCCAGAGACTGTGTAAACCCCTGCACCACCTGTAATTATTGTAAATCATTTGAGCATGTTATAGAATATTGCCTGGTGCTAGAGGTAGAGATGCAAAAAAGAAGAAGAACAGATGCGCCATCCCTGAACATCCAATGGATCACAGTAGAGAACAAACCTGCGGATCCTATTGAGATATTGTAACTTCAAAGAATATTATATTTGTACTTTATTATTCCGGAGATGTTTCATTCCTCCGTGAAGATATTATTGTATATCCGGAGATGTTTATTCCTCCGTCGGAATGTGGTAACTCGGGTTATTAGAATTCCCTAGTGGGGGTCGGCCTTGTATGTGTTATGTGGGTCAAAGGGTTATTAGACCACCCTAGAGGGGTCGGCCCAGTTAATTGTAGTGGGGTATTTAACCCATTGGTTAAATACAAGCCTACATGTATTATGTAAAAGATATGTCAGAGTAGTGTATAAATAGAGGAGGTGTATTCCTCATTCGATACACTCACTCACTTGAGGATGGCGCACTTGTGGAGGAGAGGTATGATATGGTGGAGGAGGAGATCATGTCTCAAGGTTTCATCTTTGTATATTGCTGGTCATCTATATTGAGGAAGCTTTGCTGGGTTTTCTACTGCATGAGGGTTTCCCAGGATAAATCTGTGTCTCTTGTGTTTATGCTATGCTTGTTGTTTCTTCAGTGATCTTGTATATGCTAGTATTGTGAAATGGAATGTAATGCTACTATTTTCTATATTAGCATATTAAATCTTAACATGGTATCAGAGCTAACCTGAAGGAAGGCAAGCTATGGCACTTACGACACTTACTTTACTTACGACAATTTGAAGGTTAGGGTTTTATATAGCAAAAACCAGTCATAGTGGAACTTTCGCCATAAATCCATTTTGGTGAAGGTTCAGGATCCGAAACCTTTACAGGTCTTAGCTAACATCTCTAGGTATCTTGTGTCCAAAGGACACCCTCAGATCCATTCTACTTTGTAATTTATGATCAGTACGAGTTAGGGTTTTGGCCTCTTCCAGATCTCAGTCAAAATCAGGTGACCTTGGCAAAAGGGTCATAACTTGGGCTAGGAAGCTCCAAATGAAATTTCGTAAAAAGAGATAGGTAGTACACAGATTGTACTATCTCAAGAAACGTTTTCAGAGGCCGAAGTTGAACTAGTGACATGTGGAACGCCGTACAAGTTCACTCTCCTGTTTTATCCCATAAACATGTCACGTTGCGACACTTGGCATAAATCTCTCTCAGAGAGTCCACTTGAGGTCAGACCTATCAGGATGGAAATATAACAGGGCGAGATATCTCAAAAAAAAATTTTAGAGGCCTAAGTTCAAACAATGACACATGGCACACCGTACAAGTTCGCTCTCTTGTTTTATCCCATAAACAGGTCACGTTGCGACACTTGGTATAACTCTCTCTCAGAAAATCCAATTGAGATCAGACCTGTCAAGATGGAAAGATGAGAGGTCAGGCTACTGTAGAAAAAGTGTTCAGACCCTGTGGAGCAAAAATTTCAGAGTTATAGCAGAAACAATCAGGTACATATTTCTATCAAAACAGAATTATTTTTGGAGCACCTTTATTCATGGCTTCCGGAATTTAGGGTTTCAGAGAGAGTTAGAATTTTTGGAATCAGAATCCATGGCTGAATGCTACTCAAGAAAATCAAAATTTAGAGACCAAGATTGAATTTTTGGTTGGGTAGAAGACCGGGCTTGATCAAACCCTAGTTCGGGATTTTGATCGGAAAGATGGAAAATTAGGGCTTCAACTAAAGTTGGAATTTTTGAAGTCTGTAAGCACGGCTGGAAGCTCCTCAGAAAAATAAGAGCTTAGAGCCTTGGATCGAACCTTTTGATTGGATAGAAGGGTGGGCTTCATCAAACCCTAGTTCGGGTTCCTGTCCAGAAGGTCCAGAAGTTTCGAAGGCAATCTTGAGGGGTCAAATTTTGGGGATTTCAAAATTGAAGTATGCTAGCAAGACACATCCTTCCATCCATTCAGAAGTGTGAAAGTCAAAGATTGAATTTTTAGGGTTTCTCTAGCAAACCCTAATCAAGCTCCAGATCAAGTTTTACGGGGAGTTGAGGCTAAGGCCTTACATAAGAAGACTACAAGAAGTCTCGACAGGTATGACTTAAGGAGGTTCAGGTATGTCTTGAAATTTGATTCTTGATTAAGTTCATGATGTGTTTGTCTTCATATTATTTATTAGTACAATCTTGATTAATGTTAGAATTGTCTTATCACCCTAGTAACAGTATGAATGCATGTGAATGATCGAAGACACTCATTGATTAGGGCTATATGATTGTACTAATGCATTATGGTGTTGTGTGAGGTTGATGTTGTCTGCTAACAAGATACAGGTACATCACCATGACAACATGAAGACAAAGACTCATCCATAATCTTTGTTCTACTTACGAGGTATGTATGACTTTGTTATATTATGCTTAACCTATGAGACATGCAGGTTCTAGCTCAGGATCTCTAAATCATTGAAGAGATTGTTTAGGTATGTTGTACATAACTAAACAGGTATACTAATCCAGGTATGTTTTTCCTATGTCAAGTTAGAATCTTACCTTGTGTTAGGATCCCTTATATAAGTATACTTGGTATGATTGGTTATGCTTATTCATAAAGCTAGTAATCAAGGGTTTATGAATATTATGTCTTTTATCTTGATTGATGATATCTTGAATAGTAATGTTTATTATCTATGATCATGACTATACATGTTCAAGATTATTTAGAATTATAATGTTTTGATAATATTTATAATATACTAATGAATGTATGTTTGTGTATGAGATCATGAGGATAACACTAGTGCACACTTGAGTATGCACAGTGGTACAGAATGAATAGAAGTTCAAAGGACATTTAGAAGATCAAGCGGGAGGCAATCACACAAACATAAAAGATAAGTATTTGAGTTGTTATTTGAAATAATAAATAGATTATATGCATATTTGTATTCATGCTGAGTGTAAACATTCATAGAGCATTGAACAGTATACTACTAATATGCATATGATTGGTAAGTTGGACAAGCATTCCATTGTTGCTTGTCTAGAATGAAACCTCTTTGCTGACATACGGAGAGCTGTGCACACTCTTGATAGTATGTTCTGGTAGAGATGGAAGGCATCTAGATAGCCACTATATGCATACATGATATGGGAAAGTGTTGTGCCAAAGTATTCGTCAAGATAGTTGCACAACTATGTAAATGATATCTGTATGCATAATAGGTTATCATGTCAACATGATTTCATGATTATGAAGTGTTACTAATCATATACTTAATTTTGTTTTGTAGGAAAGATCATGAAGAATGATGAACACCGAACAAGTGATGGATGTTCAACAAGAAGATTTACAAATCAAACAAAATATAAAAGGCTCATGGCTAGAAGATTCTCTTAGAAAGAAGAAGAGAATCTTAACAAGATGTTTGCTCCAAGTGGATAGATAAGATCATTCTCTTAATGGTGGAATTAAAGAAGAAGTATGAATCAGGTTCTGTATGGGTACCCAGGATTGTTAGTAAATTGATGAACTGATCATCATGGGTGATGTGAATCTTAACCTTTGCTACAAGGTTGAATATGGATTCTATACATAGATGGCATGGATGCAAGAAGGAACTCACCAAAGAGTTTGAATGCTATTGAGGTTCATATCAGTAGACCCATCTAACGAGAGATGGCACAGATAGATGGTTGCATAAATGAAAATGAAAGATCTTAGATTAATGTATTACTCAGAAGGAATCTTTCTCAACCAGGGAAAGTATGCCAAGAAATATTAAAAGGACTTGATATGTTGGAATGTCCACTCTCATGGATTCCAACTTGAAGCTGTTGGTGAATGACTCATCAGAGTTAGTATATATAACTCTGTACAGACAAATTATTGGGTCATTGATGTATCTAACGAATACTAGGTCAGATATATGCTTTGCTGTAAACACCTTGAGTTAGTATCTAATGGAAACTAGAAGTATTTACCTGTTAGTTGCAAAGCATGTGATGAGGTACCTAAAGGATACAATAGACTTTGATCTATGGAGATCATAAATTCAGATGGCTACACAGATATTGATTGAGTAGAAAGTGTATCAGACAGGAAGAGCACATCGAGAAGATGTTATTGTCTGGGATCAACCATGATCTTGTGGTTTAGCAGGAAGCAGTCTACTATGGCTCTCAGCACAAGCAGAATATATGGCTGCTTGCTCTGCTAATTGTAAAACGGTATGGCTTCACAATTGATTGACTTAGAGATGGACCCAACTATGATCCTATGTGACAAACGAAGTTGTACCAAAATGGCAGAGAATCCAGTGTTCCATGCACATAGAGATCTGACATTTCCTTATACAAGATATGGTTAATGTTCAAATTCGTAACAAGTTACCAATGCACTAACCAAACCTCTACCAATCGGATGTACTAACCAAACCTCTACCTCATGGTAAAGTTTTCCAAGACAAACTTAATATAGTTAAGAAGGACCCTCCTCGAAAGGGGGAGTGATGTGATCACTTATGATGAGATTTCCCGCATTGACAGTGAGGTCAATGATGTGGATACCTATATTGGTGATGCCGACAGAGAGCTTGGTGGACATGATAGGATTGCATCATCCTTAAGAGAGCCGTAGACATGATGTCTCCGAGAGTGAAGTCCTTGGTGGACATGATAGGATTGCATCATCCTTAAGAGAGCCGTAGACATGATGTCTCCGAGAATGAAATCCTTGGTGGAATGATAGGATTGCATCATCCTTAAGAGAGCCGTAGACATGATGTATCCGAGAATGAAGTCCTTGGTGGACATGATAGGATTGCATCATCCTTAAGAGAGCCATAGACATGATGTCTCCGATAATGAAGTCCTTGGTGGACATGAGGGGATTGGATCATCCCTGTACTTCAGTCCTAAAGTGAGCTATAGACATATGTCTCCGAGAATGAAGTCCTTAGTGGACAAGTGAGGATTAATTCATTCTTGGACATAGTCCTAAATGTACGATTGAGGATTAAGTCATCCTTGGATGTGGTCCTAAATGTATGGTTGAGGATTAAGTCATCCTTGGACGTGGTCCTAAATGTACGGTTGAGGATTAAGTCATCCTTGAACGTGGTCCTAAATGTATGGTTGAGGATTAAGTCATCCTTGGACATGGTCCTAAATGTACGGTTGAGGATTAAGTCATCCTTGCACGTGGTCCTAAATGTACGGTTGAGTATTAATTCATCCTTGGACGTGGTCCTAAATGTACGGTTGAGGATTAAGTCATCCTTGGACGTGGTCCTAAATGTACGGTTGAGGATTAATTCATCCTTGGACGTGGTCCTAAATGTACGGTTGAGGATTAAGTCATCCTTGGACGTGGTCCTAAATGTATGGTTGAGGATTAAGTCATCCTTGGACGTGGTACTAAATGTATGGTTGAGGATTAAGTCATCCTTGGATGTGGTCCTAAATGTACGGTTGAGGATTAGGTCATCCTTGGACGTGGTCCTAAATGTACGGTTGAGGATTAAGTCATCCTTGGACATGGTCCTAAATGTACAGGTGAGGACTGCATCGTCCATGAACTGGGTTCAAAATGTACATGATGGGATTTCATCGTCCCTAGACATGAGACTTGTCTTAAAGTGATAAGGACTTATCATCCTGGAACTTGATCGGGATTGCATCGTCCCTAGACATGAGACTTGTCTTAAAGTGATAAGGACTGATCATCCTGGAACTTGATCGGGATTGCATCATCCCTAGACATGAGACTTGTCTTAAAGTGATAAGGACTGATCATCCTGGAACTTGATCAGGATTGCATCATCCCTAGACATGAGACTTGTCTTAAAGGTACATGTTAGGACTGGATCGTCCCTGGACTTCGGTTCAAAAGGTACATGGTAGGATTGGATCGTCCCTGGACCTCAGTTCAAAAGGTACATGGTGGGACTGGATCGTCCCCAGACCTCGGTTCAAAAGGTACATGGTAGGACTGGATCGTCCCCAGACTTCGGTTCAAAAGGTACATGATAGGACTAGATCGTCCCTGGACCGCAGTTCAAAAGGTACATGGTAGGATTGGATCGTCCCTGGACCTCAATTCAAAAGGTACATGACAGGATTGCATCATCCATGGACCTATGTCCTAAAGAGAGCAGGATTGATCATCCTGTAATATGATCGTGTGTGTTGCAGGGTATGCTGCTATTGTGTGAATACATGTATTAGTGAGAATACATGCTTTTGATGATAGATGTATTAGTGAGAATACATGCTTTTGATGATAGATGTATTAGTGAGAATACATGCTTTTGATGATAGATGTATTAGTAAGAATACATGTTTTGATGATAGATGTACTGGTAAGAATACATACTTTTGATGATATTGATTAATGTACTTGTATGGTTGAGGATACATGTACTTGTATTTGATGATGATCCAGATGCTGTAGATCGAGATGATCCAGATGCTATAGATCAAGATGATTCCGATGCTGATGATCGTGTGATGACGATGCTGATGATCATGTGATGACGATGCTGATGATCGTGTGATGATGATGTTGATGATTGTATGATGACGATGCTAATGATCATGTGATGACTATGCTGATGATCGTGTAATGATGATGTTGATGATCGTGTGATGACGATGCTGATGATCATGTGATGACGATGTTGATGATCGTGTGATGATGATGTTGATGATCGTGTGATGACAATGCTGATGATCGTGTGATGACGATGCTGATGATCATGTGATGACGATGCTGATGATCGTGTGATGACGATGTTGATGATCGTGTGATTACAATGCTGATGATTGTGAGATGATGATATTGATGATCGCTCTTGAGTGCTGCAGAAAATAAAGACTCAGTACTGAAGAAGTTGATGTTCCAGTATTGAAGATGTTCCAGTAACTGCTTGAGTTACTGATGATGTTGAGAAAGCTTCCAATGATTTATAGATGTATCATGTATGATGTTGATGACTCCTTGCTCATGCAGATGCTGTTATAATATCCTTCTCATTAAGGGGGAGTGTTGAGATATTGTAACTTCAAAGAATATTATATTTGTACTTTATTATTCCGGAGATGTTTCATTCCTCCGTGAAGATATTATTGTATATCCGGAGATGTTTATTCCTCCATCGAAATGTGGTAACTCGGGTTATTAGACTTCCCTAGTGGGGGTCAGCCCTGTATGTGTTATGTGGGTCAAAGGGTTATTAGACCACCCTAGAGGGGTCGGCCCAGTTAATTGTAGTGGGGTAGTTAACCCATTGGTTAAATACGAGCCTACATGTATTATGTAAAAGATATGTCAGAGTAGTGTATAAATAGAGGAGGTGTATTCCTCATTCGATACACTCACTCACTTGAGGATGGCGCACTTGTGGAGGAGAGGTCTGCTATGGTGGAGGAGGAGATCATGTCTCAAGGTTTCATCTTTGTATATTGTTGGTCATCTATATTGAGGAAGCTTTGCTGGGTTTTCTACCCCATGAGGGTTTCCCAGGATAAATCTGTGTCTCTTGTGTTTATGCTATGCTTGTTGTTTCTTCAATGATCTTGTATATGCTAGTATTGTGAAATGGAATGTAATGCTACTATTTTCTGTCTTAGCATATTAAATCTTAACAGATCCTAGCATTAAAGTAGTCACACGTAGTATCATGGAGATAGGCAGTGATAGGGGAGCAGAGGCTTCCACTTCAGGAGAGGCTCATGCGAAGCAGGGCCCTCTTGAAACAATATGGGTAAGAAAAGCCCCAGGAAAGACGTCTACTCTGGATTTGAAGAAGAACAAAGAAGCTTTTATTGACATGCGGGATACCTTCAGCGAACTAGCACCTAAATCACCAAGGATCCTACTGCGCAGTGAAGTACCATGTGTTGAAGACACACTTGCTTCTTATGACAAGACACGACACACAGCGGATGTTAGCACCTCTGTTGTGCAGTTCGTAAGAAGCTGCATGAAGCTGCTGAAAAATTAAAACGCGATAGCAGAGCTAGAGAAGCTCATAAATCTATACAAACTACAGACAAAAGCAGAAAATTCTAATGGCACACTACATCATATAAAGAAACAGAAGAGGATGGGCCACAAAATGAGGCTCACTGCGCAGATAGGAGACTTTGAGATTGATGAAGTTATCCTTGATCTGGGATTAGAAGTAAATGTCTTGACCAAGCAGACATGGTAGCAGATGGGTCGACCAAAGCTGTCGTGGTCACCTATCCAGGTGAGAATGGCCAACCAAGAGAAACTTATCCCATTTGGCTGCTTAGCCAATGTTGTTGTTGATATTGATGGAGTACAAAGCTATGCGGACTTTGAAGTCATTGAGATTGTTGACGATAGCCAGCCCTTTCCTGCGCTGTTAGGAATTGACTGGGATATTGACAATTTAGCCATTATAAATTTGAAAACAAAGAAGATGATATTCGAAGGTGAGCATCTGCGGGTGATCACATTCTTGGATCCTGCAGATGGAGACAGATATAGCGAGCCGATTCAGGAGGAATCTAAGGCCCAGGATTTGGACTGACTGTACAAGATAACTGCAAACTAGGAGGATTACATCAATCCTATCGTGGACGGTGTACTCAGCTAGAGATGCGATAGCTCCTGCGTGTTTGACTCCGATGCTAGACTGGAAAATTGGTAGAATCACATGCACGAAGTATTAGTGAGAAGGTGCACGCAAGTCATAAAATCACTGCACTGGATTGGATAGGAGGTAAGTCCGATCCCCACATTTGATACTTCTGCTAATGTTTATACTTTTATTCAAGACTATACTGCAGCAGTTCCAGAAGAGCACAGATTACCAGCATTGGATATGGCACTCCATGGCATACCTGCCAGATGGTGGGATTTGCACAAGCAGATATTGATCACTTGGGATCAATACAGAACTAAGATGTAGATTAGGTTCGCAGAAAAGGTTACCTTACCCTTTGACAAGTGCAACGGGAAGACAGATCCTACGAAGCATTTGGAAGTCTGTTCGTAGGCATGGGAAGAAAGGCCACCTGAAGAGTGGGTGCACTTGTTTGTGCATACTTTAGAAGAGGATATTCCAAAGAGATTGTATCTAGACCTGGAGTTACATAGGGAAACCTCGGATTGGGAAATGTTAACTGTGAACTTCCAGAGAGATTTCAGCTTGGAAGATGAGAACCCTTTGATACATGAGGCACTGCAGATAATCAAGGAACATATATTCAGAGAAGATTGTCATCGCGAAGATATGTCATGGGAAGAATTCTTCAGCAAGGATGACAATCCTGCGAACACATACTCAGAATGGAAAGAACATGAACAACTTCCAATAGACTATTATAACTTAGCTGAGGATGATGAGCATGGAAGATAAGAAGATGAAGATGACCCGCGCAATATCAATATACCAGAGTCAGAAGGAACGTGTGATATAGAAGGACTACCATTGGAAATCCCATACATGAGTGGACCGGTTAAGACACAGAAGGTAAACATTGGCACGAGTGAAGAACCAAAGTTCGCATCTATTGGAGACTACTGGGATGATCAGACTGTCGAGGAGATTGCAAACACTCTACACGAATATCAGGAACTATTTCCGACCAAGTTTAGAGAGATGAAAGGAATATTGGGTGACTTAGGAGTCATGAAAATCCCTTTGAAGCAAGGTGCTAAGCCTATGAAGCAGCGACCATATAGACTGAATCCATGGCATAAAGAGCGAGTCCACGCAGAGTTGGACAAAATGTTAGAGGCAGGGATCATTGAACCTATCGAAGAATTTGAATGGATCAGTCCTATGGTTGTTCAGGACAAGAAAGCAAAGGGTGAGATCAGGATATGTGTTGACCTCAGAAAACTTAATGATGCATCTATCCATGACCCATTCCCTACCCCTTTTACAGATGAAGTACTTGACAATGTTGGAGGGAATGAGGCCTAGTCTTTTACCGATGGTTTCTCTAGTTATCATCAGATCACAATTGATCCCGTGGATAGGCATAAGATGACATTTGCTACAAAATGGGGGTCGTTCCAGTATACAATCATGCCGCTTGGTCTGAAGAACACACCTACCATCTTCTCCAGAGTCGTCGTCGCGGCATTCAAAGATTTCATGCATAAGTTTCTCGAAGCATATTTCGATGACTAGACTGTCTTTGGTTTGCTGAAGAACCATTGTGCAGATTTGAGAATGATGCTTGAAAAGTGTAGATAGCATCAAATCTCGTTGAATCTAAAGAAGTGCATCTTCTATGTTCCATATGGAATCTTACTGGGACATATTGTCTGTAAGCAAGGCTTGATGGTGGACCCTACAAAGATTGGCATTATTGTGAATTTACCTACACCAACTTCAGTTAAGATGCTACGTTCTACCTTGGGTCATATAGGCTATTATAGGAAGTTCATTAAGGGTTACGCGCAGATAACCACAGCAATGGAGAAGCTGTTGAAGAAGGACATACCATTCGTTTGGAACGAAGAATGTGAACAGGGTTTTGACACCCTTAAGGAAAAGATGGTTACCGTGCTAATCCTAGTCATTCCAGACTGGACAAAACCATTTCATGTTCATGTGGATGCATCATGCATTACCTTGGGCATTGTGTTAGCTCAGCCAGGAGAAGGGGGTATTGACAACCCCATCGCATTTTCTAGTAGGAAGCTATCGACAGCAGAGAAGAACTATACCACTACTGAGCGGGAAGGACTTGCGATGGTATATGCCCTTCAGAAGTTCATGCATTATCTACTTGGTGCGCACTTCCTCACGTTCACTGATCATTGTGCATTGAAATATCTAGTCAATAAGCTAGTGTTAGGGGGCGCATATGTAGATGGCTATTGCTATTCCAGGCGTATGACTTCAAGATCGTTATTAAACCGGGCAGGCTGAATTTTGGACTTGACCACCTGTCTAGAATAGTGTCAGGCGAGGAGCCAACAAACATTGAAGAAAGTCTGCTCGATGTGCAGTTGTTTGCTATACAGGTTGTAGATGATTATTATAAGGATATCATTGATTTTCTGACAACAGGGCTGACACAACAAGAATTTTTTGTTCAGCAGAAGAAGCAATTAGTAGTCTGTGCCACGGATTTCACTATCATTGTAGGTCAGTTATACAAACTTGGACCAGATGAAGTCCTCCGCAGATGTGTACTCGACCACGAGAAACCATATATACTAGCAAATGTGCATTCAGGGATCACAGGAAAGGCTACTGCATAGAAGATATTGCGCACAGGGCTATGGTGGCCTACCATCCACAAAGATTCTAAGGAATACTGCAAAAATTGTGATGTTTGTCAGAGGACATGGAAGCCTTTGTGGAGAGATGAAATGCCATTAAATCCGCAGTTGACCTTATAGGCCTTTGAGAAATGGGCAATTGATTTTGTGGGGCCTATAAACCCACCTAGACAGAGAATTGTTGAGAGGTATATCATTACTGCAATGGATTACCTCACCAGATGGGCAGAAGCTAAACTAGTAAAGGACTGTAGTGCAGCTACTACCACGCAGTTCATTTTTGAGGAAATTTTGTCACGATTCAGCTATCCAAAAATTTTGATGAGTGATTAGGGCACTCACTTTCTGAATAAGACCATAGAAATCCTGATAGAGGAGTTCCACATTCGGAATCACCCCAGTACACCATATCATCTGCAGGAAAATGGAACTGTTGAAGCCTTCAACAAGATACTGGAAAACATGCTGACAAAGGTGTGCAACGTAAATAGGGATTACTGGGACCTACGCATCTCGTCTGTGCTTTGGGAATACAAGACAACCTGTAAGAAATTGATGGGATAGACACCTTTTTGGTTGGCTTATGGGAAGGAGGCCATAATGCCAATGGAGTACATTGTCCCCAGTCTGAGGATTGCTGCGTTCACCGGAATGGCAGACTGTGAAGCATTAGATGGAAGACTTATACATTTAGTTGGCTTGGAAGAGAATCATTTCATTGCAGGCTTTCAACAGCAAGTCCAGAAGGATCGTGAAAAGGCATGGCATGATCGCCATATCAAGAACAAATGCTTTCAGGTAGGTGACATAGTCCTCCTGTATGACAGCAAGTTCATGAAATTTCCTAGCAAGTTTAAAATACATTGGCTTGGCCCATATACTGTTATGCATGTCACTGACAGTGGTGCAGTTCAGTTAGCCACTTTAGCTGGTGACACCCTACCCACAATGATAAATGGAAGCAGACTTAAGTTGTATCGCGATAATCCTGCTTCGCAGCATGCGGAAAGATAAACATGGGGAGAAATTTCTAAGTTCCAAGTATAGTTGAAATTGGGCACTAGAAATGTATAGAGTCTATACATGTATCATAAAGGGAGAATGTATGAGCAGCACAGCACTACCGAAGCTATGCAGGATCCAGAAGTAGAATAGTGGAAAAACAGCTGCGCAGTTCAAAGATTAGGACCATGAAGAAATTGCGCAGGAGTTGAAATGCTCCACTGCGTAGTTCGGTGTAGCATTCAAAGAAAAATAGTCGTTGCATGCCTTTTGAGAAAATAGCCGTTAGATGACCGTTGCAGCAACCGCTTGAGCATTTAAAGTGAAGATAGCCATTCTGGACAGACTAGCGGATGAAAAGACTGAAAGATTCGAAGGATTTGGTCTCCAGAGGTTGCATTTAATGCTTATCTAGCCATTGAAGGGCGAGGAAGGGGGTCTACTATGCCTATAAATAACACCAAGTGAAGACTCATGGGCATTACCAAGCACTTAGAATTTTTTTTTTTGTAATTGACCTCTTCGAGCTAGTAGCCATCTGTATTCTCTCTGCCATAGCCACTATCTCATTAAGTGAATGTCCGAACCCTTCTACACAGAATAAGAGCTTACTATTGAAGAAGCACTAGGGATATTTCAGCACGGAGGGATTCAACAGTTAATGAAAACCCCAGTTAAGAAGGTCATTGTAGAACAAGGTGAAGGATCCTGTAGATCACCAAGGATTAATCTGACAATGTAGGATAAGGGAAAGGACACACTAACTAGACTTTGGTCAAAGCAGTCCACGCCGAGTTCGGCGAGCACAAGACAACCCGTATTCACCAAGGAAATTTCACTCAAGATGACACCAGATTATATCTCACCGAGGGCACTGGATACCACTATGTATAAGCTCATAAAGAATGCCAAGTACGATATCCCTCTGTCACCAGTGTCTAAGCACGTAAAAATTATGACAAACCTATTGGGAAAGATCCCAGACTGCAAATGGGAGGACTATGACCTCTTGGGAGTGAAGAAGGACGAGCCACATGATCCCAAGTACCCATATTTTCAACTAGATCAATATATGTGCTAGAAAAAGGATGCAAAAGGAGAGTTGAATCTAGTGATTGAAATCTAGTTAACACCAGTGGTGCAGTCATGACTGTTAAACCTGCTGCGACTGCCCCATTTTGAAAGGTCGACCGAACTAAATGTCATGGTTCGCACCTTGATGGCATGAATCCAACAAGGTTATCTATGGATGGAAAGGCCCATAGACATTAGTATTGACCTAATCCATGTTATTACAGGATTGAGTAAGCACGGCGAGGATCCGAAGCAGTTTTTCCAAGGGAAGGCCAAAGAAAAAGACGCTGTGGCAAAGATGAAGAAGAGCCATGCGTCGGTGAAGGGAAAACAGGGTTTTCCTACCGAAGAGATTGACAATCAAGCAACAAAGTTCATTACACTGATGCTCGCAGCAAAGGTATTGAGAACAGTAAGACCCACTGAGGTGCTTGTGGGTGCAGTGCTGCTTGGCGCCACAGCAGTAGAGGGCACAGAGTTTAACTGGTGCCAATATTTACTAAATGAGTTCATGGAGGAACTCAATGATATTCAACGAAATGGGGGAAACTTCCATTTTACATGGTTGATTGTCCTTATTGCATTCATCGGATGGAAGGAGCCGAAGGACTTTGTCAGCGTCAGTGTTGATAGATTTGAACCCAGAGGAATCAGGTTCATGAACCTATGGGAAAATATAAATCCACAATGCCAGCATGCTACCCAAGAAGTCTTCTATCAATATTACACGTAGTTGCACGACGTGATCACGCGCACATCAAGAATGACGAAGCAGGTAACAAGAAAATACATAGGCATTGTCAATTTTACTACTGACATGTGTTGTGTGTTTATCTCTCCAAAGGAAAAGATGAAGAAGCCGCAGTGGTCCCCTAGGCGCTACCACATGACAGAAGCAGATATAGAGTTCATTATGAAAGATTGGCCCCCCGACTACTGCGTTGAAGTAAGGGATGTCCCGACAAACTCAGAAGATGATGAGCCGATTCCTCTACCATGTCCGATTTTTGAGGAGAAAGAGCCAGAGAAGGGCAAGAGAAAAGAGCTGGAAATCCCATCCCATCTGAAGGCGACAAAGAAGCAGAAGGAAAGAAAAAATCAACCTGACCCAACCCTCAATGATGATGACTTCGATATGATAGCTGATAAAGTTAATGAGACCCTCGAAGAATTTATGTCATATAAGGAGAAAAGAGATAAGGCCATCCAGGATGACCTTGCAAGGAACTGGGTCGCAATGCAGGGGCTCATGAAGAAAATGGAGGATGTCCACAAGAGCCTACCCTTGTCGCGTGACATGGGGGGTGCAGAAGCTTCGCAACAAGCACCATATCCCCTCGCTTTCGCGCTTCCACCCGAAACGAGACTTGTCCATCTTGACCCAATCACAGTCACATACCCTATGTCGGAGGACATTGATGCAGTTGAGATTGACTTAGCAAAGATTTAGCTACCTAGTCTGCATTATTTGCACACACAGGTTGGTGAGGAGATGCATGACAGAGCCACATAGTCATGAGATCAGAAGCTCAGTTGAAAACCATGAACAGGAAGCTTGAGGAGTCGAGCACACACACCTTGCTGGTGATGGGAGATGAACAGCAGCAACGATAGAAGCTGGAGGCTACAATCAATTCTGTTGTGATAGAGATCGAAGGAGTGCAGATCCAAGATAATCCCAAGGATACCGTCCACAAAATAGCGGATAGGGTGCAGACCCTAAAGTCATAAATGGAGGATAAGGTAGTCCTATATGAGGCAGATATCAATATGCTCAGGGAAAAACTGAAACCGCAGGATCAATTAATTGAGAAGCAGTAGAGAGAAGCTGAAGTAAGGACTGTAGCAGAAAGCATTGCAACAGAAACTGTGAAGTGCCAACAATTAATTGATCAGTCCTTGAAGGTGTTTCTAGACCTTGAGGAAAATCCACAGCTGCAGTATACCAAGACCATGGTGAAGGAAAACCAGACCGCATTGGAAGCCATGCATGTAGAGGTGAAGACTCTACCACCATGAGACAGACTGCAAAAGTTCAGAGAAATATCTACCCTCAAGAAGGAAGTATAGATCTTAAGAGAAAAGGAGACTGCACTGGACAATCAGTTGCAGCCACTCCTCGAAGATGCCTTTGATGTCTCGCAGCGCATAGAAAATAAATTGAAAGAGCTGCGAGCCAACCAAGAAGTGGTGGAAGCACAAATTGGCATGGAGACAACACCTGAAGAGCTTGAGATTGTCAAACAAATTGAGAAGGAGGGAAAAAAAGCAATGAAGGAGCTGACGGATGATTATACTCAGTTCGCAGCCAAGCTAAACACTCAGATTGGTAAGCAGACTCTGGTACTAGACATTGAAAGTGGATCAGGGACGAGCCACAGGTAAGTGTTAGGGGCATGTTGGGCCTGGCCCAACAGGGCCATTTTGGGTGACATTTTTTATAATGAATGGACCTGAGCTATGCGCAGTTCAGAATATGGAATTTTTTTGAAGTATCATTAGTGTTGCAATGATGAGCACAGTACCAAGTTTTGAAGTATGCCATGAAGATCAGTGTGACGCAGTTTCAGTGATGTGAAGGTAGTTGGCCATGTGGAGCCAGTAAAGTTATGTACTGGACGGAGGATGGCCGAATATAGCGGATAGACTGGTGATGGTCTATTTTTGGTAAGATTGCTGAAAAGATGCCAAGTTGCGGGAATAAGAAGATCAGGAAGGTGACCGACTTTATGAGTCCATTAAGTAGAAGACTGATCGGGAAAGTGACAGTTCAACGTACAGCAGGGTACGTGACCATTAAGAGGAAAACGATGGAAAAAAAGTGACTGGGAGCTGAGTCAATTGAACGTGGCCATTAAGGGAGGGACGGCCTGCAGAGAAAGCGACTAGGAGCTGAGCCAATCAATGAGTTAGTCAGTGGAAGGGAGGGTCAAAGTGGATGACCTATTGGAGTGCATGCAACAAGGAGGCTGAAAGCGATGGATCTAAGGCATGGAGGATTGCCATGATAGCAAGATCGCTATCAGAAGCTGGCACGACGATTCAGAGGGACGGTAGTGGTTTGGGAACCCTAAGGGTTTTGGTCTTCAATATTGTAAAGACACGGCCTTCAAGCATGGTCTATTTAAGAAGACCATTTTGTATAGGAAGGGTTAGTTGCAAAAGACAAGAGAAGCTGGTCACTGTGACCATGTCTGTATTGTAATATCTTCTAAGTCGAGACTACATTGTAAAGGCTCTACAGCTAATTTCACAGAGACCTATCTAAGCAAGAAGAGAGGCGCAGCTGAGTGCGCGACTAAGAACTATGAACCCTCCTTAAAGAAATATCAAACACAGTTATTGTGGACATAGCTTCCCACCCGGGGGAGTGAACCACATTAACTAGTGTGTTGAATGATTGAATGTTTATGTGTTTGCAATTATATTTATCTGTTCTGTAGTTGGATGTGGAATGTTTACTTATAGTCTATTATGAGAAGGATTTTATATGCGTTTTCCATCAAGAGAGTATGGAATGATATGTTAAGTCTGCATGAATAGATGTATGATTAATATTAGCAATGCTTATAAGGACAGTGAATCTATCACCTGCTTGAGCATAGAGAAATTGTTTACCTATTGAATGGATGCAGTCGATGAATGTATAACTGTTATTTCACACCTGAGGGTTATACTTAAAATAGTAACACTTAAGGGTATGTTTTGAGCATTAAATAGTCAGCTAGTTAAGTGTATAACTAAGTGGGTAGTTGACACTTAACCCCCTTTTTGTTAAGTATTCTACGAATGGTCTAGTGTAGGAATTCAAGCAGCAGTGTTCGCAAAATTGTATTGAGCCCCGCAGTAAGGAAGATGGTAGTGGTGCGAACCGCGGTGCTGACTAACACCGCGTAGTTCGACCTTTGCAGTGCTCGACTAGCGTGCTGCCGCGAACATCGTCACAGTCATCAACTCATCACTCACTATGGACATTTGAGTCCACAGTGCCCCATTAGAAACACCTCGGGTGAGACCTCAGCCTGCTCGTAGGCTATTGCCGAAAGGGCCGGTGCGAAGGGTTTTTGTTGGTTTAAGGTAACCATGCAGAACCTGGGTCTTCATAGAACCTCTAGTCAGCATTTGATAGCCAACACTAAACCTTTAAACCCCTGAAACCCAATCTATCTCTTTCTATCTCTCACTCTAAACCACTAACCTCCACTCTTTCTCCCTCTAAACCCCTAACAGTTAATCTCTCTCTCTCTCTCTAAACCCATAATCCCAAATATATCTCTCTCTAAACCACCAACTCCCATTCTCTCTCTCTCTTTGAACTCATAACCCCTAATATTTCTCTCTTTGTATTTATCTAAACCGTTATCTACCAATCTCTCTCTCAAAAAACCTAACCCCCAATCTCTCTCTCTCTCTCTAAGCCCCTTACCCAAAATTTGTCTATATCTCTCTAAATACCTAACCCTTGATCTCTCTCTCTCTCTCTCAGACACTAAAACGATAACCCCCAAACTCTCTCTCTCTCTCTCTCTCTAAATACCTAACCCCCAAGCTCTCTCTTTCTAAATACCTAACCCACAATATCTCTCTTTCTATATCTCTCTCTATAGAAGCATAACTCTCTCTCTCTCTAAACTCCTAACCTTCAATCTCTCTCTCTCTCTCTCTCTCAACCCATAACCCCAAATATCTATCATTCTCTATCTATATATATATATCCATATCTCTCTTGATATATATATCTGAATCACTAACTCCCAATTTCTCTCTCTCTCACTCACTCTCTCAACCCTTATCCCTTAACCTCCAATCCCTCTCTCCCTCTAAACCACCAACCCCCAATCTTTCTCTCTCTCTCTCTCTCAACCCTTAATGTAAATCTATTTCTTTCCTGCCCCCTCTCTCAAAACCCTTAACCTCGTAAACATCAATCTCTCTATTTCTATCTCTATCTCACTAAACCCTTAACTCCAATATCTCTCTATCTCTCTCTCTCTAAACCCCTATCCCTCAATATCTCTCTTTCTATCTCTCTCTCTCTCTAAACACCTAACTCATGATATCTCTCTCTCTCTAAACAAATAACCTCCAATCCCTCCCTCTCCCTCTCAATCGATAACCCCAAATATCTCTCCTCACTCTCTCTGTCAACCGCTAACCCAAAAATCTCTCCTCTCTGTCTCTCAATTGCTAAACCTAAATATCTCTCCTTCTCTCTTGTTCTTTTTCTCACTCTATCTCTTTCTATCTATTTGTCTAAACCCCAAACCCACAAACTCTCTCTCTCTCTCTCTGAACCCCTAACCCCCATTCTCTCTCTCTCTCTCTCTCTCTCTCTCTCTCTCTCTCTCGTTCTCTCTCTCTCTCTAGCAATATAAACCTGTAACCCATAATATCTCTCTCTCTAAACTCCTAATACCTAATCTCTTTCCCTCTATCTCTCTCTATCTCTCTCTCTATCTCTAAGCCTCTAACCTCAAATCTGTCTCTCTATCCCTAAACCCCTAACCCCAAATATCTATCCCTCTCCCTCTCTCTATAAACCCCTAACCAATGATGTCTCTCTTAATTTCTCTCTCTCTAAACCCTAACCCCTAACCTTCAATATCTATCTCTCTATTTATCTAAACCCCCAAGCCCCCCCTCTCTCTCTCTCTCTCAAAACTCCTAATCTTGAACCTCTCTCTCTATCTTTAAGCCCCTAACCCATAATATCTCTCTCTCTCTCTCCCTCTCTCTCTCTCTCTCAACCCATAAGTCCTAACCGCTAATCCCCATTTTCTCTCTCTCTCTCTCTCTCTCTCTCTAACTCCCTTACCCCCCCTATCTCTATCTTTCCCTCTCTCTATCTCTTAGCCCACAATCTCTCTATCCCTCTCTCGCTCAACCCCTAACCACCAATCTGTTTCATTCCCTAAATCCCTAACCTCCAATCTCTCTCTCTCTCTCAACCTTTAACCCCAAATCACTCTCCATATCCTCCCCACCCCTCTCTCTAAACCCCTAACACTGATTTTCCCTCCCTCTCTATGCATTTATCTAAACCCCAAACCTCGAATCTCTCTATCTAAAATCCTAACGCCCGATTTCACTGAAACTCTATCTCTGTCTCTCTTTAAACCCATAGCCCATAATCTCTCTCTCTCTCTCACTCTCTGAACCACAAACCCAAAATCTCTCTCTCTCTCTCTCTCTCTCTAAACTCCTAACCCCCAATCTCTCTCTCTCTCTCTCTCTCTAAACACCTAACCTCCAATCTCTCTCTCTCTTTCTCTCTCTCTCTCTCTCTCTCTCTCTCTCTCTCTCTCTCTCTCTACACCCCTAATCACCAATATCTCTCTCTGTCTCTATAAATCCCTAACCTCCAATATGTATCTCTATCTCTTTGTCTAAACCCCTAACCCCAATCTCACTCTCTCTCTTATTTTCCAAACCTATAACCCCCAGTCTCTCTCTCTCGCTCCATCTATCTATTTTCCTATCTATCTACATTCCTAACCAAAAATATATGTCCCTCTCCATATATATAAACCCCTAACCCCCAATCTCTTTCTATCTCTCTCGAAACCCCTAATCCCCCTCTCTCTCTCTCTCGCTATAAACCCCTAACCTCCAATCTCTCTCTATCAAACCCCAACCTATCTAAACCCCTAACCTATCTAAATCTCTCTCTATCAACCCCTAACCTATCTAAATCTCTCTCTATCAACCCCTAACCTACCTAAATCTCTCTCTCTCTCTATATCTATCTATCTATCTTTCTCAACCCATAAAGCTCTCTCTCTCTCTCTCTAAACCCCTAAACTTCAATATCTTTCTCTCTCTCTAAACACCTAACCCCCAAATTATCTCTCTCTTTCTCTACACCCATAATCCTCAATCTCTCTCTCTATCTATGTCTCTATAAATTATTAGTTTTTCAAAAATTTCAATTTGATCTAGGATCTTAACTGAGATAATAACATGTACAACATATCTACAACATATCTACAGCATATCAATCATGGACACTATAATGCAAGCACACAAGAGACACAGAGTTTCACCGGGGAAAACCAAGAAGGTGAAAAAACCCACAACTTCCTCAGAGATAGATAGAGCAATGATACAACCATAGTACAACCAAAGTATAAGAGATAGTATTCTCCTAGTAGCTGATCCTCCTCCTCACATGTGCACCACTTTCCAAGTGATGGAAGAGTGAGTAATGAGATGATCAAATAGAGATCTCCCAATCTCTATTTATACTTGTCCTGTCCTGCCCAATAAACTAACAGGGCCGACTTGTCTAACTCTGTCTAATAACCCATGGTTACATTAATCCGGGAAGACCCCACACTTGGTGGTCTAATAACCCTTTTACCCACATGACTCATACAGGGCCGACCCCATCAAGGTGGTCTAATAACCCATCAAGTATAAGTTATGACACTTACAAAATAAATGACGACACTTCCATATAGAGGAATAATGACATCTCTATAGGAATACAAACACTTCCATATAGAGGAATAATAACATCTCTATAGGAATACAATCACTTCCGTATAGATGAATAATAACATCTCTATAGGAATACAATATACATGGGTGATGTCACGTCCCCATTTTGACCTTGTGGCATTAAAATTGTAAATTATGTAAATATCGTTATTTAATCATGGTGAGGAGCTCAAGGCCAAGGCCCCACCATTGATTTATCGTTTTATGTATCAGCGACTAAAAATCGGTGCATATGGCTCTTGTGCTAGATAGGCACAATGTAAATGAAGACATCATGTAAATACAAATGTTAATGAAATACCCACAACTAGCTATGCAATGCAACAAAGAGACGTGGCATGATTTTTCAAGGAATAGGGAGGAAAATTATTCAAACCCTTGAGTCAATGGTGTTAATCCATTTCATTGAGAAAACCCATAAATCCCAACTACCCATTTTGGGTTATACACCCAATCATTAAATTCTTCCAAGAGTTGGTTGAGGCAGTTAATGCCTTGGGTAGGGAGAGGTATGGTAGTCAATTTCGAGTATGGGCAACCCATCAATCTGGAAAATCGTATTTTGCCTCCATGGGCTAGAAAACACCCACGAAATGGTGCCCGAATCCATTTCTTCACCCATGGTCTTTGACCTCTCACACAGTCTAACCTAGCTGGGTCTTTCCCTACACATTTTTCACCATTTTTCCTGCATTTTCCATGCCTGGGAACTCGTTTTTGTTTTGCACAATGGCTGGGAGAGGAAGAACACGATTTGGGACTGTTATGGAGGTCATTTTGGCCCTAGAATGTCCATGGACGTTTTTCTTAAAACGGATTTGGCATCCCAAGGTTGTTCCCCAATTGCCATTTTCGTTTTTTGGCTTCCCTGTGTTTTTCTGAATTGGTAGAAACCCCCTCTTTAGGCATCCCACTGAAGAAACATTTTTCCTCATGTCCAGAAATTGTGGTTTTTCTATTATGTGCATCCCTGTTTTGGTTTGAACCTGTGAGCAGGAGATTTGGAGTGGTAGTGGACAGAATTGGCTTGATAAACCTAGTGGGGAAAATAACCTCTCAAGAAGATCAAGAGGGCTGGCTACTCTTCTATGCACACCTAGGACACTCTAGAATTGGGAGGTATGGCCTAAGGGACTATGAATTGGTGAAGGGAATACTTCCTTGAGTGGGGTGTGTAGGCATTGTGGGTGCCAAGCTAGATAGATCTTGTAGAGGTATCCATAGCTCTATGGTTGAGCTCACTAGCTTAGCAATTCTTCCTTTCCATTTCCTAGCAGCCTGATAAACCCAATTGTAGATTGGCTTGGCTCATTTTGGTGTATGTTGGGCTATGTGTGATTCTGTTGTTCCTTGGTTCCTTGTAGAAATCATGCCCAACTCAGGGGTGGCAGTTGCATCAAGAGATTGATAAGCACAACTGGCCTATGGTTGGGAGGAACATTGCAGTTGCATAGTTGGTTGCTCAGCGACTACTCTGTTTCAAGATAAGTACTATCATGTGCTAATTTTGTATTGTCTTAATTGAGGAATGACTTGAATATCTTGTATGTATGATGGATGTGTAATGGAACTTAATTCTGCTATGTTTTCAAATACTTATGTATTTCCATATTTCCATCTTTTCTCTATATGCATGTTTTGTATACTAGATGTCCCTGAATCAGAGTCATATTCTCTCCCATGCTGGTATGATGGGTGGGTATGTGACAGGTGAAATACATTCTGAAATTACATATACATCAACACTCTCTCTTAACTAGGAAGGTATTTCTTGACACAGATATGCTAGCACAAGTATTCTTCTCTAGATCATCGTGACTGGATCATCGTCATCATCACTACTGTTGCTATCTCAATCAATCTCTGAACTACTCGTCATAGGAAGTTCTACAGATCCAGTCCTTTTTCATACTGGATGTAGGCCCACCACCTGCAGGTCTTCATCATCACTAGCCATACAGTGGAATCCTCAGGACTGATTACGTGTGTCAACAAAACCTTGAAAGAGCATCCCAAGCATTTTACGATCACACAACTCAACCTATCGTATCTCCCAGGATCTTTTACATGTGACTGTCACAAAACCTTAAAAGAGTGTCTTGCCAAGCAAGATATCTGAAGAGCATCTGAGGCCTTTTTCATCCCGTCCAGATCTCCAGGACTTATTACATGTGACTCCTACCACAAAACCTTAAAAGAGTGTCTTGCCAAGCAAGATCTCTAAAGAGCATCTGAGGCCTTTTTCATCCTGTCCAGATCTCCAAGACTTAAGACATGTGGTCCCCACAAAACCTTAAAAGAGTGTCTTGCCAAGCAAGATCTCTAAAGAGCATCTGAGGCCTTTTTCATCCTGTCCAGATCTCTAGGACTTATTACATGTGGTCTAGCAAAACCTTAAAAGAGTGTCTTGCCAAGCAAGATCTCTAAAGAGCATCTGAGGCCTTTTTCATCCTATCCATATCTCCAGGACTTATTACATGCTACCCTTGCACAACCTGTCCATGACCACAGAGTATCAACTTGATAATCACCATACATCATCTTGATGTACATGATCATCCTGATCATCATCATTGCATCGTCCTGATGCATGTCATCTGAAGCAACATCCTGAAGCTCGTCATCCATGATAATCTTGATCATACAATGCATCCACCGATGCATACCAAGTATCTACCTAATACATATCATCATACATGATCCACCTGATCATACAATGTATCCACCTGATACATATACAGAAACATGGTCGAAGCATCCAACATGATGCATATACATATACATGATCCAACAGATCATAACAAGCATCCAACATGATTCATATACATATACATGATCCAACCGATCATAACAAGTATCCAACATGATGCATATACATAGCAGTAACTGGAGCATTGTCCTGATGCTCATCATCCAGTGCTTAAATCCACAGCCATGGGAAGGATCCTCCTTTCATCATGCTTGGAATAACTTCCAGCAAATGTGTCCATCATGTCTTCCTCGAAGTGTCGTCAATATGAAGAACAACAAGCCTCTCTCTGAAGTACTCAAACTTCACTCTGGCTAGTGTTTTCATCAACACATCTGCAACTTGCTCATCTATCGCAACATACAAGAGGTTCACTTTTCCTCTCTACACCATATCCCTAATATAGTGATATTTGATCTCAATTTTTTTCAACCTGTCGTGGAACACCGGGTTTTCAGACAGCTTCATACAACTCTGGTTGTCACAAAAGATACCAGTAGCCTCCAGCGGGAGATCAAGTAACTCAGATAGTAGCTTTCGGAGCCATACTGCCTCACAACTAGCCGAACATGCTGCAACATACTTTGCCTCGGCTGTACTTAGTGCTACACAGGATTGCTTCCTGCGAAACCAAGAGATCACACATGATCCCATACTGAAGCAGCACCCATATGTGCTCTTCCTATCTGCAGCACTGCCTGCCCAGTTTGAATTAACATAACCCTGTAGGTTAAACTTGTGATTCACATCATACTTGAGCCCATAGTCAATTGTACCCTTCAGGTACCTCAGAATATGCTTTATAACAACTAGGTGAACACTCCTCGGATCTGTCAAGAACTGGCTCAATGTGTTCACCACAAAGCAAATATATGGCCTTGTATTTGTTAGGTACATCAAGGACCCAATCATCTGATGATACATCGTGACATCAACCTGATCAGATGAAGCATCACACAGAAGCTTTAGGTTCGATGCCATGGGTGTGGCCATGGCCTTGCAGTCCATCATCCCGAACCTCTTCAGGATCTCTACTGCATATTTCCCTTGTCCAAGGAAGATCTCATCTGCACTCTGACACACCTCCATGCCTAGAAAATAGTGCATCATCCCCAACTCCTTCATCTTGAAGTCGGCAGCAAGCCTCCTCTTGGTGTCGAAAATCAATCCATCCTCACCATGTCTTACGATCTTGCTTCAAGACATACAAAGATTTCTTCAATCTGAACACATATGACTCCCTGTCATATGTCTCAAAACCAAGTGGCTGCTCCACATACACTTCCTCTTTGACTACACCATTCAAGAAAGTTGTCTTGACATCCATCTGGTGTTTCTTCCATTTCATCACTGCAGCCAGAGCAAGTACTGATCTGATGGAAGTGTATCTGGCTACAGGAGAAAAAGTCTCTTCATAGTCTATTCCCTGTTTCTGAGAGAAGCCACGAGCTACAAACCTCGCTTTGTATTTTTCTATGCTACCATCTATAGCATGCTTGATCTTATAGATCCACTTGGAAGTCACAACAGACTTCCCTTCAGGTCTTGGGACTGCATCCTAAACATCATTCTTCATGATCGACTGGTACTCTTCGATCATGGCATTCTTCCCGAATCCTGGGAACTTCAATATCTTCAATAGATAACTTTGTTGTTGAGAAAATGTTGTAGTCCTTCTTTTGTAGGTGATGGTATACAATATTTCCTACAAAACAAGTTCAATTGCATGATTAGAAAACATTTAATAGTTTTCAGAAAAAATTCTTACACATAAATAAATATGTCACACAGTCATGCAATTATCTTAGCCAATGCTTCAATACAACATTTATCCATATCCTATAATTTTCTAGATACCTTCCAATCTCTACTAGAACATTGTTAAGAGTGTGCACAACTCCCAACATGTCAGCATAGAGGTTTCATTCTAGATAAGTAGCAGTGGAATGCTGTACAGTTTCATAAGCCACGTACCCATTACATGCATATTAGTAGTATACTGTTCATTAATGCAATTATTCTAATATGCATAATACACAACCTAAGTCTAGGAACATAAGTATATATATCATTGAATAATATTATTTAAACAATCAAATATACAAGAAATGACAATTCAAATACTTATCTTTGTTTGTTTGTTGGGTTGACTCCCTCTCAGTGTTTGCTTCCTTTGTGTGACTCCATTCTGATGTGGATAGTGAGAAGTGGTCAAATCCCTCTGAATGTCTGCATCCTTGTAGAAACTACTGGGGTTTGCTCCCTCTTGATCTTTGCTTCCTGGAATACCTATCCTTGAACTTATATCCATCCTTGATCACTATGCATGCTTACTAGTATCATCATTGTGTTACCCTCGAGATCTCATACATAATCAGACATTCATTAGTATAATCTCAATACTATCCAAACACAATAATCTTAAACATGTACAGTCATGATCATTTCAAACACAGATAATAAGCATTAGCATTCAATGTTTTAGGGAAGACTTCTCTTACTCATGCATATTCATATTTGACCATAGAACTCTTTTGGTTAGTCATATCATCAATCAAGGTAAGAGACATAATATTCATAAACCCTTGATTACTTACATTTCTAACTTCATGAATAATCATTATCAACCATACAATAGTATAAGATCCTAACGCAAGGTAGGATTCTAACTTGATATAGGAAAAACATACATGGTTATCATTTTTGCTAGTTATGTCTAGATATGTCTTCTTGTTCTCTTAATCACTTGTGCTAGTAACCTGCATATCTCATAGGTTAATCATTATAGAACCAAGTTATACATACCTCGTAAGTAGATCTTCTATGTGATCCATGACAATGGATGAATATTTGTCTTCATGTCAACATGGTCATATGTTCTTAAACTAGAACATGCTTTGTCTTTCTCGATGTACCTTTCATGTTAGCAGACAACATAAACCTCATACAACACCACAATGCATTAGTACAATCTAAAGTGTCAAAACCCTAATCAATGAATATCTGCATTCATAATTTTATTAAGGTGATACGACAAGTCTAAAGTTAATCAAAACTGTACTAACCTTAATGAAGACAAACATAAACTTAATCATGAACAGATCTCGAAACATACCTGGATAATTCATACATGTTGAGATTGCTTGTAATATTCTTATGTAAGGCCTTAGCCTCATCTCCCTCTGAAACAGGAACTTCTTCACTTATGCAAGTGACCAATCCATCATCTTCTAGGATTAACCCAATCCACTTGATTTGTAGAAACTAGATCTGGAGCTGGATTAGGGTTTGTCAGAGAAACCCTAAAAATTCAAACTTGGAATTTCAAACTTCTGAAAGGATAGAAAGATGCGCCTTGATGACCTAATCAAACTGGTATACTCAGAATTTGAAAACTACAAAGTTTGACCCCTCAAAATTGTCTTTGAAACTTTCGGATCTTCTAGATAGGATCCCAAACTAGGGTTTGGTAAAGCCCACCCTTCTTCCCAACCAAAAGGTTCGATCCAAAGCTCTAAACGTCGATTTTCCTAAGGAGCTTCCAGCCGTGGTCATAGATTTCAGAAATTCCAACTTTTGCAGAAGCCCTAATTTTCCACCTTTCCGATCAAAATCCCAAACTAGGGTTTGATCAAGCCCGACCTTCTTCCCAACCAATAAATTCGATCTTTGTCTCTAAATTTTGATTTTTCTAAGGTGTACTCAGCCATGGTCATGGATACAAAAAATTACAACATTCTCCGAAACCCAAAATTCCCAGAGCCATGAATGAAGGTGCTCAAAATCTAATTTTGTTTTGACAAAAATATGTACTTGATTGTTTCTAGTGCAAATCTGATATTTTAGATCTACAGGGTCTGAAAATTGTCCCTGTGGTAGAATGACTTGTTATCTTTCCAACCCCATAGGTCTAACCTCAATTGGATTCTCTGAGAGAGAGAGTTATGCCAGGTGTAGCAACGTGACCTGTTTATGGGATAAAACAGGAGAGCGAACTTGTATGACATGCCACGTGTCATTGGTTCCATTTCAGCCTCTGAAAAAAATTACCCGAGAAAGTATAGTTCGTTCCCTACCTGCCACCTTTTACGAAATCTCATTTGGAGCTTCCTAGCCCAAGTTATGACCTTTTTTCCTATGTCACCTCTTTATGACTCAGATTTGGAAGAGGCAAAAACCCTGTATTGTACAGATCATAAATCACAAAGTACAACGAATTAGAGGTTTTCCTTTGGACACAAGGTACATGGGGATCTTATCTTCAACCTATAATATTCTCAGATCCTGAAACCTCACCAAAATGTATTTATAGCGAAAGTTATACGATGACCAATTTTTGCTATATCAAGCCCTAGCTTCGCAAGTGCAACAAGTGTCATAAATGCCATACCATGCCTTCTTTCAGGCTAGCTCTGATACCTTGTTAGTTTTTCAGAAATTTCAATCTGATCTAGGATCTTAACTAAGAGAATAACATGTACAACATATCTACGACATATCTACAGCATATCAATCATGGACACAATAATGCAAGCACACAAGAGACACAGAGTTTCACCGGGGAAAACCAAGAAGGTGAAAAACCCCGCAACTTCCTCAAATATAGATAGAGCAATGATACAACCAAAGGAAATCCAACAAGAGATAGTCTTATCCTAGTAGCTGATCCTCCTCCTCACATATGTGCCACTTTTCGAGTGATGGAAGAATGAGTAATGAGATGATCAAATAGAGATCTCCCGATCTCTATTTATACTTGTCCTGTCCTTCCCAATAAAATAACAAGTACCACTTGTCTAACTCAGTCTAATAACCCATGGTTACATTAATCCGGGTAGACCCCACACTTGGTGGTCTAATAACCCTTTTACCCACATGACTCATATAGGGCCAACCCCATTAAGGTGGTCTAATAACCCATCAAGTATAAGTTACAACACTTATAATATAAATGACGACACTTCCGTATAGAGGAATAATAACATCTCTATAGGAATACAATATACATGGGTGAAATACATTCTAAAGTTAGATATACATCAACATAAATCCCTAAACTCCAATATGTCTCTCTATCTCTTTGTCTAAACCCCTAACCCCCAATCTCTCTCTTTCTCTCTCTAAACATATAACTCCCAATATCCCTCTCTCTCTCTCTCTCTCTCTTTCTCTCTCTCTCTCTCGCAAGTCCTAACCCAAAATATTTCTCATTCTCTCTCTCTAAACCCCTAACCCTCAATTTCCCTTTTTCTCTCTCTCCTTCTATCTATCTCATTTTATAAATCACTAACCCTCAATCTCAATCTCTCTCTCTCTCTCTATCTATCTATCTATCTATCTGAACCCCTCACCTACAATCTCTCTCTCCCTCTCTCTCTCCATCTATATCTTTGTATATCTATCTAAATCCCTAACCCATAATATCTCTCCATCTCCATATATCTAAACCCTTAACCCCTAATCACTCTCTTTCTATCTCTCTCTCTCTAAACCACTAACCTCCATTCTCTCTCTCTTTAAACCCCTAAACATGAATATATATATATCTCTCTCTAAACCTCTAACCCCTACGATCTCTCTTTCTCTCTCTAAACCCATCACCCCCAACATCTCACACACTCTCTCTAAACACCTAACCTTCGATCTCTCTCTCTCAACCCCTATCGCCTAATCTCTCTCTGTCTCTCTCTATCTAAAACCCTATCCCCAAATCTCTATCTATCTATCTCTAAACCCCTAGTATCCCTCACTCTCTCTCACTCTCTCTCACTCAATCTCTCTCTTTGTAAACCCCTATCCTCCAATCTCTCTCTATCAATCCCTAACCCCCAATATCTCTCTCTCTCTATCTATCTATCTAAACCCCTAACTCTCTCTCTCTCTCTATATATGTCTAAACCCCTAACTCTCTCTCTCTCTCTCTCTCTCTCTCTACATGACGAACACCCAAAATACTAACCCCCAAGCCGCTAAACCCCTAACCTCAAATCTCGCTCTCTCTATCTCTAAACCCCAAACCTCCAATCTCTCTCTCTATCGATCTATCTATCTATCTAAAACCCTAACCCGCCATCTCTCTCTATCTCTATTTAAACCCCTAATATCTCTCACTCTCTCTCTCTCTCTCTGTAAACCCCTAACCTCCAATCTCTCTCTATCAATCCCTAACCCCCAATCTCTCTCTATCTATCTATCTATCTATCTGAACCCCTAACCCTCTCTCTCTCTCTATCTCTCTCTCTCCATCTCTATCTAAACTCCTAACACCCGAAATCCTAAACCCCAAGCCCCTAAACCCCTAACCTCAAATATCTCTCTCTCTCTCTGTAAACCCCAAACCCCCAATCTCTCTCTCTTTCTCTAAACCCCAAACTCCCATCCTCTCTCTCACTCTATCTACATATATCTATCTCTAAAGCATTAATCCCTAATCTAGATCTCTAAACCCCAATCTATCTCTTTCTATCTCTCTCACTCTAAATTGCTAACCTTTACTTTTTCTCCCACTAAACCCCTAACACCTAATATATTTCTCTCTCTTTCTCTAAACCCATAATCCCAAAATATCTCTCTCTAGACCACTAAATCTCAATATCTCTCTCTCTTTGAAGCCCTAAACCCTAATATTGCTCTCTCTCTATTTATCTAAACCGTTATCAACCAATCTCTCTCTCTTTAATCCCCTTACACAAAATTTGTCTATCTCTCTCTCTAAATCCCTAACCCTTGATCTCTCTCACTCTCTCACTCTATGTCTCTCTCTCTCTCACAAACACACTACAACCCTAACCCGCAATCTCTCTCTCTCTCTCTCTAAACACCTAACCCATAATCTCTCTCTCTAGAATCATAAACCCCAATCTATCTCTCTCTCTAAACCCCTAACCTTGAATCTCTCTCTCTCTCAACCCATAACCCCAAATATCTATCCTTCTCTCTCTCTCTATATCCATATCTCTCTTGATATATATATTTGAATCCCTAAATCCCAGTTTCTCTCTCTCTCTCACAACCCTTAATATCCAATCTCTTTCTCTCCCTCTCTCCCTTTCAAAAACCCTAATGCCGTAAACATAAATCTCTCTATTTCTATCTCTATCTCACAAAACCCTTAAATCCAATCTCTCTCAATATCTCTCTCTCTTTCTAAACCCCTTACCCTCAATATCTCTCTTTCTATGTCTCTCCTCTCTCTAAATCTATAACTCTCGATATCTCTCTCTCTCTAAACAACTAACCTCCAATCCCTCCATCTACCTCTCAACCGCTAACCCCAAATCTCTCTCCTCTCTCTCTCTCAATTGCTAACCCAAAATCTCTCTCCTCTCTAGCTCTTAACGGCTAAACCCAAATCTCTCTCCTTCTCTCTTATTATTTTCCTCAATCTATCTCTCTCTCTATCTATTTGTCTAAACCGCAAACCCCTAAACTCTCTCTCTCTCTCTCTCGCTAAGCCCCTAAACCCCTAACCCACACACACACACACACACACACACACACACATATATATGTATATATATAAACCCCTAATCCCCAATCAATCTCTCTCTCTCGCGCGCCGCGCACGCGCGTGCTCTCTCTCTCTAAATCCCTAGCCCCCAATCGCTTTCTTTCTCTCTCTCTCTCTATGTGTAATTCTCTAATCCCTCTTTTTCTCTCACTTTGTCTCTCTCTCCCTCTCTCCCCCTTCTCTTTGGACCCCTAACCCCCAATCTCTCTCTCCAAACCTCCAAACCCAAATCTCTCTCCCTCTCTTTAAATGCGTAACCTTAAATTTCCCTATCTTCCTCTCTATATCTATCTATCTAACCCCAAACACAGACACACACACTCTTTCTCTCTGAACTCCTAACCCCAAATATCTCTCCCTCTCTATCTCTATTCATATCTCTCTGTCTATCCCTCTCTCTCACCCACATTATCTATCTAAGATTGTAACCCCTACTTTCCCTCTCTTTATCTCTCACTCTCCCCCTCCCCTTCTAAGTCTCTCTCTATCTCTAAACCACTAACCCACAATAAATCACTCTCCCTCTCTCTACCTAAACCCCTAATACCCAATCTCTCTCTCTCCCTATAAACACCTAACCCTTAATATCTCTCTCTCTTTCTCTCTCTCTAAAACACTAACCCCAACTCTCTCTATCTCTCCCTAAACATGAATATGCATCTCTCTCTCTCTAAAACCCTAAACCCATGCTTTCTCTCTCTCCCTCTAAACCCATCACCCCCAAAATCTCACACACTCTATCCAAACACCTAGCCTTCAATCTCTCTTTCTCAAACCATATACTGCAATCTCTCGCTCTCTCTATCTCTCTCTCTCTCTGCACCCCTAGTCCACAATCTATCTCTCCATGTATCTATGAATCACTAACCTCCAGTATGTCTCTATCTCTCTCTCCATATATATATATATTATCTCTCTCTATATATATATTATATCTATAGAGAGAGAGAGAGGGATTGATAATTGGGATTTCCATATGAACCCCTCACTTACAATATCTCTATATCTCCATCTATCTCATTATCAATATATTTAAATCCCTAACCTACAATCTTTCTCCCTCTCCATATATGTAAGCCCCTAAACCCCAATCTCTCTCTTTCTATCTCTCTCCCTCTCTAAACCACTAACTTCCAATCTCTCTAAACCCCTATCTCTTAAACCCTAATGCCCAATCTCTCTATATATCTAAACCTCTAACTCCTAACCCCTAAAACCCAATCTCTCTATATATCTAGACCCCTAACTCCTAACCCATAACCCCCAATCTCTCTCTTTCTCTAAACCCCTAACCCACAATCTTTCTCTCACTAACCCCTATCCCCCAATCTCTCTCTCTCTAAATCCCTAACCCCAAATCTCTCTCTCTCTCTAAATCCCTATCAACCACTCTTTCTCTCTCTAAATCCCTATCAACCACTCTCTCTCTCTCTAAATACCTCACACCCAGTCTCTCTCTCTCTCTCTCTCTCTCCCTCCCCTTAACCCAAAACTTTTCTCTTTATCTCTCTCTAAACTGCTAACCCCAATCTCTTTCTCTCTCACACTAAGCCCCTACCCTCCAATCTCTCTCTCTCTCTCTCTCTAAAACCCTAACCCCCAATCCATCCCTCTATATATATTTCTATCTATCTAAACCCTCAATCTCTCCCTATCTATATATTTATACCTATCTAAATTCCCCGACCTCTCTCTCTAAACCCCTAACCCCCAACCTAAAATCTCTCTCTTTCTATATATTTCTAAACCCCTAACTCCTAACCACCAACCCCAATCTTTCTCTCTCTCTCTCTCTCTCTCTCTCTAATTGTCTAACCCAAATCTCTCTTCTTATCTCTCTCTAAACCGCTAACCCCTAATCTTTCTCTCTCTCTCTCACTCTATCTAAATCCTTAACCCCCAATCACACTCTCTTTAAAACGCTAACCCCAATCTCTCATTCTCTCTCTCTCTCTACCTCTAAACCCCTAATCTACAACCTTTCTCTCTCTCGAAACCCCTAACCCCTAACCTACAATCTCTCTCTTTCTGTATATTTCTAAACAGCTAAATCCTAACCCCTAACCCCCAATCACACACTCTCTCTAAACCCCTAACCCCAAATCACACACTCTCTCTAAACTCCTAATCCCCAGTCGCACGCTCTCTCTAAACCACTAACCCCCAATCTCTCTCTCCCTCTCTCTCTCTAAATAATCTAATCTCTAACCTCTCTCTCTCTCTCTAAACCCCTAAAACAAAATCTCTCATTCTCAACACCTAAAAAAAATCTCTCTCTCTCTCTGGACCCCTAGTCCCCAATCTCTCTCTCTATCTCTATAAATACCTAACCTCCAATATGTATCTCTCTCTAAGCCTCTATCCCCCATGCTCTCTCTCTCTCTAAATCCATGACCACCATATATATATATATATGAACCCCTCACCTACAATAAGTCTCTCTTTCCATCTATCTCTTGGCCTATCTATCTAAATGCCTAACCCACAATCTCTCTCCCTCTCCATCTATATAAACCCCTAACCACCAATATCTCTCTTTAAACCCCTAAGCACAAATATGTATCTCTCTCTAAACCCATAACCCTCACGCTCTCTCTCTCTCTCTAAATCCATAACCTCCAATATCTCACTCTCTCTCTCTAAACACCTAACCTTCAATATATCTCTCTCAACCCCTATCCCCCAATCTCTCTCTCTCTCTCTATCTAAAACCCTAACCCCCAATCTCTCTCTATCTCTCTCTAAACCCCTAATACCTGTCACTCTCTCTCACTCTCTCTCTCTCTCTCTCACTCTCCCTCTCTCTCACACACACACACTCTCTAAACCCCCAATCTCTCTATCCCACTCTCTCTCCCTCTCTCTAAATCCTTAACCCCCAATACCACTCTCTCTCTCTCTAAACCCCCAATCTCTCTCTCTCTCTCCCTCTAAACCCACAATCTAGAACCTCTCTCTCTCTCTCTCTAAACCCCTAACCGCTAACCCCTAACCTATGATCTCTCTCTTTCTATATATTTCTAAATCCCTAACCCCCGATCTCTCTCTCTCTCTAAATGCCTAACCCCATTATCTCTTATTATCTCTCTCTCTAAACCCCTAACCCCCAATATCCATACTCTCTAAACCCTTAACACCTAATCCCACTCTCTCTCTAAACCCTTAACCCCCAATCACACACTCTCTCTAAACAACTAACCGCCAATCTATGTCTTCCTATCTCTCTCTCTCTCTCTCTCTCCCTCTAAACACTCTAATCTCCAACCTATCTCTCTCTCTAAACCTCTAAAACAAAATCTCTCTTTATCCCTCTCTCTCAACACCTACAACAAAATCTCTCTCTCTATAAATCTCTAATCCTCTCTCTCTGTATATATCTCTCTCTATAAATCCCTAATCCTCTCTCTCTCTCTCTCTATGTTTCTCTCTCTAGACCCCTAACCCTTTCTCTCTCTCTCTCTCTCTCTCTCTCTCTCTCTCTCTCTCTCTCTCTCTAAACAAGAAAACCCCAATATTTCTATCCCTCTGACTCTCTTTATATAAACCCCTAGCCCCCAATCTCTCTCTCTATAAACCACTGACCCCAAATATCTCTCCCACTCCCTATATCTATAAAACCCTAACCAATGTTGTCTCTCTTACTTTCTCTCTCTCTCTAAACCCCTAACTCTTAACTTGCAATCTCTCTCTCTCTCTATTTATCTAAACCTGCAAGCCCCCGTATATCTCTCTCTCTCTAAACTCCTAATCTCAAATCTCTATCTCTTTGTTTAAGCCCCTAACCCCCAATCTCTCTCTCTCTCTCTCTCTCAACCCCTAAATCCTAACCCCTAATCCTCAATTTCTCTCTCTATCTCTATCTCTCTAACTCCTTTACCCCCTATCTCTCTCTTTCTCTCTATATATAACTAAGCCCACAATGTCCCTCTTTTTCTCTATTTATCTCTCTCTCCCTCTCACTCTCAACCCCTAATCCCCAATCTGTCTTGTTATCTAAATCCCCCGACCTCCAATATTTCTTTCTCAACACCCTTAACCCCAAATCAATGTCCATCTCTTCCTTTCTCTCTCTAAACCACTAACACTGATTTTTCCTCTCTCTCTCTCTCTCTCGCTCTCTCCCTATCCATTTATCTCAACCCCGAACCTTGCATCTCTCTATATAAAACCCTAACCCCCAATTTCACTCACTCTTTATCTCTCTATCTCTCTCTTTAAACCCCTAACCCATAATATCTGTTAATATCTCACTCTCTAAACCCCAAACCCACAATCTCTCTCTCTCTTTCTCTATAACCAAACCCCTAATGCCCAATATCTCTCTCCTTAAATACTTAATCCCCAATCTATCACTCTCTCTCTATGTGCCCTTAATCCCCAATATCTCTCTCTATGTATCTATAAATACCTAACCTCCAATATGTATCTCTATCTCTTTGTCTAAACTCCTAACACCAATCTCACTCTCTCTCCCCTTTCCTAAATGTATAACCCCCCCTCTCTCTCTCTCTAAACCCTTTAACCCCAATTTCCCTTTCTCTCTCTCTCCTTCTATCTCTCTCATTCTATAAATACTAATTAAACCCCAATATATATATCTCTCTCTCTCCATCTATCTCTTTGTCTATCTATACAAATCCCTAACCCAAAATCTCTCCCTCTCTCCATATCTCTAAACCCCTAAATGCCAATCTCTCTCTTTCTATCACTATCTCTCTCTCTTTATCGCTCTCTCTCTCTCTCTCTCTCTAAACCACTAACCTACAATTTCTCTCTCTCTCCCCCTCTTTGTTGGCCGGGAAAAGCACCCTATAGTAAGGAAACTGATACTATCAACTGGAATGGGATGACAGGTAAGCGTATTCACTGCACTACAGAGATGTTCATGAAAGGAAAACGGTTATATATTTTGAGAACATACCTTCCGAATGACGTTCGATCCTAGCTCTTGATCTTGCACTTGATCCTCAAGTCCACCTTCCGTTCACTAAACCTGCAATACAAATACCTTTCTCAATGTATCTTGGATAATATATAATGATGGATAGATATAAAACAATGTAAACATCCAATATTAACCAAAACAGATCCAAACTAGTATATAACTTCAATGAACACTTAATTTGGGACAAGAAATACACTTCAACCTTTTATTATCAAATGCAAATTGATGTTACAAATATAACTGACTTTGTGACATGCTCCTGCAACTTGATTATGGGCTCTTGCTCTTCTCTGGCTTGGATATCTTCAGCATAAACTCCTCTAATGCAAGCTTCTCTTTATAAGTCTCTTAATAATATTCATGTCTCTAACCCCTCTCCTTATTCTTCCCTGTATTTATAGGACAAGAGAAGCAGTTCAAGTCGAGGGATGGTTATGGAGGAAGTTGGGGAAGTTAGGAAACTACCTACAACTAATCCTCTTCATAAAATTAATTATTTTTTAATCATCTTTTGAGATGTATGCTACTATTGTTCAATGAAGTAGCGTTTAGGGCGCACTATAGTGCTTGTAAACTAGCACTCATAACTTTTCAAATGTTGAGTGCTACTATGCTGAAAAGGAGTAGCACTTATAAGGCTTTGAGCACTACTATTATACATTGCAGTAGCATACAGGCGCTAGTCTATTGAAGTAGAGTAGTGCTCATATCTCAGAATGATATTTTTAGATTTTTTTCAGTGTTGTCTGGAGGTGGAGTAAGTCAAAGTCTCATCTAGGGTCAACATGCTCCTCCATCCAAGTTGTCGTTTTGTGTTATCAATAGCTCAAGTTGATCATGGATGGAGAGGTGCAGGTTTGACCTATAACAGATGCCCCCGAATGTGTGAGGTCAGAGGGAAACGATGGCCGAAATGCATTATAATCCAAAGCCAGAGGAGGAGCAAAGAACCGCAGAAACAAGTCACAAGAACACCTGCAACAAAGATCAAGGTCAGCTAGCAATTAGATCTTTGACATCATATAGATGTGCAGTGTGGTACAACATGATCTCCGATACATAACAAGGAGATGTATATATAGCATGGACACTTGAAATACAAGCGTGGATCCATGTCAAACTGAGAGATCATAGCCATGACAACAAACTGGATCTATGTCTCATGGAGAGCCGAATATAAGTGAGGCTCAGTCTTGTGCAACTTGGGTGATAACAAAATGAAGTAATGTCATCCAAAATCCCAAGGTCTTCATCCAAAACAACTCTAGGTACAAATCCTAACCATGTGAATACATGAGCTGACAGTCGAACATGGGGGGTATCGTTTTATTACCGGTCATTGATGTATACCATTAACAAATGCAAGGGCTTCCACCAATAATGATGATGGGGCCCAAGGTACCAAGTACGATCCATCAAGTGTGAATATATGGACTTGAAGTCAAACACTTGGGAATCATGTCGAAGAAGAGACATTGATGTATTCTCAACATTCAACAGCGAGGAAAATTGCCACTGGTGGCTGCAATCTCCATGGTACTAACCGAAACTCTAAAATTCATTCCCAGAGTAAAATGAGTTGATGTCGATGGGAAGAAGTCTGTTGGAAGGGAGGCCTTAAGGCATCCTCCATCATCCAACTCGAGGAACACTCAACTGGTATGAGCTGATATGGAATATGTAACAAGAATGATACTTGGATGGCCGACACATGAGGTCAAGGTAAATTGCAGAAATGGCCGACACAGGGTATATCCTTGAACATTGAGCATGACACAAAGTGACTCAGGCATCTTCTGACATAATGGGGTAAATGATAAGCCTGAAATGTAAGAGAGATTATCAGATCCTCCAAATGGTTGGAAGAATAACCAACGAGGGGAGTAAACAACTCGGAGGATAGGTTCACCCTGAGGTCAAAAACTAAACCCAATCGACAAGGTAGACTCAAGTAGGTGCTATGTTCAAGGATAGAACTGACTAAACTTCCTTTGACAAATGAAGATATGACATGTCTTTCCCATCCCTTATTCTTTTTAGATAAAAGAATACCTTTCTTGTTATTTTAATGACTCCAAGAAAGAATGAAAACTCAATAGATCCAACCATGTAAAAGGCTTAACGAGCCCATGGGAGGAAGACTCAGGACCTTCTTCATTTTTTACAGAGTTCGAAGAAGAGATAGAAGATTACTCTATATTACTGATCTCTGGATTTTAATATCGAGCCGAGATTTGTTCTTGCTCGCCAGTGTTTTCAATTTTAAGGAGTCTAAAAAACTTAAACAATAACTCCATATATCTGCTCGTGGATTTTAGTATCGAGCCCAAGCAGATTAATGCTCGCCGGTGTTTTCCTGTTTATAGAGTCTGAAAAACTTAAACAATCCTCTTTTCACCTATCCGTGGATTTTATATCGAGCTCGGATTGGTCTGTGCTTGGCGGTGTTTTCTTGTTTATAGAGTTGAAAAATTTAAACAGTCCTCTACTTACCCTCTCGTGGATTTCACTTTGAGCCCGAGTAGGTGAATGCTTGCTTGGTATTTTCATATTTAGACAGCCTAAAAACCCTAAAGAAAGGCTCCAAAAGGTCCTTTTTCATGCAGTTAGTCTCCTCCCCTGAAAAAGTATAAAACAATGGAAGAAGAACTCTTCTAGCGTATACAGAAGTATACCTAGAGTATACCTTTTCCGTAGTTAATCCACCTAGGCCAGGAAAATGGGTAATTTTATACCTGAGTGGATGAGCCTTCGATTACTTTAACAAGCTCGAAGAGGAAAAGCTTGCTCAACAATCTTGTTTAGGTTTAAATAGTCCAAACAAGAGCTTAAAATGACTTAAAGGTCAGCTTCTAGGATCATAGCTTCATACTCTGCCAAAACTAGGTCTTCAACAAAATATTAGTTAATGCGGCAAGAAATCTCGAATGATATATGAATTTGAACTATCAATTAGTTGACAAGGTCTAACATTGAGAGTTTTTGAACTTAGGAGATCGATCCTACAAAAATTTAAGGAAAAATGCGAGCTGGATTAGTATTGCACCATATGTATGTTTCAATTGATTAATTAGGTGATTTTGAAAAATTTTGAAACTATAGAAAATTAAACAATGGCGGGTAAAAATTAAACTCCAATTCAAATATATAATTACATTTTAAAAATTAATTTCCAATTTGTTTTGTAGGGCAAAGATTTGGGGCAACCTTTGGCATTTTCAAATCTTCATGGCGAAACATCCAAACGCTATTCTTCTTCCACCAAGTGAGTTAGAATCCTCCCTACTTGCATTTTCATGGTTTGGTTTTCATTTTTTGAGCCAAAAATTGCTTGCAACATGATGCTCACAACCCTTATTGTGCGGGCGCTACTGTATAACAATAACAGTAGCATGTAAACGATATGAGCGCTACTGTGCTCAAACAGAGTAGTGCCCATACGTGATTGTGTAGTATACACAGTAGCGCTCAATCCTAAAAACCTAAAAGCAAGCATCGAGACTCAAAAAATGTGATTTTTTGTGCAGGATGGTTCTTTATTGGAGGGAGAGAGAACATGAGGACATGGATAGGTTGGCCATGCAAGATCCGACCACCCTCCACGCTCTCCGAAGATGCGTTTTATTGAAGTTTTATCGAACCATAAACATGAGGGCCCTAAACAAACTATTTCGAAGACTTATTCAGTACTTGGATGTGGATACCAATACTTTTGTCATCCGTGGGCAAAGTTTGGAGCTTACAGTTGATGACATATATTTCATTACTGGTCTCTCACGGAGAGGAGATGTAATTAATCTAAAAGGGTCTTCTCGTGTGGGTGTAAGATCTGTGCAAGAGTACGTGAATTCATATTGTGTGGCTGGAGCTGAGAAATCAGGAAGCCAAGTCTTGATTTCAACCATTGAAGGCCTCCCCTTGAAGGTGATAGTGAGTATGATCAATTGAGTGGCAGGTAGTGCCTCACTACACCTAGTTTCCAGGCACTCTATGCATATTGGTGTACAATGCTTACACGGTCATGTATATGATTGGTGTACTAGTTTACTAGCAAGCATGAAATCTCAATTGATAGGTTGTAAATCCGGCACAATGAAGAATTTTGGGTACGGTAGCATTTTGTGTACTTTCTTCTTTGAGAGGATGCCAGCTATCAGTTTGGGGATACCTCTACCTTAGTTTAACCCCCATGAGCCTAGACTAGGCTGTTGGGGTGACATATTCCTCCGCCAGGGTGGTGGGGAAAATCACTACTATTATCATACTGATGATTTCTGGGGGTGGTGGGAGAGGCAAGTGCCCGCGTTCAAGCAGTTTCCATATGTTGGATTGGATTTCCATCATGATCCAGAACTAGTGCTTCCTCCAGGTGGAGCCTAGGGAGATACTGGTATGTTTAATTTTTGAGAATTATTTAATTTTTTCAAACCTTTCAAGTATTTGATTTTTATAAATGAATTTTTAAGTGCTAATCAAGTGTCATATGCATATCTTGGACCTGTTCGTCCCGAGGGACATCCTACCATCTTTGTGAGGCCAGTTGATATTGCTACAGTAGATGCTATGTTGGGGACCGTAGAGAGAGAAATGAGTCGGTTGAATCATGAAGTTCCTGCATGCTGTATGGATCAGATACCTATTGATATGCAGGAAGATGTAGTTGGGGTGCCCTCAGCATGGCTTAGGGTGCTACGGAAGATAGCTAGGCTAGTCATATGCTATCGCAATGCAGTAGATGATGATGAGGTCCTTGCTTCTCCATAGGAGAGGGGTACATTCTATGTATATATTTTTGAGGCTACTATGCCCATTTTTGTACTTTTATGACATGACTTGACAGAATTGTGATGCAAAACTCATATTTTTTTTTTTGATACAGTATCGGTATATACAGTATCGGTTATTTACATATGTGCTTGAATTTTATGTGTGCAATGTTGTTTATGAAAGTGTATGATACAAATGCCAGTCTAACACAGAGTTTGCTAATGAATCAGCTAATGCGTTTAAACTTATTGGAATGTGTTCATATATAATAGAATCAAATTGTCTTTCCAATAGTCTAACTCATAGAAACTGACGTAGCAATCCCGGATCTCTAATCTGGTAGACACCTGTTAACTGAAATACAATTAATTGTGAGTCAAGTCTTACCTCCAAATGTGAAATGCCATGACTGAGAGCATCTCGGAGAAGTTCTATAACTGCACTATATTCAACCACATTATTCGTGGTAGGACCCAAATAAAGCCCCCTCGAAGAGACAAGTTGGCCAGCGGGTGAGTAAACGACCCAAGCTGCTCCAGCCAACTGATAGGTGTGGTGACTGGGGCCATCAGCAAATCCTAAGAAATGTTCGGTTGACATCTGGTACACGAAATGAAAAACACACATAATATTAACTAACAAGCATAACGAAAACTAGCTTTACAAAAATATACAGCTATGTTACAAGAAAAAGTATGTCATCCTAAGCGTAATACTTTTTCAGGTAGGGTCAATGCCTAGATCCTCCTCATGAAGTTAGGCAAAGGTGTCATGGAAATCACGGAAAATATTGGTATATGAAATGATCTCATCGAGATAACATCCCGTTTCAATAAAAATGTTTCCGGTGGCCCCAGTGGAAAAGGTGTTCAATCTATTCTCTTCAACAAAACCAGCTTGTGAAGTAGAAGTGAAATTATCATTTCCACTGGGTGTTGGATAAAACTCGCCTCTCTCTAACAAGTTAAGAAAGGGAATCAAGAAGGACCTAGGATCTATAGGTTCACAAGGATGGTCTAGGTCGGTCATGGCTTCTAAAATTTCCTCCTCAGAAGGTAAAGTAGTATCCAAACTGTCAAGAGAGTGAGTCGGGTCGGGTGACTGAGTGGCAGCACAATCCATATTTGAATCAACATACACTAATGGAGTCAATATATGTTCTGTTACAGTTTGATTTGAGTCCAAGTGGGTTACTTCTGCAACAGGAGTGGGCACGGAGGGGTTTGAATTAGTTGGGAGAAACCTAGGATCAGTTGTTAAACTAACCATGGAAGTTTTAGATGATGAACATCCCTAAGTACCAACAAATAAGGTAGGAGCCGGTAGGTCAAAAGTGCCAATTAATGATTCGTAAAGTCCCGCTCCTAAACTCTCACCAACAGGGGTGGTTTGATCAATTAAGGGAATTGTGGTCTCTGAAGAAGTCTGGTTGTTTATCTGAGTGAAAGAAAACTGATCGACTGTAATGATCTTACCTTCAAATGGGAACATAACAACTCAAAAAACTGTCGATGTAATGGCTTGCATGGCATACATCCAGCTCTTGCCTAATAACATATTGTAATCAAGCAGAGCATCCATAACTTCTACTTCTATAGCAACTGTCTTACCGGCCAATGTGACATCAAATGATGGTAAAACCCCATGTGTGCGGAAAGTCCTGCCATCAAATGCAGTAAGCAGTGTGTTAGAAGGGGCTAACTCGGGGGAACCCAAAGCTTTCCAACAGGAAATTGACATTACACAGGTCGATGCGCCATCATCTATGACAACTCGTCTGATGGTCATTGGGCTATGGACGACTTCAATCTGAAGAGAAATGTGGTAGGGAAACCGGTATTTGATATCAGTCATATCAAATTGCACAGACATGTTAGAGGATTCCATACTTCCAATATTTCCCAGAAGTGCATTCCGTTGTAAAGGACAACTTTGCAAGACTTCTAAGGTAGACATGGAACAAGGGGTCTGGGCTAAATATTCAACCACATTGTAGTTGGAGGCAGCCCGAGTGTTGGGATTGCGCGATTCCTGTTTCAAGACACCTTTCAGGATCTTGGGCATTGGGTCCACAGGTATGTGGAGTGGAGTGGAGGATTCTGGAATCTCTTTATCCTTTTTCTTTTCGTCCAAGGTATAATTCCTGGCTCTTGTTTGTAAGAGTGCATTTGAATTAACCATGTTAATAAAAGTTTGATCAACCGTAGCATGTGTAGTGCCCCCAGTGTTGGAGGCGCCAGAAGCTGAGCTCTTCCCCTTAGGGAATGGATGTTTCAGTACGGTAGGCTTCTTTTCTCTTAATAGCTTCTGGGCTTCTTCTAGTAGAGGGAATTGGTGAGTAAGGTGGTCCTGTTTGCAAAGTTTACAAGGGAACTTAACCTTCTTTTTCTCTTTGTTACCCTCTTTGACATTCTCTTTTTTGGGCTTCTATTAGTTCCCCTCTCCTTTCTTTCCCTTCTTTTTGTTATTGGCCTGTCGAGGGCCCTTTTAATTGTTCTGAACTTGGTTGACAGGCTCAAAATTAGAAGGAGAGGTTGTGACAGAAGAAACATTTGCAGTCGATTGTTTGACAGGTAAGGCATGAACCTGTTTGGTCAATGCTTCAAATGCTGCAGACTCAACTGAAACCACTATGCCGTCAGCATGTGGTCCAGGTTTAGGTCTACTCAGATCGGTATTTGATCACGGTGCATCAGGTATGATCTCAAATAGTAACCCGGATTGTGCATAACCGAGATCTAACTGCTGGGTCCGTAGGATGGCTTCTTCCTCGTTAGATACTCCAGACGTAGCTACTTCCTTAGAAATGTAATGAAGGAGTGATTTCAAATACCATTCAAGAAGGAATTCTGGAGGTATGTTGGCCTTAATGAGCCTCTTCCGTCTTCGCCATTCCTGAATTTGATCAGATAAATGAGTGGCTTTATTTTTCCTAAATGTAGACAAAAGGTCTGTTCCGGCATCATACCGAACAGGAAGCTGGAAGTGATTCAAAAAGATGGTTGTGAGATCCCCAAAATTAGAGAATGTAGCTGCAGGTAACTCAATGTACCATTTGGATGCAGCATCGGTTAAAGTCATTTGGAATAGTCTCAATCTAATGGAATCTTCATTTAATGAGTTCGAGGAACACCATAGATGGAAAGTAGTGACATGGTCACCAGGGTCTTCTCCTGTTTTGCCTTTGAACTTTGGAATGTCCGAAGGTAACTTGGTAGGAATTGATGGCCATGTAGCATTATGATACACTGGATCATTGGTCAATTTGAAAAGATCTGGCAAATTTAAAGTTGCCAGGAATGGTAAATGAGGCCGGTAAGATAGTACTTGATAAGCTGGGGTCGAAAAAGGGGAACTACCCATAGTTTGATCCATGAACTGCTGGTAGGGGTTGCCCCCAGCCGTCTGCTGGTAAGGGTTACCCCCAACCATCTGTTGGTAATGGTTTCCCCCAGCTATTTGCTAATAGGGGTTTCCACCTAACATCTGTTGATAGGGGTTGCCCCCAGCTACTTGTTGGTAGGGGTTGCCCCCTACCATCTGTTGTTGCGTGAAAGTATTATTGAAATTTCCCCACCCATATGAAAGTGGGTTAGTGCTCTGTGGGTTTGTCCACTGTGGCTAGGTGTTAGCCCTGCCATATTGCTGGTTAAAAATATTACCCCCTCCCCCTGAGAATAAGGAAAAAGGGACATTACCTGCAGGCATATTACATTGATTCATGTTGGGACCTGCAAAGGTATTGAAACCAGTGGTAGCTGATGTAGACGGTGTGGTCATGGTACTCATGACAGGCACAGTTGTAGAAGCACTTGGCCCTACAGCGGGTGTGGAAATCCAGGTACTGGGTATCTGATATAACAGTTGAAATGCAAGAGGTGGCACTAAATTGGCTATACTGCTAGGTCCAACAGTAGGTGTAGAGTTAGATGCCATAGTTGTTGAACTTGGAATACCTAATGTACCAGTATTAAAACTAAAAGATGGAGTAGACATGGAGGTTGTTTGTGCTAGACTTGGTGTAGCTATAAAAGGAGGATTTACCGTGTTAGTGTTCATACCTATGGTGGGAGTTTGTGGAACTCCCTATTCACCTCCTAGAGTAGACATCAAATGTCCAGGCAAGAAATTGTATGCATTGTAATTGGGCTGCTGGAAACCAACAGGTAACAGAAGCAGGTTTCTAGGATTGGTCAGAGGGGGATTGAAGAGAGTGTTATACTCCACAGAAGTAAGATCTTCAATCTCAACTGAACTAAAGTATCGCTGATCTGGAGTACCTGGTTGTGGTTCCTCAGGAACCTCTATTTCATGGTTTTCTATTATTGTTTGTTGTTCTTGAGGAAACTCAACTTCAAGTGGTAATTCCTCAGGAATTCCTATTTCAGGATTTTTCGTTGTAAAAATTTCCTCAGGAAATTCTATTTGAGGAATGGTTTCTGAAGAAACACTGGGGTTTACCCACTGCTGTCTAGCTGGCGGTAAAGGTTCTGTTCTAACTAGCGAAAGGTTTTGAAGCCTTCTCGATCTATGAAGTTTTTGATTCTCCGTGATTATATATATAAAATAACAAACTAGAACCTAGTGGCCACTACGACTAGGGGGAAAAAAACACGCCTACTAAAAAGTCCTAAGTATGCAAACCAGGAAACCAAGATGCCTTCCGAAGAATACTCTGGGATGATGAGGGCCCAAAACCGATCAACGAAGGAAGAAGAACAGTTACCTGGGGTCCACAATACAATGATTAAGGGTGCAAGTGCTGGAATCACCCAACCACCCTCTTAAAGACCTGCAATGGATTTCCTCCCATGTCTGTCCTAGGTACAATAGATATACCCTCCACTGTCACCTGTGTATGAACCTAAAGTCAGATACTAAGGATACCACAACACCGAAAAACTCTTGGGGGAACAGTCGCTAGTCGAATCAGAAGGCATGGGTAGGGTAACTGAACCTGAAACTCTAAAGAGTCCCCATACGCGATCCAATCCTGGTATATGCTCGAAATAGACAGTAGGAGGAGTATTCCCAACAATCTGATCTCACAAGACCTACTGCATAAATCTCAGGCAAGCTTTGAGTGAAATGGATTTACCTGTGATAGTCGAACTATGATTTTTGCGTAATGTGTGATCTTGAGTGGTTTAAGGTGATTTAAACTCAAGATCCTAACCAAAACTAGTTGGTGTAGTGTATCCCGAAAAAAAGAAAAAGTGTTTCTATTTCATTTTATTAAAAAAAAAAATTAGGGCTGTTATTACTCAAAAGGTAGTGTGTTTGTGTGGCATGGTTGCAACAGGAAAGCAAAAGTGCATAAATTCTAACTTTCGACAACAAAAACTCTTTTTTTATTTTTTCACTTAAAATTCTTTTCCAAACTGAAAAAACTGAGCAAATCTACTTAAATCTCTTTTTTGTTTTCATTTGAAATTGTACACAAAATAACCTATGCTGTCTTGTAACAAAAATAAGCCTTATTAAACTTAAACTACCAAATTTTTTGCTTTTTCTGTTATCATGAATGAAAAAGAACTATAAACATGGAAAGCAAACAAGACTTGTGTGCAATGTGTAAGTATGGCTAAAAATTGTTTCTAAGCTTATAACTGTCAAAGCACTAGCGAGAAAAAGACTTGACCTACTGGTTTTTTGCAAAAGAAAAAGCCTCTACACTCAGAAACAAAGTGGCGAGAAAACAAAGGAGATAGATACAAGAGGACTAACCTAACGCATCCAACCCTATCAAGACCACTATGCCAAGCAAAAAGTAGGCAAGCAAGCTACCAACTACCCTACTAACACAAGGACTAAGAAATGAATCAGCCTAAAGCAATTTAAACACACTTGAAACCAGAAAAGACAACAAGTCACAGAAGATTGGAAATCAACAAGTTTGGAAGACACCCTAAAGGCTCTAAAAAAGACCAAACCCTAAAACAAAGGATAGGATAGGTGAAGAGCAGACAAATGTTGCTACAAACAACGGATACAAAAGTATGCAAGTTTGTAAACCAGCAACATACAGTCAGGGCAAGAATAAGCGGAAGTGCTCACCACAAAACACAACCTAGTCTTCCAAAAGAGTTATAAATAGTCCAAACATTCCACAGGAAATCAAGCGATCTAAAGATGATAAAAAGACTCAAAGAAAGGTTCTATCACTTAAAAAAAAGTTTAAAACCTCAAACACCAGTCAAGGAGATCTAAAAGCAAAGTCAGAAGACCATCAAAAAGGCTAAAACTCAAGCAGACCACTAACCTAAGGCTTCAGGAAATGTACCCTACTGTGCAGTAGGGAAACTCGCGCTCCTGCAGAGATGGGTGCTACTGTATGTATAGCACAGTAGCGTATGGGCGCTACTGTATGTACAGCAAAGTAGCGCTCATGTCTCAAAAGTTTAAAAACTGACTTTGAAAAGATGCAAAAAGACTGATTTGAAGTAGAGAAAAATAGGCAGGGGGTACCTACAGGGTTTCTCAGCACAAAAAGGAGTTGAAACAGTTATGGGAAGACAAACAAGAAAAGGTTTCCTAGAGCAAAAACACAACTATCCCCAATATGGTTTCTAGTCTGTTGGCGGGGAAAAGCACCCTATAGTAAGGAAACTGATACTATCAACTAGAATGGGATGATAGGTAAGCGTATTAACTGCACTACAGAGATGTTCATGAAAGGAAATAGGTTATAGATTTTGAGAACATACCTTCCGAATGACGTTCGATCCTAGCTCTTACTTGATCTTGTGCTCGATCCTCAAGTCCACCTTCCGTTCACTAAACCTGCAATACAAATACCTTTCTCAATGTATCTTGGATAATATATAATGATGGAAAGATATAAAACAATGTAAACATCCAATATTAACCAAAACAGATCCAAACTAGTGTATAACTTCAATGAACACTTAATTTGGGACAAGAAAGACACTTCAACCTTTTATTGTCAAATGCAAATTGATGTTACAAATATACCTGACTTTGTGACATGCTCCTGCAACTTGATTCTGAGCTCTTTCTCTTCTCTGGCTTGGATATCTTCAGCATAAACTCCTCCAATGCAAGCTTCTCTTTATAAGTCTCTTAATAATATTCATGTCTCTAACCCCTCTCCTTATTCCTCCCTATATTTGTAGGACAAGAGAAGCAGTTCAGGTCGAGGGATGGTTATGGAGGAAATTGGGGAAGTTGGGAAACTACCTACAACTAATACTCTTCATAAAATTAATTATTTTTTAATCATATTTTGAGATGTACGCTACTATTGTTTAGTGAAGTAGCATTTAGGGCGTTACTATAGTGCTTGTAAACTAGCACTCATAACTTTTCAAATGTTCAGCGCTACTATGCTGAAAAGGAGTAGCACTTATAAGGATTTGAGCACTACTATTATACACTGGAGTAGCATACAGGTGCTAGTCTATTGAAGTAGAGTAGCGTTCATATCTTAGAATGATATTTTTAGGGTTTTTTCAGTGTTGTCTGGTCGTGGAGTAAGTCAAAGTCTCAACATGCTCCTCCATCCAAGTTGTCCTTTTGTGTGATCAACAGCTCAAGGTGATCACGGATGGAGAGGTGCAGGTTTGACCTATAACACTCTCTCCCTTTAAACCCCTAAACACAAATATGTATCTCTCTCTAAACCCCTAACCCCCACATTCTCTGTCTCTAAACCCATAACCTCCAATATCTCACACACTCTCTAAACACCCAACCTTCAATCTTTCTCTCTCAACCCTTATTCCCTAAACTCTATCTCTCTCTATCTAAAACCTTAACCTCCAAACTCTCTCTATCTCTCTCCAAACCCCTAATATATCTCTCTAAACACCTAACCACCAATATCTCTCTCTCTCTCTCTCTCTCTCTCTCTCTCTCTACATGCCTAATCCCCAATCTCTCTCTCTGTCTCTATAAATCCCTAATCTCCAATATCTATCTCTATCTCTCTATATAAACCCCCAACCCCAATCTCTCTCTCTCTACTTTTCTAAACATATAACCCTCAATCTCTGTCTTTCTCTCTTTCTCTCTCAAATCCTAACCATAAATATCTCTCTTTTTCTCTCTCTCTCTCTAAACCTCTAACCCCCACTTTTCCTTTTTCTCTCTCTCTCCTTCTATATGTCTCATTTTATAAATCTCTCTCTCTCTATATATATATATATATATATGAACCCCTCAATGCAATCTCTGTCTCTCTCTCTCTTTCCATCTATATCTTTGTCTATCTATCTAAATCCCCAACCCACAATATATCTCCCTCTCCATATATATAAACCCCTAATGCCCATTCTCTCTCTTTCTATCTATCTGTCTCTAAGCCACTACCCTCTAATCTCTCTCTCTTTAAACCCCTAAACAAAAATATGTATCTCTCTCTAAACCTCTAACCCCCACATTCTCTCTCTGTATAAATCCATAACCCTCGATATATCACACACTCTCTCTAAACAATTAACATTCAATCTCTCTCTCACCCCTATCCCCCAATCTCTTTCTCTCTCTCTCTAAACAACAAAACCCCAATATTTCTATCCCTCTCACTCTCTCTATATAAACCCCTAGCCCCCAATCTCTATCTCTATAAACCAGTGATCCCAAATATCTCTCCCACTCCGTATATCTATAAACCCCTAACCAATGTTGTCTCTCTTACTCTCTCTCTCTCTCTAAACCCCTAACCAATGTTGTCTCTCTTACTCTCTCTCTCTCTCTAAACCCCTAACTCTTAACTTGCAATCTCTCTCTCTCTCTCTATTTATCTAAACCCGCAACTCCCCGTATCTCTCTCTCTCTCTAAACTCCTAATCTCAAATCTCTATCTCTTTGTTTAAGCCCCTAACTGCCAATCTCTCTCTCTCTCTCTACCCCTAAATCCTAACCCCTAATCCTCAATTTCTCTCTCTATCTCTATCTCTCTAACTCCTTTACCCCCTATCTCTCTCTTTCTCTCTCTATATAACTAATCCCACAATGTCCCTCTTTTTCTCTCTTTATCTCTCTCTTCCTCTCACTCTCAACCCCTAATCCCCAATCTGTCTTGTTATCTAAATCCCTGACCTCCAATCTCTCTTTCTCAACACCCTTAACCCCAAATCAATGTCCATCTCTCCCTTTCTCTCTCTAAACCACTAACATCGATTTTTCCTCTCTCTCTCTCTCGCTCTCTCCCTATCCATTTATCTCAACCCTGAACCTTGAATCTCTCTATATAAAACCCTAACCCCCAATTTCACTCACTCTTTATCTCTCTATCTCTCTCTTTAAACCCCTAACCCATAATATCTCTCAATCTCTCACTCTTTAAACCCCAAACCCACAATCTCTCTCTCTTTCTCTATACCTAAACTCCTAATGCCCAATATATCTCTTCTTAAACACTTAATCCCCAATCTATCACTCTCTCTCTCTATGTGCCCCTAATCCCCAATATCTCTCTCTATGTATCTATAAATACCTAACCTCCAATATTTCTCTCTCTTTCTATCGCTCTCTCTCTCTCTCTATCTCTAAACCACTAACCTACAATCTCTCTCTCTCCCCCCTCTCTCCCTTTAAACCACTAAACATGAATATGTATCTCTCTTTAAACCCCTAACCCCCACGTTCTATGTATCTAAACCCATAACCTCCAATATCTCACACACTCTCTAAACACCCAACCTTCAATCGTTCTCTCTCAAACCTTATTCCCTAAACTCTCTCTCTCTCTCTCTCTCTCTATATATATATATATATATATATATAAACCCCTAACCTCCAATCTCTTTCTATCAACCCCTAACCCCCAATCTCTCCCTCTCTAAAACCCTAACCCCCAATATCTCTCTCTAAACACCTAACCACCAATCTCTCTCTCTCTCTCTCTCTCTCTCTACACGCCTAATCCCCAACCTCTCTCTCTGTCTCTATAATCCCTAATATCCAATATCTATCTCTATCTCTCTATATAAACCCCCAACCCCCAATCTCTCTATCTCTACTTTTCTAAACATATAACCCTCAATCTCTCTCTTTCTCTCTCAAATCCCAACCGCAAATCTCTCTCTCTCTCTCTCTCTCTCTCTCTCTCTCTATATATATATATATATATATATATATATATATATATATATATATATGAACCCCTCAAACCCCTCAAATGCAATCTCTATCTCTCTCTCTCTTTCCATCTATATCTTTGTCTATCTATCTAAATCCCTAACCCACAATATATCTCCCTCTCCATATATCTAAACCCCTAACACCCATTCTCTCTCTCTCTATCTATCTCTCTCTAAGACACTACCCTCTAATCTCTCTCTCTTTAAACCCCTAAACACAAATATGTATCTCTCTCTAAACCTCTAACCCCCACATTCTCTCTCTGTATAAATCCATAACCCTCGATATATCACACTCTCTCTCTAAATAACTAACATTTAATCTCTCTCTCACCCATATCCCCCAAACTCTCTCTCTCTCTATCTAAACACAAACCCCCAATATCTCTCTATTTCTGTTTAAACCCCTAATATCTCTCTCTCTAAACCCCTAACCTCCAATATCTATCTATCAACCCCGAACACCCAAAATCCTAACCCCCATGCCCCTAAACCCCTAACCTCCAACCTCTCTCTCTCTCTCTCTCTAAACCCCAAACCCCCTATCTCTCCCTCACACACTCTTTCTCTCTCTTTCTCTCTCTCTCTCTCTCTCTCACACACACACACACTAAAACCCTAACCCCCAATCTCTTTGTTTCTCTCTTTATCTAAACCCCTAACCCCCAATCTCATTGTCTTTCTCTAAACCCCTAACCTCGAATATCTCTCTCTCTCTATCTATCTATTTATCTAAACACCTAACACACAAACTCTCTCTCTTTCTATCTCTCTAAACCCCTAATCAACTCTCTTTATTTATCCCTAAACACGAATATGTATTTGTCTCTCTAAACCCCTAACCACCATGCTCTCTCTCTCTCTAAATCCATAACCCTTTCATGCACTCTCCCCAAACACCTAACTTTCAATCTCTCTCTCTCTCAGCAAATATCCCCCAATCTCTCTCTCTATCTATCTAAAACCCTAACCCCCAATCTCTCTCTATCTCTCTCTAAATGCATAATATCTGTCACGCGCTCTCTCTATATAAACCCCTAATATCCAATCTCTCTCTATCAACCCCTAACCCTCAATTTCTCTCTCTCTCTCTCTCTATCTATCTATCTAACTAACGCCCCCCTCTCTATAAATACCTAACCTGCAATATGTCTCTCTATCTCTCTATCTAAACCCTCTCTCTCTCTCACTTGCAATCTCTCTCTATCTCCATCTATCTCTTTGTCTATCTATTTAAATCCCTAACCCACAATATCTCTCCCTCTCCATATATCTAGGCCCCTAAACCCCAATCTCTCTCTTTCTATCTGTCTCTCTCTCTAAACCACTAACATCCAATCTCGCTCTCTCTCTCCCTCGCACTCTCCCTCTTTAAACCCCTAAACATGAATATGTATCTCTCCCTATAAAACTCTAAACCCAATGCTCTCTCTCTCTCTAAACCCATAACCCCCAATATCTCACACACACTCCTTCTAAACACCTAACCTTCAAACTCACTCTATCAATCTCTATCCCTCAATACCTCTCTCTCTATCTAAAAGGCTAACCCTTAATATCTATCTCTCTCCAAGCCTCTAATATCTATCACTCTCTCTCTCTTGGTAAACCATTAACCTCCAATATATCTCTATCAACCCTAACCCCCAATCCCTCTCCCTCTATCTATCTATCTAACTATACCCCTAACCCTCTCTATCTCTCTAAACCCCAAACCCTCAATCTCTCTCGATCTCTAAAGAACTAATCCCTAAGCTCTATCTCTAAACCCCTAACCCACAATCTCTCTCTTTCTATCTTTCTCACTCTAAACCCCTAACCTCCACTCTTTCTCCCTCTAAACCCATAATCCTCAGTCTCTTTGTCTCTCTCTCTTTCTAAACCCCTAACCCCCAATCTCTCTCTCTCTCTGTCTAAAGCCCTAACATCGAATCTCTCTCTCTCTCTCTCTCTCTAAACCCATATATCCATATATCTCTTGATCCATATAATTGAACACCTAACTCCCAATTTTTCTCTCTCACTCAAACCCCTAACCCCCTCTCTCTCTTTCTCTAAACCCCTAACCATTAGCCCCCAACCTTTCTCTCTCTCTCTCAAATCTAACCCGCCATCTCTTTATATCCCTTTAAACCTCCTAACACACAATATATATATATATATATATATATATATATATATATATATATGTATGTATATATATATATATATATAGTGATGTTGATGCCTTGGTTGTGTAGGTTAGATGCAAAGGTGCTAGAATGTTTCCAAGGCTCCCAACAGAGGAAGAAAACCCAAGCTGAAAGGCTTCGAAAGACCCTACACAAGGGTAGTTCTATCCCCAGCCTATTTGGTATGGTGAACCCCCACGGATATTCAGCCTCTGCTGGCACTCTAAGAGTTGGTGATTTGATCAATTAGGTCAGTTTCCCAGTCAAGGAAAACAAGGGTGTGAAAATTGTAAAGGTGAGCTAACCTAACCTATTTCAAAAAAGGAAACTAATTTAAGTTAGTCCTATTCTAAAAAGAAAGCTTGATATTATGTAGATCAACCTTGAGGTATGACAAACAAGTAAAATACCACCTTGAAGAGAAATGTCTTTGATGAGTTACTTATTAACTTAAATCACAATCCATTAATGAAAATTAAAAGACAATAATTCAAGTACATAAGTCTATTCAAGATTCAATCCGTAATCATTCTATCAAATGAAAAATTAACCATGATTATTGTGTGCAATGAATCATTTGCAGAATTCGTTAAAGAAAGTATTAATATTGAAAAAACTCAATGAAATACCTCACAGCATCAATCAATCATACAAGTAAACCAATATAATAGATCCATACATTCTATATTGCAAAATGATATCATTCACTATAGATGAAAATATGAAGTACACAAACAGTAATTCTCAAATAAACTTGACGAATAACTAGAGATAGATCAAAAGTTGACTTTATTGTATTAAAAGAGTCTTGTACAGAAATTACAAAACCTCTGATGGACAGAGTATCCCCAGCCTTTCTCCTGCTAATGTGTAACTCCAAAATTACCAACCCTTAACTAAGAGAAGCATAGCTCCTTAAATAATAAAGTTACAAAAGGTACAGGTGGAAATTCTGATAGGTAAGGATTAAAAAAATTCAGATTAGACTATGAATCCAGAAAATCATGCCACTTTCCCAGCTCGCATGATTTTAGTCACCCTTCAAATGAAATGATTTTTTGGGATCAATCCTCTAATTAAAGAGATCCTCATGACATATAAAAAATTCAATACTTAAGCGCTAAGTATCAGCCAAGGGCGGTTTGGCTTCTAGAGTATCCTCCATGGGGATTCTAGGATCAAAACCCACATTCTCAAAAACGTAAAAATCCATCAAAGGATCCACTTCAGAAGGAGTTGGCGACATATCAGGTTCTTCGTTAATTATAAAATTCCATATAACAACATCATATTGATTGGTTGGCTCTTCAGGATATTTCTTTTCCTTCTTCTTTAAGAGCTGCATGCAGATAGACAGAGCTTTAGAATCTTCTTCTTCTCTATCGCTGCTCATATCAGGGATACCTGCATCAAAAGGTGGTGACATAGTTTCTCGATATAGCAATGGTCGAAGTTCATGTTGATGTATATGTAACTTCGGAATGTATTTCACCCATGTATTTCATATATGTATTTTGTACTCCTATAGAGATGGTATTATTCCTCTATACGGAAGTGTTTGTATTCCTATAGAGATGTTATTATTCCTCTATACGGAAGTGTCGTCATTTATATTGTAAGTGTCATAACTTATACTTGATGGGTTATTAGACCACCTTGTTGGGGTTGGCCCTGTATAAGTCATGTGGGTCAAAGGGTTATTAGACCACCCTATTGGGGGTCCGCCATGTGGGTAAAAGGGTTATTAGACCACCCTAGTGGGGGTCAGTCCAGTCAGCATTATGTTAAGTGGTTAAGTTGAGGCCGACCTAGTTGAGTAAAGGTCAAGTCAAGCTAGTGTATAAATAGAGAGTGTGTCTCTCTCATTTTACACATTCTATTCTCTCACTCACACTTGGGAGAGTGGTAAACTTGTGGAGGAGGAGGCTCTGCAGCTAGGAGAAGACTATCTCTTGTATTTTGGTTGTATCATTGCTCTATCTAGCTATGAGGAAGTTATTGGGGTTTTTCACCTTTATGGTTTTCCCCAAGTAAACTCTGTGTCTCTTGTGTGCTTGCATTATTGTGTCCATGATTGATATGCTGTAGATTTGCTATACATGTTGTTCTCTCAGCTAAGATCCTAGATTATATTGAAGTAAATTCATAAAATTTAACATGGTATCAGAGCTATCCTGAAAGAACGCATGATATGGCATGTATGACACTTGTTGCACTTATGATGATAGGGCTTGATATAGCAAAAACTAGTCATCATAGCACTTTTGCCATAAATCCATTTTGGAGAAGTTTTAGGATCTAAAAACTTTTCAGGTCTAAGATCAGATCCTCATGTACCTTGTGTCCAAAGGACAACCTCTAATTCGTTGTACTTTGTGATTTATCATCTGTACAATATAGGGTTTCGGCCTCTTCCAGATCTGATTCAAAATCAGGTGACATTGGGAAAAAGGTCATAACGTGGGCTAGGAAGCTCCAAATGAAATTTCGTAAAAGGTTACAGGTAGTACATAGACTTTACTATCTCAGGGAAAACTTTCAGAGGCCAAAGTTGAACCAGTGACACGTGGCACGCCGTACAAGTTCTCTCTCCTCTATTATCCCATAAACAGGTCATGTTACGACACTTGGCATAACTCTTTCTCAGAGAATCCAATTGAGGTTAGACCTATCGGGATGGAAATATAAAAGGTTGGGCTATCTCGGGAAAATGTTTCAGAGGCCTAAGTTGAAATAGTGACACATAGCAGGCCGTACAAGTTTGTTCTCTTGTATTATCCCTTAAACAGGTCACGTTGTGACACTTGGCATAAATCTCTCTCAGAGAATCCAATTGAGGTCATACCTATCAGGATGGAAAGATAACAGGTCGGGCTATCTCAAGAAATGTTTTCAGACCCTGTGGATCGAAAAGTTCAGAGTTACACTAGAAACAATTAGGTACATATTTCTGTCAAAACAAAATTATTTTTGAGTACCTTCATTCATGGCTTCCGGAATTTAGGGCTTCAGAGAAAGTTGGAATTTTTGTAATCAGATACCACAGCTGGATGCTACTCATCAAGATCAAAATTTAGAGACCAAGATCAATGTTGGGTAGAAGGCCGGGCTTGAAAAGACCCTAGTTCGGGACTTTGATTAGGAAAGTGGAAAATTAGGGCTTCTGCAAAAATGAGAATTTTTTAAATCTGTGACCACGGCTGGAAGCTCCTCATAAAAGTAGAAGTTTAGAGCTTTGGATCAAACCTTTTGATTGGGTATAAGAGTGGGATTCATCAAACGCTAGTTCGAGGTCACGTCCAATGAATCCGAAAGTTTCAAAGGCAAAATTGAGGAGTGAAACTTTGCAGTTTTGAAATTCTAAATATACCAGCTTGATCAGCTCATCAAGGCGCATATTTCTATCCTTTCGAAAGTTTGAAATTCAAAGTTTGAATTTTTGGGGTTTCTCTAAAAAACCCTATTACAGCTCCAGATCCAATTCCTACAAATCAATTCGATTGGGTTAATCCTAGAAGAGAATGGATTGGTCACCTGCATAAGCGAAGAAGTTCATGTTTTAGAGGGAGATGAGGCTAAGGCCTTCCATAAGAAGATTACAAGCAATCTTGACAGGTATGGCTTATAGGTATGTTTCGAATTCTAATCATGATAAAGTTTATGATATGTTTGTCTTCATATCATTACAGTACAATCTTGATTAATTACTAGACATATCGTATTACCTTATAGAAGATATTCATTGATTAAGGTTTTGACACTTATGATTGTACTAATGCATTGTGATGTTGTATGAGTTTTATGTTGTTTGCTAACACAAAAGGTACACCAAGAAAGTCAAATCATGTTCTACTTCAAGAACATATGCTCATGGTGACATGAAGACAAAGATTCATCCATTGTCATGGATCACATAGAAGATCTACTTTTGAGGTATGTATAACTTGGTTCTACAATGGCTAACTTATGAGACATGCAAGTTACTAGCACAAGTCACTGAAGAGAACCAGAAGACATTATGCGGGTATGTTAGACATAACTAGCTAGCATGCTAATCCAGGTATGTTTTTCCTATATCAAGCTAGAATCCTACATTGTGTTAGGATCTTATAATGTTGTGTTGTTGATAATGATTATTCATGAAGTCATAGGTTTGAATAGTCATGGTTGTATGCATATTATGTTTCTTACCATAATTGATGATATGACTAACCAGAAGAATCATGAAGGTATAGGTTTGAGTAATCACGGGTTTATGCATTGATGATTTAACTAATCAGAAGAGTCCTATGATCAAATAAGAATATGTATGAATAAAAGAAGACTTCCTTGAAACCTTGAATACTAATGTTTATTATTTGTGTTTGAATTGATCCTGACTATACATGCTTGAGATTATTGTGTTTTGATAATATTAAGATTATACTAATGAATGTTTGATTATGTATGAGACCTAGAGGATAACACAATGATGATAGTAACAAGCATGCATAGGGATCGAGAATGAATATAAGTTCAAGGAAAAGTAATCCAGGAAGCAAAGATCAAGAGGAAGTACACTCCAGTGGTTTATGCAAGGATGCAGATATTCAGAGGGATTTGACCATCTCTCTACATTCCACAACAAGGTGTAGAAGAAGCTACTTCAGATTAGGACTCCAGCAGCTCCTGCAAGGAAGCGAAGACTCAGAGGGAGTCCACCCAATGAACAAACAAAGATATGTATTTTAATTATCATTTCTTGCATATTTGTTTGTTTAAATAAAATTGTTCAATGATGTATATGCTCATATTCCTAGATTTAGGATATGTATTGTGCATATTAGAATGATTGCATTAATGAACAATATACTACTAATATGCATGTAATGGGTAAGTGGCCTATGGCACTGTACAACATTCCATTGCTACTTATCTAGAATGAAACCTCTTTGTTGACATGTTGGGAGTTGTGCACACTCTTAACAATGTTCTGGTAGAGATTGGAAGGCATCTAGAAAGTTACGGAATATGGATAAATGTTGTACTGAAGCATTGGCTAAGATAATTGCATGACTGTATGACATATTTCTTTATGTGTAAGAATTTGCTTGAAAATTATGAGATGTTTCTAATCATGCAATTTAACTTGTTTTGTAGGAAAGATCGTATACCTTCACCTACAAAAGAAGAACTACAACATTTGTTCAGCAACAAAATTATCTATTGAAGATATTGAAGTTCCCAAGATATGGGAAGAATGCCATGATCCGTCGATCATGAAGAATGATGTTTGGGATGTAGTCCCAAGACCTGAAGGGAAGTTTGTTATGACTTCCATATGGATCTATCAAGATCAAGCATTATGCAGATGGCAGCATAGAGAAATATAAAAGTGATGAAATAGAAGATACACCAGATGGATTTCAAGACAGCCTTCTTGAATGGTGTAGTCATATATATGTGCAAAACTTGGTATGGTAGGATAGACAAATTTCTATCCAGTTTGGGCTTTACCAAGAGTAAAGTGGATTCCAACCATTACTACAAGGTTGAGGAAGGAAATCCAGTGATACTAATTTTGTATATGGATAACCTATTTATTACATGTGAAGATAGATTGATTGCCAACACGTAGTGGAAGCTCGCTGCCGAGTTCGAGTTGAAGAACTTGGGGATGATGCACTATTTGTTTTTGGCATGGAGGTGTGGTAGAGTGCAGATGGAATCTTCCTTGGACAAGGGAAGTATGCAGTAGAGATCCTGAAGAGGTTCGGGTTGATGGACTGCAAGGCTATGGCCACACCTATGGCATCGAACCTGAAGCTTTTGTGTGATGCTTATGAGCTGGTTGATATCACTATGTATCGTCAGATGATTGGGTCCTTGATGTACCTAATGAACATGAGACCAGATATTTGCTTTGCGGTGAACACATTGAGCCAGTTCCTGACAGATCCGAGGAGTGTTCACCTGGTTGCTGTAAAGCATATTCTGAGGTACCTGAAAGGTACAGTGGATTATGGGCTCAAGTATGAAGCAAATCAAAAGTTTAACCTACAGGATTATGTTGATTCAGATTGGGCAGGCAGTGCTGCAGATAGGAAGAGCACATATGGGTGCTGCTTCAGTATGGGATCAGGTGTGATCTCTTAGTTTAGTAGGAAGCAGTCCTACGTAGCACTGAGTATAGCTGAGGCAGAGTATGTTGGATCTTGTTAAGCTAGTTGTGAGGAAGTATGGCTATGGAAGCTACTGTCTAAGTTATTTGATCTCCCGTTGGATGCTACTGGTATCTTCTGTGATAACCAGAGTTGTGTGAAGCTGTCCGAGAACCCAGTGTTTCATGACAGGTCGAAACACATAGAGATCAAATATCACTATATCAAGGATATGGTGCAGAGAGGAGCTGTGAAGCTCCTGTATGTTGCGACGGGAGAGCAGATTGTAGATGTGTTGACGAAGCCACTAGACAGGGTGAAGTTCGAGTACTTCAGGGAGAGGCTTGGCGTTCTTCAGATTGATGACACTTCAAGGAAGAAGTGATGGACACATTTGCTGAAGCCATCCCAAGCATGTTGGAAGGAGGATCCTTCACATGGCTGTGGATGTAAGTGCTAGATGATGAGCATCAGGATGATGTTCTGGTTTAAGCTTTGTATGATTAGTTGGATCATTTATATGTATGTACGCATCATCATGGATGCTGGATATGATCGGTTGGATCATTTTGTGTATTTTGTATATGCATCATGTTGGATGCTTGGACCATGTATCTGTATATGTATTAGGTGGATACATTATATGATCAGGTGGATCATGTATGGTGATGTGCATCATGTATTTGTATTTGTATCAGGTGGATACACTATATGATCAGGTGGATCATGTATGATGATATGTATCAGGTAGATACTTGGTGTGCATCAGGTAGATGCATTGTATGATCAGGATGATCACGGATGATGAGCTTCAGGATCTTGCTCCAGATGACATGCAGCAGGATGTTGCAGTGATGATTATTAGGATGATCATGTGTACATCAGGATGATGTATGGTGAGTATCAGGTTGATACTCTATGGCCATGGAATAGGTTGTGCAAATAAGCATGTAATTTGTGCCCTGGGAGATTTGCAGATGGTCTTTCGAGGTTTTGCCTATGGCATGTAATTCGTACCCTAGGACATCTGGAAAATGCTCTTTCGAGGTTTTGCTTGGGAGGACATATAATTTGTGCCCTGTGAGATCTGCAGATAGTCTTTCAAGTTTTTTCCTATGGCATGTAATTTGTGCCCTGGGATATCTGGCAGATGCTCTTTCGAAGTTTTGTCCTATGGCATGTAATTTGTGCCCTGGGAGATCCGATAGGTTGATCCGTGTGCTCATAATCAGTCTTGGGATACTCTTTCGAGGTTTTGATATGACCACATGTAATTTGTGCCCTGGGAGATCCGATAGGTTGAGCCTTGTGCTCGTAATCAGTCCTGGGATGCTCTTTCGAGGTTTTGTGGTGACCACATATAATTTGTGCTCAGGGAGATCCGATAGGTTGAGCCTTGTGCTCGTAATCAGTCCTGGGATTCTCTTTCGAGGTTTTGTGGTGGGGTCACATGTAATAAGTTCTGTAGATCTGGATAGGATGAGAAAGGCCTCAGATGCTCTTTAGGGTTCTTTCTAGTCAAGAGACTCTTTTAAGGTTTTGTGACGCACATAATAAGTCCTGATATTTCAATAGTATGGCCAATGATGACGAAGACCTACAGGTGGTGGGCCTACATCCAGTATGAAAAAGGATTGGCTCTGTAGAACTTCCTATGATGAGTAGATTCAGAGATTGATTGAGATAGTAATAACAATGACGATGATGATGACTCGATGATGATTATCCAATGATGATGATCCAAAGAAGATGACTTGTGCTAGAAGACCTGTGTTGAGAAATACCTTCCTAGTTAAGAGGGAGTGTTGATGTATATGTAACTTCGGAATGTATTTCACCCATGTATTTTGTACTCCTATAGAGATGGTATTATTCCTCTATACGGAAGTGTTTGTATTCCTATAGAGATGTTATTATTCCTCTATATGGAAGTGTCGTCATTTATATTGTAAGTGTCGTAACTTATACGTGATGGGTTATTAGACCACCTTGTTGGGGTCGGCCCTGTTTAAGTCATGTGGGTCAAAGGGCTATTAGACCACCCTATTGGGGGTCGGCCATGTGGGTCAAAGGGTTATTAGACCACCCTAGTGGGGTTCGGCCCAGTCAGTATTATGTTAAGTGGTTAAGTTGAGGCCGACCTAGTTGAGTAAAGGTCAAGTCAAGTTAGTGTATAAATAGAGAGTGTGTCTCTCTCATTTTACACATTTTATTCTCTCACTCACACTTGGGAGAGTGGCGCACTTGTGGAGGAGGAGGCTCTGCTACTAGGAGAAGACTATCTCTTGTATTCTGGTCGTATCATTGCTCTATCTATCTTTGAGGAAGTTATTGGGGTTTTTCACCTTTATGGTTTTCCCCATGTAAACTCTGTGTCTCTTGTGTGCTTGCATTATTGTGTCCATGATTGATATGCTGTAGATTTGCTGTACATGTTGTTCTCTCAATTAAGATCCTAGATCAGATTGAAGTAAATTCAGAAAATTTAACAGCTCATCGTCCACACAACATACATCAAGAGTTTCGTAACCTGTCTACATATTGCTCATACCAAATTTTATTAGGAAGAATACTTTTCAAAGATAAAATTAGGATTTTCCCTCTTAAAGGGAAGGGAGGGTGAACTAAAGGATTCATGGTTATTGCCATATTTAAGATAAGCTGATAAAATTGTAATGATTGAGCATGATCTGCTGCATTGATTGAAATTATATGATTAATACATTTCAATCACCCAAACTAAAAAACGAGTCATGGAACGAGTTAAATGGATTAAGATCAATGTGAAAGTACAAACTTAACCGAGACTTGCATGACTAAAATCACATCTTAAAACTCATCATTACAAATAAATTCACATCAACAATCATGACTCTGAAATTGAGAGGAAAACATAAATTATGGCGAGAGAGCTGATTGCGAAAAGACGAAGACAAGGGGTTCAGCACATTCAAACTGGCAGCAAAATTTTACCCGTCAGATCAGACCCAGCTTGCTGGATTGACAAAGAATGATCAAAGTGATCCATGAAAACTAGAACAAAGGATAATTTGCAAAACCTTCTGAACTCTACCAAACAACAAAAAACCATTCCTAAACAAAAAACAACCAAATTTCCAAATGCAGAATGTGGCAATGGGGATACTCCCACCTGAAACAACTGAAAACCGATAACAACAATCTGTAGAAACAAATTTGCAGGGAAAAAAAGTGCAGCACGGTGATAACCAGTAGTAAAATGATAATAGAAAAATAGAAAACCCTTATTTATTAAATTCACCAGATCAAATCTTGATCGTGGGATTTAAAATGAACGAATGGCTCAGATTACCGGATTAAGGGTTCAGGATCCGGTGATGGGTGTCTTATTCAAAATATTTATTTAGGTTCCCAAAAGCCGCAACCTGAAAAGTTGGGTTTCGGGTTTCGGGAACAAAAATCGCAAAAGTTAACGGAAATAATAATTCCCGAAAGACGCAACCCGAAAAGTCGGGTTCGAGTGTTAGGATAGTAATCCATGAAAAAATGAAAATACGTTCCCGAAAGCTGCAACCTGAAAGTCAGGTTTTGGGTTTCAAGAACAACAACACGAATAAAACTTAAAATGAATTCCCAAAAACCGAAAGCCGCAATGGCGGGTTTCGGGTTTCGGGATGCCTTATACCAAATTTATTGAAAAGGAAAACCCTCAACCCGCAGTTGTTGGGTTTCGGGGTTCGGGTTGTCAAAAACCAAAAAGCAGAAAAGTGAAATCCTACAACCCACACTTTTCAGGTTTCAAGTGCGCACACAGTCGGGTTTCGGGATGGTGAAAGCAGAAGACAAAATACTCAAAATTAAAGGCTTCCTCCAGACCGAAACAGTTAGAAAATTTATTAGAAAGATGGTAATTAGGCCAAACAAAGGTAAGACAAAGGATGACTGGGATAAGACTGAAAAAAAACTGGTGTTTAAAGAAACACTTACCCAAATACCTTTGTACTTATTAAAAATTTTGGGCTCCCGTGCTTTAGCATAAAGCATGGGATCTGTTGTGCCTACAACAAATGGCGACTAGTTGGGACAGGCCAATTATCTCTGCAACGAAATTCAACTAAAGAAAGTATGTCATTCAACAAAACGTTTCAACCTGAACTTCTAGAAAATGTTCATAAAGAAACAGTTTAATTAACAAGAATCACAAAATCAGTACACTCCCATACAAGATCATGTTAAAGATAATGCCAATCTGATAAGGAGGTTCAGGAAACAACAAGGGTTCTTTACCTTCACGTAATCATGGAAACTAGCTTGTGTTCAACCTAGAGATAAACTCAGAGCTGCTCATGGATGTCGTAATTATAGATCATGTTAATTCATTGAAATTTTGTTTATTTACAATGTTTCATTCTTGCTATATACATATCTTTCTCAAAAAAATTTTTTTTTTTTTTTTTTTTAGATCAAAAGAAAATAAAATAGCGCATAGGGCCTTGTCGATATAGGACCACTGCCCTGACTTGGTGATCAGATATCAGCAGTGCCATTAACAAGCCTGATCTGGAAACTGAACAAGCGAGCTCGATAAGGAGACTCCTTGTCTTTCAGTTGTGAAACTGAAAGCAACTACCATGGCTTGGTAACCATATAATGATAATTTCAGTCCAGGATCAGACCCATGATCATAGCAAGGATGGCTTGTGATAAGACCCCCTTGTCCCTATATACAACTTGTTGATCTATATGTAACTTTGGAATGTATTTCATCTATGTATTTCATATATATTTATTGTACCCTTATTAAAGGTGTTATTCCTCTATAAGGAAGTGTCGTCATGTGGATTGACAAGTGTCCCAAGTGTGTATACTTGCCAATGGGTTATTAGACCACCATGTGTGGGGTCGGCCCTGAAATATATATATTATAATGTGGATGTACCTAGCTAGAAAAGTCGGCCCCATAAGGTCACTGGGCAAACAGATTAGTATAAATAGAGATTAGGTGATCTCTATTTAGATCACTCGGAAAAGTATCTCACTCTCACTCAGAAAGTGGTGCACTAGTGAAGAGGAGGATCATCTGCTACTAGGAGACTATCTTAGTGTATTTTGGTTGTACTTTGGTTGAGCCATTGCTCTCTCTATCTCTGAGGAAGTTGTGGGGTTTTTCACCTTAGGGTTTTCCCCACGGAAACTCTTTGTCTCTTGTCTCTCATGCTTTTGATTCTTGTGATGCTTGTCATGCTTATTGTGATTGTCATGCATTGATATACTATATATGTTATTCTGTCAGTAAAGATCCTAGAGTATTATGAATTAATGCTCAAAATTTAACATGGTGTTAGAGCTAACCTGAGAAGAAGACATTTTTGTAATGATGGAAACTTGAGTTTCTTGTTTATTGGATTTCTCTCCACAGATTTTGGAAAAGCCGTATAGTAGATTGACTCTACTCATCAAGGCGCATCTATCTTTCCAATCATAATTCAATTCTGACCATTTTCAGATTTGGCCCTAAAAATTAGGGTTTCCACAAAAATAGGAATTTCTGAAATCGAAAGACATAGATGGAAGCTCCTTGGAAAAATCAAAGTTTAGAGCTTTGGATCGAGATTTTTGGCTGGATAGATCTCCGGGAAACTCAAACCCTAATTTAGGGCTCTCCCTAATGAACCCAGGAGGACAAAAGGACAAGTCTGAAGGGTAAAGTTTTGCTAATCTCAAATTAAGAATGCACTAGGCTAATCAGCTCATCAAGGCGCATCTTTCTATCCTTTCAAAAAACTGAAATTCACATTTTGAATTTTTAGGGTTTTTTCGACAAACCTTAATCTGGGACTAGATCCAGTTTTCAGCATTTCAAGTGGTAAGACTAAATCTTTTCTATTTCCATTTGAAGTACTCTTTAAGATGTCTCACCACACCAAGATTGAGGATAAGCTTGAAGGATCTGATAACTTCCGAGCTTGGAAGTATAGGATTGGGTTAATCTTGGAAGAGAATGAGTTGGACTCATATGTAAAAGAAGACATCCCTATCCCAGAGGATGAAGAGGCCAAGGTATTGCATAAGAAGAACTTGGTCAAGGCAAAGAGAATCATTGCTGATTCCATTAAAGACCATCTCATACCCCATGTGTCTTCTCTAAAGAAACCCAAGGAGATCTTTGACTCTTTGACCAAGCTATTTGAAGGGAAGAACATAAATCGGAAGATGACCCTGCGGAACCAATTGAAAGGAGTAAAGTTTCAGAAGGGAGAAAGCATTCAATCTTATTTTTCAAGGGTCTCCCAGATCAAGGAACAAATAGAAGTAGTGGATGAAATGGTGGAGAATGGTTAAGTGGTGTTGATCACTCTAAATGGCCTACCCAGGTCATGGGATTCCTTTATTTAAGGAATTTGTGCGAGGAAGAAGTTGATCTCCTTCAACAGATTGCGGGAAGAATGCTCTCAAGAAGAAGTTAGGCTTGTGGCCCGAGAAGAAAAGATGGGAAATGAAGATCAAGCTCTCATAGCACATGCCAAGAAAGGCAAGTCCAAGAAGGAATCATCTCATAACAGAAGATTCTCACACCACCATTATCATAAAGATAAGAAAGATCTCAGATGCTTCAATTGCAATGAGAAGGGACACTTTGCTTCAGATTGTCCCAAGAAGAAGAAATACAACAACAACAACTTCAATAATAAGAAGAAGAATAACGAAAGAAGATATCATGCTCATGCTACCGAAGATGAACCCCCAAAGAAGAAGGCTAGGGCAGAAAGTGATAGTGATGATGACTCATCAAGTGAAGAAGAATATGTTCTAATTTCTGCTCTCATAGGTACTATCTCCCATGGTTGTAATGATTGGTTGATTGATAGTGGGGCTTCCAAACACATGAATGGGTTTAAGGAATATTTTGTGAATCTATCTGAACATGAATCACCCCATAAGGTGAAACTTGGGGATGATTATCAATACCCAATCAAAGGAAGTGGTGAAGCCTCCTACAACCTAGATTTTGGAAAATCTTTGAAGATGAAAGAAGTCCTTTATGTACCTGGGCTCAAGAAGAACTTACTCTCCATCTCTGCTTTGTATGCAAAAGGTATGAGGGTTTCATTTGTGGATGGCCAAGTCCTAATGTGGCCAAAAGGTAAGAACATTAAGAAGGCCTTCCCAAGCAGTGAAAGCAAGGCGAAAGACATCCTAGAAATCATCCACTTAGATGTATGTGGTCCTATGTCATCTAGTTCTCTGAGTGGGTATGTTTACTATGTCTCATTTATTGATGACTTCTCCAGGAAGACTTGGGTATACTTCTTGAAGAACAAAGATGAGGTGTTTGATAAATTCAAGGAATTCAAAACCTTGATGGAGAATCAAACTAACAAGAAGATCAAAACATTCAGATCCAACAATGGTGGAGAATTCACCTCAGGTGACTTCAAGAAGCTTTGTAGTGATTCAGGGATTAAGAGGGAGTTGACTGCTCCTTATAATCCTCAACAGAATGGAGTTGCAGAAAGGAAGAATAGAACTATCATGGAAGAAGCAAGGGCAATGCTGCATGACCAGGATCTACCTATACATCTATGGGCAGAAGCAGCTAGAACAACTGTATATGTGCAGAACAGAACACCCCACAAGATACTGGACAACAAGACACCAAAATAGGTCTTTTATGGTAAGAAACCTGATGTTAGGCATCTCAGAATATTTGGTTTTTCAGTATACACTCATGTTCCAAAGGAAAAGAGGACTAAACTAGATCCTTCAGGAAAGAAGGGTATCTTTTTGGGTTATAGTGAAAGCTCGAAGGCTTACAGAATATACTTTCCAACGTTCAAGAAGATTGATGTTAGCAGGGATGTAACATTTGATGAAAACTCAGCATTCATCAAATCAAGGAAGGCACCTATCGAAGTTTATGAAGAACCTAAGGAAACTAGATTTCAAGACACTACCATGACTGAAGCAGTTCCAGAAGATGTTCGTGAGTTTGAAGATCCGCAAGAACCTGTAGATCCACCCCGTGAGGATAACTCTCACAAGAGGAAACCTGCATGGGCTAGAGAGCTCATTCAAGATGCAGAAAGATTTGGCATTCCAGAAGAAGAACACAGAGCATAGAAGAGAACCAGATCACATACCGGCTATGTTGCTTTACTCTGTGACATTAGGAACAAAGAGCCTTCCAATTATGAAGAAGTAGTAGAAAAGAAAGAATGGAAGGATGCCATGGTTGAGGAATACCAATCAATAATGAAGAATGATGTTTGTGATGTTGTCCCAAGACCTAAAGAGAAGTTTGTTGTGACTTCCAAATGGATCTACAAAATCAAGCATGCTGCAGATGGCAGTGTAGAGAAATACAAGGCAAGATTCGTAGCTCGTGGCTTCTCTCAGAAAGAGGGAATAGATTATGATGAAACTTTTGCACCTGTATCCAGGTATACTTCCATCAGAACAGTACTTTCCCTGGCTGTAGCAATGAAATGGAAAATACACCAGATGGATGTCAAGATTGCTTTCTTGAATGGTGTAGTTGAAGAGGAATAATATGTAGAGCAGCCACTCGGTTTTGAAATACATGACAGGTAGTCATATGTGTGCAGATTGAAGAAAGCCTTGTATGGCTTGAAACAAGCTCCCAGAACCTGGTATGGTAGGATGGACAGTTTCCTATCTAGTTTGGGATTTACCAAGAGTAAAGCGGATTCCAACCTCTACTACAAGTTTGAGGAAGGGAATCATGTGATTCTACTCTTGTATGTGGATGACTTATTTGTAATAGGGGATGACAGACTGATTGCAGATACGAAGAGGAAGCTTGCCGCTGAATTCGATATGAAAGATTTGGGAATGATGCATTATTTCCTAGGTATGGAGGTGTGGCAGAGTGTAGGTGGGATCTTCCTTGGTCAAGGGAAGTACACAATAGATATCCTGAAGAGATTCGGGATGATGGATTGCAAGGCCATGGCCACACTTATGGCATCGAATCTGAAGCTTCTATGTGATGCTTGATCTGAGCCGGTTGATGTCTCTATGTATTGTCAGATGATTGGGTACTTGATGTACCTGATGAACACGAGACTAGATATTTGCTTTGCGGTGAACACATTGAGTCAGTTCCTGACAAATCCGAGGAGTGTTCATCTGGTTGCTATAAAGCATGTTCTAAGGTACCTGAAGGGTACAGTGGATTATGGGCTCAAGTATGAGGCAAATCAAAAGTTTAACCTGCAAGGTTATGTTGATTCAGATTGGGCTGGCAGTGCTGCAGATGGGAAGAGCACATCTGGGTGCTACTTCAGTATGGGATCAGGTGTGATCTCTTGGTTTAGCAGGAAGCAGTCCTACGTAGCACTGAGTACAGCTGAGGTAGAGTATGTTGCAGCCTATTCAGCTAGTTGTGAGGCAGTATGGCTATGGAAGCAACTGTATGAGTTATTTGATCTCCCGTTGGATGCTACTGGTATCTTCTGTGATAACCAGAGTTGTGTGAAGTTATCCGAGAACCCAGTGTTTCATGACAGGTCAAAACACATAGAGATCAAATATCACTATATCAGGGATATGGTGCAGAGAGGAGCTGTGAAGCTTCTATATGTTGCGACAGACGAGCAGATTGCAGATGTGTTGATGAAGCCACTAGCCAGGGTGAAGTTCGAGTACTTCAAAGAGAGGGTTGGTGTTTTTAAGATTGAGGACACTTCGAGGAAGAAGTGATGGACACATTTGCTGAAGCCATTCCAAGCATGTTGGAAGGAGGATCCTTCACATGGCTATGGATGTAAGCGCTGGATGACGAGCATCAGGATGATGTTCTAGTTTCTACTTGGATATGATCAGTTGGATCATTTTTATATATGTATGTATGCATCATGTTGGATGCTGGATATGATCAGTTGGATCATTTTTATGTATGTATGTATGCATCATGTTGGATGCTGGATATGATCAATTGGATCATTTTTATGTATGTATGTATGCATCATGTTGGATGCTGGATAGGATCAGTTGGATCATTTATATGTATGTATTGATCATGTTGGATGCTGGATATGATCGGTTGGATCATGTGTATGTATTTTGTATAAGCATCATGTTGGATGCTTCGACCATGTATCTATATATGTTTTAGGTGGATACATTGTATGATCAGGTAGATCATGTATGTTGATATGTATCATGTATTTATATTTGTATCAGGTGGATACACTGTACGATCAGGTGGATCATGTATGATGATATGTATCAGGTAGATACTTGGTATGCATCAGGTAGATGCATTGTATGATCAGGATGATCATGGATGACGAGCTTCAGGATGTTGCTCCAGATGACATGCATCAAGATGCTGCAGTGATGATGATTAGGATGATCATGTGTACATCAGGATGATGTATGGTGAGTATCAGGTTGATACTCTGTCACCATGGAACAGGTTGTGCAGATAAGCATGTAATTTGTGCCCTGGGAGATTTGCAGATAGTCTTTCAAGGTTTTTCCTATGGCATGTAATTCGTACCCTGCGACATCTGACAAATGCTCTTTTGAGGTTTTGCTTGGGACGACATATAATTTGTGCCCTGGGAGATCTGTAGATAGTCTTTCGAGGTTTTTCCTATGGCATGTAATTTGTGCCCTGGGATATCTGGAAGATGTTCTTTCGAGGCTTTGTCCTATGGCATGTAATTTGTGCCCTCGGAGATCCGATAGGTTGAGCCATGTGCTCATAATCAGTCCTGGGATGCTCTTTTGAGGTTTTTCCATGACCACATGTAATTTGTGCCCTGAGAGATCCGATAGGTTGAGCCTTGTGCTCGTAATAAGTCTTGGGATGCTCTTTTGAGGTTTTGTGGTGACCACATGTAATTTGTACCCTAGGAGATCCGAAAGGTTGAGCTGTGTGCTCATAATCAGTCTTGGGATTCTCTTTCGAGGTTTTGTGGTGGGGTCACATGTAATAAGTCTTGGATATTTGGACAAGATGAAAAAGGCCTCAGATGCTCTTTAGGGTTCTTCCTAGTCAAGAGACTCTTTTAAGGTTTTGTGACACACGTAATAAGTCCTGAGATTTCCACAGTATGGCCAGTGATGATGAAGACCTGCAGGTGGTGGGCCTACATCTAGTATGAAAAAGGACTGGCTTTGTAGAACTTCCTATGACGAGTAGAGTCAGAGATTGGTTGAGATAGCAGCAGCAGTGACGATGATGATGATGGTGCATAGATGACCATGATCCTAAGAAGAAGACTTGTCTAGGAGATCTGTGTTGAGAAATACCTTCCTAGTTAAGAGGGAGTGTTGATGTATATGTAACTTCGGAATGTATTTCATCTATGTATTTCATATATATTTATTGTACCCTTATTAGAGATGTGTTATTCCTCTATAAGGAAGTGTCGTCATGTGGATTGACAAGTGTTGCAAGTGTGTGTACTTGCCGATGGGTTATTAGACCACCATGTGTGGGGTCGGCCCTAAAATATATATATTATAATGTGGATGTACCTAGCTAGACAAGTCGGCCCCCATAAGGTCACTGGGCAAATAGATTAGTATAAATAGAGATCAGGTGATCTCTATTTAGATCACTCGGAAAAGTATCTCACTTTCACTCAGAAAGTGGCGCACTAGTGAAGAGGAGGATCATCTGCTACTAGGAGACTATCTCAGTGTATTTTGGTTGTACTTTGGTTGAGCCATTTCTCTCTCTATCTTTGAGGAAGTTGTGGGGTTTTTCACCTTAGGGTTTTCCCCACAGAAACTCTGTGTCTCTTGTCTCTCATGCTTTTGATTCTTGTGATGCTTGTCATGCTTATTGTGATTTTCATGCATTGATATACTGTATATGTTATTCTCTTAGTAAAGATCCTAGAGTATTGTGAATTAATAGTCAAAATTTAACACAACCGGTGTCCTACAAATTTTTTTGTTTTTATTGAAGTGTGACAAGGCACTACCATGGCTTGGTAACCATACATCAGTAGTGTTACTCACCAATGCATTACAGATCGTGAATGGATCGATCATGAAGGTCCTAGCCAAAGGCGCTGAAACTTTGTATAGGCATTCTTGTCTTTATGTTGTTTGTCTCATCTTAATACCAAGTCTCCAACAGAAAACTCCCTGTCAGATGAAGATTTCTCATCAAACCATATTTTCACCATTTGTTGATGATGATATAACTTGTTCTTAGCTATCTCCCTATCCTCTTCCAGTTTGAGCAAGGTATCAATTCTATGTTGAAGGGTGGGAGAGTCATCCTCTTGGATAGACTGGGCTAATTGCAATGAAGGGATGGTGAGATTAGAAGGAAGAATGGCTTCCTTTCCATAAACTAAACAATAAGGGGAATTTTTGATTGCTGCCTTTGGAGTGATCCAGTCTGCCCAAAGAGCATTATTGAGCTGAGTGTGCCAATCTCTGTGGTGAGAGGCTACAGTCATCTTGAGAATGTTTACCAAATTTTTGTTTAAAGATTCAGCCAACCCATTACCCTATGGATAGTAACTGGCAGAGAATTTCAACTTAATCCCTTTTTCAAGGGCATATTCAGTCAAATCAATTGAAGAAAAGTAGGATGCATTATGGAAGACGAGTTACTCGGGAGCACCAAATCGCGTGACTATCTGACTGTCAAGAAAGGAAATTACTTGTATAGTAGTACAATTTTTGAGTGGGATTGCCTCTACCCATCTAGTAAAGTAATCAGTGGCAGTAAGGATGTATCGGTGTTGTTGGGAAGAGGTAGGATTGATAGGTCCAACAAAATCTAGTCCCCATTGTTGAAATGGGAACTGAATAGTGACAGGATGCAAAGGAAAAGAAGGCTTCTTGAACTTCCTTGCACACTTCTGGCATGGTTCGCATTTCCTTACATAAGCATAAGCATCCTTAAACAATGCAGGCTAGTAATAATCTACCCTGAGAATTTTACGAGCTATCATTTCGCCTAAGAAATGACCTCCAGCAGGTCCTGCATGAAATTGGAAAAGAATATTATCAGTTTCATGCTTTTCCAAACACCTAAGGAAAACTCCATCATAGTTTTTTTCTAAACATAACTTCATTAATAAACTGATAAGGAGCAGCTTTCAATCTTAAAGCTCTGCGTTTTTTGAAATCAACGGTTTTAGGAGCAAACCCATGGTTTAAGAAAAAATCGATATGATCATACCATTCGGATGTCAGGATGTCAATAGCGTTTACAAAACCTGTGGGGAGATCCTCCTCCTGCTCCCATTCAGTCTGCTACTGTACAGGATCATTAGACTGAGCAGTGAGAAGACACAGACCTTGTCCTCTGACTATTTTGGCTGGCCAGATTTCAAGATCATACTCTTGGAGGGCTGTCATCCAATGAGCCCTTTTCTCCCCCAACTCTTTCTGGATAAGCACATTCCTTATGGAAAAGTAGGGTATAATTACCTTCATTCTAGATTTCAACAAATAGGGCCTGTAATGCTTAACAGACTTATAAATTGTAAGCCTATTTGTCGATTTGAGAATAATTAAGCTATGCTCCCTTGAATGTTGAGCTCATGAAAGATATTGGGATTTCAGCATCATTGTCATGCTTCTGTGTCAAAACAGCTGCATAAGAGAAATCAATAGCAAAGTGTTAAATTTTGAGCGTTAATTCACAATACTCTAGGATCTTTACTGAGAGAATAACATGTACAGTATATCAATGCATATCAATCATAACAAGCATGTCAATCATCACAAGAAGCAAAAGCATGAGAGACAAGAGACACAGAGTTTCCATGGGGAAAACCCTAAGGTGAAAAACCCCACAACTTCCTCATAGATAGAGAGATTAATGGCTCAACCAAAGTACAACCAAAATACACAGAGATAGTCTCCTAGTAGCAGATGATCCTCCTCCTCAATAGTGCACCACTTTCTGAGTGAAGGAAGAATGAGTTTTTGAGGGATCCAAATAGAGATCTCCCGATCTCTATTTATACCTGTCCTGTTTTCACAATAACCTTATGGGGCTGACTTGTCTAGCTAGGTACATCAACCATATAATATATAAATCAGGGCCGACCCCACACATGGTGGTCTAATAATCCATCGACAAGTTAACACACTTGCGACACTTGTCAATACACATGATGACACTTCTGTATAGAGGAATGACACATCTCTATAGGAGTACAATAATATATAAATGAAATACATTCTGAAGTTACATATACCTCAACACTCTCTCTTAACTAAGAAGGTATTTCTCGACACGGATCTACTAGCACAAGTCTTCTTCTGTGGATCATCGTCATCGATGCATTGTCATCATCATCGTCACTGCTACTGCTATCTCAACCAATCTCTGAATCTACTCATCATAGGAAGTTCTACAAAGCCAATCCTTTTTCATATTGGATGTAGGCCCACTACTTGTAGGTCTTCATCATCTGTGTGAATGGTCTGATAGAGGTGGTCTCTCAGGACTAATTTTATGTGCTGATGCAATACCTAACAAGAGCATCCCAAGAACATTTATGTGCCTAAGCACAACCTGCAAGATCTCCCAGGACTGATTACATGCATCCCCTTCACAATACCTTTAAAGAGAATCCCATGACTTATTATGAGCACACAGCTCAACCTCTCGGATCTGTAGGACTAATTACATGTGAATAGACAATACCTTTAAAGAGAATCCCAGGAAAATTTATGTGCCACAGCATGACCGACAGGATCTCTAAAGAGCATCCCAAGACTTATTATGAGCACATAGCTCAAACTATTGGATCTCCAGGACTGATTGCATGTATCCGTAGTAATACCTCATCCTAGGACTGATTACGAGCACACAGCTCAACCTATCATATTTCTGAGGACTGATTACATACTCCATAGCAATACCTCATCCTATGACTGATTACGAGCACACAGCTCAACCTATCGGATTTCTGAGGACTGATTACATGCTATTTGCACAACCTGCCACATATCATCTCTGACCTCCAAGTATCAACCTGATACTCATGATCTAACTGATCATCATCGCACGAAGCATCATCCTGATGCTCATGATCATATTGATCATCATCAATATACGGTCCTGATACATATCATCTGGAGCAACATCCTGAAGCTCGTCATCATGATCATCCTAATCATACAATGCATTCACCTGATGCATACCAAGTATCAACCTGATACATATCACCATACATGATCCACCTGATCATATAATGTATCCACCTGATACTTACATAGATACATGATCCACCTGATCACATAATGTATCCACCCGATATATATCAACATACATGATCTACCTGATCATACAACGTATCCACCTGATACATATACAGATACATGGTCCAAGCATCCAACATGATGCATATACAAAATACAGACAAATGATCCAACTGATCATATCCAACATCCAAAATGATGTGTACATACATATACATATAACTGATCCAACTGATCATTTCTAGCATCAACCAAATGCATATATAGAGTAGTAACTGGAGCATCGTCCTAATGCTCATCATCCAGTGCTTACATCCATAGCCATGTGAAGGATCCTCCATCCAACATGCTTGGAACGGCTTCAGCAAAAGTATCCATCACTTCTTCCCTAAAGTGTCGTCGTTTTGATGAACACCAAGCCTCTCCCTGAAGTACTCGAACTTCACTCTTGCTAGTGGCTTCGTCAGTACATCTGCAATCTGCTCCTCCATCACAACATATAGTAGCTTCATTGCTCCCCTCTGCACCATATGCCTGACATAGTGATATTTGATCTCTATGTGTTTCGACCTGTCATGAAACACTGGGTTCTCAGACAAGTTCACACAACTCTGGTTATCACAAAAGATACCAGTAGCCTCCAGCAGGAGATCAAATAACTCAAACAATAGCTTCCAGAGCCATACTGCCTCACAACTAGCCGAACAGGCTGCAACATACTCTGCCTCGGCTGCATTCAGTGCTATGCAGGACTACTTCTTGCTAAACCAAGAGATCACACCTGATCCCATACTGAAGCAGCACCCAGATGTGCTCTTCCTATCTGCAGCACTTCCTACCCAATCTGAATCAACATAACACCGCAGGTTAAACTTTTGATTCACTTTGTCCTTGAGCCCATAATCAACTGTACCCTTCAGGTACATCAGAATATGCTTTATAGCAACCAGGTGAACACTCCTCGGATCCGTCAGGAACTAGCTCAATGTGTTCACCGCAAAGCATATATCTGGTCTCGTGTTCATCAGGTACATCAAGGATCCAATCATCTGACGATACATAGAGACATCAACCGGCTCAGATGAAGCATCACACAAAAGCTTCAAGTTCGATGCCATAGGTGTGGCAATGGCCTTTCAATCCATCATCCCGAACCTCTTCAGGATATCTATTGCATACTTCCCTTGTCCAAGGAAGATCCCACCTACACTCTGTCAGACCTCCATACCTAGGAAATAGTGCATCATTCCCAAGTCTTTCATATCGAACTCGGTAGCAAGCTTCCTCTTTGTATCTGCAATCAATCTATCATCTCCTATTACAAATAAGTCATACACATACAGGAGTAGAATCACAAGATTCCCTTCCTCAACCTTGTATTAAAGGTTGGAATCCACTTTACTTTTGGTAAATCCCAAACTAGATAGGAAACTGTCCATCCTACCATACCAAGTCCTAGGGGCTTGCTTCAAGCCATACAAGGCTTTCTTCAATCTGTACACATATGACTCCCTGTCATGTGTTTCAAAATCAAGTGGCTGCTCCACATATACTTCCTCTTCACCTACACCATTCAAGAAGGTAGTCTTGACATCCCTTTGGTGTATCTTCCATTTCATCGCTACAGCTAGGGCAAGTATTGTTCTGATGGAAGTGTATTTGGATACAGGAGCAAACATTTCTTCATAATCTATTCCCTGTTTCTGAGAGAAGCCATGAGATACAAATCTTGCCTTGTATTTCTCTATGCTGCCATCTGCAGCATGCTTGATCTTGTAGATCAATTTGGAAGTCACAACAGACTTCCCTTCAGGTCTTGGGACAACATCCCAAACATCGTTCTTCATTATTGATTGGTGTTCCTCGACCATGGCATCCTTCCATTCTTTATTTTTCGTTGCTTCTTCATAATTGGAAGGTTCTTTGTTCATGATATCACAGAGTAAAGCAACATAGTTGGTATGAGATCTAGTTCTCTTCTTTGCTCTATGTTCTTCTTTTGGAATGCCAAATCTTTCTGCATCTTGAATGAGCTCTCTAGCCCATGCAGGTTTCCTCTTGTGAGAGTTGTCTTCACATGGTGGATCTACAGGTTGTTGTGGATCTTCAATTTCAGGATCAACATCTGGAATTGCTTCAGTCATGGTAGTGTCTTGAAATCTAGTTTCCTTAGGTTCTTCATAAAATTCAATAGGTGTCTTCCTTGATTTGATGAATGCTGATTTTTCATCAAATGTTACATCCCTACTAACATCAATCTTCTTGAACCCTCGAAACTATATTCTATAAGCTTTCGAGCTTTCACTATAGCCCACAAAGATACCCTTCTTTCCCGAAGGATCCAGCTTGGTCCTCTTCTCCTTTGGGACATGAGTGTCTACTAGACAACCAAATATTTTGAGATGGACGACTTTAGGTTTCTTACCAGAGAAGAACTCTTCTGGTGTCTTGTTGTCCAATATATTGTGGGGTGTTCTATTCTACACATATACAGCTGTCCTAGTTGCTTCTGCCCATAGATGCATAGGTAGATCCTGGTCATGCAGCATTGCCCTTGCTGCTTCCATGATGTCTCTGTTCTTTCATTCTACAACCCCATTATGTTGTGGATTGTAAGGAGCAGTCAACTCCCTCTTAATCCCTGAATCACTGCAAAGTTTCTTGAAGTCACCTGAAGTGAATTCTCCACCATTGTCAGATCTGAATGTCTTGATTTTCTTATCAGTTTGATTCTCCATCATGGTTTTGAATTCCTTGAACTTATCAAACAGTTCATCTTTGTTCTTCAAGAAGTAAGCTCAAGTCTTTCTGGAGAAGTCATCAATGAAAGAGACATAGTAGACATACCCACAGAGAACTAGATGAAATCGGAACACATACATCGGAGTGTATAATTTCCAAGATACTTTTTTCCTTGCTTTCACTGCTTGGAAATACCTTCTTTATGTTGTTTCCTTTTGCACATCCTTTGCAAACACCTTCATGCTTGGTCTTGATTTCAGGAAGACCTTCTACAGCCTTACTTGCAATTGGTAATGCTCTGTAGTGCATATGTGCAAGTCTTAGATTCCAAAGTTCACTTGGCTCCATGGAATCATGCACCATGGCATGTTCAGGATGTCCCTTCAATTTATACAAACCTCCGTCTTGCTCTCCAATTACCACTGCATCAACTATGGTCTTTCCCTTTGGCCACATTAGGACTTGGCCATCCACAAATGCAACCCTCAAACCTTTTGCATCCAATGCAGAGATGGAGAGTAGGTTCTTTTTGAGCCCAGGTACATAAAGGACTTCTTTTATCTTCAAATATTTTATAGAATCTAGGTTGCAGGAGGATTCACCACCTCCTTTGATGGGGTATTGATAATCATCCCCAAGTTTCACTTTATGGGGTGATTCCTATTCAGATAGATTTACAAAAGATTCTTTAAACCCAGTCATGTGTTTGGAAGCCCCACTGTCAATTAACCAATCATTACAACTAGGGGAGATAGTACATGTGAGAGCATAGAGTAGAACATACTCTTCTTCACTTGATGAGTCATCATCACTTTTTTCCCTAGCTTTCTTCTTTGGAGGTTCATCATATTCGGCAGCATGAGCATGGTACCTTCTATTGCTACCCTTCTTCTTTTTGCTGGAGTTGTTGTTATCCCTTTTGTTCCTGGGACATTCTGAAGCAAAGTGACCTTTCTCATTGCAATTGAAGCACCTCAGATCTTTCTTTTCTTTGTGATAAGGATGAGAAGATTTCTTCTTATGATGGGATGGCTCCCTCTTGAATTTTCCTTTCTTGGTGTGCGTTGTGAGAGCTTGATATTCATTCCCCATCTTTTATTCTCGTGCCACAAGCCTTGCTTCTTCTTGAGAGATTTCCTTCCACAGTCTACTGAAAGAGATCAATTTCTTTCTTGCATAGATCCATTGGATAAAGGAGTCCCATGACCTAGGTAGGCCACTCAAGGTGGTCATAACAATTTCACCATTCTCCACCATTTCATCTATGGCTTCAAGTTGTTCCTTGATCTGAGAGACCTTGGAGAAATAGGAGTGAATGGTTTCTCCATTCGACATCTTGACCCCTTTCAATTGGTTCCACAGAGTCATCTTCCAATTTATGTTCTTCCCTTCAAATAACTTGGTCAGGGAGTCAAACATCTCCTTGGGTGTCTTCGGAGATGACAGATGTGGTATGAGATGGTCTTTGATAGAATCAACAATGATTCTCTTTGCTTTGACCAAGTTCTTCTTATGCAATATCTTAGCCTCTTCATCCTCTGGGATAGGGATGTCTTCTTTTACATATCAGACCAACTCATTCTCTTCCAGGATTAACCCAATCCTATAGTTCTAGGCTCGAAATTTATCAGCCCCTTCAAGCTTATGCTCAAGCTTGGTGTGGTGAGACATCTTAAAGAGTACTTCACATGAAAATATAAAAGAGTTAGGACTTACCACTTGATTTGTTGAAAACTTAATTTGGTCGAAGATTAGGGTTTGTCAGTGAAACCCTAAAAATTCAAAATGTGAATTTCAACTTTCTAAAAGGATAGAAAGATGCGCCTTGATGATTTGATCATCCTGGTGTATTCAGAATTTGAGATCTGCAAAGATTCACCCTTCAGAAATGCCTTTTTGTCTTCCTGGGTTCACTAAGGAGGACCCTGAATTAGGGTTTGAGTTTCCTAGAGATCTACCTAGCTAAAAATCTCAATCCAAAGCTCTAATCTTCTATTTGTGCAAGGAGCTTCCAGCTATGTCTTTAAATTCCAGAAATTCCTATTTTTGTGGAAACCCTAATGTTTAGGGCCAAATCTAAAAATGCTCAGAATTGAATTCTGATTGGACAGATACATTCTCCTTGATGAGTAGAGTCAATCTACTATACTGTTTTTCCAAAATCTGTGGAGAGAAACCCAATAAACAAGAAACCCTTGGTTTCCGTCACTGCACAATGTCTTCTTCTCAGGTTAGCTCTGATACCATGTTAAATTTTGAGCATTAATTCACAATACTCTAGGATCTTTACTGAGAGAATAACATGTACAGTATATCAATGCATATCAATCATAACAAGCATGTCAATCATCACAAGAAGCAAAAGCATGAGAGACAAGAGACACAGAGTTTCCATGGGGAAAACCCTAAGGTGAAAAACCCCACGACTTCCTCAAAGATAGAGAGAGCAATGGCTCAACCAAAGTACAACAAAAATACATAGAGATAGTCTCCTAGTAGCTGATGATCCTCCTCCTCAATAATGTGCCACTTTCTGAGTGAAGGAAGAATGAGTTTCCGAGGGATCCAAATAGAGATCTCCTAATCTCTATTTATACCCTTCATGTTTTCCCAATAACCTTATGGGGCCGACTTGTCTAGCTAGGTACATCAACCATATAATATATAAATAAGGTCCGACCCCACACATGGTGGTCTAATAATCCATCGGCAAGTTAACACATTGACGAAACTTGTCAATACACATGATGACACTTCCATATAGAGGAATGACACATCTATATAGCAGTACAATAATTTATAAATTTAATACATGGATGAAATACATTCCGAAGTTACATATACATCAACAAAAAGGTATACAAAATGAAATCATTTTCAATGTCCGGGGACATTAGAGCAGGTGCTTTGGAAATAGCTCTTCGAATTTGAACAAACGCATCTTTCTTATCCTGTGACCAGGTTAAGTCTACATTCTTTTTAACTAAATGCTGTAAAGGTTTAACTATCTGTGCAAAATTTGGTACAAATCTTCGTACAAAGTTGATCTTACCCAAGAAAGAATGCATCGCTTTGCGCGAACTGCGCAAACCAATTTTTGAAATTGCATCAGTACATTCAGGTTCAATTATCATACCTTTCTTTGAGACAATGAAACCCAGAAGCTTTCCTTTCGTCACTACAAATATGGATTTCTTGGGGTTCAGGGAAATCCCGTACTTCCTGCAACGTTCGAAAACCTGTTTCAGAGCAAGAAGATGTTCATGTCGTTTCTTTGGATAAATGGTAATATCATCAAGATGAAATACGACAAAATCATGCATTAAAACTCAGAAAGCTATATCCATAGCTCTCTGAAAAGTGGCTCCCACGTTAATCAACCCGAAAGGCATTCGTCTGTAGGCGAAGGTACCCCAAGGGGTTCTGAAAGCTGTCTTCTGTTGGTCGTCCGAGGCAACCATGACCTAGTTGTATACCGAAAAATCGTCCAGGAGAGAAAATATCTCTGAACCTGCTACTCTTTGTAGAATCTGCTCCATGGGTGGAACAAGATAGTTGTCTTTTTCAGAAGCCCGATTCAAGTTTCTGAAATGGACACATAGTCGAATTTCCCTGCTTTTCTTACGGACAAGCATCACATAAGCTATCCATTATGTATGCATAACTGGGAAGATAATTCGAGCTGTTCATTTTTGACAGAGGGTTCTAAGCTAGGGTGCATTTTCCGCAACTTCTATTGATATGGCTTCACTTCCGGCTTCATGCGTATGTTATGGTACATGATGCCTGTATCAAAAGTTCTCAACTCGTCATAAGTCCAGGAAAATACATCTTTATATTCTTTACAAAGTTTAATAATGGCTCTACATTCTTCAGGGGTACAATTAACTCCTAAATTGATAAAATGGGGTTCTTGATCAATGCCTAAATTGACTTGCTCATAATTAAGCGAGGAGCTCTCGGTTTTGCAGTTTGTGTTGCGTCTGAATTTGTCTTGCAAATCATAGAATTTCTCCAAATCGATCACTGATTTCGAGATGACATTCAAGGGACCAAAGAGTAATTTTTTGTGTTTAGCTTCATCTATAGTCGTGTCCTGGAATGCATCTTGGGCTGTCAGAAAATCAAGGATCTGTTGATCGTCGTCAAATACCTTCCAACTCGTTACATTGTCTGGTATGGAAGGCCTGTACATAAGCTCTATCGAAAATGTTTGAGGCGACAGGCACTCTGGCGGGATCAATCTGGATGCTGTATTTTCCAATAAGTCAGCATCGAAATTTCGAGACCTAGGGACCAAATTAATATTGAATGCAGTGAAGGAGCTGGTAAGATCTCTTACCAATTTCTGATAATTCATCAGGCGAGAGGATAGACAGTGTATCATATTCCTCACCTGTTTCACAATGATTTTTGAGTCACCAAAGCATTGAATTATTTTCACTTTCATATCAATTTCCTTCTTAAGTCCCTATACTAGGGCCTCATACTCAGCTATATTGTTAGTACAATCAAATTCTAATCTGCATGCAATTATAGTTTTCGTTCCTTTTGGGTCTATAAGAACACAACCTGCACCGGCTCCATCTTTGGATTTACAGCCATCAATAAACAATGTCCAAGCAATAGGATCTAATCTAAAATTTGTATTTACATCAAAAACATTATGTACAATGTCTCCTGAGAAAGGCACAAAGGTGATATGAGTTACCTGAGATTCATTCTGTGCATTCTTTTCTGGTGAAATGTCAGCTGGCAGGTTCCCAAAGAAAGTGTCAAAACTAAAATGCTAAATTTGTGGGTTGAAGTAGCCTGTGGGATCACTTGAGTCATTTAATTTTGTGACTGTTTGCTTCATAAAGGGTTCCCTACTGATCTTGATTTTATTAGGCTATCCATTATAGGGTAACCATAAATGGGACCAGTCAGTGGAAAAATAGCCTTTCATCTTTTTAGACTAGTCTCGACTGAGCCACATACCATATGCTTCTGGGATGTCAGCTATGATAACGTCGATCGTTTGGTGGATCCGAGGATATGCTAACAGTGTAAGTAAAACATTTCTAAGTCTCCATACCACTCTGACTTTAGATCTATCAAGTTGTACTATCTGAGTGGGGCAAGGTTCCCAGGTGGCATTCAACATTCTGCAAACGGACAAAGGCATCACATTTGATGAGGCACCTGAATCTATCATGCAGTTATGTATATTTCTATTTAAAATCTCGAAAGTAAGTAAGAAAGGAGGTGTCCTCCTACTACCAATTTTTTTATCATCCGGTTTAGTAAAAGAGTCGAGGTTATTTTTTTGCGATTCTCTTGGTTGTTTGACCACCATACTTTTGGGTAGAGTGTACCTCATAGAAGGGATTTTCAATAGTTCAAACAAAGAGATGTTTGCTTTAACTCTTTTAAGATATTCAACTAGGTTGTACTCCATTTTGGGAATGACTGGGTCCCTTTGGGGAACAGTCTTGCCTTTGTTAGGAACTGGTGTAGAGGAGGAAGGTTCCTGAGGGGATTGAGGTCTAGACCTTGTGTTGTAAGAATGTTGTAGATTGAACACAGTCTCAGTTTATTCTTCTTCTTCACACATGGGGAGTTCTGAAAAGTAACTTATAGTGTTGATTTGTGGATCCTGTTCTTCTCCTTCTTTTTCAGGTAATTGTGGATCTGGATCGGTTTGATCATTGGAAAATTCAGGGGTGCTTTGGGATTTTGGTGCTATGGCTCTAAAAATAGAATAGATTTATTCATTTGTGAGGCCCTCTGTTGGACTGGGAGGAGGTGGATTTGGTGGAGGTTGATAAGGTATCCTAAAAGGTGGCCTTATAAAACCTCTATTATGGTTCTGATTTTCATTGTTTGTCTTATTCAAATCAACCATCTCGTTTGACATTTTCTGGATGAAATTTTTCATATCAGTCATGTCAAATGGATCGTTGTTTGGGACAGTGGCTTTTGAAGTAATATTGGTTCTCCTTATAGCAGTGGAAGGTTGTTCTTCTGAATTTCCAGGACTATCTTTCAGGCAGAACATGTCCTTCTCTACCTGAATTGCTTCAACAAATGCTTCAAGTAAGGTTCCTTTATGTGATCGTTTCACCTACATGGCAATGGGTACAGGTAGGTCTTTTTCATAGTAGGCTACCAACAATTCTTCAGCAGGAAGAAGGTTGGTGGGAATTCTATTCTTTAGGTCTGAGAACCTTTGCTTAAAATCTTTAACTCTTTCTTTTCCTTTGATCTTCAGGGATGATAGCTCCAAAACAAGATCCTATGGAATTTTTTCATCTCCAAACTTTTGGATGAATAATGTTTCAAAATCATCCCAAGAAACAATAGACCTTGCTGGTAAGGCAAAATACCATGTGGCTGCCTTTCCTTCAAAAATATAAGGAAATAGTCTGCAGACCACATCCTCCTGAATGACACTCCTAATTCTGATAGCCTGCATGAAGGTTTTAATATGATCTAGTGCAGCGGACTTGTCATCTGGGTTATACTTGGGAAACCATTTCTTAGGGTTTTTAGGTAATCTGTGCTGGTCTCCAAGTACCCATACTACATCTTGGTCGAGCCATGGTCTGTTTTGGCCTTCTCCAGCCATAGGTATTTCTTCTTCTTCTGACGAAGAACTAGAAGAATGTTCACTGTCTGAGGAGGATGATGAAGATGAAGGAGGAGATGGTGGTCGTCCACTAGCTCCAAGTTTTGGTTGATCTTGTGCTCCTTGAAAGGATGTCTCAAGATTATATTCAGGAGATCCTAGTTGATCAACCAGCTCTTGGTTTTCAGGGTGTTGATCAACTATATTTTGATGTTCAATGTTTGGATCAGTTGTCTGTTGGATCTATGGGTCACTAGTCTAAGGAATGGAATTTTGTTGACCTTCTTGATGGTTGGTCATTAAAGTATTGTCTATGTTCAAAGCTGCTAGGCCAGGTCTTCTTTGGTCAGCGATCCATTGTTCTATTCTAATGACACTATTAGCAGATGTTTCCAATATCTATTCTATTGTAGGTGATAAAATAATGACCTCTCTTCTGTTTTCCTATTGTACTACAGGTGTGACAGGTATAACTATAGATTGGGAAGATGTAACAGGAAGGACTGTAGGTTGTAACTCAGTCGGTTGTTTAGAGGTTGAAGCCCTTGACTGGCTTCAAGTTTGAATCGTTGAAGTACTTGCTGGAGGAGGTTTCTTAGTAGATTTTTTAGGCATGTTGTACTAGTGGCCCTACATCTAGCACCATTTGTTGATGCCTCGGTTGTGCAGGTTAGATGCAAAGGTGTTGGAATGTTTCCAAGGCTCCCAACAGAGGAAGAAAATCCAAGCTGAAAGGCTTCGAAAGACCCTATGCAAGGGCAGTTCTATCCCCAGCCTGTTTGGTATGGTGATCCCCCATGGATATTCGACCTCCGCTGGCACTCTAAGATTTGGTGATTTGACCAATTATGTTAGTTTCCCAGTTAAGGAAAACAAGGGTGTAAAAATGGTAAAGGTGAGCTAACCTAACCTATTTCAGAAAAGGAAACTATTTTAAGTTAGTCCTATTGTAAAAAGAAAGCTTGATATTATGTAGATCAACCTTGAGGTATGACGAACAAGTACAACACCACCTTCAATAGAAATGTCTTTGATGAGTTACTTATTAACTTAAATCACAATCCATTAATGAAAATTAAAAGACAATAATTCAAGTACTTAAGCATGTTCAAGATTCAATCCGTAATGATTCTGTCAAGTGAAAAATTAACCATGATTATTGTGTGCAACGAATCATTTGCAGAACTCGTTAAAGAAAGTATTAATATTGAAGAAACTCAATGAAATACCTCGCAGCATCAATCAATCATACAGGTAAACCAATATAATAGATCCATACATTATATACTGCAAAATGATATCATTCACTATAGATGACAATTTGAAGTACACAAACAGTAATTCTCAAATAAACTTGAGGAATAACAAGAGATAGATCAAAATATGACTTTACTATATTAAAAGAGTCTTGTACAGAAATTACAAAAGATTTGATGGACAGAGTATCCCCCAGCCTTTCTCCTGCTAATGTGTAACTCCAAAATTACCAACCCTTAACTAAGAGAAGCATAGCTCCTTAAATAGTAAAGTTACAAAAGGTACAGGTGGAAATTTTGATTGGTAAGGATTAAAAAAATTCAGATCAAACTATGAAACCAGAAAATCCTGCCACTTTCCTGGCTCGCATGATTCTAGTCACCCTTCAAACGAAATGATTTTTCAGGATCAGTCCTCTAATTAAAGAGATCCTCATGACATAACAAAAATTCAGTGCTTAACTACTAAGTATCATCTAAGGGCAGTTCAGCTTCTAGTGTATCCTCCACGGGGATTCTAGGATCAGAACCCACATTCTCAAAAACGGAAAAATCCGTCAAAGGATCCACTTCAGAAGGAGTTGGTGACATATCAGGTTCTTTGCTAATTATAAAATCCTGTATAAAAACATCATCTTGATTGGTTGGCTCTTCAGGATATTTCTTTTCCTTCTTCTTAAGGAGCTCCATGCAGACAGACAGAGCTTCAGAATCTTCTTCTTCGCTATCGCTGCTCATATAAGGGATACCTGCATCAAAAGGTGGTGACATAGGTTCTTGATATAGCAAGGGCTGAAGTTCATCTCCCACACAACATACATCAAGAGTTTCATAACCTGTCTGCATACTGCTCATACCAAATTTTATCAGGAAGAAGACTTTTCAAAGATAAAATCAGGATTTTCCCTCTTAAAGGGTAGGGGGGGCGAACTAAAGGATTCATGGTTATTGTCGTATTTAATATAAGCTGATAAAATTGTAATGATTGAGCATGATGTGCAGCATTGATTGAAATTATATGATTAAGACATTTCAATCACCCAAACTGCAAAATGCGTCATGGCACAAGTTAACTGGATTAAGATCAATGTGAAAGTACAAACTTAATCAAGACTTGCACGACTGAAATCACATCGTAAAATTCATCATTACAAATAAATTCACATCAACAATCATGACTCTAAAATGTTGATGTATATGTAACTTCAAAATGTATTTCACCTATGTATTTCATCTATGTATATTGTACTCCTCTAAAGATGTTATTATTCCTCTATACGGAAGTGTCGTCATTTGTATTGACAAGTGTTGCAAGTGTTGTAACTTGCCGATGGGTTATTAGACCACCTTGATGGGGTCGGCCCTGTATGAGTCATGTGGGTAAAAGGGTTGTTATACCACCAAGTGTGGGGTTGGCCCGGATTAAATTAACCATGGGTTATTAGGCTAAGTTAGATAAGTCGGCCCCACTAGTTTATTGGGCAGGACAGGACAAGTATAAATAGAGATCGGGAGATCTCTATTTGATCATCTCATTACTCACACTTATCTCATTCAGAAAGTGGTGCCCTTGTGAGGAGGAGGATCTGTTGCTAGGAGAAGACTATCTCTTGTACTTTGGTTGTATCATTTCTCTTTCTATCTCTGAGGAAGTTGCGAGGTTTTTCACCTTGTTGGTTTTCCCCAGTGAAACTCTGTGTCTCTTGCGTGCTTGAATTATTGTGTCCATGATTGATATGTTGTAGATATGATGTACATGTTATTCTCTCAGTTAAGATCTTAGATTAGATTGAAAATTCTGAAAAACTAACATGGTATCAGAGCTAGCCTGAAAGAAGGCATGGTAAGGCATGTATGACACTTGTTGCACTTGCAATGCTAGAGCTTGATATAGCAAAAACCAGTCATCGTATCAATTTTGCTATAAATCCATTTTGGAAAATTTTTCAGATCTGAAACTTTTACATGTCGAATATCATATCCCCATGTACCTTGTGTCCAAAGGAAAACTTCTAATTCGTTGTATTTTTTGTTTTATGATCTGTACAATCTAGGGTTTCTGCCTCTTCCATATCTCAGTCATAAAATGGTGACCTAGGAAAAAAGGTCATAACTTGGGCTAGGAAGCTCCAAATTCAATTTCGTAAAAACAGGTAGGAAACGGATCGTACTTTCACAGGTTGAAGGTTTGGAGTCCAAAAGTGAACCAGTGACACATGGCACTCCACACAAATTCGCTCTCCTATTTTATCTCATAAACGGGTCACATTGTGACACTTGGCATAACTCTCTCTCAGAGAATCCATTTAAGGTCAGACCTATGGGGTTGGAAAGATGACAGGCTAGGATATCACAGGTAGAAGTTTTAGACCCTATGGCTTCATAATTTCGGAGTTAAGAAACAATCAGGTGCATATTTATGTCAAAACAAAATTTGATTTTGAGCACCTTCATTCATGGCCCTGGCAATTAAGGTTTTGGAGAAAATTGGAGTTTTTATAATTGGAGACCACAGCTGAATGCTACTCATCAAAATCAAAATTTAGAGACCAAGATCAAATTTTTTGGTTGGGCAGAAAGCCAGGCTTGATCAAACCCTAGTTTGGGACTTTGATTGAAAAAGTGGAAAATTAGGGCTTCTGCAAATTTCGAATTTTTGAAGTCTGTGACCACGGCTAGAAGCTCCTCAGAAAAATAGAAGTTTAGAGCTTCGGATCAAACCTTTTGGTTGGGCAGAAGGGTGGGATTTATCAAACCCTAGTTCGGGATCCTATCTAGAAGATTCGGAAGATTCAAAGGCAATTTTGAGGGGTGAAACTTTGCAATTTTCAAATTCTGACTATACCAGCTTGATCAGCTCATCAAGGCGCCTCCTTCTATCCTTTCATAAGTTTGAAATTCAAAGTTTGAATATTTAGGGTTTCTCTAACAAACCCTAATCCAACTCCGGATCCAGTTTCTGCAAATCAAGTGGATTGGGTTAATCCTAGAAGAGAATGGTTTGATCACCTGCATAAGTGAAGAAGTTCCTTTTTTAGAGGGAGATGAGGCTAAGACCTTACATAAGAAGATTACAAGCAATCTTGATAGGTGTGACTTATCTAGGTATGTTTCGAGATCTGTTCATGATTAAGTTTATGGTATGTTTGTCTTCATTAAGGTTAGTACAATCTTGATTAACTTTAGACTTGTCGTATCACCTTAAAAAAATTATGACTGTAGATATTCATTGATTAGGGTTTTGACACTTATGATTGTACTAATGCTTTGTGGTGTTGTATGAGGTTGATGTTGTTCACTAACATGAAAGGTACATCAAGAAAGACAAATCATGTTCTAGTTCAAGAACATATGACCATGGTGACATGAAGACAAATATTCATCCATTTTCATGGATCACATAGAAGATCTACTTACGAGGTATGTATACTTTGGTTCTACAATGCTTAACCTATGAGATATGTAGGTTACTAGCACAAGTCATTGAAGAGAACAAGAAGACATTGCTAGACATAACTAGCAAATATGATAACCAGGTATGTTTTTCCTATATCAAGTTAGAATCCTACCTTGTGTTAGGATCTTATAATGTTGTATGGTTGATAATGATTATTCTTGAATTTAGAAATGTAATTAGTCAAGGGTTTATGCATATTATGTCTCTTACATTGATTGATGATATGACTAACCAGTAAAGTCTTTTGGTCAAATAAAGAATATGCATGAGTAAAAGAAGTATTCCCTGAAACCTTGAATACTAATGTTTATTATCTGTGTATGAAATGATCTTGACCATACATGTTTAAGATTACTTAGAATCATAATTTTTTTGATAGTATTAAGATTATACTAATGAATGTGTGTATGAGATCTCGAGGATAACACAATGATGATACTAGTAAGTATGCATAGTGATCGAGGATGGATATAAGTTCAAAGAAAGGTAATCCAAGAAGCAAAGATCAAGAGGGAGCACACTCTAGTAGTTTTTGCAAGGAAGCAAATATTGAGAGGGAGTCCACCCTACATGTTAAAATTTAATATGCTAAGACAGAAAATAGCAGCATTACATTCCATTTCACAATAATAGCATATACAGGATCACTGAAGAAACAACAAGCATAGCATAAACACAAGAGACACAGATTTATCTTGGGAAACCCTCATGGGGTAGAAAACCCAGTAAAGCTTCCTCAATATAGATGACCAGCAATATACAAAGATACAAACCAAAGACATGATCTCCTCCTCCACGATAGCAGACCTCTCCTCCACAAGTGCGCCTCTCTCAAGTGAGTGAGTGTATCAAATGAGGAACACACCTCCTCTATTTATACACTACACTGACATATATTTTACATGGGTACATGTAGGCTCATATTTAACCATTAGGTTAAATACCCTATTATAACTGACTGGGCCGACCCCCACATGGTGGGTCTAATAACCCTAATTACCACAACTTCTCGAAGGAATAAACATCTCCGGATTCATAGTATAATCACATCGGAGGTATGGAACATCTCCGGAATAAATAATATACAAATATAATATTCTTAGAAGTTACAATATCTCAACACTCCCCCTTAATGAGAAGGATATTATAACAGCATCTGCACGAGCAAGGAGTCATCAACATCATACATGATACATCTATAAATCATTGGAAGCTTTCTCAACATCATTAGTAACTCAACCAGTTATTGGAACATCAATATATTCAGTACTGAGTCTTTATCTTCTGCAGCACTCAAACAGCTACAGCAACATCAATATCTAAATCCTCACGATCGTCAGCATCATCATCACACGATCATCAGCATCATCATCACACGATCATCAACATCGTCATCACACGATCATCAACATCGTCACATCATCTGGTTCATCACGATCTATAGCATCGTCATCATACGATCAACAACATCGTCATCAGCATCGTCATCATACGATCAACAGCATCGTCATCATACGATCAACAGTATCGTCATCATGCGATCATCAGCATCGTCATCATACGATCAACATTTTCCAGGGTGATCAATCCTACTCTCTTTAGGACATACGTCCATGGTTGATGCAATCCAGTCATGTAGCTTTTGAACCGAAGTCCAGGGACGATCCAGTCCTATCATGTACCTTTTGAACCAAAGCTCAGGGACGATCTAGTCCTATCATGTACCTTTTGAACTAAAGCTCAGGGACGATCCAGTCCTATCATGTACTTTTTGAACCAAAGCTCAGGGACGATCCAGTCCTATCATGTACCTTTTGAACCAAAGCTCAGGGATGATCCAGTCCTATCATGTACCTTTTGAACCAAAGCTCAGGGACGATCCAGTCCTATCATGTACCTTTTGAACCAAAGCTCAGGGACGATCCAGTCCTATCATGTACCTTTTGAACCGAAGCTCAGGGACGATCCAATCCTATCATGTACCTCTTGAACCAAAGCTCAGGGATGATCCAGTCCTATCATGTACCTTTTGAACCGAAGCTCAGGGATGATCCAGTCCCATCATGTACCTTCTGAACCGAAGCTTAGGGATGATCCATTCCTATCATGTACCTTTTGAACCGAAGCTCAGGGACGATCCAGTCCTATCATGTACCTTTTGAACCGAAGCTCAGGGATGATCCAGTCCTATCATGTACCTTTTGAACCGAAGCTCAGGGATGATCCAGTCCTATCATTCAATTCTCGGAGACCTCATGTCTACGGCTCAATTCACAGGACCAAAGTCTGAGGATGATCCAATCCCCTTACCTGTTCATTCAGGATTTTGTTCTTGGAGACATCATGTCTACGGCTCAATTCAAAGGACTAAAGTCCGAGGACGATCCAATCCCCTTACCTATTCATTCAGGATTTTGTTCTCGAAGACATCATGTCTACGGCTCAATTCAAAGGACTAAAGTCCGAGGACGATCCAATCCCCTTACCTGTTCATTTAGTATTTTGTTCTCGGAGACATCATGTCTACGACTCAATTCAAAGGACTAAAGTCCGAGGACGATCCAATCCCCTTACCTGTTCATTCAGGATTTTGTTCTCAAAGACATCATGTCTACGGCTCAATTCAAAGGACTAAAGTCCGAGGATGATCCAATCCCCTTACCTGTTCATTCAGGATTTTGTTCTCGGAGACATCATGTCTACGGCTCAATTCAAAGGACTAAAGTCCGAGGATGATCCAATCCCCTTACCTGTTCATTTAGTATTTTGTTCTTGGAGACATCATGTCTACGGTTCAATTCAAAGGACTAAAGTCCGAGGATGATCCAATCCCCTTACCTGTTCATTCAAGATTTTGTTCTCGGAGACATACGTCTACGGCTCTCTTTAGGACTAAAGTCCAGGGATGATCCAATCCCCTCAATTCCACCAAGGACTTCATTCTCAAAGACATATGTCTACGACTCTCTTTAGGACTGAAGTCCAGGGATGATCCAATCCCCTCAAGTCCACCAAGGACTTCATTCTCGAAGACATACGTCTACAGCTCTCTTTAGGACTGAAGTCCAGGGATGATCCAATCCCCTCAAGTCCACCAAGGACTTCATTCTCGAAGACATACGTCTACAGCTCTCTTTAGAACTGAAGTCCAGGGATGATCCAATCCCCTCAAGTCCACCAAGGACTTCATTCTCGAAGACATACATCTATAGCTCTCTTTAGGACTGAAGTCCAGGGATGATCCAATCCCCTCAAATGTTAATCATGGGTGCAAGTATCTTCATCCATACAAGTACATCAAGGCATCATGTATCCTCATCATCAAAACATGTATATCAAAACATGTATATCTTTCTCTCTCTCTAAATCCCTAACCTTTAATCTCTCTCTCTAAACCTCCAACCCCAAATCTCTCTCCCTCTCTCCATCCCTTTCCAACTCTCTAAATATGTCTATCTCTCTCTCTCTCTCTAAACCCATAACCTTAAATTTACCTCGCTCCCTCTCTCTCTCTCTATTCATCTCTCTCTCTCTATCCATCTCTCTCTTTCCCTCATTATATATCTAAGCTTGTAACCCTGAGTTTTTGTCTCTCTCTCACCCTCTCTCTCCCTTTCTAACTCTCTCTCTCTCTCTAAAACACTAACCCCCAATAAATCACTCTCCCTCTATCTACCTAGACCCCTAATACCCAATATATCTCTCTCTCTATCTTTATAAACCCCTAACACACAATCTCTCTCTCTTTCTATCTCTCTAAACCCCTAATCCCAGCTCTCTCTATCTCTCCCTAAGCATGAATATGTATTTGTCTCTCTAAACACCTAACCCCCATTCTCTCTCTCTCTCAACCCATAACCCGCAATATATCACACACACTCCTCAAACACCTAACCTTTAGTCTCTCTCTCTCAACCAATATCCCCCAATCTCTCTCTGTGTATCTATCTAATACCCTATCCCCCAATCTCTCTCTATCTCTCTCTAAACAACTTATATCTGTCACACGCTCTCTCTATATAAACCCCTAATCTCCAATCTCTCTCTATCAAACCCTAACCCCCAATTTCTCTCTTTCTCTCTCTCTCTCTCTCTCTCACCTGCAATCTCTTTCTCTCTATCTCCATCTATCTCTTTGTCTATCTATTTAAATCCCTAACCCACAATCTCTCTCACTCTCCATATATGTAAACACCTAGACCCCAATCTCTCTCTCTCTAAACCACTAACCTCCAATCTCTCTAAACCACTATATATTAAACCCCTAAACCCCAATCTCTCTCTAAACCACTATCTCTTAACCCCTAACCCCTAATCTCTCTATATATCTAAATCCCTAACTCCTAACCCCTAACCCCCAATCTCTCTATATATCTAGACCCCTAAATCTTAACTCGTAACCCCCAATCTCTCTCTCTAAACCCCTCACCCACAATCTGTCTCTCACTAACCCTTAACCCCCAACAACTCTCTCTCTAAATCCCTAATCCCAAATCTCTCTCTCTCCTTACCTTCTCTTTCTCTATTTCTCTCTCTCTAAACCCCTAACCCGAATCTCTTTCTCTCTCACTCTAAGCCCCTACCCTCCAATCTCTCTCTCTCTCTCTCTCTCTCTCTCTAAAACCCTAACCCACAATCTCTCCTATATATATTTCTATCTATCTACATTGCCCCACCGCTCTCTCTCAACCCTTAAACCCTAACCTAAAATCTCTCTCTTTCTATATATTTCTAAACCCCTAACTCCTAACCACCAACTCCAATCTCTCTCTCTCTCCCTCCCTCTCTCTCTCTCTCTCTTTGAATGCCTAACCCTAATATCTCTTTCTATCTCTCTCTCTAAACCCCTAACTCCCAATATCCCTCTCTCTCTCTCTCCCTCTCGCTAAATCCTTAACCCCCAATACCACTCTCTCTCTAAACTCCCAATCTCTCTCTCACTGTCCCTCTAAACCCATAATCTACAACATCTCTCTCTCTCTCTAAACCCTTAACCCCTAACCTACGATCTCTCTCTTTCTATATATTTCTAAATCCCTAACCCCCAATCTCTCTCTCTCTCTCTCTCTCTCTCTCTAAATGCCTAACCCCATTATCTCTTATTATCTCTCTCTCTAAACCCCTAAACCCCAATATCCATACTCTCTCTAAAACCATAACTTCCAATCACACACTCTCTCTAAACCCTTAACCCCCAATCACACACTCTCTCTAAACCACGAACCCCCAATCTATCTCTTCCTATTTCTCCATCTCTCTCTCTCTAAATCTCTCTCTATCTCTCTTTCTCTTTGTTTCTCTCTCTAAACCCCTATCCTGTTAAGTTTAGCCTAAATTCACAAGCAAGATCACTGAAAGAAACACAATCACAAGATAGACAAAGATTTACCTTGGGAAACGGTCATGGGATAGAAAACCCAGCACAACTTTCCTCAATATAGATAATCAACCAATACAAAGATGTAGACCCAAACAAGAGCTCCTTCTCCTCCTAGGCAAATATCTCTCTCTCCTATGCGCCAATCACAAGTGAGTGAATGAATGAGATAAATGAGGAACACACCTCCTCTATTTATACTCAACTCGTAACTGACTTTTCACCCTAACAGGGTCGACCTCTCCTAGGAGAGTCTAATAGCCCCTAAACAACTAACTCAGGGCCGACCCCACAAGGGATATCTAATAACCCTAGTTACCACACTCTATCGGAGGAATAAACATCTCCGGATATACAATAGGGTTTCTACGGAGGAATGAAACATCTCCGGAATAATAAAATACAAATAAAATATTCTTAGAAGTTACAATATTTCAAAACTCCCCCTTAACGAGAAGGATATTATAACAACATCTACAAGAGCAAGGAGTCATCAACTACATAGTACATGATACATCTATAAATCATTGGAAGCTTTCTTCATACATCATCTGTAACTCAAACAATTACTTGAACATCTTCAAGATATTCAATACTGGATCTTCATCTTCTGCAGCACTCAAACAACTACAACAACATCATCATCTGGATCTCTCGATCAACATCATCAGCATATGGATCCTCTCGATCAACAACATCATCATCCAGATCTTCTGATCAACATCATCAACATCTAGATCCTCTCAATCAATAACATCAACATCTAGATCCTCTCGATCAACATCATCAACATCTGGATCTCTCGATCAACAACATCAACATCTGGATCTTTTGGATCAACAACATACTCTGCAATACACATGATCCTTCCTTTCGGAATTACGGGATCAATCTCATCACAATCAATATTTACGACTATCCTTTGTTTCATAATTATTGGATTTACTGTCTAGGGATGATCAATCCCATCACAATCAACATCTAAGACTATCCTTCCTTTTGGAATTACTGGATTTACTATCTAAGGATGATTAATCCAATCACAATCAGCATTTAAGACTATCCTTCCTTTCGAAATTACTGGATCTACTGTCTAAGGATTATTAGTCCAATCACAATCAGCATTTAAGACTATCCTTCCTTTCAGAATTACCGAATTTACTGTCTAAGGATGATTAGTCCAATCACAATCAACATTTAAGACTATCCTTCCTTTTGGAATGACTGGATTTACTGTCCAAGGATGACTAGTCCAAACACAATCAACATTTAAGACTATCATTCCTTTTGGAATTACTGGATTTACTGTCTAAGGATGATTAGTCCAAACACAATCAACATTTAAGACTATCCTTCCTTTCAGAATTATTGGATTTTCTATCTAAGGATGATTAGTCCAAACACAATCAACATTTAAGACTATTGTTCCTTTCGAAATTACTATATTTACTGTCTAAGGATGATTAGTCCAACGCCAATCAACATTTAAGACTATCCTTCCTTTTAGAATTATTGGATATACTGTGTTAAGGATGATTAATCCAATCATGTACATTTTGAACCAAGCATTTAGGGACGTTGTAGTCCTATCATGTACATTTTGAACCAAACGTTCAAGGACGATGCAGTCCTATCATGTACATTTTGAACCAAACTTTCAGGGATGATTCAGTCCTATCACATCCATTTAGACAAAGTCTAAGGACCATACATCGACCTCATCATCAGTATTATTTACCTTGTCATCAATATCATCAATATAGGTGTCCACATAATTCATACATGTATCCACATGATCGATACATGTATCCACATCATTGACCTTACTATCGATGCAGGCAATCTCATCATCAATGACCATATCACTCCCCCTTTCGAGGGGGGTCCTTCTGAACTACACCAAGCTTGTCTCGGAAATACTCAAACTTTACTTGAGACAGAGATTTGGTCAATATATCAACAACTTGTTTGTCAGTGCTCACATAATTGAGCTTGATAGCTCCTTTTTGCACCATATCTCGTATATAGAAATATCGTATCTCTATGTGCTTTGACTTATCATGGAACACAAGATTCTCTGTCATCTTGATACAACTCTGGTTGCCACACAGGATCACAGTGGGGTCCATCTCTAAGTCAAACAATCCTGATAATAACTTCTGAAGCCATATTGCTTCACAACTAGTAGAGCAAGCAACTATATATTCTGCTTCAGCTATGCTGAGAGCCACACTAGACTAATTCTCCCTGAACCATGAGATCATGGTAGATCGTAGACAATAACATCCACTCGATGTGCTCTTCCTGGCTAATACACTTCCTTCCCAATCAGCATCTATGTAGCCATACAATCTGAAGTCATGATATCCAAGATAACATAGACTGAAATCTATCGTATCCTTTAGGTACCTCATCACATGCTTTGCATCTATGAGGTGAATGTGTCTAGGCTCCACTAGATACTGACTCAAGGTGTTCACCGCAAAGCATATATATGGCTTGGTATTTGTCAGATACATTAATGACCCAATAATCTGTCTATATAGAGTCACATCCACTAACTCTAAAGAGTCATCAGCCAACAGCTTCAAGTTGGAATCCATGGGATTGGCCATGGATTTACATTCCAACATATGAAATATTTTCAAGATTTCCACAGCATAATTTCCCTAGTTGAGAAGGATTCCTTCTAGACCTTGCCATACTTCCAGACCTAGGAATTAATGCATCAATCTGAGATCTTTAATCTCAAACTCTGAAGAGAGCTTCTTCTTGCACTCAACAATCTGTTTCCCATTTCTAGTCAGAAATAGATCATCCACATACAACAACAATATGACAGGTTTATCATCCATAACCTTGAGATAAAGATTAGGATCAACTTTACTTTTGCTAAAGCCCAAGTGTGTCAAGAAACTATCAATTCTTCCATACCAAGCTATGGGAGCTTGTTTCAACCCATACAATTCCTTCTTTAGTTTGCATACATGGGTCCTTCTATCTTCAACCTCAATTCCTTTTGGTTGTTCTATGTACACTTCTTCTTCAATCACACCATTCAGGAAGGATGTCTTCACACCCATATGGTGCGATTACCAATTCGTCATGGATGCAAGTGCCATGATGGTTCTAATGGAGGTGTACCTTGAAACTGGTGCAAATGTCTCTTCATAGTCAATTCCCTCTTTTTGAGAGAATCCTCTGGCCACAAACCTTGCCTTATACTTTCCAATGCTACCATCCGCAGCATGCTTTATCTTGTATATCCATTTGGAGGATACCACACTTTTGTCTTTTGGTTTGAGAACTATATCCCAAACATCATTTTTCATTATTGACTGGTACTCGCCAGTCATTGCCTCTACCCACTCTTTCTTATGAGATGCATCTTCATAACTAGTAGGTTCTTGGTCTACAAGATCACACATCAAAGCCATAAAGTTGGAGAATGACTTTGGTTTCTTACTTACTCTGGTGGAGCCTTCAGGAGCTCCATATTTTTGTGTTCCTAGTATGATGTCTCTTGCCCATGTTGGCTTTCTTTTTCTTGATATGTTCATGGTAGGGGGTTCTTGTGGTTCGATAATGTCATGGCCTTTAGGTGTTACATCTTCAGGGATAGGTACAGCTTATGTAGTTCTGGGAGGTGTATCTTCCTCATATACTACTTCATATTGGCATTTCTTAGATCTCTTGAGAGTTGCCTCCTCATCAAATGTCACATCCTTGCTTATTTCCATATGATGGAATCCTGGGATATAGATTCTGAATGCTTTGGATGCTTCACAATATCCAACAAATATTCCCTTCTTCCCAGAAGGATCCAACTTGGTCCACTTTTCTTTTGGAATGGAAATGTATACTGGGCATCCAAATATCTTGAGGTGACTTACCTCAAGCTTCTTCCCTGTGAACACTTCTTCTGGGGTTTTGAAATCAAGAGCACTATGAGATAGTCTATTCTGCACATAGACTGTTATCCTGGCTGCTTCAGCCCATAAATACATAGGTAGGTCTTGATCATGTATCATTGCCTTTACTCCTTCCATGATGGTTTTCTTTCTCTCCACAACACCATTTTGTTGAGGATTGTAGGGAGTGGTTAGTTCCCTCTTTATTCCAGCTTCTTTGCAAAAGAATTCAAAATCCTTTGAAGTATATTATCCACCATTATCTGTCTTGAGTATATTGATCTTCTTTTTTGAATGATTTTCTATCAAGGCCTTGAATTCCTTGAACTTTCAAAAGACTTCATCTTTTCCCTTTAGGAAATATATGTTGATGTATATGTAACTTCGGAATGTATTTCATCTATATTTATTGTACCCTTATTAGATATGTGTTATTCCTCTATAAGGAAGTGTTGTCATGTGGATTGACAAGTGTCGCAAGTGTGTGTACTTACTGATGGGTTATTAGACCACCATGTGTGGGGTCGGCCCTGAAATATATATTATATTGTGGATGTATCTAGATAGACAAGTCGGCCCCATAGTGTAACTGGGCAAACAGGTTAGTATAAATAGAGATCGGGAGATCGCTATTTTCATTCATTCAGAAAGTCACACAATCTATTCTCTCACTCACACTTTAGAGAGTGGTGCACTTGTGGAGGAGGAGGCGCTACTGCTAGGAGAAGACTATCTCTTGTATTCTGGTTGTATCATTGCTCTATCTATCTCTGAGGAAGTTATTGGGGTTTTTCACCTTTATGGTTTTCCCCAACTAAACTATGTGTCTCTTGTGTGCTTGCATTATTTTTTCCATGATTGATATGCTATAGATTTGCTGTACATGTTGTTCTCTTAGTTAAGATCCTAGATCAAATTGAAGTAAATTCTGAAAATTTAACATGGTATCAGAGCTAGCCTGAAAGAAAGCATGATATGGCATGAATGACACTTGTTGCACTTACGATGCTAGGGCTTGATATAGAAAAACCCAGTCATCGTAGAACTTTCACTATAAATCCATTTTTGCAAAGTTTTTGGATCTAAAAAATTTACAGGTTGAAGATCAGATCCACATGTACCTTATGTCCAAAGGCCAACCTCTAATTCATTGTACTTTGTGATTTATGATCTGTACAATATAGGGTGTCTGCCTCTTCTAGATCTAAGTCAAAATCAAGTGACCTTGGGAAAAAGGTCATAACTTGGGATAGGAAGCTCAAAATGAAATTTTGTAAAAAGTGACAGTTAGTACACAGACTGTACTATCTTAGGAAAATGTTTCAGAGACCGAAGTTAAACCAGTGACATGTGGAACACCGTACAATTTCGCTCTCCTGTATTATCCCATAAATAGATCACGTTGCGACACTTGTCATAAATCTCTCTCAGAGAATCCAATTGAGGTCAGACCTATGGGGATGGAAAGATAACACGTCCGGCTATCTCAAGAAAAAACTTCAGACCCCGTGGATCAAAAAGTTCAGAGTTACACCAGAAACAATCAAGTACATATTTCTATCAAACCAGAATTATTTGTTGAGCACCTTCGTTCATGGCTTCCAGAATTTAAGGCTTCGGAGAAAGTTGTAATTTTTGTAATCGGAGACCATGGATGAATGCTACTCATCAAAATTGAAATTTAGAGACCAATATCAGAATTTTTGGTTGGGTAGAAGGCCAGGCTTGATCAAACCCTATTTCGGGACTTTGATGAGAAAAGTGGAAAATTAGGGCTTCTGCAAAAATGGGAATTTTTGAAATCTGTGACCACGGCTAGAAGCTCCTCATAAAAATAGAAGCTTATAGCTTTGGATCAAACCTTTTGATTGGGTAGAATATTGGGCTTCATCAAACCCTGGTTCGAGGTCATGTCCAGTGAATCCAAAAGTTTCTAAGGCAAAATTGAGGAGTGAAAATTTGCAGTTTTCAAATTCTGAATATACCAACTTGATTAGCTCATTAAGGCACATATTTCTATCCTTTCGGAAGTTTGAAATTCAAAGTTTGAATTTTTGGGGTTTCTCTGACAAACCCTATTACAACTCCAGATCCAGTTCCTGCAAATCAAGTGGATTGGGTTAATCCTAGAAGAGGATGGATTGGTCACCTGCATAAGTGAAGAAGTTCCTGTCTCAGAGGGAGATGAGGCTAAGGCCTTCCATAAGAAGATTAGAAGCAATCTTGACAGGTATGGCTTACAGGTATGTTTGATGGTTAAGTTTATCATATGTTTATCATTACAGTACAATCTTGATAAATTACTAGACTTGTCATATCACCTTAATAGAAGATGTTCATTGATTAAGGTTTTGATAGTTATGAATGTACTAATGCATTGTGATGTTGTATCAGGTTTATGTTGTTCGCTAACATAAAAGGTACACCACGAAAGACAAATCATGTTCTACTTCAAGAACATATGATCATGGTGACATGAAGACAAAGATTCATCCATTATCATGGATGACATAGAAGATCTACTTACGAGGTATGTATAACTTGGTTCTACAATGGTTAACTTATGAGACATGCAGGTTACTAGCACAAGTCACTGAAGAGAACCAGTAGACATTATGCGGGTATGTTAGACATAACTAGCAAGCATGCTAATCTAGGTATGTTTTTCCTATATCAAGCTAGAATCCTACCTTGTGTTAGGATCTTATACTGTTTTGTTGTTGATAATGATTATTCATGAAGTCATAGGTTTGAATAGTCATGGTTGTATGCATATTATGTTTCTTACCATAATTGATGATATGACTAACCAAAAGAATCATGAAGGTATAGGTTTGAGTAATCACGGGTTTTAAGCATATTATATCTCTTATCTTGATTGATTATTTAACTAACCAGAAGAGTTCTATCATCAAATAAGAATACGCATGAGTAAAAGAAGACTTCCCTGAAACCTTGAATACTAATGCTTATTATTTCTGTTTGAAATGATCATGACTATACATGCTTAAGATTATTGTGTTTTGATAGTGTTATAGGTCAAACTTGCACCTCTCCGTCCGTGATCACCCTGAGCTGCTGATCACACAAAAGGACAACTTGGATGGAGGAGCATGTTGACCTTGGATGTTATTACAACTCATCCCATTTCCTGAGAATACTGGAAAACATACAAAAATACCATTTTGAGGCATGAGCGCTACTCTACTTAAAGAGACTAGCGCCCATACGCGACTCCAGTGCATAATAGTAGCGCCCATATCAATGTATACGCTACTCCTTCTTATCAAAGTAGCGCTCACAATTTAAAACTAAATGAGCGCTATTGTTTAAACAATAGAGTAGCGCCCTATACGCTACTCCACTGTGTAATAGTCGCGTGTACCTTTAAAAATGATTAAAAAATATATTAATCCATCGAAGAGGATTAGTTGAAGACAGTTTCTTAACTTCCCCAAGCTCCTCATCGACTGGAACTGCTTCCTTAAACCTATAAATTCCTAGAAGGCTAAGGGAGCAGGGTTAGAAGAAATTATGAATGCAAATGCTTACTAAAGAATGAGAGGATGAGTTAATGGAGAAACTGTTGCAGAAGACATCCAAACCAGAGCAGAGCCAGAGCCCAGGATCTAGTTGCAGGAGCTTGCTTCATTATCAGGTATATTTGTACTGCATACTATTTTGACAAATAAAGGTTGAAGTGTTTCCTTGTTCCAATCTGAAGGTGTTATTAAATGGCATTTTGAGTTGGATTCATTTTGGTCAATACTGGATATTAAACATAATTTTTTTGTTTATTTTATGATTTATATGTTTCCCAAAGTGTTTGAGGAAGGTATTGTTGTTTCAGGTTTGCTGAAAGAAGGAAGATTTGAGAGCAGGATACAAGGCTGGGTCAAGGCTAGGATCAGACTCCAGTGAAAGGTATGTTCTCTAAATCTGTAATCTATTTCTTTTGCAAACACTTCTGTAAATGACATAAATACACTTACCTGTCACCCCAACCAAGTTGATAGTTTAGTTTCCTGACTATAGGGTAGAAATATCCGCCAACAGACTGGCGACTCCGCTGGGGATATAGTGTTTTTGGCTTTAGGAAACCATTGTTGTTGGTTGTCTTCTCGGTTGATTTTGATTTCTTCGACTTGCTAAGAACCTTTTCAGGTATCTTTTGTCTTGGCTTGCCTGCTTTCATCAATTTCCATACCCCCCAAGGTCAGTTTCCTAGCCTTTTAAAGATGAGCGCTACTATTTCATATACACAGTAGCGCCCATACACTACTGTACTGTATATACAGTAGCGCCCGTTTTGGCATGGGCGCGAGTTGCTCTACTGCACAGTAGAGTATTTTTTCTGAAGCAGCCATTTTTTGATTTTTCTTGCTTTTGGCCCTATGGAGATTTTCTGACTTTGTTGTAGGATTCTTGGGATGATTGCTTAAGGTTTGTAATCGTTGATTCAAGTCATAGAACCACTCTTTAAAGTTTTTCCATGTTTTAAACCATTTGTTGACCTTTGGATTTCTTTGAGACCTTTTTGACCTATTTGGAAGACCTAGTGGTGTTCGGTGACGAACATTTTCACTTGTTTTCAGACCCTGACTGCCTTTGCCCATTCACAAACCTGTACACTCCTGTGTCTGTTGTTTGTGGTGAAGTTGTCTGCTCTCTCCTATCCTTGTCCTTTGTTTAGGGTTTGGTTTTTTGTGGAGCTTTTAGGGTGTCTTCTTCTTGTCAAGTTTCATTTTCTTCCGAGACGTTTTGTCTTTTGATGGTCACAAATACCTTTTTAACAGCTCTAGGCTAGTTTCACCTCTCAGTTTTCTTCGTATTAGTAGGGCAGCCTGCTTGTCTACGTATACTTGGCTTCGTGGTCTTGTTAGGGTTAAACACTTTAGGTCAGACCTTGGGTGTTCTCTCCTTGGTTTTCTCCCACTTAGTGTCCAAGTTTATAGGTTTTTTCCTGAGTAAAAAACCTGTAGATTAAGCCTTTATCGAGTTAGATTTCGATAGCTGTAGGCTCAAGAACATTTGCCATACTTCCACTTTTGCATAAGAAGTTTATTTGGCTTTCCATTTTTTTTTTATATAGTTCTTTTTCGATCATTGAAAAAGCAAAAAAATTTTGGTACTTTAAGTTAAATAGAACTTGTTTTGTCAATGCAAAATTGCTTAGTATATTTTGTTTAATTCAAAAAGAAAACAAAAAATTAGTAGGAAAGTTTGCTTAGATTTGCATTTTCGAAAAAGATAGATGAAAAAGTAAAAAATAAAAGAGTTTTGTTGTAAGAAAATTTGAATATATTTGCATTTAGTTTTCTTGTTATAACCACATTCACACACTCACTATCCCCTTTGCGTAATAAAAGCCTTTAAAATTTATTAATAAAATGAACTAGAAACCTTTTCTTTTTTAGGGCACACTACACCAACTAGTCTTGGTTAGGGTCTTGGGTTTAAATCACCTTAAACCACCCAAGATCACACATTGCGCAATAATCGTAGTGAGATTATCATTTAGGCAAATCCACTACACTCAAAAATTGCCTGGGAGCATATGCAGTAGGTCAATGTGAGATCGGTTTGTGGGAATACCTCTCCTACTTTCTGATTGAGCATACGCCAGGATTGGATAGCGTATTGGGGACTCTTTCGAGTTTCGGGCTTAGCTACCCTGCCCACGCTTTCTGATTCGACCGGTGACTGTTCCCCCAGGATTTTTCGGTGTTTTGGTATCCTTAGTATCAGACTTTTAGGTTCTTACACAGGTGACAGCAGAGGGTATATCTGCTGTACCTAGGACAGACGCGGGAGGAAATCCCTTGCAGGTCTTTGGGAGGGCGGTTGGGTGATTCCAGCGCTTGCACCCTTAGTCATTGTATTGTGGACCCCGGGTAACTGTTCTTCATCCTTCGTTGATCTGTTCTGGGCCCTCATCATCCCAGACTCTTCTCCGGAAGGCACCCTTGTTTGATTGGTTTGAATACTTAGGAATTTTTAGTTGGTGTGCTGTTTGCCCCCTAGTCTTAGTGGCCACTAGGTTCTAGGCTGTTTATTGGATATCTATAATCACGGAGAATCAACAACTCCGTAGATCGAGAAGGATTCAAAACCTTCCTCCTATTAGAATAGAGCCTTTACAACCAGCTACAAGACAGAGGGTAAACCCCAGTATTTCTTCAGAAATTACCTCTGAAATAGAACTGCTTGAAGAAATACTTATAACAGAAAACCTTGAAACTGAGGTTCTTGAGGAACCATCACCAGGTATCACAGAGCAACAACATTTTAGTACTGTTGAGGTGGAAGATCTTACTTCCGCGGAGTATAGCACTCCTTTCAATCCTCCCTTAACTGACACTAGAATTCCGGTGCTGTCACCTGTTGGTTTCCAACAGCCCCTTTTCAGTGCAGATCTTTTGTTTCCCGATTATCTGATGACTAACACAGGAGGTGAACCAGGGGGTCCCCAAACTCCCACCTTAGGTATGAATACCAGCACAGTTAACCCTTCTTTTACTGCTACATCTAGTCAGGCACAAACTGCGTCTGTGCCTACTCCATCTTTTAGTTTTAACACTAGTACCTTAGGAATGCCTAGTTTCACAACAATGGCATCTATTCCCACGCCTACTGTTAGACCTAGCAGTATGGCTAACTGTGCAACACCTTCTACTTCACAACCTTTATATCAGATCCCTAGTACTTGGGTTTCCACACCTGTGGTAGGACCAAGTGTTTCAGCAAACATGCCAGTCATGGGTACCATGACTGCACCGTCCACATCAGCTTCGGCTGGTTTCAACAACTTTGTAGGCCCTAACTTGAATCAGGGTAGCATGCCTGCAAATAATGTTCCTTTTTCCTTATTCTCAGGAGGAGGGGGCAACTTTTTCAACCAGCAATATGGCGGGGCTAACACCCAGCCACAATGGACGAACCAACAAAGCACTAATCCGCTCTCGTATGGGTGGGGAAATTTTAATCATTCTTTCTCACAACAACAACAACTGGCAGGGGGCAACCCCTACCAACAAATACCTGGGGGAAACCCCTACCAACAGTTAACTGGGGGCAACCCCTATCAACAGTTGGGAGGCGGAAACCCCTACCAACACATGGCCGGGGGCAACCCTAATCACCAAATGGCTGGGGGCAACCCCTACCAACAATTCATGGGACAAACAATGGGTGCTTTCCCTTATCAAGCTCCATCTTATCGGCCTCGTCTACCTTTTCTGGCAACTTTGAATTTTCCAGACCTTTCGAAATTGACTAATGATCCGGTGTGTCATAACTCAGCATGGCCATCAGTTCCCACCAAATTACCTTCGGATATTCCCAAATTCGAAGGCAAAGCTGGTGAAGATCCTGGTGACCATGTCACTACCTTTCACTTGTGGTGTTCTTCAAATTCATTGAACGAAGATTCCATCAGATTGAGATTGTTTCAAAGGACCTTAACTGGTCCCGCGGCCAAATGGTACATTGAGTTGCCTGCGGCTACTTTCTCTAGTTTTGGGGATCTGGCCACCGTCTTTTTGAACCATTTCCAACTTCCTGTTCGGTATGATGCCGGAACAGAACTTTTGTCTACTTTTAGACAAAACAAAGCCACTCACCTATCTGACCACATTCAGGAGTGGCGAAGACGGAAGAGGCTCATAAAGGCCAATATCCCTCCAGAGTTCCTACTCGAGTGGTACTTGAAATCACTCCTTCCTTATATTTCTAAGGAAGTAGCGACATCTGGAGTCTCCAATGAAGAAGAAGCCATTTTAAGGACTCAACAGTTAGACCTTGTATACGCACAATCTGGTTTACTGTATGAGATTATACCAGACGCACCGAGATCAAATACTGATCTAAGTAGACCCAAACCTGGACCACATGCTGACGGCATAGTGGGTTCGGTTAACTCTGCAGCTTTCGAAGCACTGACCAAACAGGTCCAAGCCTTAACTGTCAAACATTCGACTGCAGACATTGCTTCCGTCACAACCTCTCCTTCTACTTCTGAATCTGTTAATCAGGTTCAGAACAATCAAAAGGGCCCTCGGCAGCCCAACAACAAAAAGAAGGGCAAGAAAGGAGAGGGGAACCAACAAAAGCCCAAAAAAGATAATGCCGAAGAGGGTAATAAAGAAGAGAAGAAGGTTAGGTTCCCTTGTAAACTTTGCAAACAAAACCACCTTACTCATCAATGCCCTCTACTAGAAGAAGCCCAGAAGCTTTTGAAAGAGAAGAAGCCTGCCGTCTTGAAAGATCCATTTCCCAAAGGGCAAGGCTCCACTTCTGGCACCTCCAAAACTGGGGGCACCTCACACGCTTCGGTTGATCAAACATTCATAAACATGGTCAACTCAGATGCACTTTTGCAAACCAGAGCTAAGAACTATACCCCGGAAACGCAGAGAAAGGATAAGGAGATTGCTGAATCCTCCACTCCACTTCACATACCTGTGGACCCAATGCCTAAGATTCTGAAAGGTGTCTTAAAGAGGGCATCGCACAATCCCAACATGCGGGCTGCTTCCAACTACAATGTGGTTGAAGATCTAGCCCAAACTCCTTGTGCCATGTCTACCTTAGAAGTCTTGCAGAGTTGTCCTTTGCAACGAAATGCACTTCTGGCAGCTATTGGGAGTATGGAGTCCTCCAACATGTCTGCGCGATTTGATATGACTGATGTCAAATACCAGTTGCCATATCACGTTGCCCTCCAGATTGAAGTCGTTCATGGTCCAATGACCATAAGACGAGCTGTAGTAGATGAGGGAGCGTCGACCTGCGTAATGTCTATTTCCTGCTGGAAAGCTCTAGGTTCTCCTGAGTTAGTCCCTTCCAACACAATGCTTACTGCATTTGATGGCAGAACTTTCCGTCCACATGGAGTTTTGCCATCATTTAATGTCACTTTGGCCGGTAAGACAGTTGCTGTTGAGATTGAAGTTCTGGACGCTCCGCTCGATTACAACATGTTATTGGGCAGGAGTTGGACTTATGCCATGCAAGCTATAGCATCGGCAGTTTTTCGAGTGGTCATGTTCCCATTTGAAGGTAAGATCGTTACAGTCGATCAACTTTCTTTCACTCAAGGAAAACACCAGACTTCTACAGAAACCACGATTCCTATGATTGATCAAACCACCCCAGTTAGCGAGAGTTTAGGAGCAGGACTTTTTGGATCACTGATTGGCACTTTTGACCTACCCGCTCCTACTTTATTTGTTGGTACTGAAGGATGTTCATCGTCTGAAACTCCTATAATTGGTTCAACAACTGATTCCGAGTTTCTCTCAACTAATATAAACCCCTCCGTACCTACCCCTGTTGTAGAAGTTACCCATTTGGAGTCTCATCAAACTACAACAGGACATATGTCGACTCAATTGGTGTCTGTTGAGTCAAATATAGATTATGCCACTACTCAGATACCCAACCCAATTCATTCTCTCAACAGTTCAGGAATTACTTTACCTTCTGATGAAGAAATGTTAGAAGCTTTGAATGACCCAGACCATCCTCGTGAACCTATAAATCGTGTGTCATTCTTGTTTCCTTTTCTTCACTTATTAGAGAGAGGAGAATTTTGTTCACCACCCGATGAGAACACTGGACTCACCCCTTCACAAGTTGCCATTGTTGAAGCCAATAGAGCACATACCTCGTTGGTGAACATTTTTACTGGAGTTAACGGAAACATTCTCTTTGAAACGGGATGTTATCTCGATGAAATAATCCCATATGCTAACCTTTTCCGTGAGTTCCATAATACCTTTGCCCGGCCTCCTGAGGAAGATCCAGGCGTTGACCCTACCTGAAGAAGTACTATGCCTAGGTTGAAGTACTTTTTCTTGTAACATAGCTGTATATTTTTGTATAGTTAGTTTTGTTTTGTTCGTTAGGTGATCTGATGTGTGCTTCTCGTTGCATGTACCAGATGTCAACCGCACATTTCTTAGGATTTGCTGATGGCGCCAGTCGCCACACCTGTCAGTTGGCTGCAGCAGCTTGGGTCATTTATTCACCCGCTGACCAACTTGTCTCTTCGGGGGGGGTTTGTTTGGGACCTACCACGAACAATGTGGCTGAATACAGTGCAGTTATAGAACTTCTCCGAGATGCCCTCAGTCATGGCATTTCATACCTGGAGGTAAGGCTTGACTCACAACTAATTGTATTTCAGTTAACAGGTGTCTATCGGATCAGAGATCCAGGATTGCTACGACAGTTTCTACGAGTTAGATTATTGGAAAGACATTTTCATTCTATCAGATATGAACACATTCCAAGAAATTTAAACAATTTAGCTGATTCGTTAGCAAACTATGTGTTAGATTGGCATTTGCATCATACATTGTAAACAACATTCCACACATAAGATTTAAAAACACATTCACATGTAAATAACCGATACTGTATATATAACTGATACCGTATCAAAAAATATGAATTTCGAGTCATGAGTTTCATAAGTCAAGTCATAAAAGTACAAAAGTTGGGCATGGCAGCCTCAAAAATATATACATATAATGTTTTTCTTCTCCTATGGAGAAGGAGGAACCTCCTCATCATCTACCGCATTACGGTAGCATATCACTAGTCTAGCAACCCTACGCAGTAATCTAAGCCACGCTGGGGGCACCCCAACAACATCCTCCTGCATGTCAACAGGTATCTGGTCCATGCGGCTGGTAGGAATCTCATGAGTCAGCCGACTCATTTTCCTCTCTAGGGTTCCCAGCATAGCTTCTGCTGCGGTGATATCAGCTGGCCTCACATAGATAGTAGGATGGCCCTCGGGACGAACAGGCCCAACATCTGCATTGAACACTCGATTAGAACTCCAAAACTCTTTTCATAAAAAATAAAATATTCGAAAAGTTTGAAAAAATTAAATAAATTCTCAAAAAGTAAACATACCAATATCTCCCCAGGCACCACCTGGCGGAAGTACCAGCTCTGGGTCGTGACGAAAATCTAGTCCAGCATAGGGAAACTGCTCAAAAGCGGGAACTTGCCTCTCCCACCACCCCCAGAAGTCATCTGTATGGTAACAGTAGTGACTCTCCCCACCACCTTGGCGGAGAAAAATGTCACCCCAACGGCCTAGTCTGGGCTCACGGGGGTTAACCTGTGGTAATGGCATTCCCAAACTAATAGCAGGCATTCTCTCGAAGAAGAAAGTACACAAGATACTCCCGTACCCGAAATTCTTCATTGTACCAGATTTGCAACTTGTCAATTGATACTTCATGTTTGCTAACAAACTAGTACTCCAATCATAAACATGCCCATGCAAGCACTGTACACCGACATGCATCGAGTTCCTAGAAGCCAAGTGTTGTGATGCACTACCGGATACCCGGTTGATCGTACTCACTATCACTTTCAGCGGGAGACCATCAATAGTTGAAATCAGGACTTGGCTTCCCGATTTTTCTGCTCCGGCAACACAGTAGGTGTTCACATATTCTTGCACGGAACGTGCACCCAAGCGAGATGTCCCTTTTAGATTGATTACGTCTCCTCTTCTTGAGAGACCGGTAATAAAATATATATCCTCAACGGTAAGCTCAAGAGTTTGCCCCCGGATGATGAAGGTATTAGTATCAACATCCCAATACTGAATCAATCTCCGAAACAGCTTGTTTAGTGCCCGCATGTTTACGGTTCGATAAAATTTCAACAAACCGCATCTATGGAGCGCATGAAGGGTAGCAGGGTCTTGCATAGCTAGTCTATCCATGTCTTCATGCTCCCTTTCCCTCCATTGTAAGACCATCCTGCACAAAAACCCCAAAAATTTTGAGTCTCGGCGTTTCATTTTGGCTTTGCAAATGTGTACGCTACTGTGTGTATTACACAGTAGCGTGTAGGCGCTACTCTGTTTGAGTAAAGTAGCGCCCATTCGCCTTCATACGCTACTGTTATGTACACACAGTAGCGCCCGCGCATAAAACTTTATGAACATTGCGTTTCGGGCCATTTTTCCTCAAAATTTTAAAAATAAACCATTGAAATGCAAGGTGGGTTGATTGTTACTTACTTGATGGAAGTAGTTTGGCGTTTGGATGCTCCGTTTGATCACAAGAGAGATTTGAAATTCGTGAAAATGTGCCCAATGTTTGCCCTACAACACAAAATGAAAATTGATTTGTTAATATTGAAATTATATATATAATTGGATTTTAATTTTTACCCATAATTTTTAATTTTCTATAGTTTCAAACATTTTCAAAAACCCTAATTAATTAATTGAAACACAAAATAAGGTATAAAACTGATCCAAGTTCAATTTTCACTCAAATGTTGTCGAATTCGTCTCCTGACCTCAAATTTCTTAACGATGAAACTTGTCAGTTAGCTAAACATTTCAAATCCATATATTCTTTAAGATTTTTGCGTCATCAACTAATATTTTGTTGAAAACCTAGTTTTTGGCAGGACATGAAGTTATGAGCCCAGAAGCTGACCTTTAAGTCATTTTAAGCTCTTGTTTGGACTATTTAAACCTAAACAAGATTGCCGAGCAGACTTGTCCTTTTCAAGCTCGTTAAAGTACCCGAAGGCTCATCCACTCAGGTATAGAATTACCCCTTTTTCGGGCCTCAGTGGATTAACTACGGAAAAGGTATACTCTAGGTATACGTCAGTGTACGCTAGAAGAGTTCTCCTTTCATTGTTTTATACTTTTTCCGGGGAGGAGACTAACTATACGAAAAAGGACCTTCTAGAGTCTCTCTTTAGGGTTTTCAGACTCTCTAAATATGAAAATACCAAGCGAGCATTCACCTACTCGGGCTCGATGTGAAATCCACGAGAGGGTAAGTAGAGGACTGTTTAAGTTTTTCAACTCTATAAACAAGAAAACACCGCCGAGCACAGACCAATCCGGGCTCGATATAAAATCCACGGATAGATGAAAAGAGGATTGTTTAAGTTTTTCAGACTCTATAAACAAGAAAACACCGGCGAGCATTAATCTGCTTGGGCTCGATACTAAAATCCGCGAGCAGATATATGGAGTTATTGTTTAAGTTTTTCAGACTCCTTAAAATTGAAAACACCGGCGAGCAAGAACAGATCTCGGCTCGATACTAAAATCCAGAGATCAGTACATATAGAGTAATCTTCTATCTCTTCTTCGAACTCTTTAAATTATGAAGAAGGTACTGAGTCTTCCTCCCATGGGCTCATTAAATTATTTACATGGTTGGACCTATTGAGTTTTCATTCTTTCTTGGACTCATTAAATCCACAAGAAGGGTATTCTTTTATCTAAAAAGAATAAGGAACGGGAAAACACATCATATCTTCATTGTTAAAGGCAGTATCAGTCAAGTCCTATCCTTGAACACAGCACCTACTTGAGTCTATCTTGTCGGTTGGGTTTAGTTTTTGGCTTTAAGGTGAACCTTTCCTCCGAGTTATTTACTCCCCCGGTTGGTTATTCTTCCAACCATATGGAGGGTCTGCTAATGTCTCTTACGTTTCAGACTTATTTACCCCATTATGTCAAAAACTGCCTGAGTCACTTTGTGTTGTGCTCAATGTTCAAGGATATACCCTGTGTCGGCCATTCTGCAGTTTACCTTGACCTCATGTGTCGGCCTTCCTAGTGTCAGTCTTGTTACATATCATTTCATATCAACTCTTACCAGTTGAGTGTTCCTCGAGTTGGATGATGGAGGATGCCTTAAGGCCTCCCTTCCAACGGACTTCTTCCCATCGACATCAAATCATTATTCTGGGATTGAAGTTTAGAGTTTCGGTTAGTACCTTGGAGATTGCAGTCACCAGTGGCAATTGTCCTCGCTGTTGAATGATGAGAATACATCAATGTCTCTTCTTCGACAGGATTCCCAAGTGTTCGACTCCAAGTCCATCTATTCACATTTGGCGAATCGTACTTGGTACCTTGGACTCCATCATCATTATCGGTGGAAGTCCTCGCGTTTGTTAACGGTATACATCAATGACCGGTAATCAGACGATGCCCTCCATGTTCGACTATCAGCTCATCTATTCACATGGCTCGGGTTTGTACCTAGGGTTGTTATGGGATGAAGACCTTGGGATTTGGATGACATAACCCCATTTTGTTATCACCCAAGTTGTGCAAGACTGAGCCTCACTTCTATACGGCTCTCCATGAGACATAGATCCAGTGTGTTGTTATGGCTATGATCTCTTAGTTTGACATGGATCCACGCTTGTATTTCAAGTGGCCATGCTTTTATATACATCTCCTTGTTATGTATTGGAGATCATGTTGTATCACCCTACACATCTATACGATGTCAACAATGTAATTGCTCGCTGACCTTGATTTTTGTTGCAGGTTTCTTGCGACTTTGTTCTGCGGTTCTGTGCTCTCTCTCTGGTTTTGGATTATAATGTATTTCAGCCATCGCTTCCCTCTGACCTCATACATTAGGGGGCATCTGTTATAGGTCAAACTTGCACCTCTCCGTCCGTGATCACCCTGAGCTGCTGATCACACAAAAGGACAACTTGGATGGAGGAGCATGTTGACCTTGGATGTTATTACAACTCATCCCATTTCCTGAGAATACTGGAAAACATACAAAAATACCATTTTGAGGCATGAGCGCTACTCTACTTAAAGAGACTAGCGCCCATACGTGACTCCAGTGCATAATAGTAGCGCCCATATCAATGTATACGCTACTCCTTCTTATCAAAGTAGCGCTCACAATTTAAAACTAAATGAGCGCTATTGTTTAAACAATAGAGTAGCGCCCTATACGCTACTCCACTGTGTAATAGTCGCGTGTACCTTTAAAAATGATTAAAAAATATATTAATCCATCGAAGAGGATTAGTTGAAGACAGTTTCTTAACTTCCCCAACCTCCTCATCGACTGGAACTGCTTCCTTAAACCTATAAATTCCTAGAAGGCTAAGGGAGCAGGGTTAGAAGAAATTATGAATGCAAATGCTTACTAAAGAATGAGAGGATGAGTTAATGGAGAAACTGTTGCAGAAGACATCCAAACCAGAGCAGAGCCAGAGCCCAGGATCTAGTTGCAGGATCCTGCTTCATTATCAAGTATATTTGTACTGCATACTATTTTGACAAATAAAGGTTGAAGTGTTTCCTTGTTCCAATCTGAAGGTGTTATTAAATGGCATTTTGAGTTGGATTCATTTTGGTCAATACTGGATATTAAACATAATTTTTTTGTTTATTTTATGATTTATATGTTGCCCAAAGTGTTTGAGGAAGGTATTGTTGTTTCAGGTTTGCTGAAAGAAGGAAGATTTGAGAGCAGGATACAAGGCTGGGTCAAGGCTAGGATCAGACTCCAGTGAAAGGTATGTTCTCTAAATCTGTAATCTATTTCTTTTGCAAACACTTCTGTAAATGACATAAATACACTTACCTGTCACCCCAACCAAGTTGATAGTTTAGTTTCCTGACTATAGGGTAGAAATATCCGCCAACAGATAGTATTAAGATTATACTAATAAATGTGTGATTATGTATGAGTCCTCAAGGATAACACAATGATGATACTAACAAGCATGCATACGGATTGAGAATGAATATAAGTTCAAGAATGGGTAATCCAAGAAGCAAATATCAAGAGGGAGCACACTCCAGTAGTTTATGCAAGGATGCAGATATTCAGAGGGAATTGACCACTTCTCACAATCCACATCAGAATGGAGTTGCAGAAAAAGAAGCAAAGACTAAGAGGGAGTCAACCCAACAATCAAACAAAGATAAGTATTTTTTCTATCATTTCTTGCATATTTGTTTGTTTAAATAAAATTGTTCAATGATGTATATGCTCATGTTCCTGGACTTAGGATATGTATTGTGTATATTAGAATGATTGCATTAATGAATAGTATACTACTAATATGCATGTGATGGGTAAGTGGTCTATGGAACTGTACAACATTCCAGTGCTACTTATCTAGAATGAAACCTCTTTGCTGACATGTTGGGAGTAGTGCAAACTCTTAACAATGTTATGGTAGAGACTGGAAGGCATCTAGAAAGTTGTGGAACATGGATGAATGTTGTATTGAAGCATTGGCTAAGATAATTGCATGACTGTATGACATATTTCTTTATGTGTAAGAATTTGTTTGAAAATTATGAGATGTTTCTAATCATGCAATTTAACTTGTTTTGTAGGAAAGACCATAAACCTTCACCTACAAAAGAAGGACTACAACATTTGTTCAAGCAACAAAATTATCTATTGGAGATATTGAAGTTCCCAGGATATGGGAAGAATGCCATGATCTGTCGATCATGAAGAACGATGTTTGGGATGTGGTCCCAAGAGCTGAAGGGAAGTTTGTTGTGACTTCCAAATGGAACTATTAGATCAAGCATGCTGCAGATGGCAACATAGAGAAAAATAAAAGTGATGAAATAGAAGATACACCAGATGGATTTCAAGACAGCTTTCTTGAATGGTGTAGTCATATATGTGTGCAGAACTTGGGGATGATGCACTATTTTTTTTTGGCATGAAGGTGTGGTAGAGTGCAGATGGAATCTTCCTTGGACAAGGGAAGTATGCATTATAGAACCTGAAGAGGTTCGGGATGATGGACTAGAAGGCTATGGCCACACCTATGGAATTGAACCTGAAGCTTCTGTGTGATGCTCCATCTGATCCGGTTGATTATGGGCTCAAGTATGATGCAAATCAAAAGTTTAACCTACAGGGTTATGTTTATTCAGATTGGGCATGCAGTGCTATAGATAGGAAGAGCACTTATGGGTGCTGCTTTAGTATGGGATCAGGTGTGATCCCTTGGTTTAGCAGGAAGCAGTCCTGCGTAGCACTGAGTACAGCCGAAACAGAGTATGTTGCGATGGATGAGCAGGTTGCAGATGTATTGAACAAGCCATTGGCTAGAGTGCAGTGAGCACTTCAGAGAGAGGCTTGGTGCACTTTAGATCAAGGTTCCTTCCAAAGGGAAGTGATGAGTCTAGAAGATGTAGATGCACATGAGCTTTTTTGACATGGTTGATATGTTCTCCCTTGGTCGTGATGTAATTGCTGAGCCATTTTTCACATGGTGGTAGATGTGTTCTCCCATGGTGAAAAAGTAAGGGTTGGAGCCTTCCCCGAATGATGGTAGATGTGTTCTCCCATGTCGGTGGTGTAAGTGTTGAATGATGTGCATCTAGGTTGTGCTTCATGGATGATGAGATGATCTTAAGAGGATGATGCTATGATGATCAGGAGGATCATGGATGATGAGCATCAGGATGATGCTCCAGTTACTACTTTGTATATGTATATGCATCATGTTGGATGCTTGTTATGATCAGTTGGATCATTTATATATATATGCATCATGTTGGATGCTGGATATGATCAATTGAATCATTTATGTATGTATGCATCATGTTGGATGTTGGATATGATCAGTTGGACCATTTGTATGTATTTTGTATATGCATCATGTTGGATGCTTGGACCATGTATCTGTATATGTATCAGGTTGATACTGAGATCATGTATGTTGATATGTATCAGGTGGATACATTGTGTGGATTATGTATCTGTGTATGTATCAGGTGGATACACTGTATGATCAGGTGGATCATGTATGATGATATGTATCAGGTAGATACTTGGTATGCATCAGGTGGATGCATTGTATGATTAGGGTGATCGTGGATGACGAGCTTCTCCAGATGACATACAGCAGGATGTTGTAGTGATGATGATCAGGATGATGTATGGTGAGTATCAGATGATACTTTGTGGCCGTGGATCAGGTTGTGCAGATGAGCATGTCTGGGAGATCCTATAGGTCAGAGTTGCATACCCATAACATCGTGAGATGCTCTTTCGAGACATTGCTCTGGGGGGACATGTAATTTGTGCCCTGGGAGATCTTTAGGTTGGAGTTGTGTACCTGTAACATCCTGAGATGCTCTTGTGAGGTTTTGTCCTATGGCATGTAATTTTCTCCTAGGTGATTTGGATAGGATGAAAAAGGCCTCAGATGCTTCAGCCAGGTTTTTCCATGACCACATGTAATTTGCTCCTGGGAGATCTGGATAGGATGAAAAAGGTCTCAGATGCTTCAGCCAGGTTTTGTGGTGGACCACATGTAATGTGCTCCTAGGAGATCCAAAAGGTAGAGTTGTGTGCTCGTAACAGCCTGGGATGCTTCAACCAGGTTTTGTGGTGAGATCACATGTAATGTCCTCCTGGGAGATCTGACAGGTAGAGCTGTGTGCTCGTAATAGCCTAGGATGCTTTAGCCAGGTTTTGTGATGGATCACATGTAATGTGCTCCTGGGAGATCCTATAGGTAGAGCTGTGTGCTCGTAATAGCCTAGGATGTTGCAGCCAGGTTTTGTGATGCACGTAATAAGTCCTAAGGATTCCACAGTATGGCTAGTGATGATGAAGACCTGCAGGTGGTGGGCCTACATCCAATATGAAAAAGGACTAGCTCTGTAGAACTTCCTATGACGAGTAGAGTCAGAGATTGGTTGAGATAGCAGCAACAGTGATGATGATGATGACGATGCATGGATGAAGATGATCCTAAGAAGAAGACTTGTCTAGCAGAACTGTGTCGAGAAATACCTTCCTAGTTAAGAGGGAGTGTTGATGTATATGTAACTTTGGAATGTATTTCATCTATGTATTTCATATATATTTATTGTACTCTTATTTGAGATGTGTTATTCCTCTATAAGGAAGTGTCGTCATGTGGATTGACAAGTGTCGCAAGTGTGTGTACTTTCCGATGGGTTATTAGACCATCATGTGTGGGGTTGGCCCTAAAATATATATTATATTGTGGATGTGTCTAGATAGATAAGTCGGCCCCATAGTGTAACTAGAAAAACAGGTTAGTATATAGAGATTGGGAGATCGTTATTTTCATTCATTCAAAAAGTCACACATTCTATTCTCTCACTCACACTTTGGAGAGTGGCGCACTTGTGGAGGAGGAGGCTCTGCTGCTAGGAGAAGACTTTCTCTTGTATTCTGGTTGTATCATTGCTCTATCTATCTCTGAGGAAGTTATTGGGGTTTTTCACCTTTATGGTTTTCACCAAGTAAACTCTATGTCTCTTGTGTGCTTGCATTATTGTGTCCATGATTGATATGCTGTAGATTTGCTGTACATGTTGTTCTCTCAATTAAGATCCTAGATCAGATTGAAGTAAATTCTGAAAATTTAACAATATATCCAAGTCTTCCTTGAGTAGTCATCAATAAATGTAAGGTAATATTCATGCCCACTCAAGGATGTGGATGGCATTGGTCCACATACATATGAATGAATCAATTCCAAAGTACTCGTAGTCTTAGTTTCACTCTTTGGATATGGATTCTTGATATTCTTCCCTTTTGCACATCCTTTTCATGTGAGATCGTGATCAATCTTCAAATATGGTAGTCCCATAACAACCTTGCTCACATGAGGTAGTGCTTTGTAGTTAATGTGAGCAAGTCTCCTATGCCATAGATGACTTGGGCTAGTGGCTTCATGAACAAGGGTAGCTTCTGGATGAACCTTGAGTTTGTATAGACCTCCTTCCTCTTCACCAATAACAATTGCATCCTCAATTGATTTTCCTTTGGGCCACATGAGTACTTGTCCATCTATGAATGCAACCCTATAACCCTTCTTATCTAATGTTGAGATAGAAAGAAGGTTCTTCTTCAAGCCTGATACATATAATATTTCCTTCATCTTCAATGGAGTTCCAGAATCAAGCTTGTAGCTTGCTTCACCAACTCGCTTGATGGGATATTGATAGTCATCTCCTAAAGATACCTTCTGTGGAGAGGTCTTCTCTTCAATTCTTGAGAGTCTTCTTTTGTCCTGTCATGTGCTTTGGAGCACCACTATCAACAAGCCATGTGTCTTCTCCAGGTGTTACAAACCCAGAGAGTGCAGAGAATAGAACATACTCTTATGCATCTTCTTCTTCTACTTTAGCTCTTTTCCTTTGAGTTCTTTCCTCTTCTTCATCTTCACTATCATATTCTGCTAGATGTGCTTGATGCCTTTTGTGGTGGAAACTCTTTTTTTTCTTTGAAGGACAATCCTTAGGAATGTGTCCTATTTTGTGACAAATGAAACATTGGAATTGTGACTATTCTCTTCTTTGATTGGTTCCTCTTCTCTTTTGAAATCTTTGTGGAGATTGAGACTCCTTGTGATTATCCTTCTTGAAGTTGGATTGACTCCTTCTTCTCTTGGTGTGGGTGGCCAAATCTTGGTCATCTTCTTTGAGCAAAGCTTCTCTATTAGAAACCCTATCTTGTTCTTGAATGCAATCGTCCCATAGCACATCAAACTTCATGCTTTCTTTTCTGGCACACATGGTTTGGATAAATGATTACCAAGGTCTAGAGAGACCATTGAGAGCAGTCATAACTAGTTCATCTTCATCAAGTTTGTCTCCAATAGCTTCTAGTTGTTCTTTGAACTGGGACACCCTTGTGAAGTAATCTTGAATAGATTCTCCTTGATTAATCTTAGTGCTCTTCAACTAAGATCTTAGGTTCATATTCCAATTGATGTTCCTTCCTTCATACATTCTGGATAGGGCATCATACATCTCTTTTGGGGCCTTCTTGGATGCCACTTGGGGAATCAAGTGGTCCTGTATAGAATCAGCAATGATTCTCTTTTCCCTAATCAAGTCTTTCTATACTTCTCTTTGGATTCATCTTCCTATTGTGGGCACAACAGATCCCATGCTTCACTAAAGCAAGGGAACCCCATTTCTAGGTAAAGGAAAAGGTATTTGGGTGAGTCATCTTGTAAATATTCGATTTTGATCTTACCTCTAAAATTCTTCACCCATGCTTTTGGTTTGCTTGTTTGCAAGTGTTTGATAATTTCTTCCAAAGTGTTTCGGTTTGGGAAAAGCCAATATTTTTGAGTATTTTGCTAACTGTTATCATCATCCTGAAATCCAACATTTGGAGAACTCGAAACCCACAACCCGACAGGTGCGGGTTGCGGGACTGTTGTTTTTAAGTTTTGGTTTTGCTACTTCTGAAACCTGCAACTCAACGGATGCGGGTTGTGGAATCATTGTTTAATAAGATTGAGAAATAATTACCTCGAAACCCGAACCCCGTAATGGTGGCATTCAACTTTCAAGATTGTGGTTTTTTATTTATTTGGTGTGTCCTCCCGAAACCCACAACCTATAAATTCGGGATGCGGCTTTCGGGATTGTTATATCTCCTCACAGTTTCACGTTCCCAAAACCCGCCACTAGTCGGTTTTCGACTTTCAGAAATATTTTCTCCTACTTTCATTTTTGTGAACCTGCAACCCGCAAATCTGTACTTTCATGTTTCGTCTTGCGGGGTCTTTGAATAAAAGCTTCATGAACATACCTGAACCCGATTCCGCGTCTGCTACGATGAATCTCAGTTGTCCATTTGTTATAATCGCATGGTTGGTTTTATCTTGGTAAATGTATTTAATAGGGTTTTTTACCTTTTAGTTTTACATTTTAACTATTGAAGAAATTACGCTGTCGCATTATCATTTTACTGTGGATTACGTGTCAGGTGTCGTTTTTTAGTTTCTTGGTTATTTGAGGTAAGTCCACTATTATCCTTACGCTACTAGCCTGCAATTTTTCTATTTATGGATTGAATTTCATTTTATTTTTCTGTATTAATTATATATTTCAAAGTTCTTCCACCATGTCGAGAAATACACGGTCTAAATCATAGTACAAAGACCCCCTGATCAAAGACCCAAATTTTGGTTTACTCTCTGACACCAGTGAACGAGTTACTAAAACGTACCAGATATATTGGTCTAGGATATACACCATTTTTTATAATGATGACCTTTCCCATATCGAGAATGATAGACCAGTCTACGAGAGAATTAGGGCTTACAAAATTCATGCCATCGTTGCACGCCCTACTGTCTTACCCTACACAGATGTAGTTAAGTGGATAATTGAGAATGCTGATGTTAAAGACCGTTCTTTTAATGACAGTACAAGCTGTCAATTGACAAGTTTTCTCCTAGAGGTTTTTGTTTGATCTTTTTCTCTGAAATCCCATGCACAGACGTTCTCTATTGAGTTCATACAATCGTCCAAAACCTAGTATAATTTCGATCAAATGATTAAGTCTTGGATGCACAAGCCTAATGCCTTTGTACCTAATTCAGATAACCTTTATCCTATTATCTAGTTCAAGGAACCCTATTCTCTACTTGTAGCCACGCTTTGTCAGCTTTTTCATTCGACCAAATTGTTCCCATTTTAAAGTAGAATGGGAACCCATAGCACATCATGTGTCAGTTACAGGTGAGTCTTTCCCGTGGGCCTCTATCCTGTCAGTGGAACTGAAAAACGCCATCCATGAATATCAGAAGGCACCAGCTCATAAGAAACCACCCTTCTTCCTATTTACATATGTTCTTGATGTTTTCTAGTCAGAGTTCCAATACCCAAATTTGGGTTGGCATTGGACCCCTTCATATCCGCCAGTGCACATCTAGCATTCAGCACTATGGGAAGGAAATTTTGCACCTATGATATATGACATTTGTGACTCTTTTCTGGGCACCATGTATTTTAATATCTTCCAGCAGTAGCCACCTGAATTCTCAGAAGATGCCAAATCTTTTATTAACACAATTGGTGACTAGTATGTAGGTGAGTACTTTTCATATATCAGAATCTGGGGAAGTGAAACAGTTCATTTCTTGCCTAGAATAGTCCCAGATAGGATGGTAATATAGGAGGTTTCTTTTCAAACTGTCACTGATGGTATGTATAAGAAACTCATAGGTCCCAAGAAGAAAGGTTGGCCTAAGTTTTCTCTGAATCTTGGTCAATTGGTCATCCCAACTTCAACCTGGGCTGTAGTTCTAGTTGATCAGATAGCTGCTCTGAGATTAGGTGTTGCTCCGAAGAGGAAACATGATCCTAAGAATTTCTTGGATGCACACCTAAAGCAAGTTCACATGAAGATAGACTACACACATGAGTAAATCCCCGATGATTCCATATATCAGGGGGCAGACACATTTTCTCAAGTCTTGGCCAAAGCAAAGGACTCTCAAGAACAGCATGACATTCTATAGTATCAGAAACAATTAAAGGATAGAATCCTAAGTTACATGGCCATGCAATTGAATCTTGTTGAACAAGCAAGAAAGGACAAGGAAGAGAAAGAAGCTCAGAAATCTAATGCTCCTCCTTTGGCCACGAGTCTTGATGGAGACAAAGGTAAAACTATTCAAGGGGAACCATTCAAAGAGAAAGCTAATGAAGAAGCTAAACTCATGCTACAGATAGCCTGTGAATCTAAACAACAAATGGTGCAGTTGTCATTAATGTTACAGACTTAGTCGCTAGAACCCCCAAGGCCTGCAGACAAAATTCAGCCACCAGGTACACTGGATGATCAGGTCTCTACTCCAAACACTCCAGGAGATGATGACTTGGTCATAACCAAGGCTAGCCTAGCTAAAAGACAGAAGGTCATGCCTTCCTCATCACAAATTTCTACTATAGATATAATTGAATGTGATGAAGAAATAGTTTCACCTTCCCCATTACCAGTAGTTGAAGAAGTCACTAGAGATACTAAGAATGATATTGAATTGTTGGACAACATTGATATGGATCAGTCTTTCCCTGAATAGTTAGTGTTGGAGTTTAATGCTACCCCTGGTATCACATCATCAGCAATTGTGTTGCCATCTGTTCAACCAAATTCTACTGTGCCTCTAGGAGGAACACTTCCATTTACATTATCCCTATTTTTTAATACCCTCAACAACTCCACTACTTCATTACCTGAACATTCAGTCTCTTTTTCCATTTCACCATCTGTTATTGCAGAACCCCAATCTTTGGCTATCCCTCCGCAATCATCTGCAGTTGATTTATTAATAACCTCCATTGATGTATCATCCAAGTTTTCTCCTCAACACTCACCTGGTAAAGATTAGAGTCCACTTCCTTTCCCAGAAGTCAGTAGTCATGTTCAAGTTCCACTTTCTGAAGTCTTTGTCTCATTTCCCTTCCCAGATAAAGGTGTGTCATCTCCCAAAGTAATTAGTACACCTCTAGATACCATTCAGATCACTCTACCTATTCCTACCTCTACTGTCACACGGAAACCTTCTTTGATTTCTACAATTATTGTTACTTCTATTCCTACACAGTCCATTGCTAAGTATACAGACAGAGATGTGGTTCCTCTTGGGAATTATTTCTGTCGTCAAGATGAGAAGGAATTTGTTAAAAGAAGCAAGAAGAGGGGTCAAGACCAAGGTGGTTTGGAAGCACAAGAACCAGATCAGGTGGTATGGGCCCCTAGAACTAATAACCCAAGAATTGAAGCGGTTGACACAGCAGCAGCCTTAGGGGCTTTTGCCACTACTAACTGGGATTCAGTCCAGGTCTTGGACAAAGAAGTTGACCTCAGGGAGGAAGAAATCAGAAACCTGAAAGAAGATTTGGCTAAAACAAAGGATCAACATTCTGTTGATATGGCTGACCTCGAGAGAACTTGGGAAGACAAAGTACAAGACCTAGAACAGAAGAATGCTACTCTTCTTACTAAATTCAACCTTTTGTAGTCTCAACATTCTGTTGATCTTGTAAAGATAGCCTCTTTGGAAAAGCAGGTTGAAGATGTAATTGCAAGTGCAGCTTCATCCAATGTTCTCAAGTTCACATCCCGTGACTTAAAAAATTTAGCCCTTGAAGTGAATCAGAGTCATCATGAATTACTGAAGAAGTTATATATTGCCTTAGATGAGATCAAGGAAAATTTCATTAGTTTTTCTAAGATGTTTTCTACTCTTGAAGAACAGAAGGCAAAGAGACTCCAAGCTTGTAAAGCTGAAGAAGAAATCACTCAATGGAAATTGTATATCAAGAATGTTCCAGAGAACATCTCGATCCTTAATACTTTCCAGATCAAGAAAGTCAAGGCATCTTTGAACACGTGGCTTGATTTGAATGAATCAGTTGAGGAAATCATTAATAAATCAATGAACACCTACACTAGACGATGGTATGTATTTGATAATATTATGGATGCCCTAAGTTTTCCACTCATGAGTCCTATTTTGGAGGCTCTGCCACCAAAATGCAGACTTGAAGAACTCGAGACTAGATTTGAAGAATTTGCACAAAAAATTCAAGATCTGGAATAGGTCAGCATTCAAGATGTAGATCATTTGGTTAAAGAACCAGTCATCATGGAAGGGAGGATTTGTATGTACCTACATATTTGGCACAAGATAGCGAAACATGATATGGAGAATAGCACATGCAATGCTCAATTATCCTTGGAATCTGTCATTTTCCCAAATGTAGATGAATTGTTAGGTCTTTATGAAAAATGGCAAGATTTCCTGGATCTTTAATGAAGATCTGATTTTGTAATCCCTATTTTGTAGAATTTCTCCTTTTGGGCTCGTATGTTAATTAGTATTTAAGGGGAAGCGCTTCTCTTAGTAGAGGTTGGGAATTTTGGAATTGCAATTCAGCAGGAGATTGGACTGAAGATACTCTGTCTATCAGAGTCATTGTAATTTTTGTACAAGACTTCTCTATTCAGGAAAGTTATCCTTTAATCCACCTTCTATTGTTCTTCAAATTTCCTTGAGAATTGATGAGTTTATGTTTCAAATTTGTTATTGATTATGTGTTTAATCTTTTGCAGGACATTCATTGATGCGTAAGATCTCTCATATTGATTTTTTCTGTATATCTAGATTATGCTCAAAATTGTTCTATTAAATTTCTTTAATTGAACATTTTCACTATTATATTTCTGCAAATGATTTTAAGCAAATAAATATGTATAATCAAATGTTAATTTTTCAATTAACAGAATGATTACAGATCAGATATTTGAATAGGCTTGAACACTTTGAAGAATTGTTACTTAATTTTCATTAATTGATAATACTTTAAATTAACAAGTGAAGAACCCGAAGACATTTTTGTTCAAGGAACTTACTACTTGTTCATCACACTTCAAATCTGGTCTGCACGATATCAACTTTTCCTTTTAGGTTAGATGTGATTTAGAATAGGTTCGTTCCTTAGGTAGGTTAAGTTAGATTTTGGTAACTAGTTTTCAATTAGTTTTCCTTGATAGAAAAAGTGATCTTTCAAGATCAAATATTTTACTCATAGAGTGCCAGTGGAGGCCAAATATTCGTGGGTGATTACAACACCAAACAACTCAAGGATAGAATTGCCCTTGTGCAAGATCTTTCGAATGCTTTGGCTGGGTTTTCATCCCCTGTTGTGTGCCTTAGAACCCATTCCAGCACTTTGCACTTACCCTGCACCCCAACACACCAACAAATGGCGCTAGAAGGAGGGCATGAACTGGCACATTTCCCACAATAAGAGCTAACTTCCAATTATTATGTTTTCATGGCTCTTTCCCAAATCCCTGCATGGGAATCTGATACCGCATTGAGCCTACCAGGGCCTTTACATGAACTCCCTAAAAAGGAATTTAAGATCTTGCCAAAATTTGTTGGAGAAGGTAATGTTTTTGTCACCGAGCATATTAGAAGGTATGAATCTATTTTGCGTTTATTTAATATCATATAGGAAGATGTTTCTTGTAGATTATTCCCATTTACCTTTGAAGGTAAGGCTTCTCTTTGGTTTTATTTTTTACCTTTGAATTCAATTTCTAGTTGGTTAGAATTTAAGAATGTTTTTAGAGATTCTTTTGAAGATTATGATGTGATTGAAATTCATCAAAATTTGATTCAAATGCAAGTACTTGAGGGAGAATCAATTTGGGATTTCAACACACATTTTCGACAAGTGTATTATGGCTTATGCGAAGAACATAGACCTGCAGTACAACTCACTTTTTGTTGGTATGTTATATCTCTTCCCAAGATTATAACAATGTTTATCGTGCGACAAGGGATAACAGATTTCAATGAAGCATGTAAAGAGGCTCAAGTTCTTGAGAAATACTTGAAAGGGTATCCTTTAGATCTTTTTCATCCTTTCCTTTCATATGATGTTGAATCTGTTAATGAAGGATCAAATGATTCACAAACTGCTCAATTTAATTCTCAAATGAATGACATGTACAATGAAGTTATGTCCATAAAGAAGGAAAAGGATATTCAAAATACTCTACATGATTTGAAATGAATAATTGTTGCATCCAATTTTCAATCTTCCTTAGATACCCAAAAGAAGTTAGATGCAAATTCTAATAGTCCTTTTTCTCTTTCAAATGAATGTGAGTACCATGAATGTTTTACATCTTCCCTTGTTTGGAATCTCGATTGGACACCTTTGGAGAAAATATTAATTCTAACATTATTGATCTATGTAATGAACAATTTGTTCGAATAAATTTTGAGCATTTTCCTTTTTATCAACTTGATCATAATGATCCAACTATTAATGGAAATGAAGATTTAAGAACTTATAAAGAGGGCTTTTCATATTTTTCTTATCATTTTAAAAGTCCTTCTTTTATGATTAATATTCATTCTTCTTCATTTGGTCAAAAGATGGATGTTCAAATAGAAAATTTTGATGATACTGATTGTACTTCAGATTTTGAAGACCATAATGATTCTACTCATTTTACAAAATCTGAAATTCTTCTTCTTTGTCCTTCCATTCTGATTATTATGAACAGAATAAGAACCATAAGTCTTTGGATGATGAGTTAGCTGAAATTGAGATTGAATTTCAGAATATTTGTTCCAAATATACTTTCTCTATAAATCAAATTTCAAATGAAAAGTTATTTCAATCAAATGCTTTGAAATTAAATAAATCTAATACACTTGACAAGAACGAATATCTTAAAAATGAAGTTGATCATTTACAAGATTCAAATCCCGATATTTCCTTTCAATACAATAACGATGATATATTTCTAAAGGAAACATTCTCCACTCTCAATTTTGATGAAAATATTTTGGATCATGATCTTAATAATATCCAGCATACTTTTTATGATTCAATTTATTTATGGTTGGAACAATCATTTTTGAGCAATTTCCCATGTCATTTCCATTTCTTTGTAAATAAGAAGCTTAGTTCATTTTTTCCTATTTTTGGACCTCCAGTTTCAAAATTTTCATTGTTGATTCATCATTTGTTTTATCTTGTAGGTTTAAAATTACTTGATTGGCTCGATTGGATATTCGAGTATACTTAGTTTCTGTTTATTTTAGAATAGTGTAGGAGTAGGTATAGAACAGGTTAGTTTTGATAAATTCTTTAATGATTAGATTGCCCTTTTAATTCTCTTCAATGAAGTATTTGTGACGACAAACCGAATCTAAGGTGGGTTCTAGTACTGTTCAATTCCAGACATTGGAAGGTGTTGTGCACACCTATCCAGTGAATGTTTTACTCCTCAAAAGTCATTTTGTATAAATCAGGTTGATATTTTTGTACATAGATTGATTTTGCTTATTTTCTTTTGTTTGGTTTGTTTTATTTTTTGTATTTATCTTTTGTTTGATTTCAAAGCCCCACACATGTAGCAATATTTAGTAATCAGTTTATCTCTTGGTGATGATTTCAGTTTTTCTTTTATGACTGTCTTCCAGCTATGATTTTGCTCTGCACTTATAAATTGTTCAACATAGGACATACGGTTAGTGACTGCGGGACCTCAAATTAATATATCTCTACGATGGTCATTATTTTACACCTATATTATTTGTTAATCAGAGTCTGAGGGATAGCCGAGTTTCCACTGTCTCATGTCTCATGGTTTTAGTTGCATATCATATTAACCTTGTCAGCTTGTTCTGCTCTGGATCCTTTTACCACTACATTAAGATAAAGTAAATTACAAGGTGGGAGGTCTTGTGATCAAGCCTGCTCATTAGGTTCATAAGTGCTAAGCAGAATGACAACTTCACACCAAGCTACCACACTTGGAAGATGACTTTCAGTTTTCTTGAGAGTTGGAAGATCCTATCACAGGTCGGTCCATTCATGATCCGCAAAGCACTAGTGAGTAACACTACTGATATGTGGTCACCAAGCCATGGTAGTGCCTTGTAATTTTTGAACTTAATGAAATCTGGATTGCTGCATATTTGTTTTAGTACAAGATACCTGTGCATATGAGAACAGGGGGGTCTTATTACAAGCCAACACTGCCACGATCATGGGTTCAATTTGGACTGAAGCTATCAAAATATGGTTACCAAGCCATGATAGTTTCTTTCAGCACCTCAACTGAAAGACAAGGAGTCTTTTTATTGGGTTGGCTTGATGAGTTTCTGAATTCTACCCATGAGTGGCACTACTTATATCTGATCACCAAGTCAGGGCAGTGGTTTTATGCACACAGTTATCTTTAATTTCAAAAAAAAAAAAATGTTGCATGTAAATAATGTCTCAAGGTGATGTGTAATTGGGATATCCAGAAGCATTTCCAAGTATGTGCCTAGGTTCAACACAAGCAGCTTCCCATGACTACGTACAGGCGAAGGGCCTCCATGGTTTCTTCAACCCCCTTATCAGATTTGCATTATTCTTAATATGACCAAACATGGATATTTATTTAATTTATGGTCCATGCTCGTTAGTTGTATTCCTTGTGATCATTTTTGAAAATTCAGGTTGAAGAAAGGAGATCTGGCTAACATGTTTTAATGTTTTCTCTAAGCTCACTTTCATTGCAGAGATAACTGGTTCTTCCTAGCCAGTCGCCATTTGTTGTGGGCACAACAGATCCCATGCTTCACTAAAGCAAGGGAACCCCATTTCTAGATAAACACAAAGGTATTTGGGTGAGTCATATTGTAAATATTCGATTTTGATCTTACCTCTAAAATTCTTCACCCATGCTTTTGGTTTGCTTGTTTACAAGTGTTTGATTATTTCTTCCAAAGTGTTTCAGTTTGGGAAAAGCCAAGATTTTTGAGTATTCTACTGAATGTTATCATCATCCTGAAATCCAACATTTGGAGAACCCGAAACCCGCAACCCAATAGGTGCGTGTTGCGAGACTGTTGTTTTTAAGTTTTAGTTTTGCTAATTCCGAAACCCGCAACCCAACGGCTCCGGGTTGCAGAATCATTCTTTAATAACATTGAGAAATAATTACCCTGAAACCCGAAACTCATAATGGCAGCATTCGACTTTCAGGATTGTGGTTTTTTGTTATTTGGTGTGTCCTCCCGAAACTCGCAACCCATAATTTCAGGATGCGACTTTCGGGATGGTTATCTCTCCTCACAGTTTCACGTTCCTGAAACTCGCCACTCGCATAGTCGATTTTCGGCTTTTGGAAATCTTTTCTCCTACTTGCATTTTTGTGAACCCGCAACCCGCAAATCTGTACTTTCGGGTTTCGGCTTGCGGGGTCTTTGAATAAAAGCTTCATGAACATACCTGAACCTAATTCCACGCCCACTGCAGTGAATCTCAATCGTCCATTCGTTATAATCGCACGGTTGGTTTTATCTTGGTAAATGTACTTAATATAGTTTTTTACCTTTTAGTTTTACATTTTAACTATTGAAGAAATTACATTGTCGCATTATCATTTTATTGTGGATTGCGTGTGAAGTGCCGTTTTTCAGTTTGTTGGTTATTTTAGGTAAGTCCACTGTTATCCTTAAGCTATAGCCTGCAATTTTGCTATTTCTGGGTTGAATTTCATTTGATTTTCTGTATTAATCAGATATTGCAAATTTCTTCCACCATGTCGAGAAATACACGGTCTAAATCATTGTACAAAGCCCTCCTGATCAAAGACCCAAATTTTGGCTTACTCTCTGACACAAGTGAATGAGTTACTGGTACCAGATAGACTGGTCTAGGATATATGCCATCTTTTATAATGATGACCTTTCCCATATCGAGAATGATAGCCCAGTGTACGAGAGAATTAGGGATTCCCAATTTCATGCCATCACTGCACGCCCTGTTGTCTTACGTTGCACAGATGCAGTTAAGTGGATAATTGAGAATGCTGATGTTAAAGACCGTTCTTTTAATGGTAGTACAGGCTGTCAATTGACAAGTTTTCACCCAAAGTTTTTTGTTCGAGCTTTCGCTCGGAAACCCCATGCATAGACGCTCTCTATTGAGTTCATACAATCGTCCAAAACTTGGTATAATTTTGATCAAATGAGTAAGTCTTGGATGAACAAGCCTAATGCCTTTGTACCTAAGTCGGATAACCTTTATCCTATTATCTGGTTCATGGAACCCTATTCTCTACTTCCATCCATGCTTTGCCAGCTTTTTCGTCAACGTAATTGTTCCCATTTTAAAGCAGAATGGGCACTCATAGCACATCATGTGTCAGTTATAGGTGAGTCTTTCAGGTGGGCCTCTATCTTGTCAGCGAAACTGAAAAACGCCATCCATGAATATCAGAAGGCACCAGCTCATAAGAAGCCACCCTTCTTCCTATCTGCATATGTTCTTGATGTTTTCTGCTAAGAGTTCTAGTACCCAAATTTGGGTTGGCATTGCACCCGTTCAGATCCACCAGTACACATCTACCATTCAGCACTATGGGAAGCAAATTTTGCACTTATAATATATGACATTTGTGACTATTTTGCAGGTACCATCTATTTTAAGATCTTCCAGCAGCAGCCACCTACATTCTCAGAAGATGCCAAATCTTTTATCAACACAATTGGTGACTGGTATGTAGGTGAGTACTTTTCATATATCAGAATCTGGGGAAGTGAAACAGTTCATTTATTTTCTAGAATAGTCCCAGACAGGATGGTAATACAGGAGGTTTCTTTTCAAACTGTCACTGACGGTATGTATAAGAAACTCATAGGTCCCAAGAAGAAAGTTTGGCCTAAGTTTTCTCTGAATCTTGGTCAATTGGTCATCCCAACCTCAACCTGGGTTGCAGTTCTAGGTGATCAGATAGCTGCTCTGAGATTAGGTGTTTCCCCGAAAAGGAAACATGATCCTAAGAAGTTCTTGGATGCACACCTAAAGCAAGTTCACATGAAGATAGACTACACACATGAGTCAATCCCCGATGATTCCATATATCAGGGGGCAGACACATTTTCTCAAGTCTTGGCCAAAGCAAAGGACTCTCATGAACAACATGAAATTCTATAGATTCAGAAACAATTAAAGGATAGAATCCTAAGTTACAGGGCCATGCAGTTGAATCTTGTTGAACAAGCACGAAAGGATAGGGAAGAGAAAGAAGCTCAGAAATCTAACACTCCTCTTTTGGCCACGAGTCTTGATGGAGAAAAAGGTAAAACTATTCAAGGGGAACCATTCAAAGAGAAATAAAATGAAAAAGATAAACTGATGCTGCAGATAGCCATGAATCTAAACAGCAAATGGCGCAGTTGTCATCAATGTTACAGTCTCGATTTCTAGAACCCCAAAGGCATGCAGACAAAATTCAGCCACCAGGTACATTGGATGATCAGGTCTCTACTCCAAACACTCCAAGAGATGATGAATTGGTCATAACCAAGGTTAGCCCAGCTAAAAGACAGAAGGTCATGTATTCCTCATCACAAATTTCTACTATAGATATAATTGACTGTGATGAAGAAATAGTTTCACCTCCCCCAGTACCAGTAGTTAAAGAAGTCACTAGAGATACTAAGACTGATATTGAATTGCTGGACAACATTGATATGGATCAGTCTTTCCCTGAACAGTCAGTGTTGGATTTTAATGCTGCCCCTAGTATCACATCATCAACAATTGTGCTGCCATCTATTCAACCCAATTCTACTGTGCCTCTAGGAGGAACACTTCCATTTACATTATCCCACTTGTTTAATACCCTCAACAACTCCACTACTTCATTACCTGAACATTTAGTATCCTTTTCCATTTCACCATCTGTTCTTGTAGAACCCTAGTCTTTGTCTATCCCTCCTCAATCATCTGCAGTTGATTTATTAATAACCTCCATTGATATATCGTCCAATTTTTCTCCTCCACACTCACCTGGTAAAGATCAGAGTCCACTTCCTTTCCCAGAAGTCAGTAGTCATGTTCAAGTTCCACTTTCTGAATTCTTTGTCTCACTTCCCTCCCTAGATAATGGTGTTTCAGCTCTCGAAGTCATTAGTACACCTCTATTTGCCACCCAGGTCACTCTACCTATTCCTACCTCTACTGTCACACAGACACCTTCTTTGATTTCTACAATTAGTGTTACTTCTGTTCCTACACAGTCCATTGCTGAGTATACAGACAGAGATGTGGTTCCTCTTGGGAATTATTTCTATCATCAAGATGACAAGGCAATTGTTAAAAGAAGCAGGAAGAGGGGTCAAGGCCAAGGTGGTTTGGAAGCACACAAAATAGATTAGGTGGTATGGGCCCCCAAAACAAATAACCCAACAATTGAAGTGGTTGAAATAGCAGCAGACTTAGGGTCTTTTGCCACTGCTAACTGGGATTCGATCAAGGTCTTGGACAAAAAAGTTGACCTCGGGGAGGAAGAAATTAGAAACCTGAAAGAAGAGTTGGCTAAAACAAAGGATCAGTATTCTGCTGATATGGCTGACCTTAGGAGAGCTTGGGCAGAAAAAGTACAAGACCTAGAATAGAAGAATGCTACTCTTCTTACTGAATTCATCATTTTGCAGTCCCAACATTCTACTAATCTCATAAAGATAGCCTCTTTGGAAAAGCAGGTTGAATATGCAACTGCAGGTGTGGCTTCCTCCAATGTTCTCTAGTTCACATCCTGTGATTTCAAAAATTTAGCCCTTGAAGTAAATTAGAGTCATCATGAATTACTGAAGAAGTTCTATATTGCCTTAGATGAGATCAGGGAAAATTTCATCAGTTTTTCTAAGATGTCTTCTACTCTTGAAGAAAAGAAGGCAAAGAGAATCCAAGCTTGTAAAGCTGAAGAAGAAATCAGTCAATGGAAATTTTATATCAAGAATGTTCCAGAGAACATCCCGATCCTTAATACTTCCAGATCAAGAAAGTCAAGGCATCTTTGAACACGTGGCTTGATTTGAATGAATCAACTGAGGAAATCATTAATAAATCAACGGACACCTGCACTAGACGATGGTATGTAGTTGATAATATTATGGATGCCCTAGGTTTGCCACTCATGAGTCCTATTTTGGAGGCTCTGCCACCAAAATGCAGACTTGAATAACTCAAGACCAGATGTGAAGAATTTGCACAGAAAATTCAGGATCTGGAACAGGTCAGCATTCAATATGTAGATCGTTTGGTTAAAGAACCGGTCATCATGGAATGGAGGATTCATATGTACCTACGTATTTTGCACAAGCTAGCGAAGCATGATATGGAGAATAGCGCATGCAATGCTCAATTATCCTTGGAATCTATCATTTTCCCAAATGTAGATGAATTGTTAGATCTTTATGAAAAATGGCAGGATTTCCTAGATCTTTAATGAAGATCTGATTTTGTAATCCCTATTTTGTAGAATTTCTCCTTTTGGGTTCCTATGTTAATTATTATTTAAGGGGAAGCGCTTCTCTTAATAGAGGTTGGTAATTTTGGAATTGCAACTCAGCAGGAGATTGGACTGAAGATACTCTATCTATCAGAGTCATTGTAATTTTTGTACAAGACTTCTCTATTCAGGAAAGTTATCTTCTAATCCACCTTCTATTGTTCTTCAAATTTTTTTGAGAATTGCTGAGTTAATGTTTCAAATTTGTCATCGGTTATGTGTTTAATCTTTTGCAGGACATTCATTAATGCATACGATCTCTCATATTAATTTTTCTGTATGTCTGGATTATGCTGAAAATTGTTCTATTAAATTTCTTTAATTGAACGTTTTCACTTTTATATTTCTACAAATGATTCGATGCAAATAAATATGTATAATCAAATGTTAATTTTTCAATTAATAGAATGATTACAGATCAGATATTTGAATAGGCTTAAACACTTTGAAGAATTGTTACTTAATTTTCATTAACTGATAATACTTTAAATTAACAAGTGAAGAACCCGAAGACATTTTTGTTCAAGGAACTTACTACTTGTTCATCACACTTCAAATTTGGTCTGCACGATATCAACTTTTTCTTTTAGGTTATATCTTATTTAGAATAGGTTCTTTCCTTAGGTAGGTTAAGTTAGATTTTGGTAACTAGTTTTCACTTAGTTTTCCTTGAAAGGAAAACTGATCTTTCAAGATCAAATCTTTTACTCATAGAGTGCCAGTGGAGGCCAAATATCCATGGGTGATTACCACACCAAACAACTCAACGATAGAATTTCCCTTGCACAAGATCTTTCAAAGCCTTTGGCTGGGTTTTCATCCCCTGTTGTGTGCCTTGGAACCCATTCCAGCACTTTGCACTTACCCTGCACCCCTGAGGCATCAACACTTCTGCAAGTTCTACAACCTCATCTCTGATAAATTGGACAAGATCATTCTCTTCAAGAATGAGTCCAATCCTATATTTCCATGCTCGAAAATTCTCTATATCCTCTAGCTTGTCTTCAAGCTTAGTGCTTGGAGCCATCTTATCCAAGAGGTCACAGAAATTGAAGTTTCTCAAAAGATAGGATAACACTTACCAAGAGATGTGATTGACTGAATTGAGATAACTGGTGAACTCTGCTTTTGGAAACTTCAAGCTTTCACCCTTCAAATCTGATCAGCAACTTTCGGATCTGCAACAAAATTTATGGTTTTCTGGTTCACACTTTTTCTGGTTTACTGGTGCACAGGTGCGCACTTTTTCAGGTTTACTAGTTTTCTTGTCCAGAAGTCAAACTAGGGTTTGACAAAGCTCGGGGTTCTACGCACTCAAAAGGTTCGATCTAGGGCTCAAAACTTTGATTTTGATGAGGGCTATCCAACCATGCAATCAGATTCGAAAAATTCCAACTTTTGTAGAAACCTTAATTTTCACTAGAGGAGGAGAGAGAGGTATTTTCACCTTGTGAAAGATGTCCTATTCCTGATAGCTCTGACACCATGTTAAGTTTAGCCTAAATTCACAAGCAAGATCACTGAAAGAAGCAAAATCACAAGATAGACAAATATTTACCCTGGGAAACCCTCATGGGGTAGAAAACCCAGCAAAGCTTTCCTCAATATATATAATCAACCAATACAAAGATGTAGACCCAAACAAGATCTCCTTCTACTCATATGCAGATATTTCTCTCTCTCCTATGTGCCAATCACAAGTGAGTGAATGAATGAGATAAATGAGGAACAAAACTCCTCTATTTATACTCAACTCCTAAATGAATTTTCACCCCAACAGAGCCGACCTCTCCTAGGAGAGTCTAATAACCCCTAAACAACAAACTCAGGGCCGACTTCACAAGGGAGATCTAATAACCCTAGTTACCACACTCTCTCAAAGGAATAAACATCTCTGGATATACAATAGGGTTTCTACAGAGGAATGAAACATTTCTGGAATAATAAAATAAAATAGTATTCTTAGAAGTTACAATATTTCAACATATCCCTTAATCTCTCTCTCTCTCTCTCAACAAAAAACACCCAATATTTCTATCCCTCTCACTCTCTCTATATAAACCCCTTGCCCCCAATCTCTCTCTCTATAAAGCACTAACCCCAAATCTCTCTCCCACTCCCTCTATCTATAAACCTCTACCCAATGTTGTCTCTCTTACTTTCTCTCTCTCTCTAAACCCCTAACCCCTAACTTGCAATCTCTCTCTCTCTCTCTCTCTCTCTATTTATCTAAAACCCGAAGCCCTCGTATCTCTCTCTCTCTCTCTAAAATCCTAATCTCGAATATATATCTCTATGTTTAAGCCCCTGACCCTCTCTCTCTTGCTCTCAACCCCTAAATATTAACCCATAATCCCCAATTTCTCTCTCTATCTCTATCTCTCTCTTTCTCTCTCTCTATAACTAAGCCCACAATCTCCCTCTTTTTCTCTCTTTATCTCTCTCTCCTTCTCACTCTCAACCCCTATTCCCCAATCTGTCTTGTTCTCTAAATACCCGGCCTCCAATCTCTCTCTCTTTCAACCCTTAACCCCCCAAATCAATGTCCATATCTCCCTCTCGCTCTCTAAACCACTAAAACTAATTTTACCTCTCTCTCTCTCTCTCTCTCTATCCATTTATCTCAACCCCAAACCTCGAATTTCTCTATATAAAACCCTAACCCCCAATTTCACTCACTCTCTATCTCTCTCTCTCTTCAAACCCCAAACCTATAATCTCTTTCACTCTCTCACTCTCTAAACCCCAAACCCACAATCTCTCTCTCTCTCTCTCTCCCTCAACCCCTAACCCCCAATCCCTCTTGTTAAGACCCAAAAAGTGCTCACTGGCTCATTCCCTTATTCACATGACCCATTTGTCCACTTTTCCACCATTTGAGCCTCTAAAACCATCAAGAGGTCACCAAAAAGACCACAATACACCTTTTTTCCCCTCAAAATATGTATTTTTCCTCAAAAAACCCTCAAAAAGGGTCCAAAATTCTCAAAAAATATTAAAAGGGAATAAAAATATAAAAAATATTCAAAAAAGGAAAAAGAGGGAAAAAGATACCTAAACCATATTGGTTAATACCATTGGTTTCCTCAAAACCATAATGGTATTCCCCATCACCAAAAACTATAAAAAGGTGATAGGGGCTCCTCACTTTTCATCCACATTTCATTCTATCCTTATGCTGCCAAATTCCCTTTAAGAGCGATTGCCTCCTATTTCGAGTTTGAAGATCCCCATTGAAGCTTTGGAGAAGAAAACACCATTGGATATTGGAGCTTATCAACCTTGGAGTTGCTCAACAACCATCATCCTCACCATTTGAGGTAATACAAAAACAAATTCTTTTAAATCTCTTGTCTTATTTGCTTATGTTTCGAAATCTAGTTCTTTATTTTTCTTATACATCTTAATGTTAGATTAGATTCAGTTTATTATTATTTGATTTTCATTCGAGACTGCTATTACAAGTTAATAGGTGCGTCCTTGCACATGCTTGGTTGAAAAACCAAGCAACAGTTTTTGGCGACTCTGCTGGTATTTGAATTGTTGAATCTTAAATTTTAGCTTTATATCTTCGTTTTTTAATAGTTTTTACCATTCCAATTTACAGATCTTCCATACTAGACAGCATATCCATTGCTACCCTAGCCTTTGGCCCTTTCTGTAGCCTTTAACAACCTGAAATTTAACTTTTCAGTTTCATTTTTGGCGACCATTTTTCCGTTTTCGCATCACGTCTTTTCACCCGACAATTGCACGAATCATCGCGACCTCACGGCCTTTTTTCGCGTTGATCATCGCGGCCTCGTGACATTTTCCTGCACTGCACATTGCGGCTTCATGGATTTTTTCTGTGCTACACATTGTGGCTTCGTGGCTTCGTGGCTATTTTCCCACGTTGCACATCATGGGTTCGTGGCTTTTTTTCCGCGCTACACATCGCAGCTTCGCGGCTTTTTTCCACGCTGCACATCACGGCTTCACAGCTTTTTTCCACACCGCACATTGCAATTGTGCGCTTTAAATCGATAATGCACATCACGGCTTTTTCCCATAAACCCGCGATGCCGCTGTTTTTCACTCAGCCCAATTTTTAGAAAAAAATTTGCTGCATTTTTTGCCCATTTAGCCTCTTTCGTCCAACATTATTTTTCTTGCAATTTTTTCTAGCATTCTATTTTAATTATTGCAGCAATAGTAAATCATTTTCTATTACATATGCTCAATTAAAATCTTTTAAAAAAAATATCAACTAGTGAAAGAAAGGTTTTTTACCACTTTGTTTAGATCATAGATTTCCCTTCTTTGCAAATTTCGAACCATATTTTCGATTTGCTCAATAGTTTTTCCCAAGCAAGCACTTAGAAATCCATTTATTTCTAGCATTTTTCACGATATTTGCTTTCTTTTAAAAAATTATTTCAGAAGTCCATAATCTTTGAATTATTTTTGTTAAAGCATTTACATTTCAGAAAAAGCCTTGTATTTTTTGCAAATTGGAATCGTCTTGTTTTTTAATTTGTAATCAATCGCCCAAGCGAGGCAAATTCATTTTTAGTTAAATAATCACACTTGCACCCAATCTGCCACATTTTTAATTAACTGAGCCTTAAAATCTACCTAAACTCAACAAACACTTTAACCCCACTTGGGGAACACTTAAAGAGTCTTGTAGCTAGGTAGGATTGGAGGGATAGGTGTTCCAACAACACCCTTCAATTATTTACATCTGAGACATAGTGTTTGAATTTTAGGGTCCCAAAAATCCATTATTATTTGTTGACATGGTTATACACCAATTTATCGGGAAGGCCTCTCCCTTAGGAGGGTTGAAGTAGCCATACTAGTTCCGGAAGCCTGAGTGGAATACCGCTATCCATTCTGTAACCGAAGGATACCTTTCATAGTTCTCGGTGTACCACCTGTATGGGAGTATAGTGGTGATAGAACCAAACTACCGATTCACCCAACTGAATGTGTCATGAATAGGGTATCTTAGTGGCCATTTTTTAGCATTGTCTACTCGGTGTCCCTCCCGATAGGGGGATATCTAGCCTTTGATTCCACTACCCATATTGTCTGACTTGGATTTCATCACCTTGTAGAGGATATGTTTAGTTGAGTCATAATACCACTTTTAGTTAGGTGTTTTCATGCTCTGCTACCCCCCTTGGTTTAGTGAGCACCCCTTTTTTCTAGGAGCCATTTGATTTTTGGTATTCTAACCACTTTTCTTGATTCCTCCACTTATTATAGCACAGTTGTTATAATAAGCGTTTTTGAGGTTGGTTGTTGGCTTGAGAGCCATTATTTTTTCACACTCCCCTTCTGCACACATCGTGGCATTAGGGTCTTGAGTTTTTTATCTTACCACCATCCATTGGTATTTCTAGACATCTCTCACCATTGAGAACTTAAGACGATCCCACCGTTTTTAGGGTGAACCCCCTCAGTTTGGTACACTTGACTCTACACGTCATAGATGTAGAGTGTTATCCCTTGACTCCACACATCATCGGCATAGAACCCAATCATCCAATTCTGATGCACCTCATTTCACATTTGATTCTGAGGCTGAATCCGAACAACCTACTGAGACATCATCAACCAACCTTATGGCTGGATCACAATATGACCCCCTTTTCACCAGTGTTGTTGGGGCTATGTCAACAACCCTCGCTACTACCGTGACAACCACGGTAGCCACAACCCCCTTAGGCATCCCTAATATGGGGGCCACACTTGCTTTAGGTATGCCCAAAATGGGCGTCACCCCCCCTCTCATCGCCACTAGCCAGATCCCAGTGATTATTGGAACCATTCCTAACCCATCTACAACTCGTGTTGCACTTGGGAGTGCAGGCCCCTCCCACACCACATTGGCTGGAGGACAGACCCCATTCACAAATCAGATACCCTTCGAGGGCAGTGGCCCACACCATAATGCTACCATTAGCACATATGCCCTAGCCACTACATCACACCCCTCGGCCAATCTACCATTTATGGCAAGTCTGAATTTGCCAGACTTGGAAAGACTAACTAATGATCCTATTAGACATGACCCCACTTGGCTGCCCATGCCCATAAAGCTCCCCTCAGACATCCCAAAATTTGAAGGGAAGGCTGGGGAAGACCCCCAAAACCACATCATGTCCTTTCACCTATGGTGTTCCTCAAACTCCATAGTAGACGATTCCATTCGTCTTCATTTATTACAATGAAATTTTATCAACTCAGAAACCAAATGGTACATCGAGCAACCCCATGGGACACACCCTACATTCACATCCCTTGCCTCAACTTTCCTACAATTCTTCCAATTACCTGTCCGCTATGATGCAGGAGTGGAAATACTAATGTATTGTAGATAGAACACCGCTACACACATCATCGATCATATCCATGAGTGGCATAAGCGCCGTAGTCTCTGCAAGATAAACCTTGACAGCCGTACCTTTTTGGATTGGTTCCTCAAATCACTCCTCCCTCTCATAGCCAAAGATGTAGCTTTTGAACGACCCCAATTGGAAGAAGAATCCATCTTAAAAGCCCAATAGTTTGATCTGATCTACGCCTAATGTGGCTACCTGTATACCATTTTACCTGACGCTCCCCACGGTGATTTCTCCTAGACTGACGCGCCGAGGGAATCCCATGCCGCCAATGGCATCATTGGATAAGTTACATCCCACAACCAACCATTTTCCATTATGCGCAATAATACCGGCCCCAATCTTTCACGGGCCACATCTCACTCTGGAGCTACAACTTCGTATGCTCCCATGGCCCACCCCCACCACACTCATGGACCCTCATGCCCACCGCAATGTTATGGTCATGCACCTTCAACGTATCCACCTCTGTTTGCACCCCCTATGGACTACTATCAGCAGGCCACACATGCTCCTATTCACTCACAAGCCCCAACGGCTTATTACCCACCACAGGTAGTGCTTGCTACACCACAACTTCCAGTCGCTTAGACTTATCCTCCAAACAACAACAACGCTGCCCCTACCAACGAAAACCCTGATCGACCACCGAAACAGGGTAAGAACCCCAATTTACGAACAAACCACCCATGTTCCATATGCGGGGTATACAACAATTACACACACACTTGCCCCCTTTAGGACTGAGCATGCCAACTGTGGTCCGATGATGCCAAATGCCAAGCACATGTGGCACAACCAACACCACCTCCTCAACCAAAACCCATGGTGCTGTAGAATCCTTTTCCCACACAAGGAGTGGTGAACACTCATCTGTTGGATCCTCCTCAAGGAACCACATCACCACAACAACAAATCACGTATGCTGCACACACAAACCAACCGATGGATTCAAGTACTCATCATCTCCTTATGATGTCATCATCTGACATGAATCCCCAGACGCGTCGAAACCAATACACCCCCGCTGCACCTAAAAATGTTCTCCCTATGATTGAACAACCAGTTCAGAACGCACCTACATCGTTCATCTCCACAGTCAAACCCAGATTATACTCAGAATCACCTATGAATTCCACATTCCAATCCATCCCACCCTGTTTGAATATAACCGAAATATCTGATTTGTGCACCTTCTTGCATAACACACAGGTACCAAACCAACAACCCCCTTTACTCTGCAACCATCGTCAGTGCCAACTCATGTAGGAGTCACACCAATTCATACTATCCCATTTTTATTTCCCCCTTCAGGCTCCATCAACACACCAGTCATGGCTACACTTAATCTCCCAGGATTAACATTAGGACTACCTGTGTGGTACCTACCTGCCCCAACCCCTCCCCCGACACTGAATGTGATTTTACAACCGGTGCAACCCATCTATACTTCTAACCGTCCACCCACTGGTGTAGCAAACATCCAGAACCGACCACCTCCAACAGGGGCCACTGCATCAACATCTAGTAATACTCCCCCTGAAATCCACTACAATGGGGGCATAGGCCCACAAACCTACACCACTAGACCCAAAACCTGCACCTCCCCACCGAATCCCAAGTTGGTGAAGAATCCCCCAACAATCCATGCTCCCCCCAAGTGCTCTTTGTGCGATGATATAGGCCATGATACTCATCAATGTCCACAATTACCGACACTTCAAGAACACATGCAAATGTTGGATGATGACACTAACATACCAGTTGTCAAACTTGAACTGGCCCCTCAGCCTCATGATAAATTGTTGCATACCAATCACCCTTGTGCGATATGTGGGATTTACGACCATTACTCATATCACTGCCCTGATATCCCAGATTATAGCGCAGCTCTATACGAATTGAATAATGCTGACCTAGAGATATCCCCTCCTTTCATTGAGGAAATTCATCCCCCACCATCTTCCTCCTCATAAGATATTAACAAAACTTACATGGTTTCCAATGGAGACCCCTTTGTCTAGTCGACCCCTTCCATTGATCCCTCTAACCCACATATTCAACCTTTTCAAATCCAAGAGGAAACCACATGTCCACAGCATGGGGGCAGGCCCAAAACCTTGCCTACTCATCATCATCGCGATTCTCATCAGAGATACTGGAGGCATCCACCCCGCAAGGGGAATCCCCCATCATCATATCATCACTTTAATATGCCACCATGGCCCACAGCCTCATGGTATACCCCCCCGCCAATAGTTTCTCAATGCCCTATTGATCCCTATCTGAGACAACATATGCACCACATTGACACCTCTGAGTTAGGGGGCATAATAGATTACCTCAACCCTGGGATAGGGGGCATGATCAATCATTTTGAACCTTCCCCATCACATCTATCTCATTATTTTAATGACCCCATTGTTCAAACCAACACATATGTGATCCACAATCATAAACCCCATTCACATAGCATGGGGGTAGGTCATTAACCCTACTCACTTTTTCACATGCGTGATCTCAACCATTTTTGAGGTCACATATCACTTGTATATTTGATTTGATTTTGTACACCTAGTATTCTTCCCTCGCAGGTCATCATTTCTCCCCACGACTGCATCCTTGGTTTGGTGGGCTCACCTTTATTTGTAGCCATTTTTTAACCTAGTGATTTCCTTTGACTATTCCGGAGTCCTTATGACCTCCATTTTCCGCACCATTTACACCGTCGGATTCATATTTCTATGCCCGTGATGATGCTTGAGATCATTTCTCGTTCTCACCAAACACTTTTGGGCATTTTTTTCCATGCCTCACACCACCTCGAATTGCATGCCACATTGGTTGTTGTTAGTTTATTGGAGATTTTTATTCCATTTGATTCAGTTTTTCGAACTTGTGATGATGCTTGAGATCATTTCTTGCTCTCACCACCATATTTTTCAGGCATTTTTTCACCCGCCCCTCATCGCATCGATTTGCGTGCCACATCAGTCGTGGTCCATTTTTGACGAGTCTTACATCGTCGGATTCAATTTTTTGTGCTCGTGACGATGATTGAGACCATTTCTGACTCTCACCACCAGATGTTTTGGGCATTTTTTTAAAATGCCACTCATCCCCTCAGTTTGCATGCCACATCGGCCGTTTCCTATTTTTTGATGATCTTTATATCGCCGGATTCAGTTTTCCACGCTCGTGATGATGCTTAAGATCATTTCTCACTCTCACCCCCAAATATTTTGGGCATTTCTCCAAAATGCCCCTCATCGCCTCGGTCTGCATGCCACATCAACCATTACCCAATTTTTACGATCTTTATGTCACCAGATTCAATTTTTCATGCTCATAACGATGCTCGAGATCATTTCTCATTCTCTCCAATACCTTCTTGTTCGGTATAATTTTATCCATTTTTTGGGCCGACCAATTCTTTAACGAAAAAGGCACTTAGGGAGTTTATGTTAAGCTCTTTTCTGACTCCTAAAACAATAAAAAGATCGCCAAGCAATCTTGCTTCCTTTCATGCTCGCTAAAAGTATCTAAAAGGGTGTCTACCTGGTAGAAGTTTACCCCTTTTCTGGATCTTGTAGACTATTTATGAAAAATGAATACTCTAGTCACATTGGCTAGAAGAGTTCTCCATTTGCATCATTTTATGCTTTTTCGGGCCTTGGAGACTAACACACTAAAAAGAACACCATTGGAGTCTACTTACTGCTTTCAGACTCTCTAAAACTGAAAGCAACCATGAGCATGAACAGTCTTGGGCTTGCATAAATCCATAGGACAGTATCATTTTAGAGCACACTTTTATCCCTTCTTGGAGCTCATTAAAACAACGAAGAAGGACCCAATGGTGCTTTTCAGTGCCACAACTAATCATGTCTACTCATATGGCAGCTTCCCCATTCTTGTCATCTTTGTTCAGAGTATTCTGTAATATGTCACCTTGAGAGTCTCCCAATAGCATTGATCAACTTGTATGCCTAGAGTCACTCCAGTGTGGAATACATATCCTTGATCCCTTAAAGCTATGATCCTCACACCTAAAAATCAGTTTCATATACTGCGAGGTCAACCATGTCATCATGCTCTGAACAAAGGAAGTTTCAGTCCACCCACTCTATGACCCCAGTTGTTTCCACATCCCCACAGTATGTCAGCCCTATTATCACAGTTTCGTTGCATACCTTGCACTCTTATCAAGGAAACATCATTGCCTTGGTAGTTGTCGGTCTCCCTCTGTGGACGCCAACCACATCTATTCTAGAGGATAGACCCAGAGGTCCCTGTGCCTTGGACTCATCACCATTAGTGATGAGTGTCTACGGATCATTTTGAAAGGAGTCCCCAGTGCCTCTCCAAATGATTGTTTCTCACATGCTCGACTTCAACACCTTGATTGCATCGTTGAGACTTATACAGGGTATCGGTCCTTTTAGTTTTTTGTTGAAGACCCTAGATATCACCTGACTCTACCACATATGAGAATCTATTTGAGGAAACCACCAATTACACATTCCTATGGATATGCGGGTTGCACTTGGCAACAATTTACATATGTACTGCATTTTTATACTCCCTAGAGTATACAGTTACATATACACTTCATAATTGACTCACAGTTATTGAGTCCCTACAGATGTTGGACACCTTTAGTTTCAGCAGTTCATCAACCCTTTTGATACCTTATTCAAAATGGTTGTTGCTTTATTCGAGTGTATCAGTTATTGAGATCAGTCATGTCACAATCATGAGTATGTCCCAGCATTGTTTCCCCTCTAGACCATTATGATGTACCAACAGATTTTTGAGTATTCTTGAAGTCCCCTTTCTTGGGCCTAATCGTTATGTATATATCTTGATACGAGCATGGGTATGCCCGCCTCATCCATAATCAGAGATTATTCCTCATTCATTTTGAGGCCATGTATTTTTTCAGTTTTTGCGGCTTCCAAGGGGTCATTATTCTAGTCTCCAATCGGTCTCTTCTCTTCTCCAAACTCCAGGAAAAAAGACAAAAGAACTATGATGTTTATCGGCCATACGATGAGCTCCTACCCTCACACATCAGGGGGCAATCTGTTAACACCCAAAAAGTGCTCACTAGCTCATTCCCTTATTCACATGACCCATTTTTCCACTTTTCCACCATTTGAGCCTCTAAAACCATCAAAAGGTCACCAAAAAGACCACAATACACCTTTTTTCCGCTCAAAATATATATTTTTCCTCAAAAAGCACAAAAAACCCTCAAAAAGGGTCCAAAATTTCTAAAAACTATTAAAAGGGAATAAAAATATAAAAAATATTCAAAAAAGGAAAAAGAGTAAAAAGAGACCTAAACCATGTTGGTTGTTTCCTCAAAACCATAATGGTATTCCCATCACCAAAAACTATAAAAAGGTGATAGGGGCTCCTCACTTTTCATCCACATTTCATCCTATCCTTATGCTGCCAAATTCCCTTTTGAGAGCTGTTGCCTTCCATTTTGAGTTTGAAGATCCCCATTAAAGCTTTGGAGAAGAAGAGACCATTGGATATTAGAGCTTCTGAACCTTAGAGTTTCTCAACAACCATCATCCTCACCATTTGAGGTAATACAAAAACAAATTCTTTTAAATCTCTTGTCTTATTTGCTTATGTTTCAAAATCTAGTTCTTTATTTTTCTTACACATGTTAATGTTAGATTAGATTCAGTTTATTGTTCTTTGCTTTTCATTCGAGACTGCTATTGCAAGTTAATAGGTGCATCCTTGCACATGCTTGGTTGAAAAACCAAGCAACAACTCTGTCCTTAAACACTTAATCCCCAATCTCTCTCTATATATCTATAAATACCCAACTTCCAATATGCCTCTGCATCTCTTTGTCTAAGCCCCTAACACCAATCTCACTCTCTCTCCCCTTTCTTAAATCTATAACCCCCCCCTATCTCTCTCTCTAAACCCTTAACCCCCAATTTCCCTTTCTCTCTCTCTCTCCTTCTATCTCTCCCATTCTATAAATAGTTAACCCCCAATATATATCTCTCTCTCTCCATCTATCTCTTTGTCTATCTATTTAAATCCCTAACCCAAAATCTCTCCCTCTCTCCATATCTCTAAACCCCTAAACCCCAATCTCTCTCTTTCTATCTCTCTCTCTCTAAACCACTAACCTCCAACATCTCTCTCTCTTTAAACCCATAAACACGAATATGTATCTCTCTATAAACCCCTAACCCCCACGTTCTATGTCTCTAAACCCATAACCTCAAATATCTCACACATTCTCTAAACACCTAACCTTCAATCTTTCTCTCTCAAACCCCATCCCCCAAACTCTATCTCTCTCTATCTAAAACCTTAACCCCCAAACTCTCCCTATATCTCTCTAAACCCCTAATATCTCTCACTCTCTCTATCTCTTTCTCTATAAACCCCTAACCTCCAATCTCTCTCTATCCACCCCCAATCTCTCTCTCTCTCTCTGTCTCTGTAAATACCTAATCTCCAATATCTCTCTCTATCTCTCTATATAAAACCCCAACCCCCAATCTCTCTCTCTCTCTCTCTACTTTTCTAAACATATCACCCTCAATCTCTCTCTCTTTCTATCTTTCTCTATCAAATCCTAACCGTAAATATCTTTCATTTTCTCTCTCTCTCTCTAAACCCCTAACCCCAAATTTTCCTTTCTCTCAGTCTCTCCTTCTATGTCTCATTTTATAAATCCCTAACCCCCAATCTCTCTCTCTCTCTCTCTCTCTCTCTCTCTCTCTCTCTCTCCATCTATATCTTTGTCTATCTATCTTAATCTCTAACCCACAACATCTCTCCCTCTCCATATATTGAAACCCCTAACCCCCATTCTCTATCTTTCTATATATCTCTCTGTAAACCACTACCCTCTAATATCTCTCTCTTTAAACCTTCTAAACACGAATATGTATTGCTCTATAAGCCTCTAACCCCCACGCTCTCTCTCTGTATAAATCAGTAACCCCCACTATATCACACACCTTTCTAAACACCTAACATTCAATCTCTTTCTCGTACCTATCGCCCAATCTCTCTCTCTCTCTATCTAAAACAGTAACCCCCAATATCTCTCTATTCCTCTCTAAACCCCTAATCTCTCTCTCTCTCTCTCTCTCTCTCTAAACCCCCAACCTCCAATATCTATCTATCAACCCCTAACCCCCAAAATTATAACCCCCAAGCCCCTAAACCCCTAACCTCCAACCTCTCTCTCTCCCTCTAAACACCAAACCCCTAAACTCCAATCTATCTCTTTCTATCTCTCTCACTCTAAACCCCTAACCTCCACTGTTTCTCCCTCAAAACCCCTGACACCTAATATGTCTCTCTCTCTTGTTAAACCCATAATCCTCAATATCCCTCTCTAGACCACTAACTCCCAATCTCTCTCTCTCTTTGAGCACCTAACCCCTAATATTTATCTCTCTATTTATCTAAACCATTATCCACAATCTCTCTCTCAAAAGAGATAACCCCCAATATCTCTCTCTCTCTCTCTCTCTCTCTTTCTCTCTGTCTCTCTCTCTCTCTCTCTCAGCCCCTAACCCAAAATCTATCTATATCTTTCTCTAATCCCATAACCCTCAATATCTTTCTCTCTCTCTCTCTCTCTCACACACACACACACACACACACTAAAACCCTAACCCCCAATCTCTCTGTCTCTCTCTTTCTCTAAACCCCTAACTCCCAATCCCTTTGTCTCTCTCTAAACGCCTAACCTCGAATCTCTCTCTCTCTCAACCCATAACCCTAAATATCTATACTTCTCTTTATATATACATATCTCTCTCTATCTATATATCTGAATCCCTACCTCCCAATTTTTTTCTCTCTCTAAACCCCTAACCCTCTCTCTCCGTCTCTCAACCCCTAACCCTCTTTCTCTCTCACAACCCCTAAAAATTCACCCCTAATATATATCTCCCTCTAAACCACCAAGCCCCAATCTCTCTCTCTCCAAACCCCTAATGCCCAATCTCTCTCTCTCTCAAAACCCCTAACCCCTTAAACATCAATCTCTCTATTTCTATCTCTATCTCACTAAACTATTGACTCCAATCTCTCTCTCTCTCTTTCTCTCTCAAACCCTAACCCTTAACCCCCAATCTATCTCTCCCTCTAAACCACCAATCCCAAATCTCTCTCTCTCTCTCTCTATAAACCCCTAATGCATAATATCTCTCTCTCTCTCTCTCTCTCTCTCTCTCTCTGTCTGTTTGTCAAAACCCCTAACCTCTTAAAAATCAATCTCTCTACTTCTATCTCTATCTCACTGAAACATTAACTCCAATATCTCTCTCTCTAAACCCCTAAACCTCAATATATCTCTTTTTATCTCTCTCTCTCTCTCTAAATCCCTAACCTCCAATCTCTCTCTTCAAACCTCCAACAACAAATCTCTCTCTCTCTCTCTCTCTCTCTAAATATCTATCTCTCTCTTGCTCTCTCTAAACCCATAACCTTAAATTTACCTCACTCCCTCTCTCTCTCTATTTATCTAAACCCCAAAACCACTCGCTCTCTTTGTGTGTGTACTCCTAACCCCAAATATCTCCCCCCCTCTCTCTCTCTATTCGTCTCTCTCTCTCTCTCTCTCTCTCTCTCTCTCTCTCTATCCATCTCTCTCTCTTTCCCTCATTATATATCTAAGCTCGTAACCCCAAGTTTACGTCTCTCTGTCACCCTCTCTCTCTCGCTTTCTAACTCTCTCTCTGTCTAAAACTCTAACCCCCAATAAATCACTCTACCTCTATCTACCTAGACCCCTAATACCCAATCTATCTCTCTCTCTCTCTATCTAAGCCCATAACACACAATCTCTCTCTCTTTCTATCTCTCTAAACCCCTAATCCCAGCTCTCTCTATCTCTCCCTAAGCACGAATATGTATTTGTCTCTCTAAATCCCTAACCCCCATTCTCTCTCTATCTAAACCCATAACCCCCAATATATCACACACACTCCACAAACACCTAACCTTCAGTCTCTCTCTCTCAACCAATATCCCCCAATCTCTCTCTATCTCTCTCTAAACCACTAATATATATCACACGCTCTCTCTATATAAAACACTAATATCCAATCTCTGTCTATCAAACCCTAACCCCCAATTTCTCTCTCTCTCTCTCTCTCTCTCTATCTATCTATCTATCTATCTATCTATCTAACCCCCCCCCCCTCTCTCTATAAATCCCTAACTTGAAATATGTATCTCTGTCTCTCTATCAAAACCCTCTCTCTCTCTCACCTACAATCTCTGTCTCTATATCCATCTATCTCTTTATCTATCTATTTAAATCCCTAACCCACAATATCTCTCCCTCTCCATATATCTAAACCCCTAACCCCCAATCTCTCTCTTTCTATCTCTCTCTCTCTAAACCACTGACCTCCAATCTCTCTCTCTCTCCCCCTCTCACTCTCCCTCTTTACACCCTTAATCATGAATATTTATCTCTCCCTGTAAAACTATGAACCCCATGCTCTCTCTCTAGCTCTCAACCCATAACCCCCAATATCGCACACACACTCTCTCTAAACACCTAACCTTCAAACTCCCTCTATCAACCTCTATCCCTCAATATCTCTCACTCTATCTAAAATGCTAACCCCTAATATCTCTCTATCTCTCTCTAAACGCCTAATATCTATCACTCTCTCTCTCTTTCAATAAACCACTAACCTCTAATCTCCCTCTATCAACCCTTACCCCCAATCCACCTCCCTCTATCTATCTGTCCTCATATACCCCTAACCCTCTCTATCTCTGTAAAATCAAAACCCCCAATCTCACTCTATCTCTAAAGCACTAATCCCTAAGCTCTATCTCTAAACCCCTAACCCCCAATATCTCTGTTTCTATCTCTCTCACTCTAAACCCCTAACCTCCACTCTTTCCCCCTCCAAACCCATAATCCCCAATCTCTCTGTCTTTTTCTCTTTCTAAACCCCTAACCCACAATCTGTCTCTCTCTCTCTAAACCCATAACATTGAATCTCTCTCTCTCTCTCTCTCAACCCATATATCCATATATCACTTGATCCATATATCTAAATACCTAAGTCCCAATTTCTCTCTCTCTCTCAAACCCCTAACCATATCTCTCTCTCTTTCTCTCTCTCAAACCCCTAACCCTCTCTCTCTCTCTCTTTCTCTAAACGCCTAACCCTTAACCCCCAATCTCTCTCTCCCTCTAAACCACCAACCTCTAACCTCTCTCTCTCTCTCTTAACCCTAACCCACCATCTCTCTATATCTCTTTAAACCCCTAACACAAGTAATAGATATATATATCCATAAACATTGATCTCTCTATTTCTATCTCTATCTCACTAAACCCTTAACCCCAATATCTCTCTATATCTCTCTCTCTCTCAACTACTAAACCCAAATATCTCTCCTTCTCTATTGTTCATTCCCTCACTCTGTCTCTCTCTCTATCTGTTAGAACAATAGGATCGCAAAGCAATAACAATAAATAGAAATGCAAATGTAATCACACAAACACATTACAAGAGAGACAACAATATATCGTGGTTCACCCAAGATGGGCTACGTCCACACTGAAATTGCCAGTCTTTATTATTATACCATCTAGCAAAGTGAAGGGATACAACCTGCAGCACAGCCGCTGCACTTCCTCTTCACACTCTCTCATAGTCTCTCTTCACGATCTCAGAGATCTTTACAATCCATAATATCTAAGACATCAACCCTAGCCGTATTACAATGTCTTTCTTTCATAAGGGAAATACAATGGGAAAATACCATGGGTTACCCGAAACCATGGGTCCATAATCCCTGGGAATCGTGTCGGGATCATAACCAAACCTGGGGTTCAAACATGGTTGAATCATCATCTATGAGACTAGAATATGTTAGGCTGAAATATTGTTGTTTAAATCCATTGTAGTATTCGCCCAACCATTTAATTTTTCAATCTGAGGTTTGTAGGATTACGAAGCACATGCAAAGTATATGTAGAATTGAAGTGAAATTTATCTAATCTAACCCCCCCTTGCTAATTGCTAATTGCTAATCTAATCCCCCCTTAAGCTAAAACACACAACTACTAATCTAATGTTGGAAGCTGAAATACACTGCTAAAAGTAAATTGCATAAAAGAAAGACAACATATGAAGAGCAACCAAACAACACATGTGAGCTCACATTAACAATAAAGAAAACTTAATTTACATCACACCAATCAATAACAAATCATCAAAACTAGATTATGAACAAAAGCCGAGAATCCCCTTCTCTATATTACAAAGTCAAACTAACTTCTACAATTTGAGACTAATTTCCTCCTACTCTACTATCAATCTACATACCCCCCAAAATGAAGAGAGAGAACTCTCTTTTATACATGAATTTCTTTGAGAAGGAGATAACCATCTCATAATGATAGATCCACTATTCTCTGAACCACTCTCAACTAATTTTCTATTATTACAAAATATGATCCATTCAAATCCTCTACATGTCTCTCACAAATTCTCCACATGTTTCTCATACATCCTAAGTAAGATATGCCAACCAAATCTCCATGATCTTCTCCTTGGAATATTCTTTGAATAACTATCTCCATGAAGTGGAGGAGATATTCAAGGAGTCTTTCTTTGAATTGATCCTTCCATATTCCTACACATTACAAAGCTCATTCATACTTGAGATATTAGTGAAAAACATGTTATTTTCCAATATTTAATCATAAATTCACTTATAATACTAAAATGAATAAAGTGGAAAATAATAAGATGAAACTCAAGTCTATGTATGGAAATGGTATGATGAAAGGTTAATGGGACGATGAAATGTGAAGAATGGTAGAAGGTAAGGTGGATGAAAATATGGCATTTCTGAGTTCCAACATACTCCCCAACTGAACCCGTTGCATGTCCTCATGCAACCTTGCATCGATCTGCTTAAGAGCTTTTGGCATCGGAACTTTGGCTTTGCCTTATGATGTCTTTTAAATGTTTCCAGGATGTGCATCACATGAGTAATAGCTGGAATTTTCTTATGGTTTGTTCTTGTGTAACAACCATAAAGAATGTTGGTTCTTGTGTTAACAACATTTATTTTATGATGCGAAATGACAGCTGATATTTTCTTTTGAATGCAAGGAGTGGAGTAACAGCTGATATTTTCTTTTGAATGCAAGGAATGGAGTAATAGCTGATATTTTATTTTGAATGCAAGGAATGGAGTAACAGCTGATATTTTCTTTTAAATGCAAGGAATGTTGGTTCTTATGTAAACAACATTCATTTTGTCATATGTTTCCTTGTTGAAATAATTAAACCATATACTCACTGGAAATAATAAGTCATCAACTATGTATAAGCAAGTGTCACTGTGCATTAGAAAGACTTTTCTTTATGAATCATGCCAATATGTATATCCATGTGTATGAAAAAAAAAGCAACAGAGGAGTTGTCAAAAAAAAAATGTTGGAGAATGGTAAATGAGTGGAATGATGGTAGCAAAATGATGATAGTGAACATAGTTCAGAGTTGTAGTTGTGAAATGGAAGGTTTGGAGGAGTATCATCTGCTGGAGTAACAGCTGTGGAGTAACAGCTGGTGGAGTAATAGTTGCGGAGTAACAGTTGCTAGAGTAACAGGTGCGGAGTAATAGCTGTGAAAGTGGGCAAATCTGGTGGAGTAACAGCTACTGTTGCAGCAAACTTCCTGAGACAATATCTCACAAACTACGATCTAGGTTTGGCTGAAATTTTTCAAGCAAGTTTCTATAAGTCCAATGCATCTCCACACCAAAATTCAGAAAAACCCACATCACGGATTTCGAGAAAAATGCAAATTGGTTGTAGGTGATGATGGAAAGTTTGGCACAGTCACAACTAGTGTTGCAGCGAACTTCCTGAGCTAATATCTCCCAAACTACAAACTGGGTTTGGCTGAAATTTTTCAGGCAATTTTCTGCTGGTACAATGCATCTCCACACCAAAAATAAAAAAAACCCACATCACAGATTTCGAGAAAATTGCAAATTGGTCGTAGGTGATGATGGCTATTTTTTTGAAATCCATGTATTGGATTGAGTTGAAGCTTGCCAATTTTGTTCATTATAATATTATCCATTCCCTGTCCAAAAATCATGAAGATCCAATGTATGGTTTGTGAGATATACTCAATTCAAATTCTGCATTTTATATAAGGAACAATATGCATGAGAAAATGAATAAGCTGCCACAAAAGATTTCCTGTCCTCTGAAAAGATTGCATTTGAGATCCCATAGAGTGTTCAGCAACCTCTATCTCATCCTCCCCAACTGAACTCATTGCATGTCCTCGTGCAACTCGGCATGGGTTATGAAAGTGAAAGATGAAATGGAGCATGGTGAGGGAGTTTTCTAAATTATTCATTGCTAGCATGTAAGGAATTGCATGATTAAAATTCAAAAAACAACATACCTCCACTTACCCAAAGAGTAGATGAGCGATGCAATAGGAATGTATTTGCTATTGCTGGATCGTGGGAGATGTCACTACTGCATGATCATGAAACTGTAATTGTAGATGCTGCTACAGCTGTAATTGGATCACAGACAGCGAAGGAATCGGAACTGCTACTGCTGAATCATGGAGAATGTGACTATTGTTGTGGCTATGACTAGATCATGGGCAGTGAAAGAATCATAAGTGTGGTAGTCTCATATAGCTGAAGTCATGTTGCTGTAACTATTGAGGGAGTCATGAAAAAGTGTATAGTCTTCACCCGCTACAAAACCTGATGGTACAATTCTAGTCATGCGAATAAATGTGTCGATGTCGAGCATGAAAAGAAATCATTGGATTATCAGCCATTGATGAATGCTGTTAACCAATGCGAGGCAAACTCACCATTGATGTCAATGAGTGCCAAGATACCTAAGTACATCTTGCAAAGTGTGAATAGATGTGCTGATGTCGAGCCACTTGCAAGATATGACGATCAAGGGACATTGATGTATTCCCGTGATTGTCATCGAGAAAACTTGCCATTAAGGCATGCAAGCCTCCAGGTACTCAAAAAGGAACTCTAGTCTATATCCCAAATAAGGTGTTGAGGTCGATGGGGCAAGACTTGTTGAAAGGTAGGCCTTAAGGAATCCCACATCAGTCAACGCGAGTTTTTACAAAAATATTGGTAGGAATATAGGAAAGATCTCAGTAGAAACAATGCTTATGACAAGGGAATGTAATTATGGAGAGGGAACTAGATGTTCTTATTCAGAAGGCAAACTGAAATGGAAAAAAAATGAAATGAAAAAGAAAAAGATAAAGGGATGTATGTGACTCAGAAAGATAGACCTGTGTGAAATCATGACAGATAAGGCAATGGAAAATGGACTTCACATGAATGACTAATCTGCTTTGAAGGAGAGGTGTGGTAAACATTCATGACACAAATGGGTTTATGAATGGTTTTTGTGTAACAACAAATGTCATGATGTTTACGATGAGTAACAAATCCTTCAAGCTGTCTATCAAAGCATGTTTCTCAAATAGTTCTATGATTCTTGAAAAGTTACTTAGCAGCAAAATGCGATTGTCTTCAAACCTAAGGAAAACTTGGTACAAATCCTGCATGAAAACTTGTGAGACATTCGAAAAAACAAAATATGCAGAAAGACCAATGCGGCAAATCAAAGAAATAAAATGCATTTTTATACCTGTTGCCGCTGTGCACTTATTTTGTCATCTATTACCTGTTGTTGTTTTCATAGCTGTAACAGCCAGCTGCAATCAGCATGCTGCAACACCTGGCTGTAACAGACTTCTACACAGGGATGATTAATATGCGAGTAAATAAGTCTTTCTGTTTTTTGTATGCTATTTTTCCTGTTGATTGTTGTCAAAGTGACTTGAAGAAAACAAATTATTGTGAAGCATAAAAAACCATGCATTTGTATTGTTTTCAGGAATGTAAAAAAAAATCCATTTGCAATTTTGAATCTTTTCATGGTTTTATAATTTTTATTGTTTTTGTTTTATTTTTACAACACAAATTAAAATGGAAAAAATACTCAGCAATTTATCTGATTTGCGTTCCTCAGCATTCAGCATTACTATCTTGGTTCTTTACCAATCATCCAAAATTTGAAAATAGCTGTAACAGCCAGCTGCAACTGCAACACCCATTAGATCCTGCATAAACCATGCATTAACGTAACATGCATACCTGCCCAATAAGTATTGATCTGCTCCTGCCCCGGTTCTGCGTTATCCTTTTTATTTTTCATGGTCATGCATGTAGTCATTCTTACCACAAGAAACTCTTTTCGCTGTGAGAAAATTTGTTCATTGTGCACTTTTATGGATTAAAATCAAATATCCCGGAACATAGCTCTAGATTGGCCGCTTCTATCAAATGCTTGATTCCCACAAAGTCATGCTAGTGCAAAAATGGGTCATATGCCTTGCCTTCCTCCTCTATGTGGTGTTAAGATCATTCCACTTGCTTCTGTGATCATAATCTCTTTCACAACATAATCATCAACATGTTAAATTTTGAGCATTAATTCACAATACTCTTGGATCTTTACTGAGAGAATAACATATACAGTATATCAATGCATAACAATCACAATAAGCATGACAAGCATCACAAGAATCAAAAGCATGAGAGACAAGAGACATAGAGTTTCCGTGGGGAAAACCTTAAGGTGAAAAACCGCACAACTTCCTCAGAGATAGAGAGAGCAATGGCTCAACCAAAGTACAACCAAAATACACTTGAGATAGTCTCCTAGAGCAGATGATCCTCCTCCTCACTAGTGCGCCACTTTCTAAGTGAGAGAAGTGTGTCTTTCTGAATGATCCAAATAGAGATCTCCTGATCTCTATTTATACTTAACTTGTTTGCCTAGTTACACTATGGGGCCGACTTGTCTATCTAGATACATCCACAATATAATTTATATTTCAGGGCCGACCCCGCACATGGTGGTCTAATAACCCATCGACAAGTACACACACTTGCGACACTTGTTAATCCCATGACGACACTTCCTCATAGAGGAATAACACATCTCTTATAAGGGTACAATAAATATATATGAAATACATAGATGAAATACATTCCGAAGTTACATATACATCAACACAACATGTATAGAAACCAATTGTATTAAGATCTGGAAAATAGATATTAAACTAGCAAGGAACTGTGCAAAGAAAACAATCATAGAACATTTATGTAACAGCTGAAACATAGTTGTATCTGCTAACAAATTTGATAATGTGAAACACAGCCATAACTGTAGACCTAGAAATTACGTGTTTAGAGAACCGTTCGTATATCTCAAACTATTGCTTTATTTAGCAATTTCCTTGCAAGACAGGTAATTGAGGCCATTACGCACAAAACCCATGTCATGTATTTTTTAGATTCGTTTCCAGCTTCCCGTAAATTGAGACGCGAATCAAGGTGTTCTTATGTGGCACGCGATTTTGCAGATGATTTCGTGGATTTGTAATCCCAAAGGCCTCACGTGATGATTTGCACGAGCTGTGCATGATCTGAGGCTTCCACATCAATGGTTGGGTCGTAACTGAGTGACAACGATCAATAGGAAAAAAGATCTCAAACTAACTAACGGGATGTGTGGTTTTCTCAACCAGCAGGCAGTTAATCACAATAACGCTCGTTTCTGCCTCTCAGCGTGCATTTGTCAGTATTCCAAACTTTGGCAAATATTCTGATTTGTATTTGGCTTGGTACAAGAAATGAAAAGCACGTGTGACATTGTTGCAGCTGCTGTTTTAGCTCTGTTTCATCTTGGAAGAACACAGTTCTACCTTGCATAACACATGAGGAAATCTGGTAATGTAATCATTCATGGTATATTTCCTCAAGTTGAAGCATCGAAAAACTCGATTCACTCTCAAACCATATTAAATTGCAGACCATTTATTATGTTTTCCAGAAAATCAAACTAAAAGAACTCTGAAAATTCTTCTCCCAAACTTATTGAACTACAGGACGAAGGGAAAGAGATGCCTGCGACTCCAATGGACGAGAAACTTACAGGCGTGATACTGTCTAGGCATTTGTTTTAGCTACAGCGATTACAGCTGTTGTTTCAGCTGCAGCTGTTACGGCTGTTGTTTCAGCTGCAGCTGTTACGGCTGTTGTTTCAGCTGCAGCTGTTACAACTGATGTTTCAGCATGATTTTTATAGTTTTAGAATTAAATTTGCAAACCAGAAATAAACCAAACCGAAAAGACTCAATTCAATTGTTACACAATTGCAACCACTATTTCAGCATGTAGTGACAGTTTCAGCATGTAATTTTTTTATTTTTTTTTATCTGTATTACTTCAAATTTTAGCAAATGGAGATCTCAAAAATTAAAGCATCATTATTCTTTCTGAAAATCGCTAGAGCCATCCTACTTTCTGATCCTCAGATCGCACGAAGTGCAGAGGAGAGCATACTTATTGGAAACTAAAAAAAATTGAAAATAAAATCCTACCTACTCTATACTAATTAAAATTTAAAAATCAATTACGTGTAGGAAAACTTCCAGTGTAGCCATTCACGTAACAGTAATAAAAATATATTCAATGTTAATTTTGCAAAGAGAAGATGAGGATAAACATAAATGTGTGAAATTAGTTGTAGAAATTATGATTTAACAAAATCAAAACAAAAAGACTGATCTACTCTAATTCTTACTTGAAACCATTTTTCGATGAGGCTTTCATAGGCGCAATTGTCCTCACTCAGACCTTGCTGCAACTCCTCATTGTCCTCCTCAACCTCCTGCTCGCAGAATTGTTCTCGATCAAATGTGCAGGATTCTTCATATGTTAATTCTTCATCTGTTTCTGGAGGAGTAATTAAGCTCTCAACTGCTTTCAATGTCTCCTCTTCTTGGGAAGAGGAGATCCCTACTTTTGCAAGGATCTGAGTGAGTAGTTCCAAGCTTAAACTCATTGTTAAATCATTTTGAAAAAGGTATTCTTACAGCACCCAAATCTAAAAAACACTCCAAAAAAAACACTCTGTACAAAAAAAAACATTACCCTCCACAGCTGCAAAAAAACACACTTGCAGGAATTGAAATCTACACTACCACACTTGCAGGAATTGAAATTTACATTATCACAGTTTTAGGAATTGAAATCTACACTTCAATCCATTGTGCTTCCCCGAAAACGGCGCCAAAATGTTAGGCTGAAATATTGTCGTTGAATTTCGTTGTAGTATTTGCCCAACCATTTAATTTGTCAATCCGAGGTTCCCAGGCTTACGAAGCACATGCAAAGTATATGCAGAATTGAAGTGAAATTTATCTAATCTAACCCCACCTTGCTAATTGCTAATTGCTAATCTAATCCCCCCTTAAGCTAAAACACACAACTACTAATCTAATGTTGGAAGCTGAAACACACTGCTGAAAGTAAATTGCATAAAAGAAAGACAACATATGAAGAGCAACCAAACAACACATGTGAGCTCACATTAACAATAAAGAAAACTTAATTTACATCACAACAATCAATGACAAATCATCAAAACTAGATTATGAACAAAAGATGAGAATCCCATTCTCCATATTACAAAGTCAAGACTAACTTCTACAATTTGAGACTAATCTCCTCCTACTCTACTATCAATCTACATCCCCCCAAAAATGAAGAGAGAGCACTCTCTTTTATACATGAATTTCTTTGAGAAGGAGATAACCATCTCATAATGATAGATCCACTATTCTCTCAACCACTCTTAACTAATTTTCTATTATTACAAAATATGATCCATTCAAATCCTCCACATGTCTCTCACAAATTCTCCACATGTTTCTCATACATCTTAAATAAGATATGCCAACCAAATCTCCATGATCTTCTCCTTGGAATATTCTTTGAATAACTATCTCCATGAAGTGGAGGGGATATTCGAGGAGTCTTTGTTTGAATTGATCCTTCCATATTCCTACACATTACAAAGCTCATTCATACTTGAGATAATAGTGAAAAACATGTTATTTTCCGATATTTAATCATAAATTCACTTATAATACTAAAATGAATAAAGTGGAAAATAATAAGATGAAACTCAAGTATATGTATGGAAATGGTATGATGAAAGGTTAGTGGGACGATGAAATGTGAAGAATAGTAGAAGGTAAGGTGGATGAAAATAGGACATTTCTGAGTCCCAACAGAATATCAGGCTCCACAACCAACAATCTCCCACTTGGAGACTGATCACAACAACTCCACAGCTGTTGTACTTGCTGGACCTTGGAATTGGAAAATTTCTCATCTTCACCTTCACACTAGAAGGCCTACTGCAACCGAGAAGGAACTCAGTTTCTCTCTGGTCACTACCTTTGTGAACATGTCTGTAGGATTTTGGCTAGTGTGTATCTTTTCCAGCTTCAACAGTTCATCTTCCAGAACAAAGCATATGAAAAGGTACTTGAGATATATATGTTTAGTCCTAGAATGGAATGTTGAGTTCTTTGCAAGATGAATGGCACTCTGGTTGTCACTATACAACCTGCTATCCTTCTGCTTCTTACCCAATTCCTCCATAAACCTCTGCAACCAAATCATCTCTTTACTAGCCTCTGTAACAACAACATACTCTGCTTCCGTTGTTGAAAGTGCAACAACCTTTTGTAGTTTCAAAATCCAACTTACTGTTGTTCCACCTACAGTAAACACATACCCTGTGGTGCTCCTCTTACTATCCTTATCACCTGACATATCTGCATCAACATATCCCTGTAGAATAGTGTCTGAACCGACAAAACATAATGCCTGATTGGTAGTACCTCTCAAATACCTGAGAATCCATTGTACTGCCTTCCAATGTTCTTTACCTGGATTGTTCATATATCTGCTCACAACTCCCACTGCATATGCAATATCTAGTCTTGTGCCCACCATGGCATACATCAAGTTGCCAACTGTTGATTGATAGAAAATCTTGGACATGTAATCTGTCTCTTCCTGTGTCTTGGGACACATTTCCTTACTTAGACTGAAATGGCTAGCCAAAGGTGTACTAACTGGTTTTGCATTATGCATTCTGAACCTCTTCAACACCTTTTGTATGTACTCACCCTGAGACAATGTCAATTTGTGATTTTTCCTGTCTCTTATTATTCTCATACCAAGGATTTGCTTTGTAGCACCCAAATCCTTCATCGCAAATGAATTATCTAACTTAATTTTAAACATATTTATATCCTTCATGTTAGACCCTACAACAAGGATGTCATCGATATACAATAATAAGATAATATATCTTTCATTGTTTATCGTTTTGAAATAAATACAGTGGTTAGAATGACATCTACTATAACCTTGTTCTATCATAAACCTATCAAAATTTAAATACCACCGCCTTGGAGCTTTCTTCAAGCCATACAAACTCTTTTTCAACCTGCATACCAAGTTCTCCTTACCTTTTACCTCATACTCTTGTGGCTGCTGCATATATATCTCTTCCTCCAAATCCCCGTGGAGAAAGGTTGTTTTTACATCTAACTGTTCAAGATGCAAATCTTCTACCGCCACTAGACTTAAAATAGTCCTAATTGAAGTCATCTTTACAACAGGAGAAAATATTTCATCAAAATCTATACCTTTCTTCTGTGCAAACCCCTTTACAATAAGTCTGGCCTTGTACCGCTTCTTACCTCCTTCTTCTTCCTTCAACCTGTAAATCCATTTGTTCTGCAATGCTCTTTTACCAGCAGGAAACTGAACCAAATCCCAAGTCTGGTTTCCTACCAATGAGTCCATCTCCTCATTCATGCCTTGCTCCCACTTCTTGCTAGTTTCCACCTACATTGCTTCTTCATAACATTCTGCTTCACCAGCATCAATCATTAATAAATAATACATTCAAGGAGAGTATCATTCAGGAAGTCTACTTAACTTGGTATATCTTCTTGCAGTCGTAGGAGTTTCAGGCACTTGCTGTTGTTCTTGATTTTCTGGCACCTTTGGAACTTCATTTTCTTCAATTTCTTCAAGTACCATGTACTCTGTATTTTTGTTTTTCTGTTTCTTTCCCTGCAACTCATATTTATACATAACCTTTTCATTGAATATCACATATTTAATCCTAATGATTTTGTTATTTTCATAATCCCATAAGCGATAACCAAAATCATCAACCCCATATCCAATAAAGGTACATTTCTTGGATTTAGCTTCAAGCTTTGTTCTATTTTCTTTATCAATATGGACAAATGCTTCATAGCCGAACGTTCTAAAAAATGAGTAGTTTATCTTTTTACCTATCCATGCCTCCTCTGGAATACCACCATCCAAAGAAATAGAAGGCCCTCTGTTTATTAAATAAACAATAGTATTTACAGCATCTGCCCAAAACTCTAAGGGCAACCCTGCATGCAATCTCATACACCTTGCACGCTCCATGATCATTCTATTCATCCTTTTTGACACACCATTTTCTTGTGGTGTTCTTGGGACTGTCTTCTCTCTACGAATCACGTGGTATGAACAGTAACTATCAAACACCTTGCTACAGTACTCACCTCCATTATTAGATCTAAGACACTTCAACCTTTTTCCTATCTCATTCTCAACCAAAGCTTTCCACTTCTTAAAAGTAGCAAACACATCAGATTTCTGTCTAATGCAATAAACCCAAGTTCTAGTTGCATCATCAATAAATGTAACATAATAATGAGAGCCACCAAGAGATTGTACTTGAGCTGGTCCCCATACATCTATATGCACAATCTCTAACTTTTCATTCTTCTTCTGTTTCCCAACCCTAAGAAATCTAACTCTCTTCTGTTTTCCATAAACACAGTTCTTACAGAATTTCAAACTTACCTACTTCAAATCTGGGAGCAACTTCCTTGAGTGAAGAATATGCATCCCCTTCTCACTCATGTGGCCAAGCCTATGATGCCACAATGCTATATATGTTCATGTGGAAGCTAAAGAGATAGAATGGTCATTATTTAAGGACATAAATACAATGTACCTACCATGTCTCCTTTTGCTATCACCATTGATCCATTAGTGATATTCCACCACGTTTCTCCAAATGTGGATAGACATTCACCATTTTCCAACTACCCTGTTGAGATCATATTTATTTTCATAGCAGGAATATGCCTAACATATTTCAGCAACCAATCAGTTCCATTCTTAAATTTTATCCATACCTTACCCATTCCAACAATTTTACATGGCTCATCATCACCCAATAAAACATGTCCAAAATTGCCTGGAACATAATCATGAAAATATTTCCTATGGGGTGTAGCATGACATGAAGCCCCTGAATCTACTAGTCAATAATCACTAGTATTATCTAACGCAAGAATCAAAGCATCTTGTAACACATCACCTAGTACATTTGCTTCATGTGTAGTTTCCTTGTGTCCATCTCCTTTCTTCTTTAGAGATCTACAGTCTTTCTTCAAATGTCCTTTCTTTCCATAGTTCCGACACTCTATTTTTCCCAGTCTGGACTTGGATCTGCCCATTTTGGACTTGCCACAATTACCTTGGCTCTTTCCTCTCTCCTTTTTTCTTCCCCTTCTCTCCATTGTCAATGCATTACCTGATGTCTCACCTGTGTTTTTTCTTCGCATTTCCTCGCTAAGAATAACACCAATAACATCATCAAATTTCAAGGTGTTTGAACCAGAGACAGAGTTACTTACAACCATGACCAAGCTATTTCAGCTTTCTGGCAATGAACACAAGATTAGAAGAGCCCTAACCTTATCATCAAATTTCAAACTTACAGAACTTAGTTGATTTGTAACCATATTAAATTCATTTAAATGATCAGTAACAAATCCACCTTTAGACATATTCATATTAAATAAATGCTTCATTAGAAATACCTTGTTGGAGGCCGAGGGTTTTCATACAGCTTACCCAGTGCACTCATCAAACCCACCGTTGTCATTTCTTTTTAGATATTGAAAGCCACCGACAAAGCCAGGGACAGCCATATTGTTCCCAGTGCCTTTCTATCAAGAACCTCCCATTCTTCGTCCTTCATAGTCATCGGCTGCTTTGCTCTTCCTCCTAACGGTAGGAATATATCCTTCTAGTACAAATAGTCCTCAATTTGCATATTCCATAACTAGAATTTTTGGCCATTAAACTTCTCAACCTTAAACTTTCCTTCTTCCACCATTGCTCCCACTCGAACCAGAAACCCTAGCTTCCTACAGGTTTATCTGCCAAATAGACCTTTGAAAACATATTTCATTAAATTTGTAATTAAACACTGGATCTAGAATTCTTAAATAACCAAAAAAACTTAATTATGAGTTGTTCTTGTAATAAAATCTTTCCAATTTTAATGAAATATGTGTTTTTGGCTCTCATACCAATTGTTAGAAAAACAGGATCACAGAGCAATAACAATAAACAAAAATACAAATATAATCACACAAACACATTATAAGAGAGACACCAATATATCGTGGTTCACCCAAGATGGGCTATGTCCACACTGAAATTTACAGTCCTTATTATTATACCATCTAGCAAAGTGAAGGGATACAACCTACAACACAGCTGTTGCACTTCCTCTTCACACTCTCTCACAGTCTCTCTTCACGATCTCATATATCTTTACAATACATAATACCTAATACATCAACCCTAGCCATATTACAATGTATTTCTTTTATAAGGGAAATACAATGGGAAAATACCACGAGTTACCCAAAACCATGGGCCCGTAATCCCTGGGATCGTGCCGGGATCATAACCAAACCTGGGGTTCAAGAACGGTTGAATCATCATCTATGAGACTGGAAGATCAGGCTCCACAACCAACACTCTAAACCCCTAACCCCAAATCTCTCCCTCTCTCTCTCTCTCGATAAATCCCTAACCTCCAATCTCTCTCTATCAACCGCAACCCCCAATCCTCTCCCTCTATTTACCTATCTAGATATAACCCTAACTCTCTCTATCTCTCTAAACCCCAAATACTCATTCTCTCTCACTCTCTCTCTCTAAACCCCAAACCCCCAATATATCTCTATCTCTAAACCACTAATCCGTAAGTTCTATCTCTAAACCCCTAACCACCAATGTCTCTATTTCTATCTCTCACACTCTAAATCCCTAATCTCTACTCTTTCTCCCTCTAAACCCCTAACACCCATTATCTCTCTATATATCTAAACCCAAAATCCCCAATATCTTTGCCTCTCTCTTTCTCTCTTTCTAAACCCCTGACCCCCAATCTCTCTCTCTCTAAACCCCTAATATCAAATCTCTCTCTCTCTCTCTCAAACCATATATCCATATATCTCTTGATCTATATATCTGAATACCTAACTCCCAATCTCTCTCTCTCTCTCTCTCTGTCTAAACCCCTAACCCCCAATAAATCACTCTCTCTCTCTCTACCTAAACCCCTAATACTCAATCTCTCTCTCTGTAAACCACTAACCCTTAATCTCTCTCTCTTTCTCTCTCTCTAAACCACTAATACTTAATCCCTCTCTCTTTCTCTCTCTCTAAACCCCTAAACCTATGCTCTCTCTCTCTCTCTCTGTACCCCTACTCCCCAATATCTCTCTCTCTATCACTATAAATCCCTAACCTCCAATATGTCTCTCTATCTCTCTATCTAAACCCCCAACCCCTCTCTCTCTCTCTCTCTCTATATATATATATATATATATATGAACCCCTCACCTACAATCTCTGTCTATCTCCATCTATCTCATTTTCTATCTATTTAAATACTTAACCTACAATCTCTCTCCCTCTCCATATATGTAAACGCCTAAACCCCAATCTCTCTCTCTCTAAACCACTAACCTCTAATCTCTCTAAACCACTATATCTTACACCCTAAAACCCCATTCTCTCTCTTTCTATATCTCTCTCTAAACCACTATCTCTTAACCCCTAACCCCCAATCTCTCTATATATCAAAATCCCTAACTCCTAACCCCCAATATCTCTATATATCTAGACCCCTAACTCCTAGCTCGTAACCCCCAATATCTCTCTCTCTCTCTCTCTCTAAACCCCTAACCACCAATTTGCCTCTCACTAACCCCTAACCCCCAATAACTCTCTCTCTCTAAATCCCTAACCCCAAATATTTCTCTCTAACTGTTTAATGTTCGGATATCCACATCATCTTTTTCAGGATCTTGCATGCAATTAGGGTTTACATGCAAATTCTAGGGTTTGCATGCACTTTGCATGCATCCTAGTCACCAGGTTGATGCCTCCAGCACCTTAGCCACCTTATTCTAGCACCAAGGAGCTTCTTACATTAGTTCATTAGCCCTCCTAGTGAGGAAGGCACCCGCTTCTCACCTACTACTAGAGAAGGGTGCACTTCTTCACCTACCACTACAGTTCCACTTCAGTGACACTCAGTTAGCTCCGATTCTCCCTAATTTGAGGCTAGTTTCACTCCCGACTGACTGTTTCACTCTGTTGGACCTCCAGATTGACTAGGTGACTTGTTCTGACTTCAGTTAGCCTCCCATGCACCCTCCACTGAGCCCACTTCCCTATATCAGTGCTACACACTTCAGTTACACATGTTACACTCAGTGAGACTTAGATTGACACCTGGATGATTGGTTCTTGTGCATTGATGACCACCACTGATTGATGATGAGGACTCATAGTTGGAGTCAAGCTACTCCATTTAGTGATTCAAATGACCTCCTTAGTCAATTCGAATTGCTCAGTCATTGTTACCGTATTGTATTGTAATTATTCACCCTCATTGGTATATTGAGCACTGATTCATGCTTTGCACAGTTTTACACCATTTTTCTGAGTTTCATCTATTGTGCTTGATTTACTTGTTCATTAGATTTGTTGTGACTAATTTTACATTTAACACCCAATCTCTCTCTCTCCCTCTCTCTCTCTCCCCTTAACACCAAGTTTCTCTCTATCTCTCTCTCTAAACCCCTAACCCCAATCTCTTTCTCTCTCACTTTAATCCCCTACCCTCCAATCTCTCTCTCTCTCTATCTCTATCTAAAACCCTAACCCTCAATCTCTCCCTCTATATATATTTCTATATCTCTAAACCCCCCCACCACTCTCTCTAAACCCCGAAACCCTAAACTAAAATCTCTCTCTTTCTATATATTTCTAAACCCCTAACTCCTAACCACCAACCTCAATCTCTCTCTCTCTCTAAAACCCTAACTCCCAATCTCTTTTGTAATACCCCAATTTTGACCCTTAGGAAATATTGGCTCTAATGTAAATATTGTAAACACACGATGTATGTTTCCCTAGCGTGGAGCTCAAGGCCAAGGCCCCGCTAGTTTATGCTCGGATTTTATTTAAATTAGACATGCTTGATATTTTGTTACCCATGTGCTATTAAGCCATGGGATATTGTAAATTGATGTAAATATTTAATATTGAAATAAAATACCAAAAACTGGCTATGGAGGCAACGAATGAGAAGGGGCCATGTGTATCCACTAGGGAGTGGTGAGGGGGCTATGGGACTAAACCCTAGGCTGCCATTTGTCATTATGAGAACCCATTGACTTCCCTAGGTGACATTTATGACTGTTGTAGGAAAGTGGTTGAGATTTCAACCCATGGCTTCAATGGAGCATGGGCAGCCCTGAAATTCGTATGGGTGGGCATGGGCTCTGTTTGCTTGGGAAAGAAGTCACTCAACCTCATGAGAGGTTGCTTCATTCTCACCCCATTGCATTGTGAAACTACCTAGCATCATTCTGCATCCAAAAACGAGTGCCAACAGTGAGAGAATCAGAAAATCGCGACCTTGAGAGAACCCAGATTTTGAAAGACCAAAAACGCCCAGATTTGGCATGGGACAACGAAATCCAATGGGGAATCCATTAGCATGAACCTTGGGGCAAATTCTAGAGCACTAGCTACCGCAAAATCAATAAGATAACCCAGTTTTTGCAGCCCAGAAAACGAGTGACGGATTTGAGCTACTTGGTGAGTAGGATGGTGAGAAATCAAGTTGGGAATGACTATGCAGAGGTTGGGTGTGCTTGATAAACCCAGTGAAGGCTAGGATCTCAAGGATTAACAGCTGGACCTTTTTGTGCCCATCCTGAAGAGCACTGGAGGGAAGAGTTGCCTGAGGGACTGTGTAGCAGAGAAGGGGATCTTCCTTGTGTTGGATGTGGTAGGTAATGTGGGTGCCTGACTGTTGAGCTCACTTGAGATGCCTGTAGCTCAGTGGTTGAGCTCACTGGCTTAGTGTTACCCTCCTCTATCTTCCTGGATCCTTAACCGAAACCATGGCTGTGAGTGAACCCAGCGAATTACTCCTTAGTGGATAGACGGCCCAACTCGGGGGTGATCTCTCAGCTGAAAGAATATAGGCTAGATAGAGATCTACGGTTGGGAGGAACGTTGCCTTCACATAGCCAGTCGTTGGACATCAACTTCTCAAGATAAGTGTTCTGTATTATAAATTATTCCATTTTGTGTTCTGCAATATGTTAAATTGTCCATGTTTAATGAAATGAATTAATATGGAATCCATGCATGGCATACGAATGAGATTGGGTCTCTTTAGGTTGAATCATTCTCTGCTGTGATTGATATGATTGCAATTACTGTCTGTTTGAGTGCTTGTTAGCATGTTCATTTCGCTGTGTTTTATATGGAGACGAATCTGCATATAGAAGTTTTAAATTGTTAGGAATTTATGGGCAAAAATTTATTGGGGCTAAGTCTGCAATAAGTCCGTGTGTTGTTGACGTTTCCCTCCTTGCACGGGAATGCTGGAAGGGGGTGTTACATCTCTCTCTCTCTCTCTAAATCCTTAAGCCCCAATCCCACTCTCTCTATAAACCCCCAATCTCTCTCTTTCTATCTCTCTCTCTCTCCCTCTAAACCCATAATCTAGAACCTCTCTCTCCCTCTCAAACCCTAACCCATAACCTATGATCTCTCTCTTTCTATATATTTCTAAATCGCTAACCCCCAATATCTCTCTCTCTCTCTCTCTGAATGACTAACCCCATTATCTCTTATTATCTCTCTCTCTAAGCCCCTAACCCCCAATATCAATACTCTCTTTAAACCCTTAACCCCCAATCACACTCTCTCTCTAAACCCTTAACCCCCAAGAACACTCTCTCTCTAAATCGCTAACTCCCAATCTATCTCTTCCTATCTCTCTCTCTCTCTCTTCCTCTAAATATTCTAATCTCCAACCTCTCTCTCTCTCTAAACCCCTAAAAAAAAATATCTCTATCTCTCTCTCTCTCAACACCTAAAACAAAATCTCTCTCTCTCAATAAATCCCAAATCCTCTCTCTCTCTCCGTTTCTCTCTCTAAACCCCTAACCCTTAATCTCTCTCTCTCTCTCTCTCTCTCTCTCTCTCTAAACAACAAACCCCCAATATTTCTATCTCTCTCTCTATATATATATAAACCCCTAGCCCCCAATATCTCTCTCCATTAACCACTGACCCCAAATCTCTCTCTTTCTCTCTCTCTATAACTAAGCCCACAATATCCCTCTTTTTCTCTCTTTGTCTCTCTCTCCCTCTCACTCTCAACCCCTAAACCCCAATCTGTATTGTTCTCTAAGTCTCCAACCTCCAATCTCTCTCTCTCTCAACCCTTAACCCCAAATAAATGTCCATCTCTCCCTCTCATTCTCTAAACCACTAACACCTATTTTTCATCTCTCTCTCTATATATCCATTTATCTCAACCCCTAACCCATAATCTCTCTCACTCTCTCACTCTCTAAACCCCAAACCCACAATCTCTTTCTCTCTCTCTCTCTCCCTAAACCCATAACCCCCAATCTCTCCCTCCTTAAACACCTAATCCCCAATCTCTCTCTCTTTGAACCCCTAATCCCCAATATCTCTCTCTATGTATCTATAAATACATAACCTCCAATATGTCTCTCTATCTCTTTGTATAAACCCCTAATACCAAACTCTCTCTCTCTCTACCCTTTCCTAAATCTATAACCCCCCCTCTCTCTCTAAAACCTTAACCCCCAATTTCTCTCTCTCTCTCTCTCTCTAAAAATCCTTAACCCCCAATCTCTCTCTCTCTCTCCATCTATCTCTTTATCCATCTATCTAAATCCCTAACCCAAAATATCTCCCTCTCTCCATATCTCTAAACTCCTAAACCCCAATCTCTATCTTTCTATCTCTCTCTCTCTAAACCACTAACCTCCAATCTCTCTCTCTCGCCCTCTCTCGCTCTCTTTAAACCCCTAAACATGAATATGTATCTCTCTGTAATCCCCTAATCCCCACATTCTATGTCTCTAAATGCATGACCTCTAATATCTTACACACTCTCTAAACACTTAACCTTCAATCTTTCTCTCTCAATCCCTATCCCCCAAAATCTATCGCTCTCTATCTAGAACCTTAACCCCCAAACTCTCTCTGTCTCAGTCTAAACCCCTAATATCTCTCACTCTCTCTATAAACCCATAACCTCCATTCTCTCTCTATCAACCCCTAACCCCCAATATCTTGTTAAGATTTAATATTCTAAGACAGAAATAGCAGCATTACATTCCATTTCACAATAATAGCACATACAGGATCACTGAAGAAACAACAAGCACAGCATAAACACAAGAGACACAAATTTATCCTGGGAAACCCTCATGGGGTAGAAAACCCAGTAAAGCTTCCTCAATATAGATGACCAGCAATATACAAAGATGCAAACCAAAGACATGATCTCCTCCTGCATCATAGCAGACCTCTCCTCCACAAGTGCGCCACTCTCAAGTGAGTGAGTATGTCAAATGAGGAACACACCTCCTTTATTTATACACTACACTGACATATATTTTACACAAGTACATGTAGGCTCGTATTTAACCATTAGGTTAAATACCCTATTATAACTGACTGGGCCGACCCCCACATGGTGGGTCTAATAACCCTTGTTACCACAACTTATCGGAGGAATAAACATCTCTGGATTCATAGTATAATCACATCATATGTATGGAACATCTCCGGAATAAATAAAGTACAATTATAATATTCTTTGAAGTTACAATATCTCAACACTCCCCCTTAACGAGAAGGATATTATAACAGCATCTGCACGAGCAAGGAGTCATCAACATCATACATGATACATCTATAAATCATTGGAAGCTTTCTCAACATCATCAGTAACTCAACCAGTTACTGGAACATCAACATCTTCAGTACTGAGTCTTTATCTTCTGCAGCACTCAAACAACTACAGCAACATCAATATCTGAATCCTCACGATCGTCAGCATCGTCATCACACGATCATCAGCATCGTCATCACACGATCATCAGCATCGTCACATCATCTTGATCTACAACATCTAGTTCATCACGATCTACAGCATCATCATCATATGATCATCAGCATCGTCATCATATGATCATCAGCATCGTCATCATACGATCAACATTTTCCAGGGTGATCAATCCTGCTCTCTTTAGGACATACGTCCATGGATAATGCAATTCAGTCATGTACCTTTTGAACCGAAGTCCAGGGACGATCCAATCCTATCATGTACCTTTTGAACCGAAGCTCAGGGACGATCCAGTCCTATCATGTACCTTTTGAACCAAAGCTCAGGGATGATCCAGTCCTATCATGTACCTTTTGAACCGAAGCTCAGGGACGATCCAGTCCTATCATGTACCTTTTGAACCGAAGCTCAGGGATGATCCAGTCCTATCATGTACCTTTTGAACCGAAGCTCAGGGACGATCCAGTCCTATCATGTACCTTTTGAACCGAAGCTCAGGGACGATCCAGTCCTATCATGTACCTTTTGAACCGAAGCTCAGGGACGATCCAGTCCTATCATTCAATTCTCGGAGACCTCATGTCTATGGCTCAATTCACAGGACCAAAGTCCGAGGAAGATCCAATCCACTTACCTGTTCATTCAAAATTTTGTTCTCGGAGACATCATGTCTACGGCTCAATTCAAAGGACTAAAGTCTGAGGACGATCCAATCCCCTTACCTGTTCATTCAGGATTTTGTTCTCGGAGACATCATGTCTACGGCTCAATTCAAAGGACTAAAGTCCGAGGACAATCCAATCCCCTTACCTGTTCATTCAGGATTTTGTTCTCGGAGACATCATGTCTATGGCTCAATTCAAAGGACTAAAGTCCGAGGACGATCCAATCCCCTTACCTGTTCATTCAGGATTTTGTTCTCGGAGACATCATGTCTACGGCTCAATTCAAAGGACTAAAGTCCGAGGACGATCCAATCCCCTTACCTGTTCATTCAGGATTTTGTTCTCAGAGACATCATGTCTATGGCTCAATTCAAAGGACTAAAGTCCGAGGACGATCCAATCCCCTCAAGTCCACCAAGGACTTCATTCTCGAAGACATACGTCTACGGCTCTCTTTAGGATTGAAGTCCAGGGATGATCAAATCCCCTCAAGTCCACCAAGGACTTCATTCTCGAAGACATACGTCTACAGCTCTCTTTAGCACTGAAGTCCAGGGATGATCCAATCCCCTCAAGTGCACCAAGGACTTCATTCTCGAAGACATACGTCTACGGCTCTCTTTAGGACTGAAGTCCAGGGATGATCCAATCCCCTCACATGTTCACCAAGAACTTCATTCTCGAAGACATACGTCTACGGCTCTTCTTTCGGACTGAAGTCCAGGGATGATCCAATCCCCTCACATGTTCACCAAGAACTTCATTCTTGAAGACATATGTCAATCATGTATCCTCATCATCAAAACATGTATAGCAAAACATTTATCCTCATCATCAAAACATGTATAGCAAAACATGTATCCTCATCATCACATCTATCATTAAAAGCATGTATACATCTATCATTAAAAGAAAAAAATATAAGATTCCTAAATCTAAATAATTCTAAGTAACTAAGTGCAGTAAATAGGTAACCTCATCATTGATGAGACAGACTTGTTATCAGATACTATGCTACTCCCCCTTTCGAGGAGAGTTCTTTTGAACTATACCAAGCTTGTCTCGAAAGTATTCAAACTTCACTCGAGACAGAGGTTTAGTCAAGATATCAGCAATCTGATCCTCAGTGCTTATATATACGAGCTTGATAGCTCCTCTTTGCACCATATCTCGTATATAGAAGTATCGGATCTCTATGTGTTTTTACTTATCGTGGAACACAGGATTTTCAGTCATCTTAATGCAGCTTTGATTGTCACACATAATCACAGTGGGATCCATTTCTAAGTCAAACACTCCATATAATAGCTTCTGAAGCCACATTGCTTCACAGCTAGCAGAGTAGACAACCATATATTCTGCTTTAGCAGTACTGAGAGCCACACTAGATTGTTTCTTGCTGAACCATGAGATCATGGCAGATTCAAGACTATAACATCCACCTGATGTACTCTTTCTGTCTGAGACACTTCCTGCCCAATCAAAATCTGAGTAACCATGTAAACGGAGTTCATGACCTCCAAGATAATATAGACCAAAAAATCTAATGTACCTTTTAGGTACCTCACTACATGCTTTGTAGCTATTAAGTGAACCTTTCTAGGTTCTACTAGATACTGACTTAGGGTATTTGTAGCAAAGCATATATCTGGCCTAGTATGACCCAATTATTTGTCTATATAGGGTAAGTCCACTAAATACGATGAGTCATTAACTAGTAACTTCAAGTTGGAGTCCATGGGAGTGGCCATGGCTTTATACTCCAACATATCAAATCTTTTTAGAAACTATAAATCATACTTACCTTGATTTAAAAGATTCCTTTTGGATCTTGCCATACTTCTAGACCTAAGAAGTAGTGCATTAATCCAAGATCTTTCATTTTCATTTCTGCAGCCATTTTCATGACCTATTTCTCATTCCTTGTCAGAAAGAGATCATCGTCATACAATAATGGTATGATAGGTTCATCATCCACAACCTTAAGGTAAAGGTTAGGAACAACTTTACTTCTGGTAAAGCCCAAGCTTTGTCTTGAAGCTGTCAATTGTCCATTATTCACACTCTGCATTGAGTGATCTTCTGCATATCTATCTGTGCCATCTCTCGTCAGATGGGTCTACTAATATGAGCCTCAAAATGATTCGAACTCTGTGGTGAGTTCTTTCTTGCATCCATGTCATATGTGTATAGAAGCCATATTCAATCTTGTAGCAAAGGTTGAGATCCACATCACCCATGATGATCATTAAGCTCATTAATTGACTACCGATCCTGGGTACCCATACATAACCTGATTCATACTTGTTCTTTAATTACATCATTAAGAGATTGGTTTTATCTAGTCCCTTGGAGCAAAACATCTCATCATGATTCTCTTCCTCTTTCTAAGAGAATCTCTTAACCACAAGCTTTCTATAGTGTGTTTGATTTGTAAATCTTTTGTTGAACATCCATCGCTTGTTTAGAGTTCATCATTCAACATGATCTTTCCTACAAATCAAAATTAAGTACATGATTAGTAATACTTCATAATCATCAAATCATATTGACATGATAACCTATTATGCATATAGATATCATTTACATAGTTATGAAACTATTTTGACCAATACTTTGGCACAACACTTTCCCATATCCTGTATGCATACAGTAGCTATCTAGATGCCTTCCATCTCTACCAAAACATACTATTGAGAGTGTGCACAGCTCTCAGCATGTCGGCAAAGAGGTTTCATTCTAGACAAGCAATAATGGAATGTTTGTCCAACTTACCAATCATATGCATATTAGTAGTATACTGTTCAATGCTTTATGAATGTTTACACTCAGCATGATATATTCTAGGAATACAAATATGCATACAAGCAATATCATTTACTATTTCTAATAACAACTCAAATACTTATCTTTTATGTTTGTGTGGTTTCCTCCTGCTTGATCTTTTGTATGTCTCCTGAACTTCTATTCATTCTGTACCACTATGCATGCTCAAGTGTACACTAGTGTCATCCTCATGATCTCATACACAATCATACATTCATTAGTATATTCTCAATATTATCAAAACATTCTAATTCTAAATAATCTTGAATATGTACAGTCATGATCATTAGTATTCAGGGTTTCAAGGAAGTCTTCTTTTACTCATGCATATTCTTGTTTGATCTAGTTAGTTAAATCATCAACCAAGATAAGAGACATAATATGCATAAACCCTTGATTACTAACCAATCATACCAAGCATACTTACATAAGGGATCCTAACACAAGGTAAGATTCTAACATGACATAGGAAAACATACCTGGATTAGTATACCTTCTTAGTTATGTACAACATACCTAAACAATCTCTTCAGTGATTTAGAGATCCTGAGCTAGAACCTGCATGTCTCATAGGTTAAACATAATATAACAAAGTCATACATACCTCGTGAGTCTTTGTCTTCATGTTGTCATGGTCATGGAACTTGATTTGTCTTTTGTGGTGTACCTGAACCTTGTTAGCAGACAACATCAACCTCACACAACACCATAATGCATTAGTACAATCATATAGCCCTAATCAATGAATGTCTTCAATTATTCACATGCATTCATACTGCTACTAGAGTGATAAGACAATTCTAACATTGATCAAGATTGTACTAAATAATATGAAGACAAACACATTATGAACTTAATCAAGAATCAGATTTCAAGACATACCTGAACCTTCTTAAGTCATACCTGTCGAGACTTCTTGTAGTCTTCTTATGTAAGGCCTTAGCCTCAACTCCCCCTTAAACTTGATCTAGAGCTTGATTAGGGTTTGCTAGAGAAACCCTAAAAATTCAATCTTTGACTTTCACACTTCCGAATGGATGGAAGAATGTGTCTTGCTGAGCTGATCAACCTAGCATTCTTCAATTTTGAAATCTCCAAAATTTGACCCCTCAAAATTGCCTTCGAAACTTCTGGATCTTCAGGATAAGAACCCGAACTAGGGTTTGATGAAGCCTGGTCTTCTACCCAACCAAAAAATTCGATCTTGGTCTCTAAATTTTGATTTTCCTGAGTAGCATTCAGCCGTGGACTCCGATTCCAAAAATTCTAACTTTCTCCGAAACCCTAAATTCCGGAAGCCATGAATAAAGGTGCTCCAAAAATAATTCTGTTTTGACAGAAATATGCACCTAATTGTTTCTGCTATAACTCTAAAATTTTTGCTCCACAGGGTCTGAAAAATTTTTCTGCAGTAGCCTAACCTGTCATCTTTCCATCCTGATAAGTCTGACCTCAATTGGATTCTCTGAGAGAGAGTTATGCCAAGTGTCCAACGTGACCTGTTTATGGGATAATACAGGAGAGTGAACTTGTACGGCATGCCACGTGTCACTGTTTGAACTTCATCCTCTGAAAACGTTTTTTGAGATAGCTCACTCTATTATATTTCCATCTTTACAGGTCTGACCTCAATTGGACTCTGTGAGAGAGAGTATGCCAAGTGTCATAACGTGACTTGTTTATGGGATAAAACAGGATATCGAACTTGTACGGCGTGCCACGTGTCACTGGTTCAGCTTCGGCCTCTAAAAACGTTTTTTGATATAGTGCAGTCTGTGTACTACCTATTACTTTTGACGAAATTTCATTTGGAGCTTCCTAGCCCAAGTTATGACCTTTTTTCCTAGGTCACCTAATTTTGACTGAGATCTGGAAGAGGCAGAAACCCTAACTTGTACTGATCATAACTTACAAAGTCCAACGAATCTGAGGGTTCCCTTTGGACACAAGATATCTGGAGATGTTATCTACAATCTGTAAAGGTTTCAAATCCTAAACCTTCTCCAAAATGGATTTATAGCGAAAGTTCCACAATGACTGGTTTTTGCTATATAAAACCCTAACCTTCAAATTGTCGTAAGTAAAGCAAGTGTCGTAAGTGCCATACCTTGCCTTCCTTCAGTTCAGCTTTGATATCATGTTAATATTTAATATGCTAAGACATAAAATAGCAGCATTACATTCCATTTCACAATAAGAGCACATACAGGATCACTGAAGAAACAATAAGCACAACATAAACACAAGAGGCACAAATTTATCCTCGGAAACCCTCATGGGGTAGAAAACCCAGTAAAGCTTCCTCAATATAGATGACCAGCAATATACAAAGATGCAAACCAAAGACATGATCTCCTCCTCCATCATAGCAGACCTCTCCTCCACAAGTGCGCCACTCTCAAGTGAGTGAGTGTGTCAAATGAGGAACACACCTCCTCTATTTATACACTACACTGACATATATTTTACACAAGTACATGTAGCCTCGTATTTAACCATTAGGTTAAATACCCTATTATAACTGACTGGGCCGACCCCCACATGGTGGGTCTAATAACCCTAGTTACCACAACTTCTCGGAGGAATAAACATCTCTGGATTGATAGTATAATCACATCGGAGGTATGGAACATCTCTGGAATAAATAAAGTACAATTATAATATTCTTTGAAGTTACAATATCTCAACATATCTCTCTCTAAACACCTAACTACCAATCTCTCTCTCTCTCTCTCTCTCTCTCTCTCTCTCTCTCTCTCTCTCTCTACATGCCTAATCCCCAATCTCTCTTTGTCTTTATAAATTCCTAATCTCCAATATCTTTCTCTATCTCTCTATATAAACCCCCAACCCCCAATCTCTCTCTCTCTCTCTCTCTCTCTCTCTCCACTTTTCTAAACATATAACCCTCAATCTCTCTCTTTCTATCTTTCTCTCTCAACTCCTAACCACAAATATCTCTCATTTTCACTCTCTCTCTCTCTCTCTAAACCCCTAACCCCCAATTTTCCTCTCTCTCTCTCTCCTTCTATATGTCTCATTTTATAAATCCCTAACCCCCAATCTCTGTGTGTGTGTGTGTGTGTGTGAACCCCTCACCTGCAATCTCTCTCTCTCTTTCCATCTATATCTTTGTCTATCTATCTAAATACCTAACCCACAATATCTCTCTCTCTCTCCATATATCTAAATCCCTAGCCCCCATTTTGTCTCTTTCTATCTATCTCTCTCTCTCTAAACCACTACTCTCTAATCGCTATCTTTAAACCCCTAAACACAAATATGTATGTCTCTATAAACGTCTAACCCCCACGCTTTCTCTCTGTATAAATCCATAACCCTCAATATATCACACACTCTCTCTAAACACCTAACCTTCAAACTCTCTCTCACCCCTATCCCCCAACATCTCTCTCTCTCTCGCTATCTAAAACACTAACCCCCAATATCTCTCTATTTCTCTCTAAACCCCTAATCTCCAATATCTATCTATCAACCACTAACCCCCAATTTATCCCTCTATCTAGATATATATATATATATATATATATATATATATATATAAGCCCCTAACCGCCCCCTCACTCTCTCTAAACCCCTAACACCCAAAATCCTAACCCCCAATCCCCTAAACCCTTAACCTCCAACCTCTCTCTCTCTCTCTAAACCCCAAACTCCCTATCTCGCTCTCTCTAAACCCCGAACTCCCAATCTATCTCTATCTCTATCTACCTATATCTATCTCTAAACCACTAATCCCTAATCTATATCTCTAAACCTCTAAACCCCAATCTATCTCTTTCTATCTCTCTCACTCAAAACACCTAACCTCCACTATATCTCCCTCAAAACTAATAACACCTAATCTCTCTATCTCTCTCTCTCTCTCGCTAAACCCATAATCCCCAATCTCCTTCTCTGGACCACTAACTCCCAATATATCTCTCTCTTTGAACCCCTAACCCCTAATATTTATCTCTCTATTTATCTAAACTGTTATCCACAATCTCTCTCTCAAAATAGATAACCCCCAATCTCTCTCTCTCTCTCTCTCAAAATCCCTAACCCCTTAAACATCAATCTCTCTATTTCTATCTCTATCTCACAAAACCATTAACTCCAATCTATCTCTCTCTCAACCCCTAACCATTAACCCCCAATCTATCTCTCCCTCTAAACCACCAACCCCCAATCTCTCTCTCTCTAAACCCCCAATGCCCAATATCTCTCTCTCTCTTTCTCTCTTTCTCTCAAAACCCCTAACCCCTTAAACATCAATCTCTCTATTTCTATCTCTATCTCACTAAAACATTAACACCAATCTCTCTCTCTCTCTCTCTAAACCCCTAAACCTCAATATCTCTCTTTCTATATCTCTCTCTCTCTCTCTAAATCCATAACCTCTAATATCTCTCTCTAAACCTCCAACCCCAAATCTCTCCCCCTCTCTCTCCATCCCTCTCTAGCTCTCTAAATATCTATCTGTCTCTCCTTCTCTCTAAACCCATAATCTTAAATTTACCTCTCTCCCTGTCTCTCTCTATCTATCTAAACCCCAAAACCACTCTCTCTCTCTTGCTGTACTCCTAACCCAAAATATCACACACTCTCCCCAAAAAACTAAACTTCATTCTCTCTCTCTCAACCAATATCCCCCAATCTCTCTCTCTATCTAAAACCCTAACCCCCAATCTCTCTGTATCTCTCTCTAAACCCCTAATATATGTCACACGCTCTCTTTATATAAAACCCTAATCTCCAATGTCTCTCTATCAACCCCTAAACCCCAATTTCTCTCTCTCTCTCTCTCTCTCTCTCTCTCTATCTAAACCCCCCCCCTCTCTCTCTATAAATCCCTAACCTGCAATATGTCTCTCTATCTCTCTATCAAAACCCTCTCTCTCTCTCACCCACAATCTTTCTTTATCTCCATCTATCTTTTTGTCTATCTATTTAAATCCCTAACCCACAATATCTCTCCCTCTCCATATATCTAAACCCCTAACCCCCAATCTCTCTCTTTATATATCTCTCTCTCTCAAACACTAACCTCCAATCTCTCTCTTTATATCTCTTTCTCTCTCAAACACTAACCTCCAATCTCTCTCTCTCTCTCTCTCTCTCTCTCTCTCATTCTCCCTCTTTAAACCCCTAAACACGAATATGTATATCTCCCTATAAACCTATAAGCCCCCCTCTCTCTCTCTCTCTCTCTAAACCCACAACCCCCAATATCTCACGCACACTCTCTCTAAACACCTAACCTTCAAGCTCTCTCTATCAACCTCTATGCCTCAATATCTCTCTCTCAATCTAAAATGCTAACCCCTAATCTCTCTCTATCTCTCTCTAAACCCCTAATATATATCACTCTCAATCTCTCTCAGTAAACCACTAACCGCCAATCTCTCTCTATCAACCCAAACCCCCAATCCCTATCCCTCTATCTAGCTAGCTAGCTATACCCCTAACCCTCTCTATCTCTCTAAACCCCAAACCCCCAATCTCCCTCTATATCTAAAGCACTAATCCCTAAGCTCTATCTCTAAACCCCTAACCCCCAATCTCTCTGTTTTTATCTCTCTCACTCTAAACCCCTAACCTCCACTTTGTCTCCCTCTAAACCCATAATCCCCAATCTCTCTTTCTCTCTCTCTTTCTAAACCCCTAACCCGCAATCCATCTCTCTCTCTGTCTAAAACCCTAACATTGAATCTCTCTCTCTCTCTCTCTCAACCCATATATCCATATATCTGAATACCTAACTTCCAATTTCTCTCTCTTTCAAACCCCTAAACCTCTCTCTCTCTCTCAAAGCCCTAACCCTCTCTCTCTCTTTCTCTAAACCCCTAACCCTTAACCCGCAATCTCTCTCTCCCTCTAAACCACTAACCCCCAAACCCCCTCTCTCTCTCTCTATCTCTAACCCTAACCTGCCATCTTTCTATATCTCTGTAAACCCCTAACCCAAATATCTCTCTCTCTAAACCCCAATCCCTTTCCCTCTCTCTCTCTCCTAACCCCAAATATGTCTCTCCCTCTAAACCCCTAACCCTTTTATATATATATATATATACATATACATATATATATTATATTTATATATAAACCCATAACTCCTAACCCCTAATCCCCAATCTCCCTCTATCTCTCTCTAAATAACTATCCCCCATTCTCTCTCACTATCTCTTTCTAAACCCCAAACCCCCAATCTCTCTCTATCTATAAACCACTAAACCCTAAGCTCTATCTCTAAACCCCTAACCCCCAATGTCTCTCTTTCTATCTCTCACTCTAAACCTCTAACCTTCACTCTTTCTCCCTCTAAACCCCTAACACCTGTTATCTCTATATATCTCTAAACCCATAATCCCTAATCTCTCCATCTCTCTCTCTCTTTCTAAACACCTAACCCCAATCTCTCTCTCTCTAAACCCCTAACATCGACTCTCTCTCTCTCTCTCTCTCTCTCTCTCAAACCATATATACATATATCTCTTGAGCTATATATCTTAATACCTAACTCCCAATTTATCTCTCTCTCCCTCTAAACCACCAACCCCCAACCTCTCTCTCTCTCTCAAACCTAACCCCCCATATCTCTATCTCTCTCTAAACCTCTAACCTAGAATATATATATATATATATATATATATATAGCCATAAACATTAATCTCTCTATTTCTATCTCTATCTGACTGAACCGTTAACCCTAATGTCTCTCTCTCTCTCTCTCTCTCTCTCTCTAAACTCTTAACCCATGATCTCTCTCTCTCTAAACAACTAACCTCCATTCCCTCCCTCTCTCTCTAAACTCAAATATCTCTCCTTCTCTCTTGTTCTTTCCCTCACACTCTCTCTCTATCCATATGTCTAAACCCAAAACCCCCAAACACTCTCTCTCTCTCTAAACCCCTAACCCAAAATCTCTCCCTCTCTCTCTTTATAAACCCCTAACCCTTGATCTCTCTCTCTCTCTCTTTCTCTCTCTCTTTAAACCCCTAAACCCCAATCCCTTTGCCTCTCTCTCTCTCTCTCTAACCCCTAACCCCTAATATGTCTCTCTCTCTAAGCCCCTAACCCTTGTATATATAGATATATATAAACCCAGAACTCATAACCCCTAATCCTCTCTCTCTCTCTCTCTCTCTAAGTACCTAGCCCCCAATATATATATCTCTCTCTAAATCCCTAGATGTCAATCTATTTGTTTCCCTCTCTCAATCTCTAAGCCTCCAGTCATTCTTTTTCTCTCCATTTCTCTCTCTCCCTCTCTCCCCCCTCTCTATGGACCCCAAACACCCAATATATCTCTCGCCCTCAACCCCCCAATCCAAAATATCTCTCCCTCTCCCTCTCTCCCTCTCTCTCTCTCTCTCTCTCCCTCTCTCTCTCTCTCTCTTCCCTTCTCTCTCTCTCTCTCTCTCTCTATATATATATATATATATCTAAACCACTAACCCCCAATCTCTCTCTCTCTCTCTCTCTCTCTCTCTCTAAACCCCTAAGATGGAATCTCTCTCTCTCTCTTTAAACCCTCATGCATATATATATATATATATAAACCCCTAACCCTCAATCTTTCTCTCTCTAAACCCCTAAATCTTAATCCATAACCCCCAGTCACTCTCTCTCACTAAATCCCTAACCCCTAATTTCTCTATTTTATATCTCTCTCATTAAACCCCTAATCCCCCATCTCAGTCTAAACCCCTAAAGCCAAATCTCTCTCTCTCTCTCTCTCTCTCTCTCTCTATGTAAACTACTAACCCTCAATCTCTCATTATATCTCTCTAAAGTAATAACCTCTCTCTCTCTCTAAATTGATAACCTCCAATCTCTCTCTTTCTCACAACCCCTAACCCTCTCTCTCTCTCTCTGTCTCTCTAGCGATTTTTATCTAAACCCCTAATCCTCTCTCTCTCTAAACCTGTAACCCCCAATATCCCTCTCTCTCTCTCCATCTATCTATCTATCTATATTTCTAAATCACTAATCCCCAATTTCTTTGTCTCTCTTTCTCTATCTCTCTATCTATCTAAAAACCTAACCACTAACATGCAATCTCTCTATTTATATATATGTATCTAAACCCCTAACCCCTATTCTCTCTGTATCTCTTACTCTCTCTCTAAATGCCTAACCCCCCAATATCTCTCTCTCTCTCACCCTCTCTCTCTAAACTCCTAACCTCCAATATCTCTCTCTATCTCTCTTTAAACCCCTAACCCATAATCTCTCTCTCTCACTCTCTAAACCCCAAACCTACAATCTCTCTGTCTCTCTAAACCCCTAACCCCCAATCTCTCTTTCCCTAAAAACCTAACCCCCAATCTCTCTCCCTCTCTCTATATATATATATAATCCCTAAACTCCAATATGTCTCTCTCTCCCTTTGTCTAAACCCTAACCCCAATCTCACTCTCTCTCTCCTTTTCAAAACCTATATCTCCCACTCTCTTTCTCTCTCTCTCTCTAAACCGTTAACCAATCTCCCATTCTCTCTATCTCTCCTTCTATCTCTCTCATTCTATAAATACTTAACCCCTAATCTCTCTCTCTCTCTCTCTCTCTCACTCACTCTCGCTGTGAAACCCTCACCTATAATCTCTCTCTCTCTCTCTCTCTCTCTCTCTCTAAAACCGTCACCTACAATATCTCTCTCTCTCCCTCTCTCTCCATATATCTCTTTATGTATCTATCTAAATCCCTAATCCAAAATATCTCTCCCTCTCCATATATCTATACCCCTAACCCCCAATCTCTTTGTTTCTATCTCTCTCTCTCTAAACCACTAACCTCCAACCTCTCTCTTTCTAAAACCCTAAACACGAATAAGTATCTCTCTCTCTAAACCCATAACCTCCAATATCTCACACACTCTAAACATATAACCTTCAATCTCTCTTTAAACCCCTATCCCCCAACCTCTATCTCTCTCTATCTAAAACCCTAACTCCCAATCTCTCTATAACCCCTAATACCTCTCACTCTCTCTCTGTCCATAAACCCATAACCCGCAATATATCCCTCTCTCTCTCTAAACACCTAACCGCCAATATATCTTTCTCTCTCTCTCTCTCTAGACCCCTAATACCCAATCTCTCTCTCTATCTCTATAAATCCCTAACATCCAATATGTCTCTCTATCTGTCTATCTAAACCCTCAAATCTCTCTCTCTCTCTCTCTCTCTGTATATATATATATATATATATATATTTGAATGCATCACTTGCAATCTCTCTCTCTTTCCACATATATATATATATATATATATATATATATATATATATATATATATATATATATTTGAACCCCTCACCTACAACCTCTCTATCTTTCCATCTATCTCTTTGTCTATCTATCTAAATCCCTAACCCACAATCTCTATCGCTCTCCATATATCTAAACCCCTAACCTCCAATCTCGCTCTTCCTATCTCTCCCTCTCTAAACCACAAACCTCCAATATCTCTCTCTCCCTCTCTCTCTCTTTAAACCCTTAAACATGAATATGTATATCTCTCTAAACTTCTAACTCCCATGCTCTCTCTCTCTATCTAAACCCTTAAACCTCAATATCTCACACACTCTCTCTAAACACCTAACCTTCAATCTCTCTCTCTCAACCCCTACCTCCAATCTCTCTATCTCTCTATATAAAACCATAACCCCCAATCTCTCTCTATCTCTCTCTAAATTGCTAATATCTCTCACTCTTTCTCACTCTCTATCTCTCTCTTTAAACCATGTGGCTAGGGTTTTACCCCTAGCTTGTGCAAATGAGCACCTACTAAGGAGAAGGGACTCCTTAGTAGCAGTTCAGTAAATGGAAATTATTATGCTAAAACTGAAATGTAAATTACTCTAAAACATGTGCATGAAACATAAACAACAATATGCAAAGAATGGCTTTTGTATTAATGTTACCTCCAATGTGAAGGTTGGTGAAGCTCTTTGCAATGTCCAAGAGGGTTGCTCCAAGCTCCAACTTGCTCCTTCTCTTTCTCCAATAGTGGAAATGGACCAAAAGGGGCTCTCAAGGTGAGAGTAGTTCAATGGTGAACTTGGGTTTCGAGAGAGATTTTGGCAGAGTAAGGGTATACTTGATTGTGGATGTGGAATAAGGGATCTCCATCACCTATTTATAGTTTTTTGGTGGTGGAGTGATGACCCATGGTTTTGGGGACCATATGGTTTAGGGCAGCTGTATAGGGTTTTTTCCTCCTTTTCCTCATTATTTTATATTTTTTCTTCCCTTTTTAGGGGGTTTTTGCTATTTTTAGAGGAATTTTGGATATTTTTGGAGTAAAAAGGGGTTTTTAAGGGAAATATGGTAGGAAAATGGACAAATGAGCCATGTAATGAGGTAGATGAGGTAGTGAACACTTTTTGGGTGTTAACAGATTGCCCCCTGATGTGCGAGGGCAGGAGCTCATCGTATGGCCGATGGAAATCATAAGTCATGTATGGTTTTCCTAGGGTGTGGAGAAGAGAAGAAACAAACTGAAGCCCGAAACAACGATCTTGAACAAACTGCAAGAACTAAAATTACATAATCTCAAAAATGGATGAGGAATCATCTAATCATATGGACGAGGCAGGCATTCCCATGCTCGTATCAGGATATAACATAACAACAACAATGGGGTCCAAAAATGGGGACCTGACATATACATGACCTCAAATACTGACTGATGAATAATCTCAATATATGGACGAGGCGGGCATACCCATGCTCGTATCAAGATACAGAAAAATAACTGTGAGGCGCGGAAAGAGGGACCTGTAGGATACATAGAAAACCACTGTGTACACCATAAGGGTCCAGAAGGGACACAAATGTGGGACATACTGCTGGGATGACCATGTCGGAGCTGAAAAAACTGGTGCACTGGAAGGACAGAAGTGCTACTGAATGTGGTACAAAAGGAACTGAGGAGCTGCTGGATCAGAGTGACAAGGGTCATACTCTCAATGGTACACTGAACTGGAACTGACCTGGGACGGAACTGGGTACTCAAGGAAGCATAGAACTGGATGGATTCCGAATATAATCGCCAACGCAGCCCAGACATCCACGGGAACATATAACTGGGCGTTCCGAAGTGACTCACCAATGTGCTAGAGTCGGGGGAAATCCGGGGTCTTCGACAAATAATGGAAGGGATATAAATCCTGCGCGATTCTCAACGATGCGATCAAGGTGCTGAAGTCGACCATGTGAGAAACAACCATTCGGAGAGGCAATGATGACTCCTCCGAAAATGATCCGTAGGCACTCACCACAGATGGTGATGGGTCCAAGGCGCAGGGACCTCTGGGTCTATCCTCTGGAATAGAGGGGATGTCGTCGACAGAGGGAGACCTGCAAATATCAAGGCAATGATGTTTCCTTGATAGGAGCGCGAGGTGGAGAACCGAAATGGGATAGTACTGATGGCAGGACAGACAAACGGGTGGGAATAACTGGGCAAGTAGAGCGGGTGGACTCAAACTTCCTTTGTTCAGAGTATGATAATGGGGATGATCGGGCAGCATATGAAACTGACTGAGGGGAAAGGGATCATAGCTGTAATGGATCAAGGGTGGTGACTTGGTTGAGGGAGACTCAAGCTGGTATCATATGACAGGAGACTGCAGAATACTCTGAACAAAGGTGACCTGATTGGGGGTGCTGCCCAGATGATCGATCACAGTGCCAAGAGGCATGGGGGGGAACTTCTTCATGGGTTAAGGAACTAGAAGAAGTGTGTGTAAAATGATACTGTCGTGTGGATTTATACGAGCCCGGGACAGTTCATGCTCGTGGTTGCTTTCAATTTTAAGGAGTCTGAAAGCGATAAGAAGACTCTAAAGTAATGGGACGGTACTGTTGTGTGGATTTGTACGAGCCCAAGACAGTTCATGCTCGTGGTTGCTTTCAATTTTAGAGAGTCTGAAAGCAAATAAGAAGACTCCAGGGGTTTTCTTTTTCGTATGTTTAGTCTCCAAGGCCCAAAGAAGCATAAAAGGATGCAATGAAGAACTCTTCTAGCCGTTGTGACTAGAGTATTCATTTTTCGTAATTAGTCTACCAGGTCCTGAAAAGGGTTAAACTTATACCAGATAGACACCCTTTTAGGTACTTTAACGAGCATGAAAGGAAGCAAGATTGCTCGGCGATCTTTTCATTCTTTTAGGAGTCAGAAAAGAGCTTAACGAAAACTCCCTGAGTGCCTTTTTCGTAAAGGACTTGTCCGGCCCGACAAAGGGATAAAATTATACCGAACAAAAGGAATGGCCAGGCAAGGAGGAAGTGTTCAATCAAGGAACAGTAATGATGACCAAGAACGAGGGTAGGGGGGAACACTGGTGGGCCTCCTTGCAGGATGAATGAAATGGTGGCAAAATAATGAAACATTTGTAGTATGACAGGAGTGAATGGCTCATGTAAAAAAGTGGAACAATCCGATGGCGGTTGATGTGGTGCGCAAATCGAGGCAGCAAGGGGTCGGGACACAATGTGAAAATTGTAGCAAGTGAGAGCAAGAAATGGTCTCAAGCATCATCACAAGCTCGAAAAAATGAATTCGGCGATATAAAGGGTGTCAAAAATGGATAACGGTCGATGTGGCACGCAAATCGAGGTGACGGGGGCATTTTGAAAAAATCCCCAAAAAATATGGGGGTGAGAGCGAGAAATGATCTCAAGTATCCTCACGAGCTCGAAAAAATGAATCCGATGATATAACATATGTGAAAAATGGAGAACGGTCGATGTGGCACGCAAACCGAGGCAACAAGTGGTGTCTAAAAAATTGACAAAAAATGACGTAGACAAAATAATGCAACGAGGTGACCATCGTGACGGTCTCGTCGTGATGATTCCAATGGTGGAAACGGTTCGAGAAACGGACTCCGTATGAGCTCGAAATGGCAGAAACAAGAAAAAGTCAACAGACTATAAATAGTGAGTGGGCCCCATATGACAAGTGTCATTTGTACTATTTGGCTTTGACTTAGTGATCAGAGTGAACCAGAGGTGAGGTGGCGTTTCTGGACGATCTGACCAGCCCTTTTCCTCTTCGGGAGAGACATGTATGCCGTCAAACTCATACCAGTTTTGTCATTGGGTTTGGGGGGGGGGGTAGTGGGTCCCAGGGGACTATTTGTACGGTCCACGTGGGGTGGACCGCGGGTTAGGGGGTGGGAACCGCGGTCGAGGACCGCGGGTTCCTTGGTGGATCTCACGGTCGGGGACCACGAGTTCCAGGTTGAACCACACGGTCAGGTACCGCGCGTTCCAAGGAGTAACACGCAGTCCGAGACCGCGAGGTTGGGCTTGACAGCTGCGGTTAGGGACCGAGACTATAGGCCTGACAGCCATGGCCGAAAACCACGACAGGAAGCCCTAAAGCCTCGGTTTTGAGCTGAGCTATTAGGGTCTTCCGGGGGAAGGGAAAGGACTTATTTATTTGTCAGGAGTCTGATGAGACTACTTGGTGTGATTGACAGGATGCCGCAGGTTCTATGGAGAGAGCGGGAGATTCCCGATGAGATCGTGGCCGTCATCTGAGGGGATCGCCATGTGCGATCGATGCTAGGACTGTGCGAAATTCTAAAGTTTTCCCAGGTCCCCATGATGCGGTCAGCAGCGTTGCTGCTGAACTGACTGATTAGTTTCTGGGAGCCGGGCATACAGGCTTTCCTAGTACAGGGTGAGAGGGTGGACCTCACCCTGACCGATGTATACTTTCTGACGGGGTTGCCCTGTCTGGGCAGGGTGGCAGACACACAGCCGCGGGTCGCCGCAGACGTAGACATGGAGGACATGCTGGAGAGGTACTGTGGTCCAGAGGCGAGGGTGCATAGGAATGCACTCCTGGTGAGGGACCTACAGGATCCATCAGTGCAGGCCATGGCGGCATGCGTGGTTCAGGTATTGGGGTCCCAGTCACCTGAGAAGGTGTATGGGGGCCAGATGCAGATGGTGGAGTGTGTACTGGATGGGGTGTACTATGCATGGGGCTAGATGTTCCTCACCTGCGTTCAGCGGCAGCTGACAACAGCGAAGGAATCTGGCAAGGGGTTTTGTTATGGTTCTTTCTTGTGTGCCTTCTTTATGGAGAGGGTACCCACACTACGGCCACGGGTGCCAATCAGGGCAAGAGGCTTGAGGGAGCCGCGGATGGTGCGGTGGGGCGAGATGATGCATCGCCGTGGTGGCGGCGATGTTGGTAGGTATTTTAATCAGGAGTTGTACCTGCAGTGGCTCCAGATACCACTGACACTGGATGACTTCCCGTATAGGGACATGGACTACACCGGAGATCCAGAGGCACCACGAGCACCGGGACAGGCATGGGGACCCGATGGTACGTATGTTTTTGCTTGCATATTATAGATGTCAAGTTTTATATATGATAGTTTATTGATATACTGTTACTGACACATGGGTGATCTACATATGTGGGCCCGAGGCCACCGCCAGGACATGTGGCATGGAGGGGGATTGTGGCCGTTCCAGCTCTACCTAGGTGGGGGGAGGTGCGTCGCCGGGATGCAGAGGGGACGCTAGAGTCCGTACGGGCACTACTAGACCGTTTGCTGGTGGGGGTGACCGACGAGGGGTGGCGGGACGTCGATCCAGACGTGGTTCAGGATTGCATGAGGGCACCCCGAGAGTTCAGATCCATTCCCATCCGGGTGGCTATCTTGGTGGACAGGGCACGGGCACAGGAGCCCATAGGGGATGAGGATTTGCCGGAGGAGGAGCGAGGGGAGGAATCAGAGGCAGCCGATGCAGGCAGTGATGCAGGGTATGACTCTCATTAGGGAGTGCAGGGGACTCCCCCCGAGTTTTGTAGCTACGGCATGTATTTTATGAGGCTTTAGGGATGTATAGCCATTTTTTGTATAGCTGAGTACAGGGGTACTCAGGACATGTATAGCACTGTAACATGTATTTTTTGATATATATATATATATGCACGTGGATGCATCTTTTTATGATGTTGTTGTAGTTGTACGCACGTGGATGCGCTTTATGATATATGATATGTTTGTATTGCACGTGGATGCAAGTAGTATAGGATGTTGGGCACGTGGATACCCCTTGTGTATTTTATGTGATGCAGCATGATGTATGTATGATTAGGCACGTGGATTCCCATATGGATATGCATGTGGTTTTATGATTTATGTACATGGATGCAAATGTTGATGCGATGCAATCTTTTTGGGTTTTTATATATGTTTATGATATGTTATGGGATGATGATGCATGATGTTACGTGGTGTGATTGATGTGCCAATCTAGGATGTTGTTGGCCATTTGATCTACGACACTATTGTGAGCTCTTGGGACATGAGTGAATGTAATGGATTCAAATTGTCGGCTGAGTTGTTTTGTGCGCAGGAATTTTCTAAAGAGGCAGGGATCACGCACCTGGTAGCAGTTGTTGAGCTGGGAGACAAGTAGTTGGGAGTCAAGGAACACATGAAGGTGACATATGCCCATCTGGAGGGCAGTAGTCAGGAGACCGGTCACAGCATCATACTCTGCCTGGTTATTGGTAGCAGTGCCTATACATATTCCGTCAAGGTGGATCATCTCAGCGGAATCGCCAAAACTGTGGCTAGGGTTTTACCCCTAGCTTGTGCAAATGAGCACCTACTAAGAAGAAGGGAATCCTTAGTAGCAGTTCAGTAAATGGAAATTATTATGCTAAAACTGAAATGTAAATTACTCTAAAACATGTGCATGAAACATAAACAACAATATGTAAAGAATGGCTTTTGTATTAATGTTACCTCCAATGTGAAGGTTGGTGAAGCTCTTTGCAATGTCCAAGAGGGTTTCTCCAAGCTCCAACTTGCTCCTTCTCTTTCTCCAATGTTGGAAATGGGCCAAAAGGGGCTCTCAAGGTGAATGTAGTTCAATGGTGAACTAGGGTTTCGAGAGAGATTTTGGCAGAGTAAGGGTATACTTGATTGTGGATGTGGAATAAGGGATCTCCATCACCTATTTATAGTTTTTTGGTGGTGGAGTGCTGACCCATGGTTTTGGGGACCATATGGTTTAGGGCAGTTGTATAGGGTTTTTTCCTCCTTTTCCTCATTATTTTATATTTTTTCTTCCCTTTTTAGGGGGTTTTTGCTATTTTTAGAGGAATTTTGGATATTTTTGGAGGAAAAAGGGGTTTTTAAGGGAAATATGGTAGGAAAATGGACAAATGAGCCATGTAATGAGGTAGATAAGGTAGTGAACACTTTTTGGGTGTTAACAAACCCCTAACCTAAACTCTCTTTCTATCAACCCCTAACCCCCAATTTCTCTCTCTCTCTCTTTATTGATCTAAACAACTAACCCTCTCTCTCTCTAAGACCCTAACAACCAAAATCCTAGCCCCCAAGCCCCTAAACCCCTGACCTCCAATCTCTCTCTCCTCTCTCTAAACCCCAAACCCTCGATCTCTCTCTCTCTAAAAACCAAACTCCTAATCTCTTTCTATCTCTATCTACCTATATCTATCTCTAAACTACTAATCCCTAATCTATATCTCTAAACCCTTAAACCACAATCTCTCTCTTTCTATATCTCTCACTCTAAAACCCTAACCTCCACTCTTTCTCCCTCTAAACCCCTAAAACCTAATACCTCTTTCTCTCTCTCTCTCTCTCTCTCTCTAAATCCATAATTCCCAATCTCTCTCTCTCTCTAGACCACTAACTCCCAATCTCTCTCTCTCTCTCTATGAACCCCTAACCTCTAATATTTCTCTCTTTCTCTCACTCTCTCTCTCTCACAACCCATAACCCCAAATCTCTCTCTCTCTCTCTATATATATATATATATATATATCCATATCTATCTCTATCTCTATATCTGAATCCCTAACTTCCAATTTCTTTCTCTCTCTCTCTATCAACCCCAAACCCTTTTTCTCTCTTTCTCAACCCCTAACCCTTAACCCCCAATCTCTCTCTCTAAACACCTAATGTCCAATATCTTTCTCTCCCTCTCTCTCTCTCAAAATCCCTAACCCCATAAACAACAATCTATCTATCGCTATCTCTATCTCTATCTCACTAAACCATTAACTCCAATCTCTCTCTGTCTCTCCAAACAAATACCTCTAATCCCTCCATTTCCATCTCAACTGCTAACCCCAATTCTCTCTCCTCTCTCTCTCTCAACCGCAAACAACAAATCTCTCTCCTTTCTATCTCTCAACTGCTAAAACCAAATATCTCTCCTTCTCACTTGTTCTTTTTGTCACTTTATTTCTCTCTAAACATCTATCTAAACCCCTAACTCCCAAACTCTCTCACTCTCTAAACCTCTAACCCCAAATCTCTCCCACTCTCTCTTTATAAACCCCTAACACTTGATCTCTCTCTCTCTCTATAAAAACCCTGAACCCCCAATATCTCTCTCTCTCTTTAAACTCCTAATCCCCAATCTCTTCACCCCCCTCTCTCTCTATCTAAACCCCTAAACCCCAATGTCTTTCTCTAAGCCCCTAACCCAAAATATTTCTCTCTCTATCTAAACCCCTAACCCTCGTGTATATATATATATATGTGTCTGTATATATAAACCCATAACTCGTAACCCCTAATCCTAAATCTCTCTCTTTCTCTCTCTCTCTCTCTCTCCAAATCTATCTATTTATCTCTCTATATCTAAGCCCCCATTTCCTCTTTTTCTCTCCCTTTCTCTCTCTGTCCCTCTCTTCCCCCTCTCTTTGTACCCCTAACCCCAAATATCTTTCTCTCTCTAAATCCATAACCTCCAATCTCTTTCTCTAAACCTCCAACACCAAATCTCTCTCCCTCCCTCTCCTTCCCTCTCTCACTCTCTCTCTCTCTCTCTTTCTCTCTAAACCCACAACCTTCAATTTCCCTCTCTCTCTCTCTCTAAACCCACAACCTTCAATTTCCCTCTCTCCCTCTCTTTATCTACCTATCTAAACCCCAAAACCACTCACTCTCTCCCTCTCTCTCTATACTCCTAACCCAAAATCTCTCTCCCTCTCTCTAACCATCTCTCTCTCTCCCTCATTATATATCTATGCTCGTAACCCCGAGTTTCGCTCTCTCTCACTCTCTCTCTCCCCTTCTAACTCTCTCTCTCTCTTTAAACACATAACACCCAATAAATCTCTCTCCCTCTCTCTACCTAAAACCCTAAACCCAATATACGTCTCTCTCTCTCTATCTATCTAAACCACTAACCCACAATATCTCTCTCTTTCTCTCTCTCTAAATCTCTTACCCCAACTCTCTCTATCTCTCCCTAAACATGAATATGTATCTCTCTCTCTAAATCCCTTACCCCAACTCTCTCTATCTCTCCCTAAACACGAATATGTATCTCTCTCTCTAAACCTCTAACCCCCGCGCTATCTCTCTCTCTAAACCCATAACCCCCAATATCTCATGCACTCTCTCCAAACACCTAACCTTCAATCTCTCTCTCTCTCTCTCTCTCTCAAACCATATCCCCCAAACTCTCCGACTCTCCCTATCTAAAACCCTAACCCCCAATCTCTCTCGCTCTATCTCTCTCAAAACCCCTAATATTTCTCACTCTCTCTTGCCCTATAAACCCCTAATCTCTAATATCTCTCTATCAACCCCTAAGGACCAATCTCTCTATCTATCTCTCTATATACCTATCTATCTATCTATTTATCTATCTTAACCCTCCCTCTCTCTCTCTCTAAACCCCTAACACAAACTCCTAACCCCCAATCTCTCTCTCTCTCTAAACCCCTAACCCCCAAACTCTCTCTGTCTCTAAACACCTAACCCCAAATCTCTCTCTCTCTCCCTCTCTCTCTCTCTCTCTAAATCCCTAACCTCCAATGTGTCTCTCTATCTCTCTATCAAAACCCTTTCTCTCTGTCTCTCTATACACACACACACACACATACACACACACATATATGAATCCATCACCTGCAATCTTTCTTTCTCTCTCTCTCTCTCTCTTTCTCTCTCTCTCTATATATATATCTTTTTCTATCTATTTAAATCCCTAACCCACAATATCGCTCCCTCTACATATTTCTAATCCCCTAAGCCCCAATATCTCTCTTTCTATCTCTCTCTCTCTAAACCAGTAACATGCAATCTCTCCCTCTCTCTCTCTTTCTCTTTAAAACGCTACATAGGAATATGTATCTCCCCCTCTAAACCCCTAACCCCCACACACTCTCTCTCTCTAAACCCATACCCCCAATATCTCACACATTCTCTCTAAACACCCAACCTTCAATCTCTCTCTCTCTCAACCCCTATCCTCCAATATCTCTCTCTCTATCTAAAATGATAACCCCCACTCTCTCTCTATCTCTCTCTAAACCCCTAATATATCTCACTCTTTCTCACTCACTCTCTCTCTCTCTCTCTCAGTCAACCCCTAACCTCCAATATCTCTCTATCAACCCTAACCCCCAATCCCTCTCCCTCTATCTATCTATCTAGCTATACCCCTCAACGATCTCTCTCTCTCTCTAAACCCAAAACTCTCAATCTCTCTCTCTCTTTAAACCCCAAACCCCCAATCTCTCTCTATCTCTAAACCCCTAACCCTCAATCTCTCTCTTTCTATCTCTCTCACTCTAAAACCCAACCTCCACTCTTTCTCCCTCTAAAACCTTTACACCCATTATCTCTCTCTCTAAACCCATAATCCCCAACCTCTCTCTCTCTAGACCACTAACTCTCAATCTCTCTCTCTCTCTCTAAGCCCCTAATCCCTAATATTGCTCTCTCTATTTATATAAATCGTTATCCACCAATATCTCTCTCAAAATCCCTAACCCCGAATATCTCTCTCTCTCTCTCTCTCACACACACACACACACCTGTAATATCCCTGACCTAAGATCAGATGATATTATCTCAAATATAACTTTAAAACTTGAATTAACAAAAGAATTGATTTATACGAGAATTGGTTAAAAAACAAGTCTTGGACAGAATTGGATTTCCCCCCAGGGTTAGGACTGTGAAAGGTTTAGGATATTCAAAATGTATGGTGAATGTGCAGCAACAAACATATCTGAAACATGGCCAACTTCTGAGTCCTATGCACAAACTACTGGGCCCATTTACATTTCAACAATAGTTTTTGTTGAGGTCTACTTTGAGGCTTCCTGGGAACTCCAACATATGCATACTAGGATCATTTGATTACACCTAAATGTAACTAGTGGTGGACATAAGGCATTAAACTCCGAATTAGGTGTTGGACAAATGCTAATGAGAATTTGGGAGGTTATGGCTGATTTTGGGAGCAAAAGAGGTAAGGGCGCTAGGTTGGACTGCTCCACTAGGGGTTTTCCAAACTCTTCCAAACAAGATGAGAGTCCTTCGAAATCTTAGGGAGAGGTATGGAGGGTGTTAGTCCCAGAGACGTTCTATTGCTACTTTTAGAACTGTGCCTGTGCATCAATAAAATCCTCTTTGTTCTTTTGCTTGATCTAAATCACATTCATAATAAAATAATATAGACAACCAAATATTGGAATAATATGGGTAGTACTTCGATAAGATAATGATAAAAACTAGAATGAATTGATGTTAATGAAGTGGCACACAACAGAGGTACTTCAGAGAGTAAGTCTTTGTTTTGGTTTTCGAACTTTAAATATTTGCTTTAGATCTTTATTTTAGCTATTTTTCCCATTTAAAATTGTAGATCTGCCATACTAGTCAGCTGCTTGATAGCTACCCTAGCCATTGGCCCTTTCTGCAGCCCAAAATTTCAATTTTTGGGTTCATTTTTTGACGACCAATTTTCGTCCGTACCTCGCGACTTTCGGCACCCACAGTCATGTGGTCCATCGCGGCCGTGTGCATTTTTTCCGCATGGTCCATCATGGCTCTTAGCCTTTTTTCCACATGGTACATCGCGCCCAAGCGGCCTTTTTTCCACACTGCCCATCGTGGTTGGGTGGCCTTTTTCCCACACGGTCCATCGCGACTTTTCGGCATTTTTCTACGCGGATCATTGTGAATTTTTCCCACCGCGCTACGATTCACATCACGGCTTTCACCCACATCACCGCACGGCTCATCCCAGCTTTTGACCTCACAGCCACGATATTTCCTATTTCGGATTCGGCCAATTTTTCCAAAAATTTTTGCCCAATCAGCCCATTTTTTCCAGCATTAATTTCCGCAATTTTTTACAACCTACTGTGTTATTATTGCAGCATTATTAATTGATATTCGGTTATATGCTTCACTTATTTTTTTGAAAATTTTCAGTTAATTGAAGACAGATTTGTTAAGTATTTATGAGGTTGTAAGTTTCATACATTGCAAGGTTAGAACCATATTTCTAAATTGCTCAATATTTTTCCCAACAAAGACTTTAGAAATCCATTTATTTTTACATATGTTATTTGCTTTACCTTACAAAACTTTTTAAAGAATCCATATTTTTTGAAAAGATTATTAAAGCATTTACATTTGAAATGCCTTTCATTTTTTTGCAATTTGGAATCCTTATTTTAGTTTGTGATTAAATCACCCATGCGAGACAAATTGTTTTGGTATACACCCGCACCAACACACAATCTGTCACAATAAATTACAAGTGAGCCTTAAAATCCTCTTAACTAAACAAACATTCTAACACCACTTGGGGAACACCAAAAGAATTTTGTAGCTAGGTAGGACTGAGGGGATAAGTATCCAAATAACACCCCTCACTCATTTTTCATGTTGAGACATAGTGGTTGACATTTAGGGTACCAAAATCCTTTATTATTTGTTGACATGGTTTAAAACCAATTCATCGGGAAGGCTTCTCCCTTATGAGGGTTGATGTAGCCAGACTGGTTCTGGAAGCCTGAGTGGAATATCGCAATCCATTTAGTAACCGAAGGATACCTTTCGTGGTTCTTGTTGTACCACCCTTATGGGAGTACAGTGGTGATAGAACAAAACTGCATATTTGCCCAACCAAATGTGTCATGAACGGGGTATCTTAGTGGCCAAACTTATAGGATTGTCTACTCAGTGTCCCTCCCGGTAGGGGAATATCTAGCCTTTGATTTTATAATTTATATTTCCTGACTTGGATTTCATCACCTTGCAGAGGATAGATCTTGTTGAGTCATAATACTTTTTAATTAGGTTTTTGCATGCTCCATTACCTCCCTTTGGTCAGTGAGTACACCTTTTTCTATTTTTAGGAGTCGTTTGCATGTTGGTTTTCTGACCACATTTTTTGATTGCTCCACTTACTATAGCATAGCTGTTATAGTAAGTGTTTTGAGTTTGGTTTTTGGCCTGAGTGCCATTAGTTTTTACGTTCCCCTTTGGCACACATGGTTGCATTAGGTATTTTGAGCTTTCCACCCATCACCACCTACTAGATTTAATTCACAACTGCCACCATTGAGTCCCTGAGACGTTCTCGACATTTTAAGGGTGAACCACCACAATACAGTTCACTTGACACCACTAGTCATAGAAGAAGAGCATTGTCAATCGACTCTACACGTCATTGTCGTAGAGCCCCATCATCCGATTCTGATGCACCTCATTTCACATTTCACTCTAAGGAAGAATCCAAAAACCCCATTTACACCGCACCCACTAGCCACATGGTTGGTACAACTTCAGACCCCTTTTTTGGAGGGACTGTTGACGGAACATCAAGCACCCCTACAACTACAATGACCACTATGGTAGCCACTACTACTACACCTCCTTTTGGTATGCCCAACACGGGACCCACACCAACTTTTGGTATGCCCAACATGGGACCCACACCCACCTTTGGTATTCCCAATGTGGGACCCACCCTTATCATCAGCGCCACTACTCAGATCCCACCAATTACTAGAACCATTCCAAACCCATCTGTGACTCATGTTACACTTGGGGGCACTGGCACCTCTCACACATATTCGGGTGGAGGACACATCCCTTTCACAACTAATATCCCCCTTGGGGACAATGTCCTTATACATAACACTACCAGCAGCACTTATGCCCCCATGACAACATCATACTCCTCCACCAGTTTTCCATTTATGGCTAGACTTAACCTACTAGACTTGGCTAGGCTAACAAATGATCCCATCCGGCATGACCCTACTTGGCCCCCCATGCCCACAAATCTCCCGTCAGACATCCCAAAGTATGAAGGGAAGGCTGGGGAATACCCCCAAAACCATATCATGTCATTTCACCTATGGTGTTCCTCAAACTGCATAGTTGATGATTCTATTCGACTCAGAATTTTACAAAGAACTTTCACTAGCTCTGCAGCCAAATGGTATATTGAGCAGCCACATGGGACACACCCCACGTTTACATCCCTCGCCTCAACTTTCCTTCAGTTCTTTCAACTACCTATACGCTATGATGCAGGAGTGGAAATACTATTGTTGTGTAGAAAGAACACTGCTACGCACATCACCGATCATATCCATGAGTGGCGTAAGCGCTGTAGTCTCTGCAAGATAAAACTTGATGACTGTATCTTCCTAGATTGGTTCCTGAAATCACACCTCCCTCTCATAGCCAAAGATGTAGCTTTTGAACGACCCCAGTCGGAAGAAGAAGCCATTTTAAAAGCTCAGTAGTTTGACCTGATATATGCACATTCTGGATATTTATACATAATCTTATCGGACGCCCCTCGCAGCGATCCATCCCGGAGCGACGCGCCGAGGGCATCCCGTGCCACTGACAGTATCATTGGCTAGTTTATGGCACAAAACAAACCTTTCACCATGACAAGCAAAAAAACGCCCTAGACCTTTCTAGGGCTACATCTCATTCTAGAGCTACAACTTCATATGCTCTAGTAATGCACACCCACCACACTCATGGACCCTCATGTCCACCACAGTGTTATGGGAAAGCACCATCAACTTATGCACCACCTCCATATTATAACCAACAGGTCCATCAGACTCTAGTTCACCCACAAGTCCAATCGACTTATTATCCTCAATAGGTAGCACCTCTTGCTCCAACACTTCCAGTAGCTCAAGGTTACCCACAACCGCAACAAGCACCAGGTCCACCTCAGAACCCTCCCGCTTACTATCCACCGCAACCTTATCTAGCGCCTGCATGACCTCAAAACCCACCTTCTTCCCAAGGGCATGTATACACAAAGAAAAACCATCCTCAAAACCAGAACAACCAGCGTAATCAAGGAGGTCAACAAAATCACGGAAGAGGATGAAACTGTGGAAATAACCAACAACAAAACCAAGCAGGACAGCCACCTAATCCTCCCAATAACAATAACACTGCTCCTGCAAATATAAAACCCTGATCGTCCACCAAAACATGGCAAAAATCCTAATTTGAGAACAAACCACCCGTGTTCCATATGCGGGGTCTACGGCCATTACACACATAATTGCCCCCATTTAGATCGAGCGTGTCAACTCTGGACTGTCGACAGCTAATGACAAGGACATGATGCACAACCAGCACCACCTCCTCAATCGCAACCCATGATATTGCAAAATCCTCTACCCAACCAAGGAGTGGTAAACACTCGTCCAATGGATCCCCCACAAGGATCCACTGCAACACAGCAGCAAATTACCTATGCGGCAATCGATTACCAGCATACAGAGTCCAACACTCACCATTTGCTAATGATGTCATCAAATGATGTCAACCTTCAAACCCCTCGAAACCAATACGGCTCATCCCCTAAGGCCACTCCCACTGATCCATCTTCGAGTACCCTCCCAACTGATTAGCCACTTCGCATACCTAATATGCCCATATACGGGGGTCCAAAAGCACCTCGCTTCCCTTTATGACAAATCAACAACCCTAACGCTCATGCAACTTCGAACTATAACATTGTAGAAGACCTAGCCCAATCCCCCATTGCTATGTCCACTCTAGAAATCCTAAAAACTTGTCCTGCATAGAGAAAATTGTTATTATCCTCCATTTGTGCCATAGACCCTAACAACTCCAATATGATGGATTTTGACTTAGACCAAGCCGAACCTCGTCTGCCTTCATCTCTATCTTTTTAGGTTTCTGTGTCCATTCGCCACCTCGTCGTTCATTGATGCATAATTGATGAAGGTGCCTCCACCTACGTTATGTCAACTTTCATCTAGCAGAAACTTGGATCCCCAATGGTACAACCATCAACTACCGCATTGTGATCTTACAATGGTTGTGCAACTCAACCTCAGGGTCTGTTAGTGAACGTGCCCATACAGCTTGGGGGAAAACTGGTTCTCATATATATAGAGGTCATCAATGCCCAACTTGATTACAATCTCCTTCTGGGACGAAGCTACATGTATAAAATGAAAGCAGTCGCTTCTTCAGTTTTCTTCCTCATGATGTTCCCCCATGAAGGACGCATAGTCAAAATCGACCAGATAACATACTATGATCCCAATGCCCCTGCAATGCCTAAAAATGTTCTTCCCATGATCGAACAACCCATACAGAGTGCACCCACATCGTTCATCTCCTCAGTCGGACCCGGCATATATTCGGATACTCCCATGACCACCACTTTCCCATCAATCCCACCCCCTCTCCGGATAACTTAAATATTTGATTTGTGCACCCTCTCGCACAAAACATAGCAGCATACTCCACAACCTCAACCACTGCCACAACAACCCACAGTGCCTAGTCAAATCAGAACAACACCAATTCACACTATCCCATTCTTGTTTCCATTTTTAGGAGTTGTCAGCCCACCAGTAATGGCTACACTTAACCTCCCAAGGTTAACATTAGGATTACTTGTATGGTACCTACCTGCCCCAACCTCTCCACTGACACCGACCATTGTTTTACAACCGGTACAACCCATCAATATTTTGAACCATCCACCACCTAGCATACCGAACCCCCAAAACTACCCACCACCTGGTGTACCGAACCCTTTAAACCGTCCACCACCTGGTGTACCGAACCCCCAAAACTGACCACCTCCAACAGGAGCCACTACATGAACATCTAGTTATGTCCCCCCCTTAATCCTGCCACAATGGGGGCAGAGGTCCACAAACCTACACCACTAGACCCACAACTCACACCCCCCCAGCGACCCCCAAATTAGCAAAGAATCCCCCAACAATCCGTATACCCCCTAAGTGCTCCTTGTGCGATGATATAGGCCATGCTACCCATCTATGTCCACAATTACTGGAACTTCAAGAACATATGAATATGCTGGATGACGACATGAACATTCCAGTTGTTAAACTTTAGCTACCCCCTCAGCCTCACGATAAATCACTAAGTATAAACCGCCCTTGTGTGATTTGTTGCATCTATGACCATTATTCACATCACTGCCCTGATCTCCAAGATTATAGAGCAACACTATACGAATTGAATAATGTTGACCTAGAAATATCCCCACCACTCATTGAGGAAATTTTCCCCCCAGAATCTTCCCCTGGGATGACATGCACCATCGATCATACTTCATCCCTGAGGCATCTACATCCACCACGGTGAACCAACTATCCGTTGAATCCAAAGACTTCTTACCAACCAAGGTATATTGGTTCAAAGATCCTATCCCAGCTCCAGAAGCCTTTGAAGAAGGTAACATGGCCAACATTTTTCCAATCATAAAAATCGACATCTCCACCACCCCTAGAAAACCCGAGTTTATCTCTTTAGGTGCATCCTGCACTGAAAAGGAAACCCAAGCCTATAAGAAACTCTTTCAATAATTTCGAGATGTCTTCGCCTAGTCTTGATCCTACCATTGTAGAACATGACATAAACACTTGGCCCAACATCTCACCGGTCTGCCAGAAACAACGCCCCATTAACCCATCCAAGCTTCCAGCCGTCAAAGAAGAAATTGAGAAGCTTTGAGCAGTAGGCTTCATATACCCTATTGCATATACCACCTGGTTTTCAAACCTAGTACCAATCAATAAGAAAGTAGGCACCATCTACGTCTGTACTGACTTCCCTGACCTCAATCTAGGTTGTCCCAAAGACAACTTCCCAACACCATTTATTGACCAACGAATTGATGCATGTGCAATGCACGAGATATTGTCTTTCATGGATGGTTTCTCCGGGTACAACCAAATCCATATCCGCAAAGAAGATCAATACAAAACCGCTTTCACTACCCCATGGAGCACCTTCACTTATCGTGTCATTCCTTTTTGTCTCAAGAACGCTGGAGCCACTTTTCAGTGAGCTATGACTTATTGTTTTCATGACCTAATTAACATCATATTGGTTTATCTAGATGACGTAACAGCTAGATCAAAAAAATGATCCGACCATTTAGATGACCTCCAACAAGTATTCTTGCGCTGTCGCAAATACAAAATACGCTTGAACCCACTCAAGTGTGTATTTTGCATTCCAGTAGGCCGTTTGTTGGGTTTCATCATTTCTGAAAAAGGGATCACCGTTGACCATCTAAAGGTCTAAGCCATAGTATACCTACTGTCACCTCGTACATTAAGACAACTACAAATCCTTCAAGGGAAGTCCAACTTCCTTCATCGCTTTGTCCCAAATTACGCCGCCACAGTACATGGTTTCCTCCATTTGCTACGCCTTCATACCCATTTTGTATGGGATGACCAAGCAGAAGGATCTTTCACAGACCTAAAGAAAGCACTTACAAGTGCCCCCTTGATTTCTCCTCCAAATTTCACAAGAGACTTTACCATTTACATTTCGGCATCAGATTATGCCATCTCTAGAGTACTCGTCCAAGAAGACTCCGCTTGCAAAGAGCATATTATTTACTATGTGAGCCAAACTTTCTCAAGCCCACCACTACGCTACCCACATGAAGAGAAAATGGCCCTCGCCATCGTATTTTCAGTACAGAAGCTGTGACATTATATTCTCCTCAGCCATACCACGGTTGTGGCAAATTCCAACCCAATGGTCTATCTCTTGAATCACCGCCTTCTACAAGGTCGTGTTTCCAAATGGGTGATTATCTTACAAGAATATGACCTGACTTTTAAAACCCCAAAGAGCACCAAATCACTAGCACTCACTCAACTCATTACGGGCCTACCATCTTCGTCACCATCACCATCTATCCATACTGATATAATTGACGAACATTTGTTCATCATCTCGTCTGACAACCCTTGGTACGGCAACATTTTGGTATACCTCCACACAAAGAAGTTTCGACCCAATATCGACCGTGACGGATGCCGTCGCATTCGTCACCATGCCCCCCATTATCTCCTCTTGGGTTATGTCCTCTATCGATGTGGTGTCGACACAATCCTAGGATGATGCCTTTCCCAAGAAGAAGCAGAACGAGTCCTTAATGACTATCATAGCGGTGCCTATGGCGACCATTTCTCTGGAATGGCCACCACCCAAAAGGTAATCCGTGCAGGTTATTTTTGGCCGTCATTATTCACTGATTGTATCAGAGCAATCAAACACTGCCAAAACTGCCAGCTCTCTGCCCCCCAAGGAAAGAACCCCCCCCGGCCCCCCGTCCCCCTTCATCCAGTCATCACTGTTGGACAATTTTGCAAATGGGCCATTGAATTCATGGATTCCAATAAGCTAGCGACCATAAACACATTATTGTGGCTGTCGATTACTTTACTAAATGGGTATAAGCCATGCCTACTTACAATTGCAAAGCTGACACTACAGCCCATTTTTTCCTCAACCATGTTATCGCTCGTTTCAGAGTACCAAAGCAACTTGTCTCAGACCACAACTCTCACTTTGAGGACTCTATTTGGAGAGAATTGACAATACTCCTTAAGTTTGAAGATCATTTCTCCTCCTCCTACTACCCCCAAGGAAATGGCCAAGTTGAAGCTGTTAACAAAATTTTGAAGACTATTCTCCAGCACACTATCGACAAACATAAATCCAATTGGCATCATATGTTGTTTCCCTCATTATGGGCTTACCACACATCAACCAAAACCACCACCAGCTTTACCCCCTTCCATTTGGTTCACGACATGGAATATGTCCTCCCCATTGAGTGCCAGATACCAACATTACAAATTTCCGTAAAACTCCTCCCGGATACTTCACTAATTAAAGAACGCCTACTTATTTTAGAGCAGGCCGACGAATATCGCCGCGCAACTCTCCAAACAAGCGAAGCCGCAAAGAACAGATCTAAACTCCATTACTATAAACATGTTCACCCATACACACTTTCCTTGGACATGGGGCATACCTTTTGACTGACTCAGAAGGAAATCCCATACGCAACCCCCGTAACGGGTTGTACCTCAAAATATTCTACCCATAAAAATCTCCTGGACACCATAGTCCATATTGTACAGTTTTTTAATTTATTTTTTTTCGCTGTAAACATTCAAAACCTTAAATTTTCATTTTTTCTTGCATGAACACAGATGGATCATGTTCCACTCTACCATATCGACTTTGCCAACGGGGCGAGTCGTTGGTCTCCAAATATCGCTTTAGCAGCTTGGGTACTTTATTCCCCTTCACATGAGTTGATCCACCTCAACGAAGCATGCATAGCTGCTGCCACAAACAACCAAGCTGAGTATGATGCCATGATCAATCTCCTGGTCGCTGCTCTCCAAATGGGCATAAGTCACCTTACTATTTTCCTGGACTCCCAGCTCCTTGTTTCCCAGCTCAACAACTGTTACCAGGTACGCGATCCCTGTCTATTTAGAAAATTCCTGCGCACTAAACAAATTATTCGACACTTTGAATCCATTTCATTCACTCATGTCCCAAGAAATCTAAACAATGTAGTAGACCAAATGGCTAACAACATTCTAGATTGGCACGTCAACCAAAACATGTAGGACATCACGACATGCATCACATACGCATAAAAAAATCAAATAAAACAAAATAAATAAATCATCATAACATTGCATCCACGTGCATAACATTTGCCTCCGTGGGCATACAAAAATCATAACGTTGCATCCATGTGCATAACATGTGCCTCCATAGGCATACAAAAACAATAATATTGCATCCACGTGCACCGAACATGCCTCCACGAGAAAACAAACAACATACAATTGCATCCACGTATGACAAGACATAAATGAAAAGACAAAATGTGCATCCACGTGCATACATGACTATATACCAAAACGCATGCATATATATATATCATCATTAGAGTTTCAATGTCAGGAGTGCTCTCAACACCCAAATATACAAAAGGTACACCAACCGTACAAAATGTGTACCAACAAAATACATCCCCATATGCTCATCAATATTTAGGGGCAGGTACAAGATAACCTAACCATCACGGTGACCAGGCTCCTCTAGCTCCTCCTCCTCTGGCTCCTCTGAATCATACATCTCTCGAGCCCTCCTCTCAGCTATCACTACAGCTACTCTCTGCAGGATCGATCTCCACTCATGATGAGCATCGTAACAACGATCGAGAACATGTTGATCTAGATCCCTCCAACCATCATCTAGTACATCCACTACTAGCGCCTCCAAGGTATCACGTAAATCCTCTAGGGAATCATCTCGATGATGCACAACTCCTCATCCACGAGGCGGGGGTGCCGCTACCGGTGGAGGTACGACCACCATCACCCATCCCCTACGGCCCATATGATCCACTGGAGGCCTCAGACCAACATCTGCCATGACCCACACTGAAACAAGTCAGTATCATATAAACATCTCTAGCTATACTCATAACAAAACATCTAAACATGATCTAATAGAGAAATAAAAACAAAGACGTACCGTCTAACCCACAAGCCTGTCCTTGAGCTCGAGGCATCTCAGGGTCTCCGCGGAAGTCCATACCCTGATATGGATAGTCATCAATCACAACGAGCATCTGCTCCCACTCATCATATATCTCCGACGAGAAGAACCGCCAAATGCCACCACCACCCCAGGGCATCATCTCCCCCCACCGCACCATCCGCGGCTCACTCCTCAGTCCCTCTCGAACTAGCACACATGGCTGCAAGGTAGATACCCACTCAAAAAAGAAACAATAGAGGAAAGAGGCATAACTAAACTCTCCTCCCTCCCGCCTAACCTTGTTCATCTCTCGTCGAGCACAGGCCAGAAACATCTGGCCCTAAGAAAAATAGGTCCCCCTCAAGACACGGTGAACCATCATTGTTTGCCCCACTCGACAAACAATGGGGCGCTTATGCACCAAGCACCCACAAAACACAAGCCACCACCGCCTACATCTCCAGCTCTCGCAGATCCAAGATACTCATTGCGCTATTCTTCTCACGAGCCCCCTAAACACAAAATCTCTCAAGGAGATCCTCAATATCCATACTAGTCAAAATCCTCAGCTGGATGTCCCCTATCTCACCAAAATGGGGAAAGCCAGTAAGAAAGTACACATAATTCAAGGTGAGCTCCAGTCGCTCACCTTGCACCATGAAAACCGTATCCACCAGATCCCAAAAGTCAATCAATTTGTTCAGCAGATCCCTAACTGAACGCATGAGAGGGATCTAAGCAAACTTTAGGAGTCTACCCACAGCTAAGGCTTCCCACACATTCGAGATCTCCCGAATCCTGCCCATCAGCCCCTCATCAATCTCCCTCTCCCTCCACGATGCAAGCGGCCTCCTCAGCATCCTGCCAAAACAACACAAAATTTTTTAGAAAAATAAAACAATTTTTTTTCCTAACTAAGTGATCCCCATCGCGACTTTCAGACCCCTAACCACGATGAACATCGTGGCTTTCAGCCCTCACAGCCGCGATGATCATCGAGGCTGTCAGCCCTCATAGCCGCGATGTGCATCACGGTTGTAAGCACCCACAGCTGCGATGAACATCGTGACTGTAAGCATACACAACCACGATGAACATCGTGGCTTTAGGCACACAAAGCCGCGATGAACATCGTGGTTGTAGGCACCCAAAGGCGTGAAGCACATTGTGGCTATCCAACCCATACCCACGCTGTGCATTGCGAAAAAAGGCCCAAAACCCACGATATTCCGCATTGGAAAGCCAACGTGGAATATTCGCAGCTTCTGAGACCCCGATGCTCACCAAAAAGTAATTAAATTGAAAGGCTAAGGCACATAGGCTTACTTGAAACTTGTGGAATGAAAAATCGACGGTCGAAGCTCCCACAAATCAATAAAATGCTTTGACCCAACTAAATTACTCTGTGAAACTCAATGGTGAAAATGACACTTGTCACATTGGGTCCACTTGCTATTTATAGAAATTTGACCAATTTCTCAATCAATCATTTCGGCATCATACGACGTCCGTTTTTCAAACCGTTGGAATCAGCGCAGCAAGAACTTCACGAGAGGCCACACCTTTTCTCAATTCCACCAGGTCCCATTTTGGGGCATTTTTTCCTCATGCCCCTCGTCGCCTTGGTTTGCATGCCACATCGGTGGTTATCCATATCTGATGAATTTTATATCACCGAATTCAGTTTTCCGCACTTATGATGATGCTTGAGATAATTTCTCGCTCTCACCACCAGATTTTTCGGGCATTTTTCCCATGTCCCTCGTCACCTTGATTTACATGCCACATCGTTCGTTATCCGTCTTTGATGAATTTTATATCGCCGAATTTAGTTTTCCACGCTTATGATGATGCTTGAGATCATTTCTCTCTCTCACCCCCAGAATTTCAAGGCACTTTTTTACATGTTGATCGTCACCTCGATTTGTGTACCACATCGGTAGCCATCAGATTTTACCAATTTTCGCATCACAACTTATACATGAGCCCTCCACTCCATCCATACTGCAATTATGGCGTTGTTTTGATACCATTCATCAACCCGCAAGGAGGCCCCATTAGTGTTCCCCCCTATCACCGTGCTTGATCCCCATACTTGCCCTTTGATTAAACACTTCCTCCTTGCCTCTCAATTACTTTTGTTCGATATAATTTTATTCCTTTTTCGGGCCGATCAATTCCTTTAAGAAAAAGGCACTTAGGGAGTTTCTGTTAAGCTCTTTTCTTACTCCTAAAACAATGAAAATATCATCGAGCAATCTTGCTTCCTTTCATCCTCGCTAAAAGTATCTAAAAGGGCGTCTACCTGGTATAAGTTTACCCCTTTTCCGGACCTTGTAGACTAATTACAAAGAGGAATACTCTAGTCACATTGGCTAGAAGAGTTCTCCATTTGCATCATTTTATGCTTTTTCAGGCCTTGGAGACTAACATACGAAAAAGAACACCAATGGAGTCTACTTACCACTTTCATACTCTCTAAAAATGAAAGCAACCACGAGCAATCGCCATCTTGGGCTCATACAAATCCACAGGACGGTACTCCTCCACCAATTCAGAGTCTTCTTATCGTTTTCAGACTCCTTAAAAATGAAAGCACTCACGAGCATGAACAGTCCTGAGCTCACATAAATCCACAGGATAGTACCATGTTAGAGCAAACTTTTATCCCTTCTTAGAGCTCATTAAAACTACGAAGAAGGACCCAACGGTGCTTTTTGGTGCCACAATAGATCATGTCTACTCATATGGTAGCTTCCCCATTATGGTCGCCTTTGTTCAGAGCATTCTGCATTATGTCACCCTAAGAGTCTCCCAATAGCATCCATCAACTTGTCCCCCCAGAATCACTACAGTCTACAATACATACCCCTGATCCCTTAAGCTATGATCCCCACACCTAAAAGTCAGTTTCCTATGCTGTCAGGTCAACCATGTCATCATGCTCTGAACAAAGGAAGTTTGAGTCCACCCACTCTATGACCCCAGTTATTCCCCATCCCCACAATATGTTAGTCCTACCATCAGGACTATCACAGTTCAGTTGTACACCTCGCGCTCCTATCAAGGAAACATCATTGCCTTGGTAGTTGCTGGTCTCCCTTTGTCGATGCCAACCAAATATTTTCCAGAGGATAGACCCAAAGGTCCCTGTGCCTTCGACTCATCACCATTAGTGATGAGTTCCTATGGATCATTTTGAAAGGAGTCCTCAGTGCCTCTCCAAATGATTGTTTCTCACATGCTCGACTTCAACACCTTGATCGGATCGTTGAGACTCGTACAGGGTATCGTTCCTTTCTGTTATTTGTTGAAGATCCCATATATCACCTGACTCTACCGCACTTGAGAGTCTAATAGAGGAAACAACCAGTTACACATTCCTATGGATATTCAGGTTGCGATTGGCAACAGTTTTCAAATGTAACCCAGTTTTATACTCCCTTGAGTATACGGTTACATATACCCCTCAGAAGTCGACTCACAGTAATTGAGTCCCTATAGATGTTGGACACCTTCAGATTCAGCAGTTCATCAACCCTTCTGACACCTTATTCAGAATGGTTGTTGCTCTTTTCTAGTGTATCAGTCCTTTAGATGAGTGATGGTATGACCATGAGTATGTCCCAGCATTGTGTCCCCTCTGGACCATCATGATGTACCAGCAGATTTTATGTATTATTCAGGTCCCCCTTCTTGGGCCTAATTGTTATGTATATTTCTTGATACGGGCATGGGTATGCCCGCCTCGTCCATTATCAGAGATTATTCCTCATTCATTTTGAGGCCATGTATTTTTTCATTTTTTGCAGCTTCCAAGGGGCTGTTGTTCCAGTCTCCAATTGGTCTCTTCTCTTCTCGAAGCCCCAGGAAAAAGACAAAAGAACTATGATGTCTATCAGCCATACGATGAGCTCCTACCCTCACACATCAAGGGGCAATCTATTAACACCCAAAAAGTGCTCACTAGCTCATTCCCTTATTTACATGACCCATTTGTCCACTTGTTCCACCATTTGAGCCTCTAAAACCATCAAAAGGTCACCAAAAAGACCGTAATACACCTTTTTCCCCTCAAAATATGTATTTTTCCTCAAAAAACACAAAAAACTCTCAAAAAGGGTCCAAAATTCCCAAAAATATTAAAAGGGAATAAAAATATAAAAAATATTCAAAAAATGAAAAGAGGGAAAAAGAGACCTAAACCATGTTGGTTAATACCATTGGTTTCCTTAAAACAATAATGGTATTCCCCATCACAAAAACTATAAAAAGGTGATAGGGGCTCCTCACTATTCATCCACATTTCATCCTATCCTTATGCTGCCAAATTCCCTTTGAGAGCTCTTGCCTCCCATTTCGAGTTTGAAGATCCCCATTGAAGCATTGGAGAATAAGCGACCATTGGACATTGGAGCATCTCAACCTTGGAGCTACTCAAAACTAACCATCATCACCATTTGAGGTAATACAAAATCAATTTTTTTTAATTTCTCGTTTTTCTTATAGATCTTATTGATTATGTTCTTAAATCTAGTTTTTTATTTCTTTGCACATGTTAATGTTAGATCAAATTACATTAGTTTTTACATATTTTTATTGAGACTACTGCTACTAGTTAGCAGGTGCATCCTTGCACATGCTTGGTTGAAAAACCAAGCAACGGGAGGAATTCAGTAGTTCTAACAAGAATGATCATAAAACTAAACCTAAATAATATGAGGATATAATTTCCAGATAACCCAACATGAATACTTCACGGCATGAAAATATTAGAAGCCATACTTTAAGCTTGCAACACTCACATTAAAATCAAAACCAGATTCACTGATCATGAACAATATGAAAGAGATGAATTAACATAAGGAAAGATACTAACTGGACACATCAAAGCTTTGAATCCATGAAATCCAAGATCAGGAAAAAGATGTTCTTCTTTATATATTTGATAAGACTGCAAAATATTAGAGGTTACACTTCTTCCAAAAAGAGCCGACCATTGGCCATTTCCTATTCTACTATATATAGCCGTCAGTCACTAATTTTTCCAGTTCTGATTGTATTGCAACCACTTCCGCAGTTTGTGAATGCTCAGTCATGGGGATGTTGAGCCTTTTCTTTAGGGCTGCAACCTCCTTATCTTTCTCTTTTAGCAAGGCATCTAATGGAGCCTGATCGCTCAGATTTTGCACCAATTTAATGATTTGCTACTCCAAGTCAGCTATTTTCAATTGCTTGGCTTTATTAGAAGACTTTTCATTCTTTAGCAGCTTCTCTAGCTTTTGTACCACATCTTGTAGCCTGTTTGTTCTCATAGTGTATTTCCACACATCCTGGTAAACTCCTTTGCCTATTTGTCGATGCAGCTCCATAATATCCTTGGATGGGAACGCATCCAATTTCAGCGTTACTTGAGTGGTTTTAAAATTAAAGGGTAGTTTATTCCCCCATGGCACAATCTGCTCTAGGATAGCCATTTTGAGGGATCCCTCTTTCAGATCCAATGCTGATAAAATCCTGGACTACTTTCCCTTATCAAGCTCCTTCTTCGGAAACAGTGACTTCTCCAAGTCTATGTTATCCTCTTTAATATGTGCATAAAGCCCAAAACAAGCCTACTTTGACGGGCGATGTGGTAACCAGAGCTCCTTCCATAGACTGAGCCTCCTGAATCTACGGCTGCATTGCAGATGGGAAATTTTTAAGGATGACAGGTGTCACAGGAGTAGGTGTGGTCATACTCTTTGAGGTTGGGTTGGATGTACCCTCTAACTTCAACCTTTTTTCCTTCGATCCCAAACTCCCTGATCCTTCTTTTCTAGTTGCAGACGTAGGCACCGACATGTATCTTTTCCCTAACGTATCCATATTAAGGGGTGTTAGAATAATTGGTGCTCCCGTAGCTTTTCCTGGGTTCAACACAGCCTGACATTCTTCCCAACTATTCAAGTTTGACATCCTATCCAATAAGGGATGTGGCACGTAGAGATAAGCGGCGGAATGGGATGCGTGCCTTTTTTGAGAAATGATACCCCTGGGATCATAATTGTGCCTCATGCTTATAGGAAAGTTGTATGAAGCTAACAACTCCTCTACATCCTTTTGAGTGTCTCTGCTTTTCACTTTGAACGGTCCCGCTTCACTGGGGACTTTAAAAGTCCTGGCACTGTTCCCTTTCATAAAATGTACATCGTCACTGTTAAATCTCTGACAAATGTATTCTAGTGCGGATAGCCGAGGAGTCAAGAATATGGGTAACTTGTACAGAGCCAATTCTGCCCCATACACTCAAATTTTGGTATGTGTTTAAAAAACAAAACCAATCGCCCATAGCTTCGTTTGGATTAAGCTGGAGCAACTATTTTCTTTCCGGAAAAATTCTCGGTGGGGGAGCATAAAATAGTAAAGTATAAACAATGGAAACTACGGTGTCTACAAACAGGGAGAAATCTTTCTGTGGGGGAGCCGTAAGTACAGACCTATCAAGATAACTTTTGTTGAAATAGTTTTTGTTGCTAAAAATGATCATGTACAAGAGAAAAGAGGAGAAACAAAACAAATTCTTTGATGAAAATCTCTTAAGTTGGAGATGAATTGATTGGGAAAGGAAGGCTGACCAATCTAGTTTTGTAGGGGTCTCTTGCTGAGAAAGGTTCATCATAAATAGAAGAACCCAACAAGGCATCATCTATCAAAATGTCATTATCATACCCAAGGAAAACACATAACCTTGACAGTACCAGCTTAACAGGATCTTCAAACATATCCAAGCTAAACATGGAATGGGTGCCTAACAAACTACCCTCAAGTGGAAATAATAACTGGATGAAAGCATCCCTATTTTCCATGGAGAGCTTTCGCATCTTGTTCATTAGGACTTCCTCATCAAACTGAAAACTTGAGGCATCTTCACATGTGTTCATTAATTCCATGATGAGTTGTTTACTTATAGGGAAGACTATGTTTCCCCTTCGGGAAACAATGGCCTTTATTTCTGGTACATAACACTTTGCACACCACTGTATCACTTCAGGGAAAGATCTAGTTGGTGGAAGAATCATTTTAACTAGTCCGGACGTCGATGTATTGAAAAGATCATTTCCACTCTTTGCTTGGTCTTTGGTGTCATGGGTTATCTGGTGCAGGTTGGGGAAGGAAGAGATGGGATCATGAACGTCAAAGAACTCGTCACCGAGGTGGTCATCTGGACTACTGGTCATGGATGCAGAAGTGACTTCGGGGGAGGGTTTAGAGGCCATGCTAACATAGGGGTATAGCAGGGGGTGTTGACTCTGAACTGCTTTGGGAGCCTCAGAGCATACAGGTGCAGAGAATGAAGACTGGGGAGCTTGGAGCTAGAGGAAGAGGGTGCAATGGCTTCTCTGGGAAAGTATTTATAGGGAAATATTTGAATTTGGCAGGCTTTAATCTAGGAGCTGTGTGGAATGATGGGATTAGCCCGCTGGTTAAGGAGTAGATGGCTTCTGAAATGCGAGAGGACGAAGGCTTACAAATGGCATCGGTAATGACCGTTTAAGGATGGTTTAAGGGGAAAAGTGTTAAATTTTCAGAATTTACTTCAATCTGATCTAGGATCTTAACTGAGAGAACAACATGTACAGCATATCTACAGCATATCAATCATGGAGACAATAATGCAAGCACACAAGAGACACAAAGATCTACTTGGGGAAAACCATAAAGGTGAAAAACCCCAATAACTTCCTCAGAGATAGATAGAGCAATGATACAACCAACCAATAGAGATAGCCATAACCTAGCAGCAATCCTCCTCCTCCATAAGTGCGCCTCTCCTCCTTGAGAGCATGTGTGAGAAGTGAGTGAGCAAATAGAGTGCCTCCCGCACTCTATTTATACTTGACTTGACTTTCCTTTTTACCTAACTCATGTCGGCTCGAACTTAACCACATAACATAATGCTGAGTGGGCCGACCCCCAATAGGGTGGTCTAATAACCCTTTGACCCACATGACTTATACAGGGCCGACCCCAAACAAGGTGGTCTAATAACCCATCAAGTATAAGTTACGACACTTACAATATAAATGACGACACTTCCTTATAGAGGAATAATACCATCTCTATAGGAATACAATATACATATATGTGAAATACATTCCGAAGTTACATATACATCAACACTCCCTCTTAACTAGGAAGGTATTTCTCAGCACAGTTCTTCTAGCACAAGTCATCTTCTCTGGATCATCATCACTGGATAATCGTCATCATCATCGTCACTGCTGCTGCTATCTCATCCAATCTCTGTCTCTACTCGTCATAGGAAGTTCTACAGAGCCAGTCCTTTTTCATACTGGATGTAGGCCCACCACCTGCAGGTCTTCGTCATCACTGGCCATACTGTGGAATCCTCAGGACTTTTACGTGCGTCACAAAACCTCGAAAGAGCATTTGCCAGATGTCCCAGGGTACAGATTACATGCCATAGGAAAAACCTCGAAAGACCATCTGCAAATCTCCCAGGGCACAAATTATATGTGACCTCACCACAAAACCTCGCAAGAGCATCCCAGGACTGATTACGAGCACACAGCTCAACCTATCGGATCTCCCAGGGCACAAATTACATGTGGTCATGGCAAAACCTCGCAAGAGCATCCCAGGACTGATTACGAGCACACAGCTCAACCTATCGGATCTCCCAGGGCACAAATTACATGCCATAGGACAAAACCTCGAAAGAGCATCTGCCAGATATCCCAGGGCACAAATTACATGCCATAGGCAAAACCTCGAAAGACTATCTGCAGATCTCCCAGGGCACAAATTATATGTCCTCCCAAGCAAAACCTCGAAAGAGCATTTGCCAGATGTCCCAGGGTACAAATTATATGCCATAGGCAAAACCTCGAAAGACCATCTGCAAATCTCCCAGGGCACAAATTACATGCTTATCTGCACAACCTGATCCACGGCCACAGAGTATCGTCCTGATACTCACCATACATCATCCTGATGTATCCATGATCATCCTGATCATCATCACTGCAACGTCCTACTGCATGTCATCTGGAGCAACATCCTGAAGCTCGTCATCTATGATCATCCTGATCATCACTGCAACATCCTGCTGCATGTCATCTGGAGCAACATCCTGAAGCTCGTCATCTATGATCATCCTGATCATCACTGCAACATCCTGCTGCATGATCCACCTGATCATCAATGCATCTTCCTGATGCATACCAAGTATCATACATGATCCTCCTGATCATCAATGTATTCACCTGATACAAATATATGATACATATCATCATACATGATCCTCCTGATCATCAATGCATCTACCTGATGCATACCAAGTATCTACCTGATACATATCATCATACATGATCCTCCTGATCATCAATGTATCCACCTGATACAAATACATGATACATATCACCATTCATGATCCACCTGATCATACAATGTATCCACCTGATACATATACAGATACATGGTCCAAGCATCCAACATGATGCATTCATACAAAATACATACACATGATCCATCCGATCATATCCAGCATCCAACATGATGCATATACAAAATACAGACACATGATCCAACCGATCATATCCAGCATCCAACATGATGCATACATACATACATATAATGATCCAACTGATCATATCCAGCAGAAACTAGAACATCCTCCTGATGTTCATCATCCAGCGCTTACATCCACAGCCATGTGAAGGCTCCTCCTTCCAACATACTTGGAATGGCTTCAGCAAATGTGTCCATCACTTCTTCCTCGAAGTGTCCTCGATCTGAAGAACGCCAAGCCTCTCTCTGAAGTACTCGAACTTCACCCTGGCTAGTGGCTTCGTCAACACATCTGCAATCTGCTCGTCCGTCGCAACATACAGGAGCTTCACAGCTCCTCTTTGCACGATATCCCTGATATAGTGATATTTGATCTCTATGTGTTTTGACCTGTCATGAAACACTGGGTTCTCGGACAGCTTCACACAACTCTGGTTATCACAAAAGATACCAGTAGCCTCCAACGGGAGATCAAATAACTCAGACAGTAGCTTTCGTAGCCATACTGCCTCACAACTAGCTGAACAGGCTGCAACATACTCTGCCTCAACTGTACTCAGTGCTACGCAGGACTGCTTCCTGCTAAACCAAGAGATCACACCTGATTCCATACTGAAGCAACACCCAGATGTGCTCTTCCTGTCCGCAGCACTGCCAGCCCAATCTGAATCAACATAACCCTGCAGGTTAAACTTTTGATTCTCCTCATCCCTGAGCCCATAATCCACTGTACCCTTCAGGTACCTCAGAACATGCTTTACAGCAACCAGGTGAACACTCCTCGGATCCGTTAGGAACTGGCTCAATGTGTTCACAGCAAAGCAAATGTCTGGTCTCGTGTTCGTCAGGTACATCAAGGACCCAATCATCTGACGATACAAAGAGACATCAACCGGCTCAGATGAAGCATCACATAGAAGCTTCAGATTCGATGCCATAGGTGTGGCTATATCCTTGCATTCCATCTTCCCGAACCTCTTCAGGATCTCTACTACATACTTCCCTTGTCCAAGGAAGATTCCATATGCACTTTGCCACACCTCCATGCCAAAAACAAATAGTGCACCATCCCCAAGTTCTTCATCTCGAACTTGGAAGAAAGCTTCCGCTGCGTGTCGGCAATCAATCTATCTTTACCTGTAACAAACAGGTTATCCTCATACAAAAGTAGTATCACTGGATTGCCTTCCTCAACCTTGTAGAAAAGGTTGGAACCCGCTTATCTCTTGGTAAAGACCAAACTGGATAGAAAGATGTCTATCCTACCATACCAAGTTCTGCACAATATATGACTACACCATGCTGTCTTGAAATCCATCTGGTGCATCTTCTATTTCATCACTTTTGTATTTCTCAATGCTGCCATCTGCAACATTCTTGATCTGATAGTTCTATTTGGAAGTCATAGCAAACTTCCCTTCATGTCTTGGGATTACATCCCAAACATCATTCTTCATGATCGACGGATCATGGCATTTCATTTCTTCATCCCAGATCCTGGGAACTTCAATATCTTCAATATCTTCAATAGATATCTTTGTTGCTGGAACAAATGTTGTAGTTCTTCTTTTGTAGGAGATGGCATACAATCTTTCCTACACAACAAGTTAAATTGCATGATTAGAAAACATCTCATAGTTTTCAGAACAAATTCTTACACATAAATAAATATGTCATACAGTCATGCAATTATCTTAGCCAATGCTTCAATACAACATTTATCCATATCCCGTAACTTTCTAGATGCCTTCCAATCTCTACCAGAACATTGTTAAGAGTGTGCACAACTCCCAACATGTCAGCAAAGAGGTTTCATTCTAGATAAGTAGCAATGGAATGTTGTACAGTGCCATAGGCCACTTACCCATGCATATTAGGAGTATACTGTTCATCAATGCTATTATTCTAATATGCATAATACACAACCTAATTCTAGGAACATCAATATATACATTATTGAACAGTATTATTTAAGAAATGACAATTCAAATACTTATCTTTGTTTGTTCGTTGGGTGGACTCCCTCTGAGTCTTCGCTTCCTTGCAGGAGCTGCTGGAGTCCTAATCTGAAGTAGCTTCTTCTACACCTTTCTGTTGTGGGATGTAGAGAGATGGTCAACTCCCTTTGAATATCTGCATCCTTGCATAAACCAATGTACTCCCTCTTGATCTTTGCTTCCTGGATTACCTGTTCTTGAGTCTCATATTCATCCTTGGTCCCTATGCATGCTTATTAGTATCATGAATGTGTTATCCTTGTGATCTCATATAAAATCATACATTCATTAGTATACTATTAAAACACAATAGTCTCAAGCATGTATAGTCATGATCATTTCAAACAGAAATAATAATCATTAGCATTCAAGGTTTATGTAGGATTCTTATGGTTAGTCAAATCATAAGAAACATAACATGTCTAAACCTGTAATTACTCAAACCTATGACTCTTCAGATTAGTTGAATCATCAATCAAGATAAGAGATATAAAATGCATAAAACCTGTGATTATTCAAACCTATACCATCACGATTCTTCTGGTTAGTCATATCATCAATTATGGTAAGAAACATAATATTCATACAATTATGATTATTCGAACCTATGACTTCATGAATAATCATTATCAACAACAGTATAAGATCCTAACACAAGGTAGGATTTTATCTTGATATAGAAAAAAAAAACATACCTGGATTAGCATGCTAGCTATTTATGTCTAACATACTCACATGATGTCTTCTTGTTCTTCTTCAATGACTTGTGCTAGTAACCTGTATATCTCATAGGTTAACTATTACAAAACCAAGTTATACATACCTCGTAAATGGATCTTCTATGAGATCCATGACAATGGGTGAATCTTTGTCCTCATGTCATCATGATCATATGTTCTTGAACTGGAACATGATTTGTCTTTCTTGGTGTACCTTTCATGTTAGTAGACAACATAAACCTCATACAACACCATAATGCATTAGTACAATCATAAGTGTCAACACCCTAACCAATGAATATCTTCTATCATGCATTCATAATTTTGTTAAGGTGATACAACAAATTTAAAATCAAAATTGTACTAACCGTAATAACATGAAGACAAACATACCATAAACCATAAACTTAATCATGGACAAATATCGAAACATACCTCGATGAGTCATACCTGTCGAGATCGCTTGTAATCTTCTTATGTAAGGCCTTAGCCTCATCTCCCTCTGAAACATGAACTTCTTCACTCATGCAGATGATCAATCCATCTTCTTCTAGGATTAACCCAATCCACTTGATTTGCAAGAACTGGACCTGGAGCTGGATATGGGTTTATCAGAGAAACCCCAAAAATTCAAGCTTTGAATTTCAAACTTCCGAAAGGATAGAAATATGCGCCTTGATGAGCTGATCAAACTGGTATATTCAGAATTTGAAAACTGCAAAGTTTCACTCCTCAATTTTGCCTTTGAAACTTCCGGATTCACTGGACGTGACCCTGAACTGGGGTTTGATGAATCCCACTCTTTTTCCCCATCAAAATGTTTGATCCAAAGCTCTAAGCTTCTATTTTCCTGAGGAGCTTCCAGCCGTGGTCACAGATTTCAAAAATTCTCATTTTTACAGAAGCCCTAATTTTCCACTTTTCTGATCAAAGTCCCGAACTAGGGTCTAATCAAGCCCGACCTTCTGCCCAACCAAAAATTCTGATCTTGGTCTCTAAATTTCTATTTTGATGAGTAGCATCCAGCCGTGGTCTCCGTTTACAAAAATTCCAACTTTCTCCAAAGCCCTAAATTCCGGAAGCCATGAATGAAGGTACCAAAAATAATTCTGTTTTGACAGAAATATGTACCTGATTGTTTCTGGTGTAACTTCGAAATTTTTGATCCACAGGGTCTGAAAAAGTTTCCTGAGATAGCCTGACCTGTTATCTTTCCATCCTGATAGGTCTGACCTCAATTGGATTCTCTGAGAAAGAGTTATGCCAAATGTCGCAACGTGACCTGTTTTGGGATAAAACAGGAGAGCGAACTTGTACGGCGTGCCACGTGTCACTGTTTTAACTTCGGCCTCTGAAAAAGTTTTCCGAGATAGCTCGGCCTGTTACCTTTCCATCCTGACAGGTCTGACCTAAATTGGACTCTCTGAGAGAGAGTTATGCCAAATGTCGCAACGTGACCTGTTTTGGGATAAAACAGGAGAGCGAACTTGTACGGCGTGCCACGTGTCACTGGTTCAACTTCAGCCTCTGAAAAACTTTTCTGAGATAGTACAGACTGTGTACTACCTGTCACGTTTTACGAAATTTCATTTGGAGCTTCCTAGCCCAAGATATGAACTTTTTCCCAAGGTCACCTGATTTTGACTCAGATCTGGAAGAGGCAGAAACCCTATATTGTACAGATCATAAATCACAAAGTACAACGAATTAGAGGTTGTCCTTTGGATACAAGATACCTGGAGATCTTAGCTTCGGCCTGTAACAATTTCAGATCCGAAAACTTCGCCAAAACGGATTTATAGCGAAAGTGCTACAATGACTGGTTTTTGCTATATCAAGCCCTAGCATCGTAAGTGCAACAAGTGTCATACATACCATATCATGCCTTCTTTCAGGCTAGCTCTGATTCCATGTTAAATTTTCAGAATTTACTTCAATCTGATCTAGGATCTTAACTGAGAGAACAACATGTACAGCATATCTACAGCATATCAATCATGGAGACAATAATGCAAGCACACAAGAGACACAAAGATCTACTTGGGGAAAACCATAAAGGTGAAAAACCCCAATAACTTCCTCAGAGATAGATAGAGCAATGATACAACCAACCAATAGAGATAGCCATAACCTAGCAGCAATCCTCCTCCTCCATAAGTGCGCCTCTCCTCCTTGAGAGCATGTGTGAGAAGTGAGTGAGCAAATAGAGTGCCTCCCGCACTCTATTTATACTTGACTTGACTTGCCTTTTTACCTAACTCATGTCGGCTCGAACTTAACCACATAACATAATGCTGAGTGGGCCGACCCCCAATAGGGTGGTCTAATAACCCTTTGACCCACATGACTTATACAGGGCCGACCCCAAACAAGGTGGTCTAATAACCCATCAAGTATAAGTTACGACACTTACAATATAAATGACGACACTTCCTTATAGAGGAATAATACCATCTCTATAGGAATACAATATACATATATGTGAAATACATTCCGAAGTTACATATACATCAACAAAAAGTGGAAAGTGTGGTTGTACGAAATATGAGTTACAAACAAAAAGTGGTTTCACGATCGAGAAAAAGTAGTTTATGGAAGCCGCTCTTCGAGCACTGACTTAACCAAAAGCCACCACGTGTAAACAACAGTTTTATTTCAGGAGCAATCCGCGATCGTTAAGGTCCAAGCACCTTAGGTATCCTGAATTCAGCTTTTCCATCGATATTATATATTTACACCCTTGAGATGCATGCACTGCGATTGTAATTTATGTGTGGAGCCCACTTCTTCCATCGATTACCTTCCTAGAGACTTGTGTTCAAGGAAACCACTGTCGCAAACTAAGATGTTTTAGGGCCCCTAAGAGATGGTTTAGGAAAACCATTTTTTTCCCCTGAACGAATTTAAGGTCTTCATGTGTTAATAGGGTTTTCTTTCGGGGGTGCCTTGAGAGTGTTAAACTCCAGGCACTTTCAACGTCCTGAAATTCACACATCCGTTGATGATTTAACTCTGCTCCCTTGAGATGTGCGCTTGCTCATGAAGCTTTATGGGAAGGGGCTCGTCTTGTCTTGTTGACTTGTATGCTCGGCGGTATGGCAATAAACCACTGTGGTGAAGCCTAGCTATCTCAGGGCTCTTTATAAGCGGGTTATCTAGACTTCTTTTGGGACCCTGAACTGCTCTACGAATGCGACATGTTTACAGTGGTTTTTCATCAGGGATGCTTCTATCCTGATAAACGCCGAGCAACTTTGAAGCACTGAAAACATATCAGGCATTAATCTTTGGTATCTAAATGGTCAATCTACCTCGGTTTCCCTTATCACTTATTCGGTTGATTAATGCCACCAGACCAACCATTTTTCCAACACTCTGTTTGTGCCACTTCCTGCTATCATTCTCGCTCATAGGCGATGATCTTCTTGTCACACGGATGAGTATCTGGTCTCTCATGTTTGATGATATTAGTCCTAACATTGGCTTCATCGGGGAAAGCCTTTTTCTTCGAAAGTGGCTGAGAATAGTAGACTAGTGCCTTTTAAGTCCATTGGGTTGTGGAGTCATACCTGTCCTCTACTTTCCAAATCAAGAAAAAAAGAGCAATGGGAGAAAACTTAATGAATTGAATATAACTCCTGCAGTATAAACAAGAAATGTATGTTACATATATGGTACAAAATATCCTTTGATAGAGTAGGACTGAATTTTAATAGTGAAGCAGATGCTTCAGGGGTCTCCTGTCTACAGGGGTTCTGAATATTTCATCGTTTAACTAAGCCAATGCATTCCTATCATTATTTTGCATTACAATGATCTCGAATTGGCTCATCCATAATCTATTAAATTTTCTATGGTTAGCTCTTTCTTCCTTCCTGACATCCCATTTCAAAACCAGATCTTGATGTTGACATTCTCAACTGGTAGCCCCTTGATCGAATGTTGTGTTGCCTTTGTCATTGGGTATCCTGGGGAAAATGCCTAATTGCTTATTGTCTGCCTAATATTCTATACATTGATGAGTTCTTATTTATCTATAATTTGGTTCATCATGTTCTGTCCACATGAGAATGGGCACGATTGTATCCTCAGAAGTAAGAGAAACCATCAAAATATACTTTGTGTAACCAGGTCTTACAAAAAATGTTTCTCCTTAGGCATCCTTTATCTATTTAGGAGATCTCCTTGCAGTGTACTTGGGGATAAGATGCCTGAACAACTTCTCTTCATCCTCTTTTCCTACTTTGGATTCTACATTGGTGTCCGGAGACATCCACGAAGTGTAGGAATCATTTTAGTTGTCGATCATCTCCCAAGACTTATAGATTTTTCATTTTATTGAGAATAGACGGGGGATGTCGTATTTCCATTTTACACTTTAGCTTTGGCTCTTTGGGAGACTTGGGGGAACTTTCAGTAGCCAGATGGATTAGGAAGAGGGTTTCAACAACACCTAGTTCATAGTGCCCATTTATTTATTCTCCTACAGGTGGTAACAATCCTGAGCCAATTCCAGACCTGTCTTTAGTTGAAACTCCCTCAGGATATAATTTCCGTACTCAATCACAGAAAATTTCAGAAACAACATTTGGCTCATGTTGCAGTGTAATATCCTTTTCTTCAAGGTCTCCTAATGAGCATGTAACATCCCATGTCTTCATCACTTTTGTATATCGGATAATTCATTGGGATGTTTTATTCTCTTACTACATAGGCCATCATAGCTTCCCTGTATAGCCTATTGGTTTCTCTGGTACAAATAGGTATTGTAGCGTACTTCATATCCATCTACATGGTTCCTCCTAGTCCGTTTTTCTAGTCTCTTGATAGAAGCATACCATACTTTGTTGGAACATCGGCCACCACTACATCCATAATTACTCCTTTGGCTGGTATTTGAGCAAGATTAACTACCAAGTCTTTTATCATGCCCATACACTTTACTTTTTTGGAGTTAAAACTATATAATTCATGGTATGGCCTGCGGATTACCAATCCCAGTTTTTCCATGATGACTTTTAGCATCAAATTGTGGGATGCTCCTGAGTCAATTATACAGTTGTGAAGCAGTTTATTATGAACATTTAGGGTAACATAAAAAGGAGCGGTTGGCTCATTTTTGTTGTTGTTGTGAGGTCTATATTTAACTGGAACTTGCTCATTTAACTTTATGGAAGCGTGATGGTCCTTACTTTAATCTATATGAAAAAAATTGTCAACCTGCTGCTAATACATGGTGTTTTTCATTAATTCTAATAATTGGAACGGTATTTTCAATTTACTAATTCATGCTCCAGATTGAAAGATGCAAGGCCTTCATTATAATCTTTAGGACATAGGCATGATTTCTAATGGGGGTCCGTGTATGGTTGGATTTTATCCTCGAGATGTTCTTTGTCTCTTGACAGGAGGGGATCTTGAGGAGACTTGGTTGGGCCAGCTTCTAAGGGGAGTTTTTTAGAGGAATATGATTTCATCTCTCTGTTGTTCCTAGTCTCGGCCTCTGATCATGATTTTTTGGCAATCCGTCTGGTTGAGAATTCGGGAACAGAGGGAATTCACTTGGGAATGAATCATCCTCTTGAGAGCATTCTAGATTTCAGCCTCTTTGACCATATGGGAGTGATTTATCATAATCATTTTTTGTAAGATACATGAGATAGGAATATTCCTCAATCCAATTAAGTTGCTCTTCAAATTATTCATAGGTTTCTTCCTCTGAAATATCTACTAGGTTATTTTCATGATCCTGTGCAGGTGGTCTCACTGGTTGCTCATCAATCCTCTTTTCTCTATAGGCCATTTGAGGGTTATATGGTCCCTGGAATTCAGCAGGATGATGGGCAAGGATTAGCTTATTTGTGCATCTTTTTTTTTAATTCCATCTTAGGAACATTATTTGACAAACTCTTAATGATGCGAGTCATTTCGACAATCTTTGTTTCTCGAGGGTCTTCAATCTCTAGAAAATGACTCTCTTCTTTAGCCTTTTGTTTGTCATTTTGCTCTTTATCAACGGTTAATTTTAACTTGTCTCCTACTCTCAAATTTCCTTCAACCTCTATGGCGTCATCTTGCATTATGTTGAGTGAGAGAGATCTTCTTTCTCTCAAAGTGATGGTGAACTCTGAGGGGAAGGACCCTACATATGTGGCTCGGGCCGCAACTTTAGTGGGTCGGATATTGTCAGGGATTTTGAAGTATACTTTATTGAATCTGGCAGTAAAGTCCACCACATTTTCAGAGTTGCTCTTATTCAAGGCAGATAATTCTGTTAAATAATAAAGGCTATCTCGTTTAACTCCCCACTCCTTAACAGAGGTGGTTTCTAGGATCTCCATAGTGCTGATGGAGGCATTGGGTAGTGATCTGAACCATTTTTTGGCTTCTCCTTCTAGAGACTGAGCAAAAAATCGCATGAACACATCATCATGTTCGATTAAGATATTGTTAGTGAAATCTTGGAATTGGTCTACAGGATCTTTAGCAGATGTGCCCTTATTGCCATCATACTTTGGTAGCAATTTAAAATAATAGGTAGGCATATCATTCAAGGGCGTGGATAATTGTAGGGGCCCATGTTGGATAGCTACCCATCTGTGTGTTCTGGGTGGTGGTGTTGGTTCTCCACCTCCTCCTTCTGACATGAGGTGATTGGCTATTAGGCTCTTGGCCTACGGAGAAATAAAAGATTTGGGCGGATTCATGTGAGCAAGAAATTCTTCGCTTATAGCAGGAATTTTTTGAAAGATAGATAAATCACAAAGAGTGTGAGGGTTCTGGGGAGAATGTTCTCTTTTAGGGGTTGGACAATGAATTTAGATTTAGGGGATTGAGGGCCAAACAAAGGTGGGGAGAAACTTCATCGATGGCCTGGTGAAGTAGACTAATATTTTCCACGTCTATGTCTCGAGGAGACTAAATCTTGTAAAGCCAAAAAAATTTCGTGGTTGGGGTTCTGGAGGGTATGTGTTCGTCTAGATGCTAGGTTTTCCAATGTGGAGTCGCCAAGTGGATTACATCCTGCAACCTAGTTTCATCCACTATGAAATTAGGTGCTTAAAATTTTTTCGTTGTCCCCAGGGAAGATTTATCTTCTTTCTTACGTCGCTTGCAACGGTGCCAAAAAAGATGTTAGTCCCAGAGATGTTCTAATGATGCTTTTAGAACTTTGCCTGGGCATCAATAAAATATTTTATGTTCGTTTGCTCGATCAGAATCACATTCATAATAAAATAATACAGACAGGAAAATCTTGGAATAATATGGGTAGTACTTCGATATGCCAATGGTAAAAAAAAATGAATTGGTGTTAATGAAGTGGCACACAACATACGTACTTCAGAGAGCAAGTAAGTCTTTGTTCTGTGTTTGAGAATAATGTACTGATCCTAAGGGAGGAATTCAGTAGTTCTAACAAGAATGATCATAAAACTAAAGTTGAATAATATGAGGATATAATTTCCAAATAACCCAACATGAATACTTCACGCCATGAAAATATTAGAAGCCATACTTTAAGCTTGCAGAACTCACATTAAAATAAGAACCAGATTCATAGATCATGAACAATATGAAAGAGATGAATTAACAGAAGGAACGATACTAACTAGACACATCAAATCTTTGAATCCATAAAATCCCAAGATCGGGCAAAAGATGTTCTTCTTTATATATTTGATCAAACTGCAAAATATTAGAAGTTACACTTACAAAAATATTCGACCATTGGCCATTGCCTATTCTACTATATATAGCCTTTTCAGGTATTTACAAAATAAGTTGTTATAAAAATTTTGTTATAGCCCAATGGCTTTATACATTTCTGTTCGAACTTCCAACAAAAATTGTCACTAGAAACAACCTCGAAGACTATGGTTGACTAGTACGCTACTGAGATTGGGACCCACTTGCCTAATGAGGAAGGATGACATGCTAAATGGAAGAGGCTTCTATTGAGGGCTACGTGGTTGAAGATGCGACTGTTGCTTAATTCTTGGTGAATTGCTCTGACTGCTTGACTGTGAGAAATTTAGCAATAGCCTTCCAGTCCTTACCCATTGGGTAGCTATAGAACTTGAGCTCTCTAAGGGATGATTCCAACTCGGTACAATGCTCAAAGAGGCCTTAGGGAGGATTTTGAAGATATACTAGAGGCAGTTAAGTATTTTAAAATTGGAATGTAACTTGTCCACGACTGCTTTCCCGCTGAGTTCCTACAAAGTATCCGTCAGGAGGATTTCGGTGTTCCTTTCCTCTGCCATCATGGAAATATAATCCTTTTCTGGGTAGAGATCCCCATTTCCATCCCAGAAAGATGGGAGACTAAGGGAGAATATTGTCTTGAATAGCTCTCTAAATGAGTGCACGTCCTACTCCAATTGAGCCTCCATGTCGGCAACATTCTGAGCCAATGCTCCCTTAGTAATCACCTTATTTGCTTCCATTATTATTTTAGTCTGATCCTGGATGGAATAGTTTTGAAGCTCTTTAAAGGTTTTCTCATTTAAGAAGTCAATCAATTCTCGGGTAGAATCAGCTTTTTTACCTACACGGCTTTCTGCGGCTCGCGCATCCTAGGCGATAGTTCTAGCAATCTCGAATTCTTCTTGAGCTATATTGAAAGGGATCAACTGTGATCTTATCAAAACTACCACCTGCTCCCATATTGCAACCTTGGCACCCTTAATTAAAGGCTTTCCAGTGAGCTTCCTAGACAGTTCCTGAATTTCACCACGGAGTTCATCATTAGCTTGTTGTATCTCTGATATGAATTGATCTCTTTTCACCAGCTTTCCATTCACATTAAAAATTTCATCACAGTTGCCCCTTAGATGGTCTTGAACCTAGTTCAGCTTAGCGTCCTTAATGTTCATTTTAGGTATCACTTGAACCAACTTGTTAGCATGATCTAAAACTGAGGAGGCTTGGAGTGATGCTTCCTTCTGCTAGAGAATATGTTGATTCTTCTTTCTTGCCTCCTCCAATTCACCTTCTAATGAGGCGATCCTTTCCCTGAGTGCTTGGTCATTAGTCACTGATTTTTCCAGTTTCGATTGTATTGCGACCACTTCTGCAGTCTATGAATGCTCAGTCATGGGGATGCTGAGCCTTTTCTTCAGGGATGTGACCTCCTTATCTTTCTCTTTTAGCATGCAATCTAATGGAGCCCAATCACTCAGATTTTGCACCAATTTAATGATTTGCTGCTCCAAGTCAACTATTTTCAGTTTCTTGGATTTACTAGAATACTTTTCATTCTTTAGCTGCTTCTCTAGCTTTTGTACCACGACATGTAGGATTTTTGTTCTCATAGTGTATTTCTACACATACTAGTACACTCCTTCGCCTGTTTTTCGATGCAGCTCCATAATATCCTTGGACGGGAACGCATCCAATTTCAGCGTTACTTGAGTGGTTTTAAAATTAGAGGTTACTTTCTTCCCTCCTGGCACAATATTCTCTAGGATAGCCATTTTTAGGGATCCCTCTTTCAAATCAAGTGCTGATAACATCCTGGACTATTTTCCCGTATCAAGCTCCTTCTTCGAAAATTGTGACTTCTCCAAGTCTATGTTATCATCTTTAATTTGTGCATAAAGCCCAAACAAGTGTGCTTTGATGAGTGACGTGGTGACCAAAGCTCCTTCCATAGAATGAGCCTCCTGACTTTGCAGCCACATTGCAGATGGGAAGTTTTCAAGGATGACAGGTGTCATAGGAGTAGGTATTGTCATACTCTTCGAGGTTGCGCTGGACATACCCTCTAAATTCAACCTTTTTGTCTTCGATCCCACACTCCCTAATCCTTCTTTTCTAGTTGCATACATAGGCTTCGACGTGTCTCTTTTCCCTAATGTATCCATCTTAAGGGGTGTCGGAATAATTGGTGTTCCCGTAGCTTTTCCAAGGTTCAGCACAGCCTGACATTCTTCCCAACTATTCAAGTTGGCCATCGTGTCCAACGAGGGATGTGGCATGTGGAGATAAGCGATGGAACAAGATGTGTTCCTTTTTTTAGAAATGATCCCCCTAGGATCATAATTGTGCCTCATGCTTACAGGAAAGTTGTATGAAGCTAACAACTCCTCCGCTTCCTTTTGAGCATCTCTACTTTTCACTTTGAACGGCCCCACTTCACTAGGGACTTTAAAAGTCCTGGCACTATTCCCTTTCATAAAAATGTACGTCATCACAATTAAATCTCTGACGAATGTATTCTAGTGCAAATAGTTTAGGAGTCAAGAATATAGGTAACTTGTACGGATCCAATTCTGCCCCATACACTCGAATTTCGGTATGTGTTTCAAAATGAAACCAATCACCCAGAGCTTCATTTGGATTAAGCTAGAGCAACTATTTTCTTTCCAAAAAAATTCCCAGTTGGGGAGCATCAAACAGTAAACTGTAAACACTAGAAACTTTGGTGTCCACAAACAGGGAGAAATATTTATATGGGGGAGTCGTAAGTACAGACCTATCAAGATCACTTTTGTTGAAATAGTTTTTGTTGCTAAAAATGATCATGTACAAGAGAAAACAGCAGAAAGGAAACAACTTCTTTGATGAAAAGCTCTTCAGTTGCCGATGAATTGATTGGGCGAGGAAGGTTGACCAATTCAGTTTGACAGGGTTATCTGGCTAAGAAAGGTTCATCATAAATAGCAAACCCAACATGGTGTTAGTCCCAGAGATGTTCTAAGGCTGTCTTTAGAACTATTCTTCGGCATCAATAAGATCTTCTATATTCTTTTACTTGAATAAAATTACATTCACCAAAAAATGATACAGATATCCAATCTTAAACAATATGGGCAGTATTTCAATGTTCCAGAAACCAGAACTGAGTGCTGGTGTAAAATGTAATGGAATAAAACAAAGGTACTGGGAAGAGAGTAAATCTTTGTTCTATGTTAAAGAATAACATACTGAGCCTAGGTGAGGAATTCAGTAGTTCTAACAAAATGATTACATAATTGCAACTGAATAAAATAAGGATATTATTTCTAGATAAATTAACATGAAAAATTCATGTGCTACCCATCTTAGAATCAACAATTCAAGCTTACAACACTCATATCAAATTCAGAAACAGATTCATAAATCATGAATAACATGAAAGAGACGAAATACCAGGACAAGATACTAACTATACACATCAAAGTTTTGAATCCATAAAACTTCAAGATCAGGAAAATGATAATATTCTTTATATATTGATCAGACTGCCAAATATTAGAAGTAATACCTCCTACAAAAGGGAGTCGACCCTTTGGCTACTGCCTATTCTACTATATATAGCCTTCACTGGCTTTACAACAGAAGTTGTTACACTTTGTTACAGCCCAACGGCCTTAAGTATTTATGTTTGTACTCTTCAATAGAGTTTGTTTACAATCAACAGTCGTGCAAACAACTATTGGCTAATCTACGACTTGGACCTGGGATCGCTTTGATGGCAAAGCAATACATCCGAATGGACAAAACTCCAACAAATCTGAGATAAACCCGTATTAGCAGTGCTCCATATTTTCAGATATACTACAAACTTTGGCAAGCCGTCAGATTATTTATGGCATCATGATGGTGTATATGCAGTCACCTTGTTGTCATGTGTTGCATAAAGAACCTTCATCATCTATCTCTTCCACCCCATCCAAGCCTTTTTCTCTTAAACCTTATTTTCGATGGGGCAAAAGTTCATCTACGTCACCGAGTTGTGAAACATGACCTGATCTTTTCCTCAACAATTTGAATTGTTCAGGTACCACCACTTCACAATTTGATCATCCTTTGTTGGGACCGACATGCCCCTGCCCTCCGTGCTTTTGCATTCAGAAGGCCCACTTCCTTTTTAACCACTGAAATTACTAAACTCTCTTTAGACATATCAGGTGAGACCTCAGGCTTTTCCCACTTGAACGCTTGTGAATGCGCATATGTGGGTTGTTCATGGACGATGGTCTTATGAGTCCTTAATGCTCCTTGCGAGCCTCCACTGGAGATGAAATGCACCATTGAGACCACTTATCTTACAGCTCAATCTAGATAGCTCTAGTAGACTTGTGCATTTGAGCTTCTCATTCTGGACCAATGAGGCTCGAGAGCTCCATGATTCAACTTATGCAACTACAGGAGTATTTGTAGCCTCACCTGCCTGCTCCTCGAGAATCGTGTTGTACCCAAGTAATGATTACCCAGTTGTTCTTTGGGCTCTTGCATGTTGGGAGAAGATCGCACTCTATACGATGATGGTGAAAGTAATGAGTATGAGAGATGTTTCTTCAAACTGGCGGTAGGGCTGACAAGACCGTTTAAAGGTATCTCATTTTGAACCATGAAATTCCACCAAGGATTTGCATGCCATAAAGTGCCAATGGTTTCAGGGCCCTCAAAAAATGGTCTAGGAAAACCTCTTTAAGGCCCTTGAACAGTCCTGGGTCTGCCACATGGAAGTAGCAGTTTTGCTTCAGGGAGGTACCAGGAGTGTTAAGCTTCGCGCAACTTCCTCACCCTGATTCTTGGGCGATCGTTGATCTATTGCCAAGCCTTTGCCGAGTTCTCTGCCAACAAGGTGCAAATTTTCGAATGGGTCCCTTATTTCACATGGCCCACCTACCCAGTGCTCCGCGATATGCAAAGGGCCACAGTGGTGACTTTAGCGGTTTCAGGGTCCTAGAAAGGTAGTCTGGGGAAACCGCTTTGAGGCCCCTAAAAAACTATGGGGTTTTCACCTGTCCATGGCGGTTTTCTGTTAGGGGAGATCTGAGCCAAATAAATGGCAATCACTTGAAGGTCCTAACCTCCCTTATTCATAGATGGCCTACGAACAACCGCTCTTCTTACGCTTCAGCTGTGTCTACCTGCCACCATGGTGTGATCATACCTTACCTCACCTGCGCCCTTTATTGATCCAGAATCGCATTCTGAGCTCTTTGACAACCTAACGACACTAGAGCTATCTTCATTTGATCAAAGTACTAACATTGGATTTAGCGGGGACAACCTCTTCCTACAGAAGTGGTTGAGAACAGTAGACTAGTGCCTTTTAGTCCCTTGGGTTGTGGAGTCATGCCCATCCTTTATTCCTTTAAATGAATCAACATAAAATAATCAGAGAACGTGAAACAAAATTGATCATAACTTTTGAAAAATAGAAAGGAGGAAAACATATGTTACAAATATGGTACACTGGATCCACTCCTAAAGCAGGATGAAAACTAGTAATGAATGAACCAAAAACTAGTAATCAATGAACCGCTTCAAGAATATCCCATTCATAGGGTTTCCAAATATTTCACCATTAAGTTGATCCAATTAATATGTGTTGTTGTCCTAGACTGTAATGAATTTGAAAGGGCCCAGCCATAGGTTGTCTAATTTCCCGTGTTTAGCTCTTTCTTCTCTTCTAGCATCCCACTTCAGAACAAGATCTCCATGCTGAAAATATCAGGCAATAACCCTTCGGTCAAAAGTTTCTTTCATCTTGTCTCAGTAGACTCTAAAGGAGTTATCCAGCTGTTCTCTAACCTGTTGAACATCTATAAGTTGATAAATTATTCTGTTCATATCATCTAGTTCTTCGTTTTCCAGCTATAATAGCTTCATCACCGGGAGACCTAGCTCAATTGGGAGGACCGCTTATTTTCCATAGACCAATTGAAACGGCGAAGTACCTATAGCTCTTTTTGTAAAATTAGTCACAATAGATCTATTGAACAAGAAAATCAATCGCAATGATGTAAAACAAATTGGAGTAAAAACTATACAAGAGAGATGCATCAGTTCTCTATAATCCAGAATAGTAGAATTACAATACAATATTGTCACAATGATTGAGAAATTTGAATTATCCAAGGAGGTCATTTGAATATATTGCATGCTATAGCTTGGCTCCAACTAGGAGTCCTCATCATCATATCAGTGGAGTCATCAATGCACAAGGAATAGTCAACCAAGTGTCAAAATGAGTCTAACTGAGTGTGGTAGGTGTAACTGGAACATGTAGGCACTAATTAAATGAAGGAGGCTCAGTGGAGGGCGCATGAGGAGCTAACTGGAGTCAAAATAGGAAGTCTAGTCTCACTGGGGGTCCAACGGAGTGATACAAGTAGTTGAGAGTCAATCTATCATTAAATCAAGGAAAGTTCTAAAGATAACTCAACTAATTGAAGTGCAATTGAGTGGTAGGTGAGAAAGGGTGCCTAGGATGCATGTATTTGCATGTAGGGTGCACTAAGCACTAGGAGGGATGAAACTGATCAGAAAGAAGCTTCTGGGTGTTGGTAGACTGGGGACAAGGTGCTGGAGGCTTGAAACTGGTGACTAGGATGCATGCAAAGTACATAACTGAATGATGAGATATCCTAACACCCCCCCTCAAGCTATACTATGATGTAAAAAATAAAATATAGGTCCCTGGTAACTAAGACCAAAGGTCACCCCAATACAATAATAATCCAAATAAATAACAGTTCATGAACCGAGGAAATGGAGAAAACCTCATGGGAAACCCCCCCCCCCCACAAATGGATTGTAACACACCAAAAGATTTAACTACTCCAAACTCAAGTAGATATGTCTGGAGGTATATTACTCTTGGGAGTAAATGGATCATGCTCCAAAAACATGTGCTTGAATTCTCCATCGTTGGATGCTAGCAAATGTGGAGACTTTATGAACTTGCTCTTCATACCGAAAATGGTGAGAACAAATTTGAAAATATGAGGATGATCCTGGAACCTGTGATTCGAACCAAGTGAGGTAGGAATAGCTCCAATCAGATCAAATATTTCTTGAAACTTGAACTTCTTACCAATGGAAGTTAAATCATCTCCAATATTTGACAAATGGTTTCTTGAGATCTCCTTTGAACCAACAGGGGTGAGATCAAAACCAAAATCAGCAAAAATTGCATGAGAATTGAACTCAAGCTAATGGTAGTGCTCCTCATCTTCAGTAAAACTTTGAGAAACTATGCAAATGATAGAACAAAAGTTTGTAGGAGTCATGCAATCAAGGAGGACGAATGCTTCACCTCCAAAATCAGATTTTACCTCCAAAACATCAAGTAGATCATTATTCTGCACGTCGGAAAACTCATGTGAAAGAGAGGATTCAAGAACCTCTTTGGAATATAGAGTATGAGTTGGTTTATCTTTCTCATAATTCGAAATAGAAGACAGTGAGAAAATGAGGGTTGAATCTACAGTTTCTTCTTCATATTGAACAATGGAGGAGGCCAAGACATAATCGGAGAGAACACATAAGGAGATCTCACTAAGCTTGTTCTCCAAAAGGCTAGCATGATCCTCTTCTTCCTTCTTTCTAAATTCTCTATTGAGTTGGGCCCATAGATCTCTTGGATTTTCAGCAGTAGTACTAAGGTAGCACATACAAGGAGACATATCAAGACATATTGCCCAAAATCTCTGTCACAATCATTAAGCCAATCATTCTCCTCTTCCTCGGAATCAAAATCTCTTGTAATACCAATGCACATATCAAAAAGACATTATCTCTTCAAACATGCAATCATCTTTGGTTTCCATTCATCATAGTTGAATGGAGTAAGAATATTTTGTGAAGAAGAATATTCCACCTTTGCAATAGCGAATACAAATGGAGGAAGTAAGAAACCTGCAAATCACAAGCAAACAAGAACCATTATGGAGCAATAGCTACAACTGCAGAAAACTGCTGCAAAGTGAGCAAAATTTGCTCAATTTTTATGTAGAACACCTGCAGAAAAGAATTCTTGTCCTTTCCATGGCTTTGATACCATGTGAAATTAAAGCACAACAGATCTAATTGAACAAGTAAATCAATTACAAGATGAAACTCAAAAAAAGGTGTAAACTGTGCAAAAGGCTTGCCGCAGTGCTCTATTGAACTCAGAATGGTAGAATACAATACAACATTGTCACAATAACTGAGTAATTCGAATTAGCCAAGGAGGTCATTTGAATTTACTGCATGGTGTCGCTTGGCTCCAACTAGGAGTCCTCATCATCAGATCAGTGGAGTCATCAATGCACAAGTAACAGTCAACCAGGTGTCAAACTGAGTCTAACTGAGTGTGGTAGGTGTAACTGGCACATGTAGGCACTAAATAAATGAAGGAGGCTCAGTGGAGGGTGCATGAGGAGCTAACTGGAGTCAGAATAGGCAGTCTAGTCTCACTAGGGGTCCAATGGAGTGATACAAGCAGTTGAGAGTCAATCTAGCCTTAAATCAAGGAAAGATCTAAAGATAACTCAACTAACTGAAGTGCAACTGAGTGGTAGGTGAGAAAGGGCACTTGGGATGCATGCAATTGCATGCAGGTCACATTGAGCACTAGGAGGGCTAAAACTGATCAAAAAGAAGCTCCCGGGTGCTGGAATATTGGGGACAAAGTGCTGGAGGCATCAAACTAGTGAATAGGATGCATGCAAAGTACATAACTAAATGATGATATATCCTAACACTTTTGACACTAATTCTATATTATCCTCCCCTAGGTATATAACAAGGACATAGTCATACATTTCCTACCCATTCATAGTCACTTGACCTGTGACTGCTCTACTCAATTGTAAATTGTGAAGTGGTGACCATAGTTTTTTTTCCTAGGTTTCACCCAGGTGACTACAAGTGGGACGTGGTTATGGTACTTGAGATAGACATCCACCTCAACTCCCTTGGAGGGTGCCTATATTCACAAGGGTACCTGTATATTGAATGATCATTGCAAGAGGGTTACCATAATTGTATCTTGCACCTTTAGTGATAGGAAGTCATCCCTAATAATCCTAGTCTAATATCTAAGAGTCCCTATTCTCATATATTAACATATCTTGTTCTAGGTCCTAACCACAGTGGACTTCTCTTTGTAAGAGTAGTATTCATTGATTGCATCTTGAAGAATTTTTTCTAGTTGAGTTTGGTTATGTTTGTCATTACATTGAAGGTTTCTTTGGTTTTGAGTCAAAGTGGTCGACTAACCTATATGTAGGTATATAAGGACCAGAGGTCCCTAGCCAAAGACTGTGTATTTTCCTTCGAGGAGACACAAGCTGGATATATGAGAATTTTCCCTTGAAGGACCTAATGAAAAAAATAGTTTATTTCAATCATTACCACATAGGAAGAGAGAGAGGAAGAGTACCTAATAGATATTAATGATCACATTGAGTTACCAAGAATGGGTCCATTCCCTCCGATCTATGAGAAGCTATGTCCAATTGAGATCAAGGACCTGACAGACCCTACTATTATCATTGATTTCAATGCACCTTCCATTAGTTATCAAAGTCCATTGTTCTTCCATAGTCATAACTTTGATAACTGAAGTCACACTACACAATCCAATTCAATATAGTAGTGGGTCAACATGAGAGATGTTGGTGGTACTAATTGATCTAGGGGCATCAATGCTCTTAATTCAAGTACTCCCATCGGAGGAGTAAATCCCATAGTCTAGAGCATACTAGATTTTAGTATGTTTCCCCCTATCAATTGAGTGTTTATAAGAGGATATTTCCCCTCATTCATAAATATTAATAGTTGAGCACGGACTTCAATGTTCATTCTTCAAGGTAGAAACCCTTTCATCTTTGGAATGCCATTGGATGGGATAACACATCCGGAAGCTAGCTACTCCTTTGTTCCATGTTTCAACACACCGGTAGGAATCTCATCTATATCCTTCAACATGTTTCTATTTGGAGGAGGACATATTCCTTTATCAAGGCCACCAATAGGAAATGAATCTTACACAAGTTCTAGTACACCTATTGGAAGCATGCCCTTTCCTAGAATGGGAGGCATGATTAGCATAGATTTCACAACTTATGTGCAAGTTTCACGTGGCCATTATTACTCATAACCCTAGTTACCAAGTCAATCAACTTTAGTCCCTATACACAAGGTAATTCTTTAATTAACATAAACCAATTATTGGGCCTAGCTCCTAAGGAGACTAGACAAGGAACCCCTATGCAAGGTGATCCTTGTGATTTTCCTTTCATTGGAGATGTTGGTGGTCCATTAAACTCCACTTTGAATCTTCTTGGGTTCAATACAGTGTTTTCAATTTGTTTTTTTTTCACTACGAATGTACTAAATGATCTTGGTGCTTTTCAAATAATCCCTATATGTGAATATTTCAAAACCCTTTACCTTTTGTTTCCCAGTGAAATATTTTATTCTTCCTTATATGATGAAAGTATAGCTCCTAGTAACTAGAAGTCGAAAAGGAATAGAAAGAAGAAGAATAAGACTAATATGTCAATACAAGAGGGCATGAAACTAGTCACTACAAGTCATGCTAGGAGAAAGTAACCAGCCATTGCAAGTCATGCTGGGGAAAAGCAATAACCACTACAAGTCATGCTGGGGGAAATAACTAGACAATGCAAGTCATGCCTGGGAAAAGCAACCAATCATTGCAAGTCATGTTGGGGGGAAACAAATAACCAATGCAAGTCATGATGGGAGTATTTATATTATTGAGACACCTAAATGAGTATGATGCAAGAATAAGTTCCCTTATAGGATTTGCAAGTGGTATCATCTTACTCACATGTTCCCTTCTATTATATAGGTACATAGAGTGTGGTCCCTATCTCAACAATCTTCTTCTCCTGAAAAACCTAAAATTTCCCAACAACACATTTATCTTTTGATTGATAAAGTGGATGATTTGACGCAATTTTAGACCATCTTACTCTTCCCTTAGAGGGTGCCAAGATTGAAGAGGTTGAACTAATGCAATATTCAATCGATCCCACTCCTTATTTGGAGAGTTTCAATATTGAAGAGGTCAAACCTATGCAATATTTACTTGATACCACTCTTCCATCAAAGAGCGACAAAAATGAAGTGGTTGAACCAATGTAATTTTCAGGTGATCCCACTCTTCCTTGGGAGAGTAATGTGACTACCACTCAAGACTTATTCACTTCCATTTACCTTTTATACACGGGGGAACTCCATTCACTTCAAATGAGACCACAATAAGCTTTAGGATTGCTTCCTTTGATTGGAATAGTCTAGCTAGCTTAGACTTCCTTCTTCAACACTCTTCCAAATAAAGGTTAAAGTTAAACACTACACAAGATTTCAATGTATTGTATATGAAGGATCCCCTGTTGGTATTTTACCCATGTGTTCTTGGAAGGATTTGGGTTCTCCCATCCTTGTGTAACATGCTAATCCAATCTTAACCTTTGATAGAACACCTAGTGAGCCTTTGGGGTTGATTCTTCAATTTCCTATTACATTAGGTAAAAAGGTTGTCTTAGTGGATTTGAGAGGAACCTTCAACAATTAAATGATTAAAATGCACGATATAGTAGAACACGAAAGAAATTTACTGATCGTAGGACACTTCGAGGGGGAAACCTCCTTTGGGAAAGATCAATAGAAATAACTCATGGATGTCTTCCTTGGCCTCAACACATACTTATATACTAATTCTAAGCTGAACAACTATTACTTACCATGAATGTGGGATAATACAATATACTCACGAGAAGACTTACAAAGCATATATGTCCAACAACAATATACTAACAATGTTGGATAATACAAATACTCATGGGATGACTTACAAAGCATATGCGTCCAACAATAATATACTAGAAAAGTAAAGAGAAGGGTTGACACGGGTTCCTAATAGGATTTTATTGTTATGGAGGTCCTCTTGGAATTTAATATGCTCCTTTGGCATGATTATATATATGATATGAATTTTTTGGTGTCCATGCTCTTTCATGTGATACATTTTCCTAACAACAAAGGCATTGTCACAATTGATCAACTTGAATTTATTGATCCTCCTCTTTACCTGAATGTAGACCATGTTCCCTTTTATATGTTTCTAGTGTTTCAATCAAAATTTCCCTTCCATGGGTGAAATATGTTTCCTCATATCCATTATTTCCAATTTCTACTAAGGACTCTTTAAGTTCATGCTCATATTCTTCAGAATTGGCTTTGGCAGTTGACTAGGTGATTTATCCAATGAGGTGCAGTTGATCATGTTCTCTACCATGTTGGTCCGAGTGAATTTTCTAATATATGTTCTCTCTGGGATGGCATCCTCCCCTCAGATGAAGCTCTCCTAGAGGCTATGATAGATTAAAAAATTCCTTCAGATATTATTTCCATCATTTGCAAATATAATATCCATGGATTGGACCCAATTTCAGTCAAATCCATCCCCACTTTTCCTTTCAAGTCCTTTTTTTTGGATCCGTAGAAAATGACATTTTTTAGTCTTTGGACTATGCCATTGAGATGCAAGTTTGTGTTCCTAATGATTATGATTCTTTTAGGATATTCTTAGGCTCATGTAGACTTTATCATTGATTTCAACTTTGATCTGTCTTATGAGTTATTGATTGTAGGTCCTTATGCCTTGGAATTCTTGAGTCTTCATTGGTAGACTCTTTGTATCTAGGGTTTTCACCCTAGCTTGTGCAAATGAGCACTTACTAAGGAGAAGGGACTCCTTAGTAGCAGTTCAGAAAAATAGTAAATGAAAGACAATACAGTAAAATGGTAATTATTCTAAACATGCGCATAAAACAGAAAAGACAAGATAATAAAAAGGGTTTTTGTATTGATTATACCTCCAATGTGAAGGTTGGTGAATCCTTTGCAGCAGTCCAAGAGGGCTGCTTCCAAGCTTCCAGTTTTGCTCATTTCTCTTTCTCCAAAGGGTTGGAAATGGGCCAAAGGGGCACTCAAATGTGAAAATAGCTCAAGGGCGAGCTAGGGTTTCAGGAGTGACTTCGGCAGAGTAAGGGTGTGGTTGACTGTGGATATGAAATGAGGGGCCTCCATCACCTATTTATAGGTTTTTAGTGGTGGAGTGCTAGCCCATGGTTTTGGGCACCATATGGTTTAGGTCAACTGTATAGGGTTTTTGCTTCCTTTTTCCCTCTTTTTTCTTTTTTTTTGTATTTTTTATTCCCTTTTTAGAGGGTATTTGCTATTTTGGAGGAATTTTGGGTTATTTTGGGGGGAAAAGGGGTTTTTTTTGGCCTGTTGGAGGCTTTTTTAATGGTTTTGTGGCCTTTTGGAGGCTTTTTTGGCCTTTTGGAGGCTTTTCGACGGGATTTTAAGGTTTTGGAGGCAAATATGGTAGGAAATATGGACAAATGAGTCATGTAATGGGGTAGATGAGGTAGTGAGCACTTTTTGGCTGTTAACAGATTGCCCCCTAATGTGTGAGGGAAGGAGCTCATCGTATGGCCAATAGACATCATAAGTCTTTTATGGTTTTTCCTGGGGTGTGGAGAACAGAAGAAACGAACTAGAGCCCGGAACAACGGTCCCGAACAAACTGCAAAAACTGAAAGTACATGACCTCAATAATGAATGAGGAATAATCTGAACATATGGACAAGGTGGGCATTCCCATGCTCGTATCAAGATATAGAACAACAATAACAAAGGGGTCCAAAATATGGGGACCTAACATATACATGGCCTCAAATAATGAATGAGGAAGAATCTCAATATATGGACGAGGCGGGCATACCCATGCTCGTATCAAGATACATAAAAAATAACAGTGAAGCTCGAAAAGGGGGACCTGTAGGATAGATAGAGAACCACTGTGGACATCATAAGGGTCCAGAGGGGACACAAATCTGGGACATACTGCTGGGATGACCATGTCTGAGATGAAGAACTGGTACACTGGAATAACAATACTGCTACTGAGTGGGGTACCAGAGGAATTGATGAGCTGCTGGAGCATAGTGATGAGGAATCATATCCTCAATGGTACACTGAACTGGAACTGAACTGGGTACTCAATGAAGCATATAACTGGATGGCTTCTGAATACAATCACCAACACAACCTGAACATCCATGGGAACATATAACTGGGTGTTCCGAAGTGACTCACCAATGTGCTAGAGTCGGGGGAAATTCGGGGTCTTTGACCAATAACTGAAGGGATATAAACCCTGCACGATTCTCAACGATGCGATCAAGGTGTTGAAGTCGAGCATGTGAGAAACAACCACTCAAAGAGGCAATGATGACCCCTCTCAAAATGGTCCATAGGCACTCACCATAGATGGTGATGGGTCCAAGGCACAGGGACCTCTGGGTCTATCCTCTAGAATAGAGGGGCTGTCGTCGACAGAGGGAGACCTACAACTAGAAAGGCAATGATGTTTCCTTGATAGGAGCATGATCTGGATAATTGAAGTGTGAGAGTACTGATGGTAGGACTGACATACTGTGGGGGATAACTGGGCAAGTAGAGTGGGTGGAATCAAACTTCCTTTGTTCAGAGTATGATGGCGGGGACGATCGGGAAGAATATGAAACTGACTGGTGGGAAAGGGATCATAGCTGTAATGGATCAAGGATAGTGACTGGGATGAGTGATACTCAAGCTGGTGTAAAATGGCAGGAGACTACAGACTACTCTGAACGAAGGCGACCTGATTAGGGGTGCTGCCGAGATGATTTATCATAGTGCCAAGAGGCATGGGGGGACTTCTTCATGGGTTAAGGAACTAGAAGAAGTGTGTGTAAAATGGTACTGTCGTGTGGATTTATACGAGCCCAGGACAGTTCATGCTCGTGATTTCTTTCAATTTTAAGGAGTCTGAAAGCGATAAGAACACTTTGAAATAATGGAATGGTACCGTCGTGTGGATTTGTATGAGCCCAGGACGATGCATGCTCATGGTTGCTTTCAATTTTAGAGAGTCTGAAAGCGATAAGAAGACTCCAGGGGGGTGCTTTTTCGTGTGTTAGTCTCCAAGGCCCGAAGAAGCATAAAAGGATGCAATAAAGAACTCTTCTAGCCAGTGTGACTAGTGTATTCCTTTTTCGTAATTAGTCTACCAAGTCCGGAAAAGGGTTAAACTTATACCTGATAGACGCCCTTTCAGGTACTTTAACGAGCATGAAAGGAAGCAATATTGCTCGGCGATCTTTTCATTGTTTTAGGAGTCAGAAAAGAGCTTAATAGAAACTCCCTAAGTGCCTTTTTCGTAAAGGACTTGTCCGACCCGAAAAAGGGATAAAATTATAATGAACAAAAGGAATGGTCAAGCAAGGAGGAAGTGCTCAATCAAGGAACATTGATGATGACCAAGAATGAGTGTAGGGGGGAACACTGGTGGGCCTCCTTGCAAGATAATGAATGGTGGAAAAATAACAAAATAATTGTAGTATGAAAGGAGTGAAGGGCTCATGTAAAAATGTGGAACAATCCGATGGCGGCCGATGTGGTGCACAAACTGAGGAAGCAAGGTGTCAAGACACAATGTTGAAACTGTACCTAGTGAGAGTGATAAATGATCTCAAGCATCATCACGAGCTTGGAAAAATGAATCTGGCGATATAAAAAGTGTTAAAAATGGATAATGGTCGATGTGGCACGCAAACCGAGGCGATGGGGGGCGTTTTGGAAAAAATACCCGAAACATCTGGGGGTGAGAGCGAGAAATGATCTCAAGCATCATCACGAGCTCAGAAAAATGAATATGATGATATCAAATATATCAAACACGGAGAGCATCCAAAGTGGCACGCAAACCGAGGCGACTAGTGGTGTCTAGAAAAAAAGTGCTCAAAAAATGATGAGGAAAAAATAAGAAAACAAGTGGACCATCATGATGGTCTCGTCGTGCTGATTCCAGTGGTGGAAACGGTTCAAAAAATGGATTATGTATGGGTTCAGAATGGCCAAAACAAGAAAAAGTCAACGGGCTATAAATAGTAAGTGGGTCCAACATGACAAGTGTCATTTGGACTTGTTGACTTTGATTAGTGATCAGAGTGGACTAGAGCTGAGTTGGTGTTTCTGGACGATCTGACCGGCTATTTTCAGATCCCAGAGTTACAGGAATTTCGATAAACTCATACCTACATTTTCATTGAGTTCGGGGGGGTAGTGGGTCCCAGGGGAGTGTTTGTATGGTCCACATGGGGTGGACCGCGGGTTTGTGGGGTGGAACCGCAGTCAGGGACGGTGGGTTCCGTGGTGGATCACATGGATGGGGACTGCGAGTTTTGGGGTCAGAATACACCGTTTGGTACCGCGAGTTCCGAGGCTGGACTCGCGGTTCGGGACCACGAGTTCGGCTCCTACAGGCATGGCCTCGTACCACGACTGTATCCCTGATAGCCGCGGTTGGAAACCGCGACAAGGGCCCCTAAAGTTGTGATTGGGATTGAGCTGTTAGGGTTTCACCGGGGGGGATGGTTACTTCTTTGACATGAGTCTGATGAATTTGCCTTGTGTGATTGACAGGATGCCATTGGTGCTTTGGCAAGAGCGGGATGTCCCAGATGAGATAGCGGATGTCATTTGGAGGGATCGACATGTGCGGTCTACATTGGGGTTGTGCGGGCTGCTGAAGTTCTCACAGGTGCCTATGATGCGTTCAACAGCGCTGCTGCTGAACCAATTAGTGAGATTTTGGGAGCCGGACATTCATGCATTCAGGGTGCAGGGAGAGAGGGTGGATCTCACCCTTGCAGATGTATACTTCTTGATGGGGTTTCCCTGTCTGGGTAGGGTGGCAGAAACGCAGCCACGAGTATCCACAAATGTGGATATGGAGGATATGATGGAGTGGTACTATGTTCCGGAGGCTAGGGTGTAGAGGAATGCACTCAGGGTGGTGGACCTGCAGGAGCAACAGTACAGGCAATTGCGGGGTGCGTGGTTCAAGTTTTGGGGTCCCAATCACCTGAGAAGTCCGGGGGCTAGATGCAACTGGTGGAGCGGGTGCTGGATGGCTTATATTATGCCTGGGGCTAGATGTTCCTCACTTGTGTTCAGCGGCAGCGACATCGATGAAGGAATCTTGCAAGGGATTCTATTATGGATCCTTTCTGTGTGCCTTCTTCATGGAGCGGATACCTACACTGCGGCCGCTGGTGCCAGTCAGGGCAGGAGGACTGAGGGAGCTGCACATGGTGCGGTGGGGGGAGATGATGCACCGACGAGGTGGCGGTGAGGTTGGGAGATACTTCACCCAGGAGCTCTACCTTCAGTGGTTGCAGATGCTGCCGACACCGGATGATTATCCATACAGAGATATGGACTATACTGGGGATTCGGAGGCACCACGGCCGCCAGGGTAGGTGTGGGGACCAGATGGTACGTACTGATTTGATTGATTGTTGTTGATGTCAAGTCTTGTGTATGATAGGTTTTTGATATACTGTTACTAACTGATGTGTGATCTACAGATGTTGGCCCGAGACCACCACCAGGACATGTAGCGCGCAGGGGGCATGTGGCGATACCAACCCTGCCAGGCCGAGGGGAGATGCATCGATGAGATGCTGAGGGGAATCTAGAGTCTGTACGGCTGCTTCTGGATCGATTGCTGGTTGGAGTGACTGATGATGGGTGGCGGGACGTGGATCCGGAGGTGATTCAGGATTGTCTAAGGGCACCATGGGAGTTCCAATCGATCGCGATCTGGGTGGCGATTTTGGCGGATAGGGGTCGTGCGCAGGAGCCTGCAGGGGATGAGGAGCGGGGTGAGGACTCAGAGGCAATTGATGCAAGCAGTGATGGAGGGTACGACTCTCAGTAGGGAGTGTAGGGGCCTCCCCCCTATTTTGTAGCTACCGCATGTATTCTATGAGGTGTATGGATGTATAGATATTTTTTGTATAGTTGAGTACGGCGGTAATCAGGACATGTGTAGCATATTGACGTTTAGTTTTGATATATATAGATGCACCTGGATGCACCTTTTTGCGATGATGATTTAGTGTACGCACATGGATGCACTTATGGTTTGTTATATGTTTGTACTACACGTGGATGCAAGTAGTATAGGATGATGGGCACATGGATGCCCCTTGTGTATTTTATGTTATGCAGCATGATGTATGTAGGATTAGGCACATGGATGCCCCTATACAGTAATGTGTTTTTATGTTATTGCACATGGATGCAAATGGTTATGTGATGATAGGCACGTGGATACCCCTTGTAATATTTTTGGATTTTTATATATTTTTGATGAGATGTTATGGGATGATGATGCATGATGGAGGTTTTACATGGTGTGATTGATGTGCCAATCTAGGATGTTGTTGGCCATTTGATATGCAACACTATTTTGAGCTCTTGGGACGTGGGTGAATGTTATGGATTCAAATTGTCGGCTGAGTTGTTTTGTGTGTAGGAATTTTCTAAAGAGGCAGGGATCACGCACCTGGTAGAAGTTGTTGAGCTAGGAGACAAGTAGCTGGGAGTCAAGGAACACATGAAGGTGACATATACCCATCTGGAGGGCAGCAGTCAGAAGGTCGGTCACAGCATCATACTCCGCCTGGTTATTGATAGCAATGCCCATACATATTCCGTCAAGGTGAATCAATTCATGTGAAGGGGAATATAAGACCCATGCTGCAGAAGCTAGGTTTGGAGACCAGCGGCTTGCTCCATCAGCGAAGCCAATGTAATGAGGTGGAAGAGAGTCCATCTGTGATCATGCAAAAATGATGAATGTAAGATTGTGGTAAAAAAGGTGAAAAACAAAAAGAGAGCAAATTGTACAATACAGACCAATGGGGCCACGGGTTTATTTAGAGATAAAAACATTTAAGATACAACCCATTACGGTGGTTGCGCAAAGGGTGACCTTCTGAGTCAGTTAAAATGTATGCCCCATTACCGAGATAGGTTTGCACGATGTAAGGGCCTTGCAACATGGATTCAAACTTTCCTTCACCAGTTTTTTCATGGGCTTGGTCATAGGCGAGGACGAGGTCCCCTTCATGGAAAGTTCGAGGGTGTACATGTTTGTCGTAACTAGCTTTGGAGTGGTTCTTGGTGGCTTTAATGGTCTGGAGAGTGCCACGACGGTCTTCATCAGCTTGTTCTAGTGATAGCAAATGATGCTCGAGTGGGGAGGTGTCAGGGATAAGCTCGACGGCGATGTGTAAGGCAGGTATCTGACACTCAATGGGGAGGACAGACTCTACACCGTGAACTAAATGAAACAAGGTAAAATCGGTGGCAGTTTTGGTGGATGTACAGTAAGCCCATAAGGCAGGGAATACCATGTGGTTCCAATTGGACTTATGCCTGTCAATAGTGCAGTGGAGGATGGTTTTTAAAATTTTGTTAATGGCCTCTACTTGGCCGTTCCCTTGGGGGTAGTAAGCAGAGGAATACTGATGTTCGAACTTCAGTAGGGTGGATAACTCGAGCCAAAGGGAATCTTCAAAGTAAGAACCATGGTCCGACACAAACTATTTGGGGACCCCGAATCGAGTGATAACATGGTTAAAAAAGAAACGGGCGACGGTGTCAGCTTTACAATTGAAGGTGGGCATGGATTTAGACCATTTGGTGAAGTAATCGATGGCAACAATGATGTACTTATGGCCGTTGGCAGATGAGGGTTTACATTCCATGAAGTCGATGGCCCATTTACAAAAGGGGCCAATGGTGACAACTGGGTGTAACGAAGCGGGTGGTGTCCAGGCCTTGCGGGCAAAAAGTTGGCAATTATGGAAATGTTTGACCGCTGTGATGTAGTCAATGAAGAGTGTAGGCCAGAAGTATCCGATGCAGCTGACCTTTTGGGAGGTGGCCATTCCAAAGAAATGTCCACTGCAGGCATTGCTATGACAGTCATTGAGGACGTGTTCGGCTTCCTCGTCAACCATGTCAACCCCTCGCCGGTAAAGGACATCGCCTAAGAGGAGATATCGAGAGGCCTAGTGATGGATACGACGGCATCCATCACGACTGATGTTGGGCCGGAACTTCTGGGTGCGAAGGTATAACAAATATCACTGTACCATGGGTCATCAGACGAGATGATGAACAAGTGATTGTCAGGTAACTCATCGGAGATTTGTGGGGACAGCAGAAGGGAGGGGAGATCAGTGATGAGCTATGCAAGTGCGAGGGCTTTAGTGCTCTTAGGGGTTCTGAAAGTGAGGTCATATTCTTGGAGGATAATTACCCATTTAGCAATGCGACCTTACAGGAGGCATCGGTTTAAGAGATAGACCATGGGGTTGGAGTCGGCGACAACTGTGGTATGACTGAGTAAAATGTAGTGTCGCAATTTTTGGACGGAAAAGACCAACGCAAGGGCTAGTCTTTCCTCATATGGGTAACGCAGGGTTGGTCTATACAAGGTCTGTCTGACGTAATAAATGACATGCTCCTAGCGAGCGGCGTCTTCTTGAACAAGGACTCCAGACACGGCATAATCAGATGCCGAGACATAAAGGATGAAGTCCTGAGAGAAATACGGAGGGGATATCAAAGGGGCTTGTGTGAGAGCTTTCTTGAGGGCTTCGAATGCAGCTTCTGCTTGCTCATCCCAAACAAAGGGTATGTGGGTACGAAGTAGGCGTAAGAAACCATGAATGGTTGTGGCATAATCATGAACGAAGCAACGGAGGAAATTAGATCACCCCTGCATACTCTGGAGCTGCCGAAGCGTGTGAGGAGAGGGAAGGTCTATGATGGCTTGGACTTTCAGGGGATCAACAGCAATTCCTTTCTGGGAAACAATGAAACCCAACAACTGGCCTGCCAGAATGCAAAAGACACACTTGTGTGGGTTCAAGTGGATTTGATATTTGCGACAATGCAAAAAGACTTGCCGGAGGTCGTTAAGGTGGTCTGATCGTTTCTAGTAATGAGCTATAAGGTCATCAAGATAGACTAGCAAGATATGGACCAAGTCATGAAAACAATAGGTCATGGCCCACTGGAAGGTGGCACCAGCATTTTTGAGGCCTAAAGGCATGACGCGATAGGAAAAGGTGTCCCATGGGGTGGTAAAGGAAGTCTTGTACTGATCCTCCTTACGGATCTGAATCTGGTTGTATCTGGAAAAACCATCCATGAAAGATAGGACTTCATGCCCCGCACACACATCGATGAGTTGGTCAATAAATAGCATGAGGAAGTTGTCTTTGGGACAGGCTCGATTTAAATCACGGAAGTCAATACATACTCTGATGGTGCCTTGTTTCTTGTTAATAGGGACGGGCTTTGAAACCCAAGTGGTATACGTAATAGGATAAATGAATCCTGCCTTGCAAAGTTTCTCAATCTCTGCTTTAACAGCGGGGAGCTTTGAGGGATGAATGGGGTACTGTTTCTGGCGAATGGGGGGTACATCTAGCTATGTGTCAATGTGGTGCTCTATAATAGCGGGGTTGAGACCAGGCATTTTGGTATAGGACCAAGAAAAGACATCATGGAACTCTTGGAAAAGATTTTTGTACTCTCCAATCTCATACCCACTGCAGGAAACTCCTAATGTAATGATTTCAAGAGCACCAGGTGGGTCAGAGATATCTATGTGGATGATAGGTGAGATGTTGGCCATGTTACCCTCCTCAAAGGCATGAGGAGCAGGGATGGGATCTTTAAACCAGTCGACTTTGGCGGGAAGGAAATCTTTGGATTCAACCACAAATTGGGTAGCTGTGGTAGAGGAGGATTCTTCTGAGAGGAAATAGGAATGATGGTGCATGTCTTCCCAGGGATAATCTGGGGCAGTGAGAGCTTCTAGAATCTCCTCATCATTGCGGAAACTTTGAGTTGTCAAATCGGTTGACGAGGGAGTGGTAGTTGAAGAGATCATATAAATGGTGTTAATCTCTCCGGATGAGGGTGATACTAGGGGCTGGATCTCCTCAATTGTAGGGGGTGCCGTCTCAAGGTCCAAATGATTCATCTCGTAGAGAGATGCTCTGTAATCTGAGAGATTAGGACAGTGATGTGAGTAATGGCCGTAAATACTGCATATTGCACAAGGGTGGTTGGTACGCAGTGATTTATCATGAGGCTTAGGGGTTGGATCGAGTTCGACAACTAGGATGTTGGGGTCATCGTCAAGCATTTGCATGTGTTCCCGTAATGTAGGTAATTGTGGACATTGATGAGTCAGATGGCCTAATTCATCACACAACGAGCATTTGGGGGGAGCACGAAACATGGTTGGGGGGGGTTTAACTTTTTTGGGCAGGGGTACAGCAGTGTATGGTTGTGGGCCTCTGCCCCCAGTGTGCTTGATAAGATGGGGGGGATTCGTAGATGACAAAGGGGTAGTGACACCGGGAGGTGGTTGACTAGTAGTGGCAATGGGTTGCACTAGTTGTAGGACAACATTTGGTGTCGGCGAGGGAACGGAAGGTGAAATATACCACACTGGTAATCCCAAGGTTAACCCAGGGAGGCTAAGAGTAGCCATAACAGGGGCACCTACTACACCCGAGGGAGGGAATAGGAAGGGGATTGTGTGGATGGGTGTAACACCAATGTGACTAGGTACCAATGGTGGTTTGGGTAACAAGGGCGGTTGATTGTTGGGTGTTTGTGTATTGTGTAAAAGGGTACATAGGTCAAATACTTCGGTCGCGGGTGACGAGGGTGGAATGGATTGGAATGTTGAGGTCATCGGCATATCGAAGTAAACTTTGGCTCCCACGGAGGAAAAAAATGAGGTAGTTGCACCACAAACAGGTTGTTCAACCATGGGGAGAACATTCTCGAGTGCAGCGGGGGCATTGGGATCATAATAGGTGAGTTGGTTGACCTTGACCATGCGTCCATCATGGGGGAACATCATGGTATGAAAAATGGATGCGGAAACCGCCCGCATGGCATACATGTAGCTGCGGCCAAGTAAGAGGTTATAATCAAGTTGGGCATTGATGACCTCTATGTCAATGAGCATGGTTTTACCAGCCAACTGGATGGGGACATTAGCTAAGAGACCTTAGGGTTGAGCCGAACGACCGTCGTAGGCTCGCAACGCAATGGTGGACTGCTGAAGAGTAGGGGATCCCAACTTTTGCCAAATGAATGTGGACATAATGCATGTAGAGGCACCTTCATCGATAATGCACCAATGGATGACAAGATTCTGAATGAAAATAGAAACTTGGAACATTAAAGTGGAAGGCAGGGGTGGTTCGGATTGGTCCAAATCGAAGGCCATCAATCGTGAATCATTTGGGTCAATAGCACCAATGGCAGAGACCAAAGTCTTGCACTGTGAAGGACAGTTTTTTAAGACTTCTAACGCAGACATGGCTGTGGGAGACTAGGCTAAGTCATCTACAATGTTGTAATTAGACACAGTGCGAGCATTGGGATTATTGTTGATGCGACAAAGTGGGAAGCGAGGTGCTTTGGAGGTGCCATCGAGTGGAGCGGGAGGTATACGTAACGTCTAATCAATGGGATGAACATTGGTGTTTTTGTTGGTGGGAGAGGCTTCAGGGGTGGAGCCATATTGGTTCTAACAGGTTTGAAGGTTGACATCGGCAGATGACATCATTAACAAGTGGTGGGTACCTGAGTCTAGCATGGGTTGATCAGGAGCAACATAAGTGATCTGTTGTTGTGGGGGTGCATTGCCTTTAGGGGGAGCCAATGGATGAGTGTTCACTACACCTTGGGTTGGTAAGGGGTTTTGCAGCACCACAGGTTGATGCTGAGGGGGTGGGGGGTTGGGTGGTGCCTAAGGAGCCTCGTGCCCTTGGCGATGGGCATCATCAATCCAGAGTTACCGAGCTCGCTCCAAATGTGGGAAAGCATGTGTATAGTGGCCATAGACCCCGCAAATAGAAGAAGGATGGTTTGTTCGCAAATTAGGATTTTTGGCCTGCTTGGGCGGCTGATCAGGGTTCTGGTTAGCAGGTGCCGCGTTATTGTTGTTTGGGGGATTGGGAGGTTGATCGGCTTGGTCTGGAGGGGGGTTGTTCCCATGGTTATGGCCTTTGCCACACTTTTGTTGGCCCTGTTGGCGCTGGTTATTTTGGTTCTGCTGCAGATTCTGTTGGGTGTATACTTGCCCTTGGGTAGCAAGTGGGTTCTGGGGTTGTGCAGGTGCGGGAGCAGGTTATGGTGGATAATAGGCAGGTGGAGGCTGCGTAGGTGCTAAACCTTGTGGGGTTTGTTGATACATCTGTGGAATGGGTTGTAGGATTGCCGCAGGGGCTTCCTGTGGCGGGTAATAAGCGGGTTGGGATTGAGAGGACACAGGAGCTGGTGCAGCCTGTGGGTGGTAATATGGCTGAGGTGCAACCGGGGGGGTGTAAGCGGGGGATGCATGACCAAAGCACTAAGGTGGACAGGAGGGTCCATAGGAATGGTGGTGATGTGCCATGGGAGAATACAAATTGGTTTCTCCAGATTGATATGTATCCCATGAAAGGTTGGGGCCATGGCTAGGACGTGCTATGGAAAAGGGTTGGGGATTTGAGGCAACACGGCTAATGATGCCATCTGCGGCATGGGATGCCCCCGACGCATCGTGTCGGGAAGAATCGCCATGAGGGGCGTCAGGTATGATGGAATACAGATAACCCAACTCGGCGTAAATGAGGTCAAATTGTTGGGCTTTGAGGATGGCCTCTTCTTCGAACTGGGGTCGTTCGGATACCACATCCTTGGCAATGACAGGAAGGAGGGATTTTAGAAACCAATCTAAGAATATAGGTCGTCTAACTTGATTTTGCAGAGGCTGCGGCATCGACGCCACTCATGAATGTGGTCAGTGATGTGGGTAGTCGTGTTCTAACTGCAAGACGGTAGGATCTCAAATCCCATGTCATAGCGGATAGGTAACTGAAAGAACTGCAGGAAGGTCGAGGCAAGGGAAGTAAAGGTGGCATGGGTCCCATGGGGCTGCTCAATGTACCACTTAGCTGCAGAGCCAGTGAGGGTGCGCTGTAACAAACGGAGGCGAACAGAGTCATCCACTATGGAGTTGGAGGAACACCATAGATGGAAGGACATAATATGGTTCTAGGGGTCCTCACCTACCTTGCCCTCGAACATAGGGATGTCGGAGGGGAGCTTGGTGGGCATGTGAGGCCACGCAGGGTTGTGTCTAATGGGATCATTAGCCAGTCTAGCTAGGTCAGGAAGGTTGATACTAGCCATGAATGGAAAACTAGTAGAAGGATGTGACATACTAGTGGGTGTGACCATGTTGGGACCAATGCCCCCAACTGGAGGGGAAAGGTTTGGGATGTTTCCCCCAAGTGGAGGGACGAAAGTGGTATGGGACGGTCTTGCACCGCCAAGGGTAGTGTGAGTCACTAATGGAGTGGGAATAGGTATGCCAGCTACTGGAATGGGTACAGTGATCGGAATGGTATATGTGGGCTCCGTCGAGGGCATACCCAAAGCAGGAGTGGTAGCTGGTGTGGTGGTGGATGCTCCACCAATGGTCCCTGCAAAGAAAGGGGTGGAAGTCATGCCAGCCATGGGGCTGGTTGGTGTAGTGTAAATGGGTTTCTTGGAATTTGCCTCAGAATCAAAGGTAAAATAGGGGGCGTCAAGATCAGGTGACAGAGTTCTATGCCGTTGACGAGTGGATTCAAGTGACAAAGCTTGAGATCTATGATGAGTGGTATCAAGTGATGAAGATCTATGTCTATGATGGGTGATGTCAAGTGAATCGTGCTGTGGGGGCTTTCCCTGGAGGCATCGAGAATGTCTCGGGGACTCAATGGTGACAGATGGTGTCAAATATCTAGGGGTTGTGTTGAGTGAAAAACAACTCAAAAGACCTAATTCAACCGAGTGTGCAGAAGGAGAGCTCAAAAAAGATGGCACTCAGGCCAACAGCCAACTCAAAACACTTACTGTAACAGTTGTGCTACAATAAGTGGAGTATCAACAGAAATGGTCAGAATACCAACAAGCAGCAGGTTTCCTAAAAAATAAAAATAGTGGACTCGCTAGACCAAAAGGAGGTAAGGGAGCATGCAAACACCTAGTTAAATAGTATTCTGACTCAACTAGACATATCCTCTGCAAGGTGATGAAATCCAGGTTAGACAATATGGCTAGTAGAGCCAAGTGGTGAAAGATATCCCACTACCGGGAGGGACACCGAGTAGTCAATCCTAGAAGAAAAGCAATTAAGATACCCCGTTCATGACACGTTCAGTTGGGTGAATCTGCCATTTGGTTCTTGTTAGGATATTCCTATACTCCATCCTAGTCCCACCAGTATTTTGATCATTTACATTTTCAGTCATGCATGCACCTTTTAGGGTTTGCATGCATTCTAGGGTTTGCATGCATCCCAGTCATCAGTCCAGCACCTAGCCCTCAGTTAGCCAGCCCCCAGGAGCTTCTCACTATTCAATTTTAGCCCTCCAGTTGCTTAATGAGCCCTTCTTCCTTGATTTTAGGGAGCAACTCGCCCTCCTTCACCTACCAGTCCAGTTGTCACTCAGTTACACTCACTTACACTCAGTTACACTTAGTTACACTTAGTTACACTCAGTTACACTCAGTTACACTCAGTTACATTCAATTACATTCAGTTACACTTAGTTACACTGAGTTACATTGAGTTACACTTAGTTACACCTACCAGAGTTAGTTTGACACTCTGGTTGACAGTTACTTGAGCATTGATGACTCCACTGATGATGATGAAGACTTCCAGTTGCGCTCTGATGATCATGAGGACACCTAGCTGTGCTCCGATGACACTCCAGTGATCCTTTGATCACTCCATGAAGGCTAATTCGAATTGCCACCTTAGGCATTCGAATTCCTCATGCATTGTATTATTTATATGTCCATTTGTGATTAATAATCTAGCATGACCGAAGTATTATTACTTCTATCTGAGTTCTACTGTACCATATTATTTTGTTGCTCATTATATTGCATGTATCACTCTTCTTCTATTTTCTTGCTTAATCATAATTATTCTCTTGTGAGATACATCATCTCTTAGATCTGCTGTGAGGATTTTCACATGGTATCAGAGCATGTTGAGAGTATTGTTTATCTCCATTCTTGAGAGTTTTTTGCAGGTTATTATCAAGATTTCGAGTTCAGCAGTTGCAGCAGTTTCTACATTTTTACAGCAGTAGCAGTTGTAGTTATTCTATATTGTTTTTGCAGGTCTTCTACAACTTCAATGAATTTAGTAGAAATTGCTCCTCTTTCTCCATTCAACTATGATGAATGGAAACCAAGAATGATAGCATATTTGAAGAGCCATGATCTCTTTGATTTCTATTTTGAAAGAGAGTTCGAATCCTCTACAAAGAATATTAAATGGTTGAATAAAGGTGACATGCACATTGGAAGAATGATGCTTGCTATGATTGATTACATATTGTACCCGACCATCATTGATATTGAAACTCCAAAAGAGTTATGGGCTCATCTGGATGAAAGATTCGGCAAAAAGAATGATGGATTTGGTCCAAATCCCTTCAAAAGCAAGCAAAGTGATGCATTCGCTCCACCTGATGGTCTCTCAGATCATGATACATTCGCTCCTCCTGATGGTGTCTCAGATCATGTTGCATTCGCTCCCCTTGATGATCTCTCAGATCATGAACCAGTATCATCTCATATTGAAGTTGTTGACAAAGAACTTGCAGATTCTCTGCTCATGCTCAAACTTTCTTCTCTTTCTGTGCCAGCTCACACTCTAGATATTGCAGAAGGTCCTAAATCCTCTCTTGCACTAGAGTCTGTTGGTTTGTATCATGATCACATGATTATTTCAGAGGTCAAATCAACTAATGGAGGTAATGCATTCACTCCTCTTTAGCAAATATCTCTTTTATACTACTATATGATCATAAATTCATGCTTTCAGAAGGTCATTGAAGAATACGGCCATTGCCATTCGCTTGGGATAATTTCTCATGCATCTACTGGTTTTGATCTCACCTCTCATGGTTCAAAGGAGATCTCAAGAAGCCATGATTCAAGTCTTGTATCTAATTTGGGTTCTAAGCAATTACTGCTTGGGAAAATTTCTCATGCATATGATAGTTTTGATCTCACCCCTGCTGGTTCAAAGGAGATCTCAAGAAACTGTTTTGAAAGTCTTAAATCTGATTTTGATTTCAAGCAAACATGTAATAGTTCTTTTTGGCATAATCTCACCCATGGTGGTTCGAAGGAGAAGACAAAGGACTATATGCACATTCAAAAATTTGATCCTACCTCAGCTGATTCAAATCACAGGTTCAAGGATCATTCTAATACTGTTGGATTTGTTCTCATCACATTCGATCTGAAGAGCAAGTACAAGCACATGCTTTTTGAGCATGATCCACTTCTTCCCAAGAAGAAGATACCTCCAGACATATGACCAAGCATCACACATGCTTGAGTTTGGAGCTTTTATTTTTTATGTGTGCCTTACAGTCTATTTTTTGAGGAGGGGGTATGTTTCCCATGAAATTTTCCCACTTCCTTGGTTTATTGATTGTTATTATTCATTGTATTGGGTGACCTTTGGTCTTAGTTACCAGGGCCTATGATAGATTAAGGGGGGGTGTTAGGATATTCCTATACTCCATCCTAGTCCCACCAGTATTTTGATCATTTACATTTTCAGTCATGCATGCACCTTTTAGGGTTTGCATGCATTCTAGGGTTTGCATGCATTTTGCATGCATCCCAGTCATCAGTCTAGCACCTAGCCCTCAGTTAGCCAGCCCCCAGGAGCTTCTCACTATTCAGTTTTAGCCCTCCAGTTGGTTAATGCGCCCTTCTTCCTTGATTTTAGGGAGCAACTCGCCCTCCTTCACCTACCAGTCCAGTTGTCACTCAGTTACACTCAGTTACACTCAGTTACACTCAGTTATAGTCAGTTACACTCAGTTACATTCAGTTACATTCAGTTACACTTAGTTACACTCAGTTACATTGAGTTACACTCAGTTACACCTACCAGAGTTAGTTTGACTGATGGTTGACAGTTACTTGAGCATTGATGACTCCACTAATGATGATGAAGACTTCCAATTGCGCTCCGATGATCATGAGGACACCTAGTTGTGCTCCGATGACACTCCAGTGATCCTTTGATCACTCCATGAAGGCTAATTCGAATTGCCACCTTAGGCATTCGAATTCCTCATGCATTGTATTATTTATATGTCCATTTGTGATTAATAATCTAGTATGACCGAAGTATTATTGCTTCTATCTGAGTTCTACTGTACCATATTATTCTGTTGCTCATTATACTGCCTGTATCACTCTTCTTCTATTTTCTTGCTTAATCATAATTATTCTCTTGTGAGATACATCATCTCTTAGATATGCTGTCAGGATTTTCACAGTTCTATCGCTGCTATATCCCCATATGGGTAATACACCGAGAAATGCGAAAGGTGTCCTTTGGTTATTGAATGGATTGCGGTATTCCACTCAGGCTTTCGGAACCAGTCTGGCAACTTCAACCCTCCTATGGGAGAGGCCTTCCCGATAAATTGGTTTTAAAGTGTGTCAAAAAATACTAGGGGATTTTGGTTCCCCAATGGACAACAACTATGTCTCAAGTGTAAGCAACCGAGGGGTGTTATTTGAGTGCCTATCCCCCTAATCCTACCTAACTACAAAAATTCTTATGTGTTCCCCAAACGGGGTTAGAATGTTGGTTGTGTTAAGTAGTATTTTAGGGCTCACTTGAATTAGGTGACAGAGTGTGTGCATGTGAGATGATGAACCCAAGTAAAAGTGCCACAGGGTGGGAAACTTTCTAACTAAAAATAACAATATAGAATTTAAACTTTGAAATGCAAAATTTTCTCTTTTTGATAAAAATGCTGAAATTTTTAAAAAATAATTATGTAAATGGAATAGAAATAATACTGCAGAAAAAAGGCTATAGGGAAGTATGGTTGTCGATAGGACAAATGGCTGTGCAGGTGCAGAAAATATTGCAGCAAAGTGTTGGTTTCAAAACAGTGAAAAAAGTGCAGAAAACAGACCGCGGGTCTGTGGCAAATCTGAGTAGTATGACCATGGGAAACAGCTCAATAGTCGCGGACGGGTTCCGGGATTTTGGCCGAAAGATGCAGTTGGGACACGGGAAAAAGGTCGAAAGTCACAGGCGGGTTGCAGGAAAATGGTTGAAAAACGTAGGCGGGTTGCAGAAAAATGGCTGAAAGCTGTAAGCAAGACGTGGGAAAATGGCTGAAAGACATAGGCGGGTTGCAGAAAAATGGCTGAAAGCCACAAGCAGGATGCGGGAAAAAGGACGAAAGACGCAGGCAGGTTGCAGGAAAATGGCTGAAAGCCATAAGCGGGATGCAGGAAAAAGGCCAAAAGACGCAGGCAGGTTGCAGAAAAATGGCTGGAAGCCGCAGACGGCCCGTGGAAAAATGGGTTAACAGCCTCGATCGGACCACATGAAACAAGCTAATGGTCACGGTCAAATTGTAGGTAACATACTGGAAACCGCCTATAGATCACTGGAAACAATATGAGAGCCACAGTCGGATTGCAGATAAATGCCTAAAAGACGCGGTCGGAACGCAATTGCAGGGAGCAAAAGACACGGTTGACGGCAGCTGAAAGGAAAAAATAGAAAAATATTGCAGAAAATTAAAAATGTTTAAAACTTTAAAACTATAACCAGAAATTCAAAGGAACACAAGGGGAGTCAACCACCTCAGGGTGTCACTACCCCTTTCTCATCTATGAATCGCCCCCTCTTATCAAGCACACTGGGGGCAAAGGCCCACAACCATACACTGTTGTACCCCCGCCCAAAACAGTTAAAACCCCCTCGTGTTTCGTGCTCCCCCCAAATGCTTGTTGTGTGATGAGTTAGGCCATCCAACTCATCAATGTCCACAATTACCTGCATTATAGGAACACATGCAAATGCTTGATGATGACCCCAACATCCCGGTTGTCGAACTCGATCCAACCCCTAAGCCTCGTGATAAACAATTGTGTACCAACCACCCTTGTGCAATATGCAGTATTTACGGACATTACTCACATCACTGTCCTGATCTCCCAGATTACAGAGCAACTCTCTACGAGATGAATAATTTGGACCTTGAGATGACACCCCCCACAATTGAGGAGATCCACCCCCCAGTATCACCCTCATCTAGAGAGATTAACACCATTTATATGATCTCTTCAACTACAACTCCCTCATCAACCGATTTGACAACTCAAATTTTCCGCAATGATGAGGAGATTCTAGAGGCTCTCACTACCCCAAATTATCCCTGGGAAGACATGCACCATCGTTCCTATTTCCTCCCAGAAGAATCCTCCTCTACCATAGCTACCCAATTTGTGGTTGAATCGAAAGATTTCTTTCCTGCCAAAGTCGACTGGTTTAAAGATCCCATCCTCGCTCCTGATTCCTTTGACGAGGATAACATGGCCAAAATCTCACCTGTCATCCACATAGATATCTCTGATCCACTTGGTGCTCTTGAAATCATTACATTAGGAGCCTCCTGTAGTGAGTATGAGATTGGAGAGTACAAAAATATTTTCCAAGAGTTCTGTGATGTCTTTTCCTAGTCCTATACCAAAATTCCTAGTCTTGACCCCGCTATTATAAAGCACCACATTGACACATGGCCAGATGTACCCCCCGTTCTCCAGAAACAATGCCCCATTCATCCCTCAAAGATCCACGCTGTTAAAGCAGAGATTGAGAAACTTCGCAAAGTAGGATTCATTTATCCTATTACGTATACCACTTGGGTTTCAAACCCCGTCCTTGTTAACAAGAAGCAAGGCACCATCAGAGTATGTACTCACTTCCGCGATTTAAACCGAGCCTGTCCCAAAGACAGCTTCCCCATGCCATTTATTGACCAACTCATCGATGCGTGTGCGGGGCATGAAGTCCTATCTTTCATGGACTGTTTTTACCACCCCATGGGACACCTTTGCCTATCGCGTCATGCCTTTCGGCCTAAAAAATGCTGGTGCCACCTTCCAGCGGGCCATGACCTATTGTTTTCACGACTTGTTCCATATCCTACTAGTCTATCTTGACGACCTTACAGCTCATTCCTGGAAATGATCAAACCACCTTAACGACCTCAGGCAAGTCTTTCTGTGTTGTCGCAAATATCAAATCTGCTTGAACCCACACAAGTGTGTCTTTTGCGTTCCGGCAGGCTGGTTGTTGGGTTTCACTATTTCCTAGAAAAGAATTGCTGTTGATCCCCTGAAAGTCCAAGCCATCATAGACCTTCCCTCTCCTCGCACGCTTTGGCAGCTCCAGAGTCTGCAAGGGCGATCTAATTTCCTCCGTCTCTTCGTTCCTGATTTTGCCACCACCGTTCATGGTTTCTTATGCCTGCTTCGTACCCACATACATTTTCTTTGGGATGAGCAAGCAGAAGATGCATTCGAATCCCTCAAGAAATCTCTCACACAAGCCCCTTTGATCTCCCCTCTGGATTTCTCTGAGGACTTCATCCTTTACGTCTCGGCATACGATTATGCCATGTCCAGAGTCCTTGTTCAAGAAGACGCCACTCGCCAGGAGCATGTCATTTATTACGTCAACCAGACCTCGTCTGGACTACCCCTATGTTACCCATAGGAGGAAAGACTAGCCCTTGCTATGGTCTTTTCCATCCAAAAATTGTGACACTACATTTTACTCAGTCATACCATAGTTGTCGCCAACTGCAACCCCATGGTCTATCTCTTAAGCCGACGCCTCCTTCAAGGTCGCGTTGCTAAATGGGTAAATTATCCTCCAAGAATATGACCTCACTTTCAGAACCCCTAAGAGCACTAAATATGTCGCGCTTGCCCAGCTCATCACTGATCTCCCCTCGCTTTTGTCGTCCCCACAAATCTCCAATGAGTTACCCAACAATCACTTGTTCATCATCTCGTCTGATGACCCATGGTATGGTGATATTTTGTTATACCTTCGCACGCAAAAGTTCCGACCCAACATCAGTCGTGATGGAAGCCATCATATCCATCACCAGGCCTCTCGATATCTCCTCTTAGGCGATGTCCTTTACCGACGAGGGGTTTTCACCCTAGCTTGTGCAAATGAGCACCTACTAAGGAGAAGGGACTCCTTAGTAGCAGTTCAGAAAAACAGTAAATGAAAGAAAATATAGTAAAATGGTAATTATTCTAAACATGTGCATAAAACAAAAAAGACAAGATAATAAAAAGGGTTTTTGTATTTATTATACCTACAATGTGAAGGTTGGTGAAGCCTTTGCAGCAGTCAAAGAGGTTTGCTTCCAAGCTTTCAGTTTTGCTCCTTTCTCTTTCTCCAAAGGGTTGGAAATGAGCCAAAGGGGCACTGAAATGTGAAAATAGCTCAAGGGTGAGCTAGGGTTTTAGGAGTGATTTTGGCAGAGTAAGGGTGTGGTTGACTGTGGATATGAAATGAGGGGCCTCCATCACCTATTTATAGGTTTTTAGTGGTGGAGTGCTGGCCCATGGTTTTGGGCACCATATGGTTTAGGTCAGCTGTATAGGGTTTTTGCTTCCTTTTTCCCTCTTTTTCCTCTTTTTTTTGTATTTTTTATTCCCTTTTTAGAGGGTTTTTGCTATTTTGGAGGAATTTTGGATTATTTTGGGGGAAAAAAGGGTTTTTTGGCCTTTTGGAGGCTTTTTTAATGGTTTTGTGGCCTTTTGAAGGCCTTTTAATGGGATTTTAAGGTTTTGGAGGCAAATATGGTAGGAAATATGGACAAATGAGTCATGTAATGGGGTAGATGAGGTAGTGAGCACTTTTTGGGTGTTAACACTCTTCTTTGGTAACAAATGTTGTTGAATAAATTGAATTTGAAAATAACCCTATCAAAGGTAGATCTAATATTGGTAACTCATATTAGATCTTTCTTTTTAGATTTTTTAGATATGATCATGGTATTTTTGTTTCTTGCATACAAGATTTAAGATGGATTCCTAGTTGCTTAGGGATCATTGTTTTCACTTCGCTTGATCTGGTTAGGTATATTCAGAAAATTGCATATAATTTTAGGCTTCCCCTCTATTTTGGTGCATTTGAACCTTTTTTCACCCAAATTTTCCATATGTTCAAACCGATTAGATATTGTTGCATTATCCTTCTTTATCTCCATTCTACACCTGTGTGAAAGAAGATCCTACCTAACATGAGACATTGTAGGAAACACCCTCTTTCCATTTTGGTGCCCATGCTAAAAAAAATTCATAAGCTTCAAGGCCTTTTTAGTTTTACCATAACTTTGAGAATAAGCCTCATGCCCCCCTTTCTCTTCTATTTATGGCCATTCCTTGTAACCCTCCTATTCTTGTTCATTATGCATTTTCCTTTACTCATTGCTACTTGCACACTTATTCCTAATGCTTCATCTTTCATATTGTCATCGCATTAATTTTGTTGCTCATTACTTGCATGTATTTCATTTTCATGTTGGATTGTATTCTTGGAAGAAACATGCTAATGATTGTCCATCTTGTTTCCAACTATATTGTATAATATTTGAACCTCCATTGAGCCGCTAGTGTTTGAACATGATCAATGTTCATTTCCAGAGTCAGGGGTTTAGTTTGTGGTGACTAGCCAGTTTTGGCTAGCCGATTTTATTTTTCTGTTAAAATGACCATGGCCCCACGAGGTTTGTAATAAGTGTACTAGTAGGGATTTTGAGTGGCTCGGTTCCCCATGACTTGAATGTCAACTAAGGCATTCCAGGGAGTTTTTTTCCCTTGTCAATTACGCTTTGCCTACAACCGAGTAATAATCGACGAGGTTCTCTCCCGGTTTCTCCAATGCTGGAATGCCTGATTTTGAAAGTTTGAGCCTTGGGGGGTTATTAGATTCCAATTGATGTATATGAACCTACGAGACACCATGTATGTTTTAGTTGGTCATTTCCTAGGTCCCTTGTCCATTTAAAACAATGTCCGAAATTTTTTTACAAGACGCGTTGGAGAAGTTTTACTTTTTATTATTTTATTATTATTTTTCCAAATATTTAATTGGAAAAAATCAATTTGTAATATGTCAGTCGTTTGGGGATGGATTTCAGAGATTGGAGGCTTAATTCCTAAGCCAAAAATCATATTTGAACCCCAAACCCACTTATCCTAAGTTTCGGATAGTCATTTATCCACTTAATTAATATTTTCTCAAAAAATCAATAAAAGAGAAATTATTAATTAAAATAATCAAAAAATAATAAATTGGAGATGATCCAAATCTCTCCAAATTAATCCAATTGTATTAATTAAACAGGCTAAATTTCATGGCATTAGGCATTTAGGAGGATTCCAAACAACTCCAATCACATTCAATTGACTATATAGTCACCACAAGTCAACCTCCTTCAAGAGAATTTGCCCTCCTTCATGAGATTCACGATTTAGTGATATGTCAAAGGTTTAATGGATTGTTGAGATTGCATTAATGATGAAGGTGGGTGCCTTCCTCAATTGGTGGCCACAAAAATCCATTGCACTCCAAGCTAACTCGAGCCTATACTAATTACACTCCAAGTTTGCTCCATGACATGGGATTCATGCCTTTCTCAAGCTCACGACTTCTTGACATGGCTCTCATGCATTGGTCTGGTGGAAATTACAAAGGAGGAGTAGGGGGCGCCTTGCCAACGTGGAGGCCACCTACCCACTCCCATTTAATCAAGCTCGAGTTAGTAGTTGGATTATCACTCCAAGTTTTGGCTTGATTGGGAATTCGACTTAGTTGTCTAATTCCATTTGGATCTCCATGAGGCCAATTCAAATTACGTTTTTAGTGTCTTTTTATTGTATAAAGGGATGCCTCTTTGGCTCTCTTAGGATGGAACTTTTGATGTAAGATTACTATGCCCTTTTTCTATAAGAGCTTATAGCATTTGCTATCATTGGAATACAAAAGTGACTTTGGAGGTCTATGGTGTGTTCTAGTTGTCTATGAGAATTGCTTCACAAGTTATGAGGTGAAATTGTTCATTTTCTTTACTTATATTGTTTATGCTTGGTCATTCTTAGCTTAGAATTATTTCTCAACAACATAGGATGAGTATTTGAAGGTTCAATTTATACATTGATGTTAGGCTTGATGTGCTTTAGGAGTGCAAACTATAGTCAGAAATACTTATGTGCTTATTGTCCCATTTTTGTTTAACATACTAAGCTTGATCTAGTTTATGCTTTGTAAGTGGTGTTTTTGTGCAGATCTTCAAGGATGGAGTGGAGCTTGAGCTCGGTTGTCTCTCCCTCCTCTTCATCAACATTTTTTCTGACAACTTGTGTATTTAAGGGGTTCTTCAAGGATCAATTTGGTGCTACAAATTGGGCTTGAGAAGATTTCCATCTTTTCCATCCTTTAAAATTAAAATCAAACTTTGTTACTGGTTATCTTTTGGAAGCCCTAAACTTCAAGTTAAACTCCTTTGGCTTCTCTCCTTGGCCTTATTTGGCCCTTGCCTTTTGCTAGTCTCCTCCCTTTCGTCTTCCTCTAGCTTCCTTTCCTTGCCCTCGTTTTTTGTCTCCATCCTAGTCTTCGTTTTAGGTCTCCTCTCCTTGCTTTTGTCCTCCTTACTCAAGATCCTTTCATCCTACCCTTTTTTCCTTCTCCTTCGTCTCATTCACCCACCTTCGTTCCCTTTCGTTTCTCATTTCCTTTAGATCTTCAACCCTTTTTTCTTACCCTTCTTCTCTCTTCTCTCCCTCTCATCCTAGCTCCTTTTTCTTTTCGTTCTCTACCTTCCTTCATCCTCTTGCTTTCGTTTTTCCTAGATCTAACCTCTTTTCTCTCTTAGCTTTCCATCTCTTGCTTTATTTTCTCTTTGTTCTTGTTAAAGGTTTAGATCTCGTTGTTTCAATCTTGCATTTCATTTTAGTCTTAGATCTAGTTTTATTTGAAGTTGATATTCTGTCATTTTTAGATCGCATTTTAAAAGTTAAAACTTGCATTTTAAAAAAAGTGATTGGGCATATAGATTAGTTTGGTTAGTTTTGCATCTAGTTTCATTCAAGCTTTGCATCTAGATCTAGTTTTGCATTTGCATTTTAAAGTTTGGTTTTCAAAGTTAGCTACTTTCCATTTCTAGTTTAGATCTTAGATTTATTTTGTTGTTTTCTAATGCTAATGGGTCCTTGAGTTTATCTATTATGATAGGTACTTGAGAAGAAGAACCAAGAAGATTTGAAGAAGAACCAAGAAGAAGAAGAAGAACAAACCAAAGAAGAGCATTAAACCAAAAGGAAGATCCAAAACCAATGAAGAAGATGTTAACCATGAAGAATTAAACTCACTCTCCTTTTGTGACAAGCTCTTAAGAGCTCAATAAGCATTCGTCTAGTTATTTCTTTCAAAGTCCTTTTCAAGGGTTGAATTCCCAAGACAATTGTACTCTTTTAATAAAAAGCAAGTGGGATTTTTAAGCTCCCACACCCAACTTCCCCATTTGGGGAAGTTTGTAGTGTCTCTTTCCTTTGATTGGTTCCATTGCTTAGTTAGTTTCATTTGTGCAAGTAGAACAATAATTGTTTAGTTAGTTTTCCCATTTCACATTTAGAAACTAATTGCTAGCTTAGTTCAATTTTGCAAGTAGAATACTAATTGCCTAGTTTAGCTTCATTTTCCATTTTATTGCTAGTTAGTCTTTTATCATTTCATATTGACCTATAATTGTTGTGTTTCTTGTTTAATTTTTTATTCTTGAAAGGAACATAAAGTCTCTTGAACTTGTCTGAAGACAAGTCAAGAGCATTGTCTATCGGAGAGCATTGTTGCATATGCATTCTCATATAGATTAGATAAGACTCTTGAATCTAACCTTAAGGTGGATCAAGAGCACTCTTTGTCAGAGAGGTTTTGTCTTTGTTTTCTCTAAGTTAAAATACTTTCAACACACATTCCCCTTTTAAAACTTGAATTTATTCATTTCTCCATACCACGTATGCTCTGCCCAACCCTAAAAAAGTTGGAATACTCAGAAATGGTATTGGTTGCTTAATCTTTCAACTTTAAACCATAATAAAATCTTCACCCCATAACCAATGAACCGGCGTTATTCGATAAATACTTGGGTATGTGGGAAAATTCCAAGTGGGGGCGTCGGGTAGCGATGTTCAGACTCTAGCTTGCTCGTTAAGTTTCTTGAACACCTAGCCTAGAGAAACTAGGTGGTCTGTCATGTCTTCGAACGGAGCCACTGAAGGTATTTCCGGTTAGATTTCTAGTACCATGCATATCCGTTGGAAATTCCCTTAGCCATAATAATCAACTCATCTTAAAATTCACAATAAAATATACCAAGAATAATTTCAAAACGATCTCACGAACATATATTGATACTTGTATTTTCAGCATCCGTAAACACTTATTGACTCCATTTGGCACTAGTCTGGAAACTTTTATGTATCACCTTAATTTGGACCATTTTTCCTTCATATCTGCTTAAGTCATTATTACTCTATGGATTCTTTAATTTCCAATCATCATATATTGTTCATCTTATCTTTGTGTTTTGTAATTGCAACATGGATTGCTCAAGCTTTATTGTGTCTATCTCAAAAAACTCCTAAACAACACCTATCCGCATCACATCACCAAAAACACTTAAAAAACACAAAGCCATAGACAACTCTTTGTTAGGGACAACCCCCCTTGGCTTCATTAGGATTTTTCCTAAACGGAGGATCTAGGATTCAGGTGACAATACCTGCCTCATTGCTTGCCCCCAAGGCCACACCTTTCCCACTTGTAGTGAGGGAACATCTTTTGAAATATTTCTTTTGCTGGTGTGCATCTCGGCAGAAAAATATTTTTGGCGCTGCTGCCAGGGACAAATATTTTTGTTCATGGACGACCGTAGTTTTTTCTTATTTTTTACCTTTTCTTTTGGTAGATTTTTATTTTAATCAACTCTCTAATATTAGACTTGAATCCACCTAGTGACTCCACTATCAAATAATTCACCAAGGTATTCAACTAGAAGAAACTCTGAAGGCTTACTTAGTTTCATCCCTGAACCTGAAAAGGTTTATAGGAGGAGATCAAATAAGCTAGTTTCTCGTAGGATCCTTGAGAATCTTGGATATGAGTCTATTTTTGACATCCATAGTATTTTTCTAGAAAATAATAATTGTGTGTCTTATACAATGACGGATTTTTTTTCTCCCGTTAATTGCACTCAGATAACAAGTCATCCTCATGATATTCCAGACAAGGCTATTAATAAATTACCTAGCTTCACTGGCACTAATTCCATTACCATTGCTCACCATCTAAAGAGCTTCAACAAATGTACTAGTTCCCATGTCATATATCAAGCCCACAAGTATGAGACGTATACATGAAACTCTTTGCTCTATCTTTGGATGGAGACATTGGTGACTGGTTCATCAACCTTCCTGACAATTCCTTTGCAACCTTTGCAAACTTCATAACTGCATTCACCAACAAGTATGGTGAAAAGAAGGAACCTAGACATCAATTAGCTTGCTTGACCAATGCAAAGAGAAGTGAAAACGAGACCATGGATGAGTTCAACAAGAAGTGCACAGACTTAGCAAATTCCATCCATGCTGATTATAATCCAATAACTCAAACAATTTTGGTATATTACATTGAAGCACTTAGTAGTGAAATGCAATATGAGATCAGAGATAAGGACCCCACTACCCTTTTATAAGCTCGGGAAATGGCTGTTAAGGTAGATAGAAACTTGCAATCTTCTGGAAAGTCTAACCTTCCTGGTTTTTCAAGAGCCTCAACTCCTTTAAAACTAGTAGTGCACAAAGAAAAAGATCCTTTATCTGCAATAAAGGAAGCTTATGAACAACAAATATCAAACATGAGCGAAAGAATGGAAAATGTTGAGCTTAAACACCTTGCACAAATGAATGAAATTCATAATAGCGTGGTAACAATAGAAAGAGCACAAACTCAACCTGCTCCAAGAAATTTTCCTCCAAAACCAACTTGGAAAAGAAAAGCACCCAACCATGAACAGAGGCCTCCTCGTCAATTAGGGGCTGCTAACATGGTTGAGCCTTACACACCATTTTGTAGAGCATGCAGAGACTTCCACGAAGAAGACACTTGTCATTATGCATGCTATGTTCAAGAGCATGGTTTTCCTTAAGGGTGTGGGGGTCAGTCTTCATCAAGTGAGCCTGAGTACATAAACCATGTAGGTGAAATCCATAATATTCTGAGAGAGAGTTGGAGACAAGCAAAACAATATGGTCAAGAGCTAGATCACATGACCAAGTACTTTGGTGTGAAGCCTTCAAATGAACAAATCAAAAACATGCAGAGATACAAGGGTGTTACCTACCAGAGGAAAGCAAAATATGGACCTTCTACTCAAAGTCCACCTAAGGTAATAATTCATAATGATGCTAATGAGTCCAATAATTTGAGCTTTGATTTGGGTAATTGGTTGATTAATACAAAAGTTCTTGTGCCTGTTTTAGTGTTATGTAAAATACCTGGACTAAGAGAAAAGATTTTGAAAATATTAGATCCTCTAACTGATACAAGTCCTCCCATGCCATTAAAGCCTCCCCCACCTGTAAAACCTTCTACCCCTAAGAAGGTGACTTTCTTAGATACCATAGAGAAACCTTCAACAAGCCATAACAATGCTTATGAGGATCCTCCTGTAATTCTACATACTAGGGACCCAAGAAAAGAAGGTCACCCCCCTTTCTACATATCATTAATGATAGGTGGTCTTCTTCTACACAATTGTATGTTAGATTCAGGGTTGGGTTCTATTGATGCCCAATTTTGTCATCACTTTTGATCATTAAACGTGCTCTATTGCCATTATTTTCCCTATTTTTGAGATGATAAGTCATACTTATTGCCATTCAGACCACCATTTGAACTCAGGTATGAATACATTTGAATATTTCATAAATCTTAATTGATTATCATCATTTTGTGGTTTATTAACATTAATATAAAATTTCTCAACCTTCTTGGCACATAGACTTCATTCTGCAGGCTATGGTTTTCAAACGAACTCTTATTCAGATGCATGTTCCCATCCAAGACGCCTAGCCACATTCAGACCATCGTTCAGCCCTCCATTCACACCCGCGGATTCGCTAGTTGGAATATTCCAAGGCACTAAAGGAAAAAACCATGACGTGGGTTCTATTGGCAACGTGTCCCCCATGGTTCGTGAGCCCTCGTTCTAGAAGATCCGTGTTCCTATTCGCCCAGCCTGACAATGCATCAACTGCCCACGTCAAAGAGAATCAACACCCACGGAAGAAGCAAAATGGTCTGTCCGATTTAATGGATCATTCCTGTAGCTACTAAGACCTCTTATTTTTAGAGAGGTCGACCACTGAAAGGGTCGACCTACTCTCCCATTGTAAAAACTATATAAAGACATCTCAGGTCGAGAAACACATGCATAGATCTATATAGGAAAACGTTGCGTAACCTTTGATTTAGTTTAATAGAAAGCCTTTGATTTTAGTTGTTGATCAGTAAATTCATGTTCTGTTGGTGAATGATTTGAGTTAGACACAATCCCTGATTGTTGAGAAGGGCCCCTCAACAACCAAAGGTTTTTCATTGTGTATATTTCGTTATTTCTTTTCTGCAGATAAGTAGTTTTCATTTTCAGTATATGTATTTAACTTGGTTTTCCTGTAGATGGTATTTTTCTGTTTCCTGTAATATATTTCTTGTTGTTAATACACTTTACGTTTTCAGAATTTAAAGTGACCGGTCATGCGTAGTTTCTTTCAGCTTGCTTTTTAGCTTATGCATTGCAATTAGATAGAGTTTGATTATTTCAGTATTTCAAGTTCATTTTATAGACAGATTTATCTCTATTAATTCTCATGTAGTTGTAGATTAGATTTGTTTACCTTTCAACTCTGTTTTATTATGCAATAGAAATGGTTTTCTTTCCTTAGATATAGATTAGTGTAGTTGCTTTTCATTATTTCAATTTAACAGTTTATTTTCTGCCTTGCTTGCACCATAGACTAATATGCACAAACCAATTGGCGTTAGGATCATTTAGTTTGCTTATTTTCATATTTTACATCATTTTTTGTCATCCGGACTATCATTCGAACTGTCTTCTGGACTGTCATCCGGACTTTAATATTTTCTATTCTGCTTGTATGCTTGTTTAAACTTCAGTTTCTCAGGTTTTCAAATTGCATTATTTCTTTTAGTTAACTAGCAGTTGTATATGTAGTTAGAACCTTGTTTTGAATGGCATAATGTTTTGCTTAAGCTTCATATTCATTCTTAGTTATTCCTTATCTTTTAGCTTGCCTTAGTTTTCCTTTCTAGTTGTACTTTGATATGTAGTTAATACTTTATGTCTGATTTCTTAACTTGTTACTGTTCTAGAACTCGTCAATTTCATTCTTAGTTTATTTTACTTCATCTTTGTCAAGGTTGATTTTGGATTAAAGCTTGGTAATTTCATTTTCAAAAGTACATCCATTTTTCATGGTTTGATCATAAATCTCAGTTCACGCATAGGATCTGCTCTTCTCATTTACATCATTAATGAATATGTTCATGGATAGGATTTGATTGAGAAATAGAATAAACTTATGAAGTTTTCTACTTGCGTCTAGATCGAACTTATTTCCAAGTCATTTGCATATGCTTAGATTTCCTTAAATTTGTGCTGGTAATTATACTTCATGCTTTACCCTCGTAGGATAGCATAGATATTTGCATGCCTTCGATTTCAAAGTAGTCATTAGAAATACATGTTCTTAGTTTCTTGTTAATAGATCGATTGTTAATAACATCTCATTTCAAATCAGTTCTAGATAGCATAACTAGAGTTTCTAAATGTCATTTTGTTATGGATGAATAATAGTTGCAATGTTTAAAATCACTTGTAATTGGTCACTTTTTAGCTTCCATCTGTTTGTAGAAGTTAAACTAGATTTACTTCCATTATGTTTCCTTGTCACATTTGAAAGTCATTTCGATACATTTTCTCCTATTCCCATTAAATTTGACACATTTCTTCAAAATCCTTACGGAGAATGGAATTAGGTAGCTTAGCTTAGTTTTGAGCATTTGTCGAATGCATGAGTAGTTTAACTATTGGATTTCTTAGGTTCATTAAGTAATTTTAGTCTTGCTTAAGATAGTATAGCTTCTTATCTTTACATAGTTAAGTTGTACGCTGAATCATTTCATTGATAGGTTCCTGAATTCATAGTTATTACATGGTAGCTAGTCTTTCTAATTCCTAGATTAGGGTTTGATCAGTTGTTTCCATTTTCATAAGAGTAGTTTTCTTTTGATCAAGTCTTGTTTCCTAGAATAGTATTTTTTTATCTTTTCAATTATTTTTCATAGAGTAGAGTAGTATAGATTCATACTATTCTGATCTATTGTTTTGGTTAGGTCTAATCAGTTTAGTAGTTGTATTTCTGAAGTTTAACTCGGTTTTTCATTTTGAAAGATCTTTCAATATTTTCATTATTAAACATTTCTAAGGTCGGCCGAGCTGATGTCTTAGGTACCCTTCTACCTCAGCATATACTTTGCCACAACTCTAAGATTACCAACCCTGGTTGATAATTAAATATTTGGTGATTCATTAAGACAATAAAACATCCAACAGGTTCCAACCTCATGACTAAGAAGGTCATGCAACAACTCAACCTAAAAACTACAAGACCATATCAGAACATTTGTGCCATGGACTCTAGGTCGGTTGAGGTAATTAGAATGATTGAAAATCAATCGGTAAGGTTGGCCTAGTATTTGTACATCTATGTTACCACGAACATCCTTGTTATTGATGTGCCAGATAAATGGGGGATGTTTCTCTCTAGAAAGTGGGGTGCCACTTTGGGTGGATCAATCCAATTGGATTGGACCTATGCCATTGTGCCAACATCTGAAGATTCACTTGTTAAATTACATACTGAGAAAGAGGAAAGGTACCATGTGGAAAATCCTGAAAGACCTTTAAACCAATATGTTTACAACACTGATGAACATCGAACCTATCAAATTAACTCCACCTTTTTGGCCCCCATTCAAGAAGAGATTAAGGATGAAAAATTTAATGAGTTATGGAAAATCAATTTTGTTAGTGCATACTCAAGAGCTGGGAAAGGGGCTGGGATTGTCATATTTTCACCCAAGGGTAAGATTTTCAACTTTGCTTTCAAGTTAGAGTTTGAGGCTACCAATAATGTAGTGGAATATGAAGCACTTCTACTAGGCATCGAGTTAGCCAAGGACATGGGTATAAAATTGCTAAGCATAAAGGGTGATTTAGATCTAGTAGTTCAACAAATCAAAGGTCAATTTGCATGTAAATTTCAAATACTAAAAAGATATAGAAATGCAATTTGGGACACTATGGAATTTTTTGATGCCCTAAACATAGAAGCAATCCCTATAGATCAGAATAGTGTCGCAGATAGATTGGCAGTTGCAGCATCAAACCTCCAACCGTCAGAAGATATGTTAAACGGTGAATGTACACTTGAAATCAATTTTAGACCATCCGTACCGGATAACATGGAACATTGGCAGGTATTCAGAGATGATGAACATATCCTTAAATTCATTTAAAATGTAGGAAACTTCTCAAATTTCAATATAAATAAGCAGGAGGAAGGTAAAAAGTATCAAGTAAATGATAGCCAACCTATCAATCCTATATCATGTGGCTTTACTAATTTGGAGAGCATCTTTGACAGACAATATAGAAGAAAAACCAACATTGATCGGATGAAACCAGAAGATTATATTGAAATCAACATTGGGTTGGAAACAAGCCCTAAAATGATAAAAATAGGAAAAGGAACTTCTGAAAATGAAAGAAATGACTTAATCAATTTAGTCAAAGAATACCGGGATGTGTTTGCTTTCACATATGATGAGTTGAAAGCATATCGAGAGGATGTGTTCTAGGATGAGTTGAAATGCAAAATGGCAAACCTTTCTTCCAAAAACTTAGGAAAATAAATCCTAAGTTGGCCCCTATTATCAAACAAGAATTAGAAAATATGTTGGCAGCAGGTATCATAGCACCCACTAGGCATTCATCTTGGTGCTCCAACTTAGTAGTGATCAGAAAGAAAAATGGGAGTATTAGGATATGTATAGACTTCAGAAATCTCAACACAGCTTTTCAAAAGGATCATTATCCTCTCCCCAACATGGAGACCCTCCTCCAACGAGTCACTGGATCTACTATGATGTCCATGCTTGATGGATTTTCTGGTTACAACCAGGTTGTCATTCGAGATGAAGATAAACATAAAACACCTTTCACAATCCCTTGGGGCACCTTCGAATATCTGAGAATGCCCTTTGGTCTTCTTAATGCTGGGGCCACCTTTCAAAGGGTCATGGATTATGCCTTCAAGGAGTTAATTGGTAAAATCATTGAAATCTACCAAGATGATCTAACTGTATTTTCAAAAGAAAGATCCAGGCATGTTAATCATCTTAAGTAGGTTTTTGAAGATGTAGGAAGTATGGTATTTCCTTGAATCCAACCAAGTATGTCCTAGGGATTAATGAGGGAAAGCCTTTGGGTCATATCATATCTAAAGATGGGGTCAGGATTGATCCTGAAAGAATTGAAGCCATAAAGAAGATACCTCTACCTAAGAATGTTAAGGGTCTCCAATCTTTTAACAGACATATCAATTTCATTAGAAGATTCATCCCCAACCTTACTGAGTTAATGAAACCCATGTAGAAATTACTCAAGAAAGATGTTAGGTTTGTATGGACAGATGAGGGGAGGGAGGCGTTTTCCACCATCAAGGATGCTATTACTAGGCCACATGTTTTGGTTATCCCAGATTATACTAAAGACTTCATGGTTTTCTCCTTTGCTTCGGAAGACACTATTGCTGGGGTGTTGCACCAAAAGAACTTCAAAGGGTTCGAGCAACCTATTGCATAAACTACACTATTATGGAAAAGCAAGCCTATGCCTTAGTGAAATCTCTAAAACATTTTAGAATGTGCATCGGTTATTCAAAGGTCATAGGGTATGTCCCCCATGCTGTAGTAAAAGACATCCTATCCCAACAGTATTGCTTAGGAATAAGGGGCACATGGGTATCTAAAATCCAAGAATATGACTTAGAGATTAATCCAACCAAGTTGATAAAAGGATACGGCCTTTCCAAGATGTTAACTCAAAAGAATGAGGAAGCAATAGACATGATTTGTGAAAACACTACACCTAAACCTACCATGACACCAGCTTTACAAGAACTTGATCTTCATTGGTACTCTGACATCAGATATTTTCTGCTACACTTCACCTGCCCAAATCATCTTAAAGTTCATAAACGAAGGGCATTAAGACTTAAAAATGCTAGATATTTCCTTACTCAATAAGGCTTGGGTTGGAGGAACCTTTATGGCATAATACTTAGATGTGTTCATGAGAAAGATTCCAAGAAAATCTTAACTGAGTTCCACTCAGGATTTTGTGGGGGCCACTATGCAACAAATACAACTGCCCACAAAATCCTTCGAGCTGGGTACTATTGGCCAACCATCTTTTGCAGATGTACACAAACATGTCAAGTGTTTCCAACAATGTTAGCTTTTCATTGGGAAGTAGAAGTTGGTTGCTCTTCCCCTTACACCTGTAGTAGTCCTTGCCCCCTTTTAGCAATGGGGGCTTGATTTCATAGGAAAATTCAAAGACAATTCTAGCAATGGATTTTGTTGGATTCTCATTGCAATGGACTACTTCACTAAATGGGTAGAGGCCATACCCACCAAAACAACCACATAAAAAGTTGTTATGGACTTCATTGAGCACAAAATGATTACATGATTTGGTACCCCTCTCAAGATAACAACTAATAATGCCAAGGCTTTCATCTTAGAAGAGATGAATTCTTTTTGTTTCAAGTATGGAATTATCCTATACAATTCTTCTGATTATTACCCATAGGGAAATGGACTTGCTGAGTCCACAAATAAAAAATTATTAACCATCCTTAAGAAAATTGTGGGCGATAATAAAAGATCTTGGGATAGCAAGATTAAGTATGCTCTATGGGCAGGTAGGATCACCAAAAGAATTCTACTGGAAAAACTCATTTCGAGCTTGTATATGTTCTCACAGCCACCTTGCCAGTCAGCATGTAGATACCTATATTAAGAATGATAAGTGAGTATGGGATAGAAAGGTTAGAGATGGAGGAGAGGACCAACAAGATTATAGATCTCAATGAAAGTAGAAGGGAATCACTTGATCAATTATTAAGACATCAAGAGAGCGTGAACGGAACCTTTGACAAATCATCCAAGCTTAGATCCTTCCATGTTGGAGACACGGTCCTTTTATGTGACAAAAGAAGAGAAAAACTAGTCAAGCATGGAAAGTTTGACTACCTTTGGAAAGGCCTCTTTATTATATGCATCCTTTCCGGAATCAACTCTTTCATACTTAATACCATGGATGGAGAGAGGCTACCCTTACCTATGAATGGACAGCATTTGAAGTTGTTCTACAGCAATAACCTCTAAAAAATGACCATGGGGTCATTTCAGGGCTTCTCTAAACCCTCTCTTGTTGTATCTTTATGTATTTCTATATTTGTATCATATTGTTGTACCATACATACTTGTATTTTATTTTTGGATTATAACTCATGTATATTATGCTTTGTACTTTATGCTTTAGAATAGATTTCCTTTTATGTTGGTATATATTTTGTATTTTTATGATACACATGTGGGCTTACAAACTTTTGTTTCCATGAAGGAAACTGACATTATGGGGTTCTCGAGCACTCTATCCATGAATCAAACGAGTACACGTCCCGCAGTTGGAGACAGATGTTGCCAACTATATTGTATAATAGTTGAACCTCCATTGAGCCGCTAGTGTTTGAACGTGATCAGTGTTCATTTCTAGAGTATTAGGGGTTTAGTTTGTGGTGACTAGCCAATTTTGGCTAGCCCATTTTATTTTTCTGTTGAAATTACCATGGCCCCACGGGGTTTGTAATAAGTATACTAGTAGGGTTTTGAGTGGCTCGATTCCCCATGACTTGACTGTCAACTAAGGCATTCCAGAGAGTTTTTTTCCCTTGTCAATTATGCTTTTCCTATAGCTGAGTAATAATCGACGAGGTTTTCTCCCGCATTCTCAAAGCTGGAATGCCTGATTTTGAAAGTTTGAGAATTGGGGGGTTATTAGAGTCCAATTGATGTATATGAACCTACTAGACACCATGCATGTTTTAGTTGGTAATTTCCTAGGTCCCTTGTCCATTTTAAACAATGTCCAAAATTTTTTTACCGGACGCGTTGGACAAGTTTTATTTTTTATTATTTTATTATTATTTTTCCAAATATTTAATTCGAAAAATTAATTTTGTAATATGTCAGTCGTTTAGGGATGAATTTCAGATATTGGAGGCTTAATTCCTAAGCCAAAAATCATATTTGAACCCCAAACCCACTTATCCTAAGTTTCGGATAGTCATTTAGCCACTTAATTAATATTTTCTCAAAAAATCAATAAAAGAGAAATTATTAATTAAAATAATCAAAAAATAATAAATTGGAGATAATCCAAATCTCTCCAAATTAATCCAATTGGATTTATTAAACAGGCTAGATGACATCACGTCAAACATTTATGAGGATTCCAATCACATTCAGTTGAGTATACAGTCACCACAAGTCAACCTCCTTCAAGGGAATTTGCCCTCCTTCATGAGATTCATGATTTAGTGATGTGTCAAAGGTTTAATGGACTGTGGAGAATGCATTAATGATGAAGGTGGGTGCCTTCCTCAATTGATGGCCACATCAATCCATTGCACTCCAAGCTAACTCGAGTCTATACTCATTACACACCAAGTTTGCTCCATGACATGGGATTCATGCCTCTCTCAAGCTCACGACTTCTTGAGATCGCTCTCACGCATTAGTTTGGTGTAAATTACAAACAAGGAGTGGCGGGTGCCTTTCCAAGGTGGAGTCCACCTCCCCACTCTCATTTACTCAACCTCGAGTTAGTAATTGGATTATCACTCCAAGTCTTGGCTTGATTGGGAATTCGACTTAGTTGTCTAATGCCATTTGGATCTCCATGAGGCGAGTTCGAATTAGGTTTTTAGTGTCTTTTTATTGTATAAAGGGAGGCCTCTTTGGCTCTCTTAGGATGGAACTTTTGATGTAAGATTACTCTGCCCTTTTTCCGTAAGAGCTTATAGCATTTGTTATCATTGGAATAAAGAAGTGGGTTTGGAGGTCTATGGTGTTCCCTAGTTGTCTATGAGAAATGCTTCACAAGTTATGAGGTGAAATTGCTCATTTGTTTTTCTTATATTGTTTATGCTTGGTCATTCTTAGCTTAGAATTCTTTCGTAAGAACATAGGATGAGTATTTGAAGGTTCAATTTATTCACTGATGTCGGAAATACTAATGTGCTTGTTGCCCATTTTTGTTTAACATACTCAGCTTGATCTAGTTTATGCTTTGTAAGTGGTGTTTTTGTGCAGATATTCAAGGATAGAGTGCAACTTGAGATTGGTTGTCTCTCCCTCCTCTTCATCAAAATGTTTTCTAACAACTTGTGTATTTCAGGAGTTCTCCAAGGATCGATTTGGTGCTACAAACTGCGCTTGAGAAGCTTGCCATCTTTTCCATACCTTAAAATTAAAATCAAACTTTGCTACTGGCTATCTTTTGGAAGCCCTAAGCTTCAAGTTAAACTCCTTTGGCTTCTCTCCTTGCCCTCATTTGGCCCTTGCCTTTTGCTAGTCTCCTCCCTTTCGTCTTCCTCTAGATTCCTTCCCTTGCCCTCATTTTTTTTCTCCATCCTAGTCTTCGTTTTAGGTCTCCTCTCCTTGTTCTCGTCCTCCTTCCTCAAGCTCTTTTCATCCTACCCTTTTTTCCTTCTCCTTCCTCTCGTTCTCCCACCTTCCTTCCCTTTCATTTCTCCTTTCCTTTAGATCTTCAACCCTTTCTTCTTACCTTACTTCTCTCTTCTCTCCCTCTCATCCTAGCTCCTTTTTCTCTTTGTTTTCTACCTTCCTTCATCCTCTTGCTTTCATTTTTCTTAGATCTAACCTATTTTTTCCCTTATCTTTCCATCTCTTGCTTGATTTTCTCTATGTTCTTGTTAATGGTTTAAATCTCATTGTTTCAATCTTGCATTTCATTTTAGTCTTAGATCTAGTTTTATTTGAAGTTGATATTTTGTCATTTTTAGATCTCATTTTAAAAGTTAAAACTTGCATTTTAAAAAAAGTGATTGGGAATATAGATTAGTTTGGTTAGTTTTGCATCTAGTTTCATTCAATCTTTGCATCTATATCTACTTTTGCATTTGCATTTTAAAGTTTGGTTTTAAAAGTTAGCTAGTTTCCATTTCTAGTTTAGATCTTAGATTTATTTTGTTGTTTGCTAATTCTAATGGGTCCTTGAGTTGATCTATTGTGATAGGTACTTGAGAAGAAGAACCAAGAAGATTTGAAGAAAAACCAAGAAAAAGAAGAAGAACGAACCAAAGAAGAGCAATAAACCAAAAGGAAGATCCAAAACCAATGAAGAAGATGTTAACCATGAAGACTTAAACTCACTCCCCTTTTGTAAAAATCTCTTAAGAGCTCAATAAGCATTCTTCTAGTTATTTCTTTCAAAGTCCTTTTGAATGGTTAAATTCCAAAGGCAATTGTACTCTTTTAATAAAAAGCAAGTGGGATTTTTAAGGTCCCACACCCAACTTCCCCATTTGGGTAAGTTTCTAGTGTCTCTTTCCTTTGATTGGTTTGATTGCTTAGTTAGTTTCATTTGTGCAAGTAGAACAATAATTGTTTAGTTAGTTTTCCTATTTCGCATTTAGAAACTAATTGCTATCTTAGTTCAATTTTGCAAGTAGAATACTAATTGCCTAGTTTAGCTTCATTTTACATTTTATTGCTAGTTAGTCTTTTATCATTTCACATTGAGCTATAATTGTTGTGTTTCTTGTTTAATTTTTTATTCTTAAAAGGAACATAAAGTCTCTTGAACTTGTCTTAAGACAAGTCAAGAGCACTCTCTATTGGAGAGCATTGTTGCATTTGCATGCTCATATAGATTAGATAAGACTCTTCAATCTCACCTTAAGGTGGATCAAGAGCACTCTATGTCGGAGAGATTTTGTCTTTGTTTGCTCTAAGTTAAAACACTCTCAATGCACATTCCCCTTTTAAAAATTGAATTTATTCTTTTCTCCTTACCACGTATGCTCTGCCCAACCCTTAAAAAGTTGGAATAATTCGAAACGGTATTGGTTGCTTAATCTTTCTACTTTAAACCATAATAAAATCTTCACCCCATAACCAACGAACTGACGTTATTCGATAAATACTTAGGTATGTGAGAAAATTCTAAGTGGGGGCGTTGGGTAGCTATCTTTAGACTCTAGCTTGTTGGTTAAGTTCCTTGAACACCTATCCTAGAGAAACTAGGTGGTCCGTCATGTCTTTGAACAGAGCCACTGAATGTATTTCTCATTAGATTTCCAGTACCTTGTCTATCGGTTGGAAATTCCCTGAGCCATAATAATCAACTCATCTTAAAATTCACAATAAAATTTACCAAGAACAATATCAAAACAATCTCAAGAACATATATTGAGACTTGTATTTTAAGCATCCCCAAACACTTATTGACTCCATTTGGCACGGGTATTGAAACTTTTATGTATCACCTTAATTTGGACAATTTGTCCCTCATATCTACTTAAGTCATCATTATTCTGTGGATTCTTTAATTTCCAGTCATCATATATTGTTCATCTTATCTTTTTGTTTTGTAATTGCAACGTGGATTGCTCAAGTTTTATTGTTTCTATCTCAAAAAACTCCTAAACAAAACCTATCTGCATCACATCACCAAAAACACTTAAAAAACACAGAGCCATAGACAACTCTTTGTTAGGGACAACCCCCCTTTGCTTCGTTAGGAGTTTTCCTAAACAGAGGAGCTGGGATTTAGGTGATAGTACCTAGCTCATTGATTGCCCCCAAGGCCACACCTTCCCCACTTGTAGTGAGGGAACAACTTTCGAAAGATTTCTACTGCTGGTGTGCATCTCAGCGGTCTCTTTCCACCACCATGTTTTTTTACATCTAGGTTTATTCCATGCTCGTGGAACATTGTTGCATGCCTTGCAAGACTCATTTCTTCCATTATATTATGGCATTCTTTTATTTTTTTTTCAAACTTTAATAATATAAAAAACAAAACAAATATTTATAGTTTAAAAAGAAGAGAGAAATGGGTGAGAGGGATGTTATATCTCCATTGGTATAGCGGTAGCAAGTTAGTTGTCTCAATCTTGAATAAACCACTAGTTTTGGCTCCTCTCAACAATTTGGGTTTTAGTATTTCCTTGGAAAGGTGAACCGTGACCTCTGAGCTTGTACTCCTCCAATTCGTTACTCTTCTAATTATTTGGGAGAATATCTTAATGCCTCTTGTGTTGCATATTTATATCATTCATCTGTTTGCATCAAATTATTCATGTTCATCATTGTATCATGATTATGTTCAAGGGTTGTCTTTAGCTTATTTCAACCATTCCTCAATATACCTTGATTTTCATGTTATCTTTCCATATTAACGACTCATTCTCATCTTCTTCATCATAACAAATGTTGGACACATACGAGTGTATAAGGTCCCCATTGACTTCTCATTGGTGGGTCTTTTCTCATCTACTATGAAAAATTTCTCTAAGAGATTGGCCTATAGTTGTTGGAACCCTTGGCCTACTTTCATCATTGGTAGGGTACCTTGCACTCAACATATTACATCTCATCATTCTTCGTTGACTGAGTGGTTTCACATATTTTTTATGACAAGAACTCTCTCCACATTTTTGGATTCATGCTATACATTGTATCCCAGTTTCATCATTGGAGGAATTCCTCACCTTTGTCAACATATTTTAGCATTAGTTATTTCTTAGAGGTTCCATAAGGGGAATTTTGAGGTCCAAAATGGGCCTCCTAAGGGAAATAATAAAATAATATTTAAAATAATAAAATAAGAGCTCTGAATTTTGGAGGGGAAAGATAAAAACTATTTTTTCTTAATGTATTTTTGAGATATCTCTATTGACACAAACCCAGTCGATAAGGGCTCCTCACTCTATAAACATACAACCCACTGTGATCTCCCTAAGCACTGGCCCAGACAGGTTTTACCCCATCCAACAACACCTGTGGAGCAAATGAAGTCTCACCCGAGATGTTCAAGGGAGAGCTGACAGAACCATGTTTCCGTTGAATGAAGAAGGACCTTTGTGAATCTGCTTGTAAACTTATTGCAACATTCACAAATAGATCTAACATTTCGACTTATGCATTTAGACAGAATCTCATCTTTATTCAACAGATCTTAGTGTCAAATAAACCATTATTGTGCAACATATCTAGTAGTAAAACATCATTTGGAACAAGAAAGCATTGCATCATTCATGTATTTAAGTCGCACATCCCATTCATAGTAGTAAAATAGAAAGAGATATAGTAATTCTGCTCAACTTCACATCATATTAACCTTCACAACAAGTCATAGATACCACAATGTAGTTCTCCTGTTGCATACCCAAATTAACAGACAAGCAAACTCATTCGTGCTCAATTGTCTCTTCAATTCATCAGTTCATGGATCTCCCATCGGTATATCAACACTTACAACGCTATGTCTATTTATAGGCTTGTGCCTTTACATTTGCGGTGCACTTAGGCAACCGTCTAACTACTTCTTAACAAAATTTACAAAAACGATGACCCAAAAACCCACATAATGCAGTCCAAATGACCCAAAACCTACATAATGTGGTCCAAATGACCCAAAACTACATACACTTATCGACTTGTGCATTGTTTTCCTTCTTGCACATCATCTTTGACCCTTCACAGCATTCGCGATGTTGCACAGCTGACTCATCCAAACCGCCTGCCAACAGGCCCCCAACACAATCTTGTGGCTCACCCTCGGGCCAACACAATATTCAGCCTGAACTCCTTGTGCTGCTAATCGATTTCTTGGACTTTCTCCTTAGCCACCGCAGCAATCTCCTAACTCTCACTGAAGGCTTGTGCTAACAGATGCTCAATCAGCTTCTCAACAACTTTCTGCTTCCCGTCTTGTACTACCTACAGCGCAGAACTAGCGTTAAGGGAAAACTACACACCAAACTCCTAGAACTCATTAAACTGCGTAGTGCGTTTTTGTTGATGCTCCTGTGCCTTTGTAACCCGCTTCCGTAACTCCTTTAGTTTCGTGGATTTGGTGACCTGAACCACCGCTAACAGTGTTCGCATTGATGTCTTCAGCTTGGCCAGCTGCCCTTTCGGCTCCTGTCGTAGCTTGGTCAACTATTCTAATTGCTCGTCCTGGACTCTGCTGCCCCAAAACTATGTAGTCTCTGTAGTGATTTTTTTCGCTGCTTGCTCCAGCTCTCCCAGATGGGTTTCCAACTCCTCGATGGCATGTTTCCATTCATCTACTTATTGTTGTGGTGTGCCTATATGTATGAGAGCCGTTAAATCAACATTGTCGCGCTATAACTATGCAATGACAGCCCCAAGCCTCTGCGCTCGCTCGACTGGATCCAACTACGGTGTGGGCTCTGGTACATACTCACATGTTTTAGAGACTTCTGCCTCCTACCGTACGTTGTTGTCCCAAATGTTGGCTTTCTCCACTGTCAAGCAGTCCTTCTCCTTCTTCAATTCCTCAATTGCTCGAGCCTTCTCAGCAATCAGCTTCTCGAGCTTGTCCTCTAGTTCATCAACCACCTCCCTAGCTGCTACCCCCTTCTTCGTTAACTCATATTCCTCTGCAACTATTCTTGTTGTCTGGAGCTCGTTGTTGTGTACTTCTCAAACTGACACAGTGATCTTTCGGCTTGCTGTCATGTACTTCTCAAACTCATCCTCCAGTCTCTGAAAACCTGGTGCAGACTGAGTAAAAGTTTGTGAACAACGTCGAGGTGCGAAACAGACCAAATGCTCTGGCACATCTGTTTCGCACCGGGGATCACCTATTACTAGGACCATGGGGTTACCACACCTATCGTTCTAGTGGTCACAGGTACCACAAAGCTTCGAACTACCACCACATACTTAGACATCTAGGATGAGACTTTGTCTCTAGTGCTCTCGAGTGTCCAAGCTGCTTCCTTCTCTAAGTGTTCATGCACACTCGTCGTTCGGGCACTCAGCGCACCTTGTGTGCTACCACATGAAATGAAATGGATCATTTCCATAGCCTCCTTGGAATTCCTAACTTATCTAGCTTCCTAACCCACTTGCAGCATGAATTCCTCTCGTCAGATAGATACCTCTTTGCTCAGCTAGCCTCTGGTGCCTGTATTTATGCATTTGCATCGTCCTAGAAGCCTACCTCAGAAATTATTTGCAAATCCATTCACATAAGTCTCTGATCCTGTCATCATATCATTCCACCATCTCCTGGTGAGCTGGATCCATAGCACTCATGCTTAAGCAAGAATTCTTACGCGCGGAGCATCGACCATGCTTCCATCGGGGGTCATTCATGCCAGAACATGCGAAGCATCAACCATAGTGTCACTGACCATGCTGGCCCCTCATAGTAGACGTTCCAAACGTGCCTAACCCCGACGTCAATCCGGGCCATCTAACTATCAAATTTGTCAGAGAGACCGATCTAATGAAAAAGTGTCGCCTGATAAGGATCTGTAATGATTGTTGATTTGACTGTGTTGCGACCCTGTGGTTGTCACAGCATAGCTAACAAACTTCGATACCATTGCTCCTACTTGCACAGCCTATCCCTGCTGGTGCACCATCCTGCCACCTAGAATCCTGTATTTTTTTTTCCACAATGTTGTTCAGGCATCGCGCTGCTCTGAGCCCTTCCTGTAGGGATTCAACCTGCTACCATTTACTAGCTTTGGTAGAATAACTCCATCTAACTGTTGCAGCTGCACTATGCCTCGTGAAGTAATGCAACTGATGCGATATGGACTAACCCAATGCATCTGTAACTTCCCTGGATGCTTCATGAACTTGCTGTCATACAACAGCACCATGTCACCTTGCTGAAACTATGTTTTTTATATGGCGATCATGCCAAGATTTTTGCCTACCCTTCTCCACGTGTTGGTGAAAACCTGCAATAAAATGGTCTTTCTCAAGTTGTACCAACTACTCCAATCATTCTGCCAATGTTGCTTCATCATTCATGGTTGTTGCTGGCGCTATGCGCAGACTTGGAACAATGTACTCCATAGGAATAACCGCCTCCTTCCCATACGCCAGTTTGAAGGGTGTCTGTCCCATCAATCTTTTACAAGTGGTGCGATATGCCCACAAGACTGCTGGAATTTTCAAATCCCAATCATCGCGATTCGCGTTACAAACCTTTGTAAGTGCATGCTCCAATACTTTGTTGAAAGCCTCCACTGTGCCATTTTCTTGCAGATGATACGATAGACTCTTCTTGTGCTCGATTTGAATTTCTTCCGTCAATGCACTGACTATGTGATTGATGAAGTGACTGCCCTAATCACTCATCAATATCTTCAGACATCTAAATCGAGTAACAATGTTATCAAACAAAAATCATGTTGTTGTCGCAGCAGTGCAATCTACAACTGGTGCGGCCTGCGCCCATCTTATCAAATAATATGTCACTGTGATTATGTATCGTGCACTAGTGCGCTTTCGAGGTGGGTTGATAGGTCCCATGAAATCCACAACCCATTTATCAAATGGCTGCAGTGTCACTTTAGGTATTAGCGGCATCTCATCCCTCCAGGAGGGTTTTCTAGTCCATTGACAAACATCGCAAGTCCGCACATAATCCGTTGCATCATTGTGATGAGTGGGCCACTAAAGCCTTGTGCGAATCACCTTCCTGGAAGTCACACGACTATCGTAGTGTCCACTGTCCACTCCTACATGTGCCTCTAACAATATCCGCCCTTGCTCATGAGGTAGGACACAGCACCTCAAAATATTGTTTGGTCCTAGTTTATATAGTTGTCCAGCGATCAACTAAAAATCGACGGCCTTAACCACCAGCTACTTCTTCTGACTTGTGGTGAACTCCTCTAGCGTGGTTCCTATTGCCAAAAACTGAAGGATTTGTTCATAGGAGTCATCAGCCACCTTGAGTCTTAAAAGTTGCACATCTGGTAACCCATATTCAATGTTGGTTGGTTCCTCCCTGTTTCAATTCGTGACAAATGATCTGGCCTTGCATTCAAGCAGCCTGGCCTCACAATTACCTCAAAATCAAACTCCTGAAAAAGAGGCAACCAACGGCATATCTTCCCCCCCAACATAGGCTTATTGACAACGTATTTCAAAGTAGAATGGTCTGTGAACATCTTGAAGTGACCTCCCAATAGGTAATTCCAAAACTTCTGCAGTGCATATACCATCGCCAAACCTTCTCTCTTGACAGTCATATAATTTTGCTCCGCGGATGACAATTTATAACTTGCAAAAGCAATTGGGTGATCGAGATCTCCTTCCCCTAGTTGCACAAGCACTACTCCCAGTGCAATCGATGATGCATCCACATGGACATGGAATTCCTTGCTCCAGTCAAGAAATACCAATATCAATGCAAAAGCCATGTTAGCCTTCAATGTCTCAAAGCTTACTTGACATTCTGGGCTCCATAGGAATACCATGTCCTTCTTGAGCAATTTCTCCATAGGGGTCGTGATCGCTGCATAACCCCAGATAAACTTGCGATAGTACCCTGTGTGCCCCAGCGTCACTCTCAACTGCTTAACATGTGTAGGTGGTGTTAAGCTCAGGATGAGCGCAATCTTAGTTGGGTCAACCAACAATCCTTTCTTGCAAACAATGTGACCCAACAATATCCCAAATGTTGCACAGAAAATGCACTTCTTCAAGTTCAGCGATATCTGATGCTGCCGACAATGCTCCAACATGAGTCACAGATTAGCCATATGATCACTGATCAACCCATAAACTATGCATTCATCCATATAAACTTGCAAAAACTTATGAATAAAATCTCTGAATGCAACGACAACAACTCAGGAGAATACTGCAGGTGCATTCTTAAGCCCAAACGGAATCACCGTATACTGAAAACAACCCCATTCGGTCACAAATGTCATCTTGTGGCGATCCTCTTTCCCGATCCTAATTTGGTGGTAGCTAGAAAAACCATCCATGAAGGAATACATCTCTTAACCACCCACTCCTTCCAACACCTCATCAGTGAATGGCGTTGGAAAAGGATCCTCCATACATGCATCATTCAGCTTCCGCAAGTCGACACAAATCCGTACCTCACGTGTCTTCTTATCCTGCACCACCATAGGACTAATCCATTTCGACTCTTCAACTGGCTCAATGATCCTAGCATCCAGCATGTGGTCAAGCTCAACTTTTACCCTTTCCTTGGATCACAGATTCAGTCGATACGGTCGTTTCCTTATCGGTTTCGCATCTGGCTTCAAGGGAATCTTCATCTCGTCGAGATCCCCCAATATTCCCTTCATCTCGAAAAACTTTGTCAGGAATAAATCTTTCAACTCATGTAACAGGTCTGTAACCTTCGCCATCATTTCTTCATCCTAGTAGTCCCCAACATTCGCAAACTTTGGGTTCTCCTCCGTCCCAATGTTGACTTTCCTAAGCTTCAGTGGCTGACTGATCGAATCGGTCGGTGCATCAGGTGCTATGACATCTCGACTTCCTTCTGATTCTGGAATATTGATATTTCGCGGGTCATCACCATCCTCTATCCCTCTTGTAATAGTATAACACTCCATCATCGACTGCATTTGACACTGTATATGCGGATCCACAAGGTAGCCGACCGAAACCACCTTTCAGAATGCCATCGCGGATGAGCTGCAGGGCATTATGAACGTCTGGATTGGCATCCGTGAAACTGAAGGTATGAGTAAAGTGAACCTTCAACTCTAGCCAAGTGGTAATCTCTCCACGCAACTCATCTATGACATACCAAGATCGCGACATTTCATCCAAGGTATGGATAAAGGCATGGACCCATTCATCCTTTAGTCATGATGCCCACAAAGTCTAACATTCCATCAGGTGACTGCCAGGGTTATTCCGCCCATCATACTTACAAATGTGGTATACTTCTGTGTCACCGAAGTGGACCGTCATCAGTCTTCGACACTACAACCACCTAGTAATCAACTTCTTATGGGTTGCCCACCAACATGCTGGAGCAACCTTCAGCGCCTCCTCCAATGCCAGCAATCATTGTGGTTTTAACACCTTGTCTTCAAATTCTACTAGAAACCCAGACAATTTGGCCAATCCTTTATATACAAGAAACTCAACAGTTTTAGTTGTGACGCTGCACAACGACTACATGAGCAACCCACAGTTGTGAAATGACACCACATGCAAGTGATCCTGCCAATTCTCTAAAGCGTCATCAAAGTCAGAAGACGCAGAACTAGAGTTGCGCCATCCAAGCTCGTCATCAGCAGTCAGATGAATGTAATATTCTGAGATATTGTACACATTATCCCATCCGCTGACAACTTCATCTTTTACCGGTTCAACATACCTGCGCCCTTAAGTCGAATCCAACGGAGCTATGACTCTAAGGTCACGGTTTTCAAAGGTCATCATCCACTTCTTAAAATTAATTATTGTTGAACTGTCATTAGCTCATCTAATCCCCAGCAACGCAGGATAGGAGATTCCTCCATCAACAACTTCGATAACATCAAATTCAACATAGGTTTTCATCCCCTCAATATCCACAACAAGGCGCGGAACTCTCTCAATCGGTGTCACCTTGACCTGATTAGCCAATCGCAGTTGTACGGGAGACTAGCTTAGCGTTGGGCTCCCCATTTTCTGCCATGTATGATTTTTTATAATATTGAAATCTGAGCCAACATCCAGAATGACTGAATCTACCTCATAGTCCCCAATATGGATATTCATGTGCATCTCTTTACCTGTCTTCCGCCTCTATAAGGAGTTTACTGCGTACTATTTCCATCCCCTATCCTATCGATGCAATAGACCCTCGATCTCTGAAATAGTATCAGGATCTCTTCCCAGCGATAAACAAATTTCAATTTTTTTTTGTAAAGTACCAAACTGCCGTGATGGGCCTGCTTCTAAGGTTGAATAAAAAACAGGGGGCATGTCGCAAATAATTGTCTTACCAGGATTTCTTCCGATCGCATCTCGTGCTTTAAAGAATGTATCTCGCTCGACATCAATATAAAATTGCACCTTCTTCTTCCCAGCTAACTGGATGAGTGGATGCGGACCATCTTCTTCTATTGTTGCACCTCCGCGAGTGACAACAGAAACAGCGACATCCTACGTCCTCGATTCCGCAGAAATTGTCACGATAGTTGTGCCCTGAGTCTAGTTCAGCGGTGGATTCCCAGGTTGGTTCCATTCTGGTTATCGTTCTGATTAGGACGCTGATTTTCGTTCTGCGACTGGTTTTGATTCTGCACTGGTTGTTGATTCTGCAACTGTTGAACATTTCTTTCCTACCATCTCGCGATCAGTTGTAGACAGTTCTCAACAGTGTGATCACCACCAAAGCAATACGTACATTGTGACTACAACTACGAGCAATCCCTCTGGTAATGTCCCAATACACCGCAATTATAACATTGGACAAGTCCACGACCTCGTCCTCCTCCTCAATTGAAGCCTCCACCACGTCCTCCATGAAATCCACCACGGAATCCTCCTTGTTGCTGATATTGCAGTTGATTAAATTGTTGCTACAAGGGGTTCGGTTGCAATTGAACACACTGTCCTGGTTGAACATACGGCGCCTGCTGAACGTACTATGGTTGTTGTGGATCCATCTACATTTGATTGTATTGCTGTTGTGGCACAAACTACTGTTGTGGTACAAATTGCATCTGTGGCTGAGGTGGCAGCTGGGCCACCTGTCGCTGCAGCTGTGGTTGCTTTACTGCACATTGGTCATCCTTCACATAGTATGAATCTTACGTTCTTTCCTGAAATACGCCATAGTCAAGGCAATCCTTATCGGCATGCCCAACTAACTTACAGAATGTATAATACAAATCCATCGACTTCATAACCATCATCTGCATGTATTGACACTCCTCATGTCGATGCCCATAGACCTGACAGATGCGGCACCATGGCATATCTCCGCCACTCAATGGATTCAGTGCTCCAGAGACCAGATAGTTGTGTAAATCTGGATAGCTATCCTTGGTATGCCCCTTTGCATGACAACACGTACACCAAGCCTCTTCATGGTGTTCATTACCCTTGTTAAGATCTTGACACTGTATTGTCAGGTTGGCCAACTGTGTCTGAATCTGCGACATGTCGGCTGCATTCTCCCCAACTGACGAAGCTTCTAACTGCATCGCAATCTCCAGAGCCTCGCTTGGTGTCGCAATGTTATGTTGCATCAATGGAAGTCTGATATGGGGTAGCAATGTCGCGATGAAACATTCTTTATGCTGAACATCGCTCATCTCAAAGCTGACCCTTGTCATTAGCGTTTTGAACCGTTGGTCAAAGTCGCACACAGTTTCATTTGGATACTCCTTAATCTCTTTTAGTTCCGTAATGTATTGGGTTACGGACTTTGGTTTTCTAAACTCTGCAATTAATCCTTTTCTGACTTCATCTAATGTCTTTTTTGGGCTTCCCATAGGAACCTGCACAAATTTCGTGAACCAGTCCAATGTGCAACCCCGAAGAGTCATCACCAATTGACCTTTCTTGGCCTCATCATCTGTAATCTGCTCGATAGTCCACACAACTTCACATAAAAACTAGTATTACTCTAGGTTGTCAGTTCCATTCCCATGGAACAGAGGTAACTTCGTATCTTTTCCCACCATCTTAGGATTCCTTCCTACAGTTGTTGATCCGCTGGTAAGTAAATGTTGTTGACACGATGAACAAGGCGGTGTGGAAGTCATATTTCTTATTGGTTGTGATACAGTGAGCGGAGGTGTGGGTACGCTACTGCTGGAGTTTGGTCTTGCCTATATCCTAAGCATAACCTGGTTTTCCTTGTCGGCACTGTGAGGATGCTTCATCCCGTGTGGTCTTCCCTCATGGTTTTGCGTTTCGATCGCAGCAGGACCTTCTCCTGTCCTCTGTCTCTTCTCTTGTTGAAACCTTGTTCCTCCCCTCGTAAGACCACTCTCTTTCTCAGCTTCCTTCACAGTCTCGTCATAACTTGCACCCATCTACCCCATATCATCCCATTCACCTCCCCCTCTATAGTCACAGTATCCATAGCCTCTGCCCACCAAGGTTCTACTGGTCGAGGTGCATCTTCAGTATGCTCTTTTCACAGATGAGCATCTTAATGGACAATTATAGCGACAACAGGAACCTCCCTCTTGGTCCATTGAAAAATTCCCTTTTGGCTTCACTATATGATTTCATTGTGTCGACCACAAACTCGGTAATAGAACCCTCCAATATGTTGTCAAGCCAGACTTCAACAGCCCACGATGCTTTTTTGTCTACCTCTTGCAGGTCCTGGATCAGTTCTGGGGTCCAAGCTGTCGACTCACCACCTTGGAAGTTTCTCGTCTAGAAGGTCAATTTCGCTAACCATTCATACAATATAATCAAGAATTCACGGAAAAAATATTCGTGTGGACTATCATGTACATATTTTTCTAGCCATCAATCTGTCATCAACCCAGGGTTCTGATTCTCCTTCTTAGTGAACTCTCACAGTTTTTTATCGAACTAATCCTGAATCTTTGGTCTTGTAGGATGCCACAACATGTCCATCCTTCACTTTGCACTATGGTCCTGACAACGGAACCATTTGTTGACACAAACCTAGTCAACAGGGGTTCCTCACTCTGTCGACATCCAACCCACCGCAATCTCCCTAATCATCGGCCCAGATAGGTTTTACCCCGTCCAGCAACACCTGCAGAGCGGATGAAGTCTCACCCGAGATGTTCAAGGGAAAGCTGACGGAACCATGTTTCTGCCGAATGAAGAAGGACCATTGTGCATCCGCTTGTCAGCTTATTACAACATTCGCAAACAGATCTAGCATTTCGACATATGCATTTAGATAGAATCACAGCATTATTCAACAGATCTTAGTGTCAAATAAACCATTATTGTGCAACCGATCTAGCAGTAAAACATCATTTAGAACAAGAAATCATTGCATCATTCATGTATTTAAGTCACACATCCCATTCATAGCATGAAAACAGAAAGAGACACAGTAATTCTGCTCAACATCACATCATATTAACCTTCGCAACAACCCATAGGTACAACAATGTAGTTGTCCTATCGCATACCCAGATTAACAAACAAGCAAACTCATTCGTGCTCAACTGTCTCTTCAATTCATCAATTCATGGATCTCCCATCGGTATATCAACACTTACAACGCTATGTCTATATATAGGCTTGTGCCTTTACATTTGCAGTCCACTTAGGCAACTGTCTAACTACTTCTTAACAAACTTTACAAAAATGATGACCTAAAAACCCACATAATGCGGTCCAAATGAACCAAAACTACAGACACTTATCGACTTGCGCGTTGTTTTCCTTCTTGCACGGCATCTTTGACCCTTCGCAACATCCATGATGTTGCACAGCTGACTCATCCAAACCGCCTGCCAACAATCTCCTTATTGGTTTATCCAAATTTCATGTTTTTGCACTCATTGGATGAATAATTTAATTCTGCATCCAATGCATACTCACATGGCATACTTTTGAGGCACCCATGGCATTGAAAATAATAAAAAATAATTAAAAAACTTATTTTAATACATCAAATACATTTTTAATTGAATTTTTCATTTTTTCATATTGTGGGTGCCTCAAAAGTATGCAGTGTAGTTACATATTGGATGTATATTTGAATTTTGCATCCAACGAGTTCCCAAACTTGAAATTTGTCTAAACCGATAAGGAGATATGTCAAAAATACAATCAGAAAAAGGTAGTTTTTTATTTTTCCCTCCAATTGTTTTTACAAATTTTACCCCCATGGTTAACATCATCATCTTAAATCCTATTACTTCTTCTAAAGTGAATTTCGAGGATACTTTTTGTTTGTTTGTTTTGAGGCTCATTTTTTACCTCAAAACTTGTTTTAATGTGTTATTTTCATCTAGTGCATGTGAGAGACATACTGGATGGTGTTCATGCAAAACTTTTTCTAAGGCCTATCAAAACAAATCACTTGATATCCTTCCCTCATGTCAGTTTATAAAGGATACTTTAATTCGTTCCTTCCAATGAATCTCTTCACATCAACATCGAGTCAATTTTTTCTAAGAATGGGATTTATATACCTTTATAGTACCTTGGGGCTTGTAGACATGAGTGGAAAGTTCCCTCACTATTGATAGTGGGAATACACCAATGTATCCTTATTGATAGATTATACAAGTGTTCGACACTAACACCTCTATCCACAACTGCTAGGATGTATTGAGTACCTTGGAAACCATTATCATCATCGATGGGTTTTCTCGCATTTGTTAATGGTATACACCAATGACAAGTAATCAAATAGTATTCCCCATCTTGGACTTTGGATCATTTTATTCATATGGTAAGGATAATATGTAAACAATGCTTATTTTGATTGAAGACATTAGGTTGTAGCAATATTATCACTTTTATATTGTTTCCCAAGTTGCACAAGACCATACCAAAAACAATATGACATTGGCACTTTAGAGAGAAAAAATTTGTTCTTATCTCAATTCCAATTATTCGCTTGCATTGAGACATAGATCAACTTTGTATTTTCTCATTGTTAATATCTAGTTTTGACATGGAGCCATCATGTATCTTTTCATGGCCATGATACATCCTTTTATATATTTCATGCATCCGTAGTGTAATTGATTTGCTAGCCATTCTTGCTTCCACATGATCATGGGTATGCTTGCCTCGAGGAAGCGTTTTTGATATGATACTTTGGTCTATGTTATAGGTTCCTTTTAGGACAATGTCTGAAAACCTCCACCTGAGCACACTTGGTATATTTCTCCAAGCATTATAATGTATTTCAATAATGAACTACCCTTTTCACCTCACACATTCGGGGGCATCTATTATAACACAAATTGACATTTTATCATCCCTAATGGAACCCTAATGACCCTAAAAACATTTGGGATACCCTAATTGAATCAAAGTCTTCCAAACAACATCCAACTATCTCTAAACAATCTCCAAATTTCCCTTTAAATGTAAAATGAAGAGTCCCTAATCACTGTGACAAGCCTTCAATCAATCAAGTGTTGGGGCTATCTATAAGTATTGAATCCACCTTAGGACATGTTATCATCTCCTTCTAGCTTAATTTACATTACTAAAATGATGGTTTTGGGGAACATACACCCTTCCTTCATGTAATGTGTGTGTGCACGCTCCTTTCCTTCATGCATGGTGCATGTGACCTAGAAAACACCCCAAACAATACCAAAAATCTAAAAGAATTGCAAATTTGGATTGTTGGAATTTTGTATTTTTTTAACTGTAACTCCTCGAAACCATATCCCCAACACTCTCATCCATGTCCAAAAAGCATAAATGAGACATCTATGGAAAATATCGGAGTATCAAACATCTGTCATAAGATTATGCTAGAAGATTTCAGTCCTAAATCCTAGAGTTTAAATGTCCACTTCCCTTACAAACCCTTGTTTCTAAGAATTATTTTTCCTCTTTCTTGAGTGAGGTCAATTAACTTGTTTGGCTTCCATACTTTATCAAAGAAGGATCCTATAGCAGTTGTAGGAGTAAAGGAATTAGTGGCTTGGGTGTAGAGCTACTTAGACATTGGTTATGAAGGTTCCAACAACAAGGCTAGGTAAACACATATTTGTTGTTATTCCATCAATTAATAAAGATATATTCTCTCTCTCTCTCTGTCTCGCAACTATAATGGCCTGTATATCTACCAAGAAAAATCCAAACTATAATAAAGAAAAAAATCCACTAGACAATGAACACAAACATTCCATTTAAACAAAAATGAAATTCAAAATAAATTCCCTCTACACCATAGAAGTTTTGGGAGTTCATGGACAATGTATTTCATATAATTTGGAATTCAGAGAATATTTGACATAAATGGATACTATGAATTTGACTAAATTCTTAAATATATTGATCTGAATTGGATCCTCGTTTAAAAAAAAAAACCTTTCTTGTAATAATTTGTTAAAACATTAATTGTTTGACAATATGAGAAGAGTCTAATTTCTTTTCCTTGGGAAGTGGAAACGAACCATTGTGATGGTTCACCTTCCAAGGCTAGACCAATAAAAAATGAATGTTGTGGGAGAGAAGGACGTTTAGTTTATGGGGGGGGAGAGAAGAGAAAAAAAAAAGACAAAACAAAAGAGGGTCATGTGTTTCCATCTCTTACATGGCCCAACCTTTGGGGACCAAAATCCTCCCAATGGGGAGGTTATCCAAATTGGATCCTCATTAAAGAAAACATGTCTTGTAATAATTTGTTAAAACATTAAATGTTTGAGAAAGTGAGAAGAGTCCAATTTTTTTCCGTAGGAAGTGGAAACGAACCAAATGGAAGCCATGTGTTTCCATCTCTTACATGGCCCAACTTTTGGGGACCAAAATCCTCCCAATGGGGAGGTTATCCAAATTGGATCCTCATTAAAAAAACATCTATTGTAATAATTTGTTAAAACATTAATTGTTTAACAAAGTGAGAAGAGTCCAATTTTTCCTTGGGAATTGGAAACGAACCATTGTGATGGTTCAACCTCCAAGTTTTCCCAATAAAAATTGATTTTTGTGGAAGAGAAAGATGCTTAGTTTATGGGGGGCAAGAGAGGATGAAAAATGAAGACAAAGCATAAGATCAGAAGAGAAGCAACTACTTGAAGTATCCATGGGTTGGGAGCCCATCCATGAAAAGGAAGGTTTTCTGAGCCATGGTAGTCTACAAATGTTTTCTATGAGTAGCGATACATAGGTTCTTGTGATATTACTCATTATTGTACTAGATTTACGAGCAATTAAAAATATCCATGAATATTGGTTTTCCAAATGGGCCACATGTTGTTCTCTCCTGGCACATGTTACAAATTTTCATCCATTTTGAGAGATAGATACAACATTTAATTGTTTTTTCATAGAAATTTGTGTTAGTGGGATTGTGAAGGTATGAGCATACAATTTACTTATCATATATTTACAAATGTTATTTTTATTAGTGGAATTTCAAGTAAGATAATTGTGTATTTTAACTTTTAAGAATTCAAATAATTCAAAAACTCATAAATCATATTAAACAAGTTTGTGACTATTGTTGCCTATACTTATTAAACTATATTTTCAAATTGTTATATTATATGCTATTTTTCAAATTTAAAATATAATTCAAATTACTTACATTAAAAATAGATATTACTTTAAAATTTTACAATAATAAATATAATTTTTTTTTTAAATTTAAATAATATATTTTTTATATTCATGAAATTTCTATTCTAATTTTTATTTACTATGCCATACACTATTTTGAGTAAAGCTTCTTATACCATGCGTATCTATACCCGAAATCTATTATTTTCAACATTTCTACTGTTGTTAAAATCTATTATTTTCCACATTTCCACTATTAAAATATCTGTATGGGGAGATTTATAAACCATGGTTATTAATTCGAGAGAGTTGTTTTAATGAGGTACCCCTATAATGTAGTGGCCTGGTTTAAAAGGTTGATGTGGAGAGTATTGGACTAAACGAAAACTCAAAAGGTTCGATGTGGACATTTGTAATGTCTAGACTTTTGATTAAAAAGATTTGAGGTGGACTGTATGGGGAGTTTTATAAACCATGGTTATTAATTCGAGAGAGTTGTTTTAGTGAGGTACCCCTATAATGTAGTGGCCTAGTTTAAAAGGTTTGATGTGGAGAGTATTGGACTAAACGAAAACTCAAAGGTTCGATGTGGACATTTGTAATGTCTAGACTGTTGATTAAAAAGATTTGAGGTGGACAATTTGATGACGTCTCAAGCCACATCATTTAAGAAAATTAGTAAACTAAAACACGTTACAATGACACGTACCTACCATTATTCGTGGAACAAATTATAGGGAAACCTTATTAACACGTGATTTTATCAAATACCTTGGAGATAATTGGTATTATTTGTCATTTTGTATGGCATTCCACCTAAGTGGATATTAATTTAATGAGGCCACGCACGTCTACATTTAAAAAATAATACACGAAAATACCGGGAAATTTCCGGTTGGTGATCACCAGCCAAACACTCCATTAAAAAGGTATCTTGATTCTTGAATGTCAAAGGAATTTTGTCTTCCACCTAAACAGAAAGGCTGGACAAACAAAAACAGCGACACGTTTTGAAAAAAATACCAAAAACTTTAGACAGAGTCTCCGTAGGCGGCGGCTAATGAATTTTTAATTGCTGCAGTTTACGTGGATTGAGATTTAATGGTCGGTGTTTCATTCCGTAACGTTGCTAAGAGTACGGGAGGATAAGGGGAAAAAAATAAACCACACTGATCAAAGCCGGAATGGACCGTGTGATCTGGGTTTTATATTATAGTTGTGAAATTATTATAGTATAGACTAAATCTTGAATATAATAGGGTTTTTAATGAGTTGAATATTTTTATAATAAAAATATAATTTGAGTAATGAAAAATTGTTATATCATCTATGTTTTTTCTAGATTGAAGATTTTAGATTGAAGGAGAACGGAATAAGTGTATTAATCGGATTGATTTTATGGTCGTAAGAAATTATTAGTAAACAATTATAAAAAAAGAAAAAGAAAAAAGTAGTTGATGCATGGATAATTGGTAGGCCATCATTTTCGCTGGAAAAATTGGTAGGCCATCCATGCATGGATAACCTACTAAAGAAAGTACTAACATGTATCTAAGCATATACAAAAAGTGATTACAACTAAGCATGGAGAAGTAACAAACTAAGTCATAGGACATGATGACATGGGACACGCAGGACAAACTAAGTCACAAGACACGATGACACGGGACACAGAGGACAAAAAAATACGAGTATCTGACACGGGACACGACGACCCTGGAAATAGGATAAGGGGGACACGTTATATATGTGTGTGTGTATATTTAAAATTTTCATATATATTAAAAAATTTAGTTCATAAAGATCCAAACTTTTCAAAAACTAAAAGTCATAACATATTGATATTTGATACAAATTACAAATTGTCAAATTACAATCATACATGATACAAATTGCAATGATAAATTGTGCATCACATTAGAATTAGAATTTAGAACTATAAATTGCAGATTTCTCATTAAGTTCAAAATCAAAATGTATTGCATAGATATCGGGAGAATGTCAAAGGAAAATACAAAAGAGAGTATATACTAGAAGTAGATACAAAATAGGGAAGAATCTCATAGTTGGTCACTGGGTCAATGGTACTCGCCACTATCAATAGTCATCCTCCATGGAAAAACCAACACCATTGTCACTGCTCTATCTGCCATCCTCCTCCTCATCCTCTGCACCCAATCCAGGATCTACTGCTACATCTGCTGGTGTGGAGGATGATTCCTCAAGAGGCTCATCATCAAAAGTGTCTGGCTCTACACTGGGTCATTAAGGTACATGTTGGATAATGTCAACTCCACATTGCCATCCAAACCCATATCACTGGGAAGCACGCCCCACATCTTTTTATTTCCCTTCAACCACTCCTCCCTCTTCCAGTAAATCAGACGAAGGTTGGTGTGCATATACACCATTGTCTCTACCCTGGAATGGTCAAGCCTGCTCTTCTTCAAACTATACAAGTTTCCATATGTAATCCAGTTCATCTCACAACAAGAGGATGACGTAACCTGAGAGAGGACCCTCATGGCTAACTGTTGTAGAATAGAGAATGTTGCCCCATGAGTTTCCCACCAACCATAGGGCTTCTTGACCCCCCTGTGTCCAAGCACATCATACCCTCCAAACCTCCTAGTGCCAATGGAAAACTATATGAATCCCTCCACCTCCTCAAGGGATGCTCTATCATGATACATCCTTCTAAATGCTACCTTCCTCCCTCGTGAAATATCTCCATCCATGTGAGGAGGGAATCACCGAGAGGGCCCACCATTGACCCACTCATGACTATAGAACCTAGGATTCAATGAGTGGCCCAAGCAGTGCAAAGGTGTGCAATTCTTATCCCACCTAGCGATAAGAATATCATGTATGGTAGACCATAAGTTCTCTGTTGATGTATCATAGTGAGGACACTCATTCTCCATAACAACAATTTTCATAGACTTAATCATGGAATCCCACCCCTTATAAAAATATCCTAAGATGGGTTGGTTTGTATCTACAAGTCGCAACAAAGAAATGATAGGGTCCATGATCTTAATGGCAAGATCTACCCTTTTCCACCAAAGATCATCCAACACTGTGCACTTCACCTTTTTTGAAGCAACTTCATCCGCCTTTCTCCAAAAAGACCAAAACTCTGAAATAACCATGGCCCCAAGAACGGCCTTGACTTCCCTCAACCTATTAAGCATGATGAATGAGGAAGCAAACCGAGTATCTTCAACCTTCAACAATGATAGATGTGTGTACTCTTTAAATATTGTGAGGGCATTTGTATGGTTTTGTACAAAATTGTTGATATGGCGTGCAACATCAATGACATTGCCAATCCATGCCACATTTGAAGCAATAGATTTAAGTGCTAAATTAAAGGAGTGAACAATGCAAGGTGTCGAAAATATTTGTGGATATTTAGTTTCCAAAATTATGTCAGGAGCTTTATAAACAGGTGCATTATCCATGATGATTTGCACACAAGAATCAACACCTACATCTTCAATAACTTTAATGAACAATTCATCCATATATTGTGCATCCTTGTATTTTCCAAGCGTATCCATCGCTTTCAAGAAGACTAGTCCATTTTGGGAAGACACCATGAAATTGATTAGTGGATGGCATGTGGCATCCGTCCATCCATCAGAAACAATAGTAACACCGGAAGTGGGCCATGATGATTTGATTGGATTTAGGAATTTTTTCCACCTCCTTCTTTTCCTTAGCCAACAATGTGGTCCTAAGCCTCTCTGAAATTGGAGGCACATACCCAATTGGAGCCTTTTCAACTAGAGATTGACACATCTCAATGAACAAAGGTGATCGTGCAACATTAAAAGAAATGAAGTTGAGATATAGAAAAAGAATGTAATAGTAAGATCAACCTCATCTCTCTTCTCTTGTTGATAAATCTTGTCCATTGGACCATAAGTTGGGGATGCCCTCTTTTTTGCGGTTGAATTTCATACCCACCACCAAATTTGCTTGATGCATTTATTAGGAATGGAAGAGGATCATCGTGTTTTTGAAATTTCTTGCTTGTTGTTGCCGCATCCCCCAAGCCAACTATATCCTCCTTTTTCGACTCATACCTTTGGGTAGCATTGATCGCTTTGCATGCTGCAAGTCCACAAGGAAGGCCCAACAAATGGCCTTTAACTCGATAGTATGTGCTCTTGAATTCACCCTTGCAAAAATTGCAAGACCGAACAACATTTCCTCCTCTAACAAGCTTCGATCCAAGCCCTTGTTTCCTTGTTACATATCTCCATAGGGGGGGTATTTTTTTGTGTGCTTGTTGTTTTGCCACGGCAGGGTTGTTTGAGGGTATGGAAGCACCAATAGCTTCCCTTGAACCACTTTGAGCACTGCCAACTATAGCCATTGTAAAACTACGAGGAGAGAGACCACTAACAAGGACATTCCTCCCTTTCTTTTGACATCTGCCAACTGCCCTTGAAGATTGAGCCATCACTTCCTTGAATGCTTGAGATAAATGAAAAAAAAATTGTTGTGTTAAGAAAACAGTCCCTAGCTGCCAACTCTGAAGTAAATCCGCTTTCAACACCTTCCTTGCACCCGCAAAACCCTTTACTTGCAAACAAGAGACACTTTTCTGAACTCACAACAACACCTTCCTTGCACCCGCAAACCCTTTACTTGCAAACAAGACACTTCTCTCAACTCACAACAACAAATTTGATGGGAAAAATGAAAGGCAGGCCGCCTGTTTTAACCTGCGGGCGTCTTTTTTGGAGGACATGTGTCGTGGAAATCGGGACAAGTTCTGGGCTTGTTCAACACGGCAAATTGCGTGTCCCCTCTTTCATGACACGTGAAATTGTGTGTTCGACACATGTCCGGGCCTGTCAGGCCGGGCCTGTCACGTGCCTGACATGTAGGACACATGGACACAGAGGTGTAAAATACCATGTCCGGTTTCTTAGGTAACAAATAACTTGTCTACGGAATTTAACTTGTAACCTCCAGATTGTTATTTTTTTAAAGAAATCTAACCAAGCCACCATTTCTATGGTCTAACAAAGTCGCCATTTCTACTTTCAAATGAAGTTTTTGTTAGAATCAAGCAAATTGTTTTTGCAAAATCTGAATTTTTAATGCTCTCAAAAACGAATTCAGTGCCTTCAAAACCACCTCACACCCATATTCTGGGAAATTTAAACACTAGTTTTTCGGATTTAGAATTTCTTGAAAATGTCTGCTGGATTCCATCTAAAACGTAACCAAAAAAACTGTCGAAAACGGGAACGATTAAAGTCCTCGCGAGTTTAGCCTACGCGTTTTTCTCAGGGCTTGATGACCTTAATATTCCTATGAATGGTTGCTTTAAAGGAGGCATCTTGTATTCTCTTCATTCTTTAATGGATGAAGCGATAACTATAGAGAGATGTTTATGCGTCATGTTTGCGGACCTCTTGTCAATATCTCTCTGACAGTGACGTTTATTGGGCTGTATCAATACGTATTTTTTAAAGTGCCTTTGGACTGCGTCCAAACACCTTTATGGTCCTACTGGGAGTTGTATCACAGAGAGATTTCTATAAATCTATGTTGAAAACAGTTAATAGAGCTGTGGGAAGACAGAATCACAGCTGCCTTTAAGAACAAGGAGGCTCCATAGTTTGGTACTGGCTGTCTGTCGATCGAACCATATAGAGTATAATAGTTTTCCTTGTCGATGGATTCGGGAGGAAGTACTGAACTGAGAATGGAGTCGACCTTGAATCCGATGAATAATGCACACGAGGACGAGGAACACAACCAGCTGCCTCCTGGATTTAGATTTCATCCCACCGATGAAGAACTGGTTACTTACTATCTCACCAACAAGATTTTGAACAGCAACTTCTCTGTGTGTGCAATTGGAGAGGCCGACTTGAACAAGTGTGAACCTTGGGATCTCCCAGGTACGTATAGATGATGTATCGCCATTATTGGATATTTTATCATGATCTGGTACATAATTTGGATAGCATTATTTGCTTTAAATTTCTGTTGTTGCGGGATTAAGAGTGGACGTATTATGCTCTAACAACTCATATGTGTGCAGCAAAAGCTAAAACTGGAGAGAAGGAATGGTACTTCTTCGGCCATAGGCAGCACAGGTATCCGGGTGGCCTTCGGACCAACAGAGCCACAGAGGCTGGATACTGGAAAACCACTGGGAATGATCGAGAGATTTTCAGTTCAAAACTATCTGCACTGGTTGGAATGAAAAAAAGGCTGGTTTTCTACAAGGGCAGAGCTCCCAAAGGAGAGAAAACCAACTGGGTAATGCAAGAGTATCGTCTCGATGGCAAATTCTCCTACCATTCTCTCCACAAACAGGGCAAGGTACGATAATACAATTCATATATTAACTGTATATACATTCATCTCACTAAATCAGCGAGAGAGATAAAAGCCTGAAAGTGCAAGCCCGATTGACTGTTTCCATATAGATAAATAATACTAGGTTGAGGTTTTTTATCGTGTTTCTAATTTTATTGCCATTACATAAATACAGAATCTTCCCCGTGGGGGCTGTAAAACACCCCTTTTGGTGCAACAAAAGAGAGATGAACCCAAGAACTATGATACCTGATGTGTATATGCTTGGGTTTGGTTTGGTGCAGGATGAATGGGTGGTGTGCAGGATTTTTGAGAAGAGTGCATGGGGGAAGAGTACCATAAAGCTGATGAACAGAAACGAAGTTCTTGATCTACCGGGATCTCCATCCTTGCCGTCACTCTTGGAATCCCCTTGCAACACAACTGCAGCGAATGATCAGGAAACAAGATTCTCTAACAGTGAATCGGGCACTTCTGCAAAGGCCCTGCATGATGTCTCCAGCTTCTCCATATCGATGGAACCTATGGTCAATTTAACTGGAAGTCAGCTTCAGAAGTTTGAATGTGGCAGCAGCTCCAATTATTCTGATTCCTCTGATCAACTATCAGAAATGGCAAGACGCACGGAGCAGTCTTCACATATGCACAATCTCATGCTCAATGATTCAAGGGTTCATATTAGTGCAGCTTCATTTTTCTCAGTATCCAATATGATACATGATCCGATTACTGCAATACTTGACCAGCAGCAGGCAGATTTACCGCCACCTAGACGCTGCAGTCCACATATCATGCCATCTGATTCTTCAAATCTGGGATTCTCCATAGATGCATATTTTTCTGCATTGCGTTGTTCAAACGAGGTTTCGAATGTCCTGGTAAGCCACTCTGCTGGAAGCACAACGGAGCCATTTTTTAGCTCTTGTGTGAATAAGAAAACATTTGTCAATAACAATAGCATGGGAGCTAATAATTGTGTCAACAGATTTCAGTGGGCTCACGATGGCCTCTCACAAAACATATTGGCTCAGCCTATTCAAGACGCCGATGGGGTTACATGTTTAAATGCATACATGCAGAATGATGAAATGACTTCTCTTGTCCGTAATCGATTGGATCGATCTGATCAACTGGATTCTTCTGCAGCTCCTCCACTGGACTTTGATTCTCTTTGGCATTTGTTTTAATAGAATTCCGAGGAGAGACGAGAGAGGAGAGCAGTGCGAGATCGCTTTTCGAAGAAGATAGGGTTTGAAGAGATGATTAGGGTTGGAAATTGTCTGATGGCATCAGCTTTTTTACATAAGGTATCCTCAAGTCAATCAGAGGACAATATTCACATTTTGTATTCATGGGAAAAGCTTTGGAAAGCTTGCATCTGATTTTGGATAAGCTCCCTCACATCACAATAACACTTTTATTTAAGAATATTATTTTAATTTGAATTGATGAAGCTTTTTATTATTTTAAATAAATGTGATTAAGAAATTAAAATATGAATTAAAATATTAAGAATGTTATCTTTTATCAAGTGGATGAACGTTTTGGTGAAGATTTATCGATTTGAATAGGTGTTGAAACACAAAATATAAATTATTGTGTTAATTTATTTTGTAAATGCTCAAAAATATATGTATCTTTTTAGTTTTCTTTTTAATTATTTATATGTTTATATAATTTTTATAATAAATTTATTTTTTAATTGATATAAATTTTAATTTATTTTTAAATTTATATAAATTTTAATTAATATATAAATATGTGAGAGATTTTAGATAATGATGGATAATGTTTTTAAATTTATGGTTATTTTAAATGGTTTTTTTATACACATTTTAAATTCAATCATTTTTTAAAAATTTATTTTGTATTCTTTAAAATTGACTTTATTTTATTTTAATTTTTGTTAGATTTTATTTACCAATCTTTATTAAGGTTCATATGGCAAGCCTAGACATTTATACCTAGAATATAAGTTCACAAAGTACTTTTATCGCCTGAGCTATCAATCGAACTAAGGTCAAAATCTTGCATTGGCTATGACACATGAGCCCTAGTATTCTTCGAAGGCTCCTAAGTTACCCCACCACTAGGACTCTCTAAATCCTTGTGATGAATGAGAAACATATTCACTCGTCTAGGTCTATGACAAAAACTCCTTGGTCAAATGGCCTGAACCACTTGATACCCCACTCTTTCTGATTTGGGTGGTCAATTTTGTAGCACCTGTACCTTGAGAGGCTACCAAGGGTGGTTTCCAATGTGGTTAGTCACAAATAGGGTGGTCGTAATCTTAATAAGAAAAACAAGAATTACATATACATAGATAGCACACTTTTTTGGTGGTGAAACTGAACCCCATTGATTGTCATAAATGAAATAGAAGGAGGCAATTTCTTCTTTAGATGATTTGTACACACACCCTAGGACTACCTTGAAATGAATTCCATCAACCTTTTGGGATCAACACTTTGGATGGACTTATTGGAAAATGAGTCTAAAAAAGTTTGTATGCCCATTGAAAGAAAATCGAACTCTAACCACAAAGGGTAGTGGATTTGTCTTCAAACCTTTGGATTAAAATCTTCCCTCCAAGACAACATAGCCCATAGAACTAGTAATGTTCCATATATGATATTGCAACACCCACCTCATTGAAGCCTCGAAATCGAACAACAAACACAAATATTTAAACCCCAATACCCAATAGGAGTTTAATGACACCCCCTTTTCTTCACAATTTAGCAAGCACCATTTATTAAATGCATCTTTAGTTGGCATTGATTGAAGAAAGTATGTGATCACTCCTGGGCACTTAGTACTTTATCACCATTTAGAAGTATTAATATTAATCTTTCTATTAAAAATAGGAAAGGAGAAATATTAATATGATGGAAGCACTAATGATGGAATAATTATGGGTGTCAATTAATTGATAATATTTTTAAGTTTAATTTGTGTATGATGGTCAAGGCCTCAAAACCAATGCCTAGTTCCAAAAAACTCAAATTTGGTGCCAATATGCCAACTCATTGTTAAAAGAACCCATTGTGAGGTCATGTGTGTTAGTTTGAGATGTTCTTTTTGGCCTTGGATACATGAAAGCTTCATAAAGGGCCTAAGGCCTATGCTATTTCCTTAATCATGTCGAGGACCCCAGTTGGAGGTCAAAACTCATTATCCTAATTAAAACTCATTGAGGGGATAGATAATGATATTTAGGGCCTAGAAGTTACATTTAACCTAAGACCTATATGTTTCTTTTGTCAACCATGTTGAGGGAGATTAGACCTATCCCTAGTGATAAAATCCTACACAGAGAGGCTAAGAATGCTCTTAGGAAGAGACGTGTGGTGATCTTTGAGGTGTTTTTCTTTGTCCTAGATTCATAGAAGCTTCTTTTAGGGCCAAAGGTAAATGTTTTCTCCCTAGACCATGTGTTCAAACCTAATAATGATATGGATATCACTCAAAAAATTTCATAATATCAGTAAAATTATTCTCAATTGAATAATCCATTTTCTATTCAAATCACTTTTATTAATAATTTATAATAGAAATAAATTAAAAGTCAATCTTTAATTAAAAATTAAATATGTTAATTACAAAATAATAAAAAAAGGTAGAATGTGATGTGATTGTGATGCAAACCGATATTAATTAAACTCAGGGATTTATTTGAATAAATTTAAATAAATAATTGAATTACATTTTTACAAAATAATTATATGTGAAGTTGTTGTATTTATGGTGCAAATTTTCATGGTCAAATAAGAACATAGCACCACTTTGCCGTACTAATACCACAAAATACAAATACTGCTAATACAACCATCTTAAAACCACAACATATAAGTGATGCTAATATCATCACCTTTAACACCAAAAAAATATAACTAATGTTAATATCACCACCTTAATCTACAAAATATAAATAATACTAACTTGAATCTATCAATGCCTAATCAACTGAATTAGTATGCAGCTCCTCCACTGCACTTTGATGCTCATTAGCATTTGTTTTAATGGAACATGAATAAAACATTGCCTATATATGTAGGTAGCTGACAAAACGAGAAGAGAATAGACCAGTGAGGAGAGCAGTACTCGAGAGAGAAAGTGTTTGAACCTTGTCGGTGATGATTTAGAGGTTTTTCGTTACTCATTAGCATTGAACAAAATATCCACACCGAAGTAGAACACTTGTTGCTGATTAGAGTTAGATATTTTCTAGGGTTGCAAGTGAGAAGTGCGGCATCAGGTTTATTACGTACGGCATCGTGGACAATATTCACATTTTATATTCATGATGCCATTCTTTGGAAAAGCTTTGGAAAGCTTGCATGTGATTTCGGATAAGCTCCGTGACATCACAGCACTTTTATTTAAAAATATTATTTTAATTTTATTTGATGAGGTTTCTATTTTATATAAATTTGATTATGAATTTAAAAGATGAATTTAAAAATAAAAAAATACATTATCCTTTATTAAATTAGTTGGTGAATACAATTTTTTCATTTAAAAATATTATTTTAATTGCTTAAATTTATTTTATTTTAAATAAATTTTATTAAAAAATTAAAATATTAAGAATGTTTTTTTAATTAAGTAAGTTGGTGAATGTTTTGGTGAAGATCTATTGATATGAATAGATGAATTTGATTAAGTTAAATTATTAATTTAAATAATAAGAATGTTATCTATTATTAAGTGGGTGAATTTTTTAGTGAAGATGTATTGATGTGAAAATTCTGATTTTATTGATTTGATTTTGAAAAATTCTGGTAGAATTTTTAAAAAGTTTTGGTTACAAAAATTTTGATTACAATTTTCAAACTTTGAAATTTTGGGTAGCCCATGTGTTTTTGATGATGTTGAATATACAAAATAACAAAAGCAGATCATGAGGAAAAGAGGAAAAGCAAATCAGGGCGAAATTGTCTAAGCACAAAACTTAAATTAAGATTTTTCTCTCATTTTTTTAAAAATTATTTGTATTTTTATAGTTTTATAGTTATTTATATTTTGTATATTTTTTATCAATTAATAAATTTATTTTTTATTTATATAATTTTTAATTAATATAAAATATGTGAGTTTGTGAGGCAGATTTTCAGATAATGATAGATACTGTTTTAAGTTTATGGTTATTTTAAATGTTTTAAATAAAGATCATTTTAGAAGTGGTTTTATGATTTTATTATTATTTTTAATGGAAAAGATTAATGTAAATAAATGATAATTTTTAATAACATAGTATAATTTTTTTATCATATTATAATTTAAAATATTTATTTATTATAAAAAATTTATATAAATTTTTTTAATATAAAAAATATATTTATGATTTTTTTTAATTACTTTTTATAATATAAAAATATATTTATGATTTTTTTTAATTACTTTTTATAATATAAAAAATATATTTATGATTTTTTGTAATTACTTTTTATAATATAAAAAATACATTTATAGATTTTTTAATCAATGTGAAAGGCTAGTTTTTTTAAAGTAATATGTTACTTTTTATGAAAATACAATCCAATATATTCAAGAGTCATAAATTAATTATTGGTCATCTTAAATTCCAATTAAATGCCAAATCATATAAGACAATTCTCAAATAATGTTTCCATGTTAACTTTGTTTTATCTATGGTGTGAATTTTTAGTACCTAAATAATTATAAAACAAATTTGTATAATTATCTAAAATAATTTGTTAATTTATCATTTTGTTTTAATTTATATATATATTAAATTTATAGGTTTGATTTAATCAAAATTTAAAGATAATCTCTACATGAATGTGTGATGGTTAAAGGACTATTGTATAACACTTACATGAATGTGTGATGGTTAAAGAACTATTGTATAACACTTAGAGTCATACAATCTTGATTGATTTTTATATATATTAAATTTATATGTTTGATTTAATCAAAACTTAAAGATCACCTGTATACGAATGTGTGATAGTTAAAAGAATTTTGTATACCACTCAATCCAAACCATTTTTATTGAAAATCCATTATCTTTGTTTTTCTTCTCCAATCATAGTGAAAAACTTAAGTCACATTTATAATTTACAAAACCTTTTAATGAAAGCCATATTCTACTAAGAGGCAAAGGACTCATCCATGATGTCTCAATCCAATAATCTATGTTGAAGGTCCAAGTTAAATATTTTTTTCCTTCAACCGTGATATATTCCCCAAAAAAACCATTTATGATCTTCTTAGTCTTCACAATTCCGCAAAACCATTTACGATTTTCTTAGTCTTCACAATTCCCCAAAACCATTTATGATCTTCTTAGTCTTCACAATGATTGAGCCCAAAAGCTTGTATACAAAACTTCATACATCAAGTTGCTTCTCGAAATTGTTACACTAAGAACATGTGATCGTTCTAAATTTCAAGGAATTTGCATGCAATCCTAAACCTCCACAAATGCCTCCACGTTTCCCTAGATCTTGGGTTTAAATTGATGTTAAGACAATGTGAGCATGTGTGTTTCTATGTGTAAAAAAAATGACTCGTAACATGCTCGGTGTATGAAATTTGTTCGACTCGATAATACCTATAATCAATCATAATGGTATAATTTATGATTCTTCTATAAATATTATCATAATAGTGATGACCAAGGTAATATTGTTTAAATAAATATTATTGACTAGTGAAAAGGTAAATAGAGTTATCTAAATAGTTTGTTTGTTATAGGAAAATGGTTATCATTCATAGAATACCTATATTGATATAAAAGTAAAGGATATTTTTATTAAAAAAAGTTATATAAAAAGTTACATAGATGTCAAAATCGTTTAAATACTAATCAAATTTTTAGTGTTTTTCAATTAGTGTGGAATGTTTGTACATTGGTTGTAGCCTAGGTGATTGAGAGGAATGTTTGTTACCCTCATAACCTATTTTTTTTACATAAGGAATATAGTAAATTTGAAAAAAAATTCCATAATATTTATGACATTTATATGAGTTATCATCCATCTTAACGAAATTGATGAATGGTTTTCCTTCATTATAATTTCTATTATAGTTGTCCATACCAATTATTCCAATTGAGAATCATGTTGTAAATGCTAACCCATAAATCCTATAAATATAAAAAAATTCCATTATCTAATTAATTAATTGTGAAGTACAATATTTTACCCAAATATAATTGTCTAAGTTGTTTCATGTTGTAAATATTAACACATAAATTGTACAAGTACACAAAAGTTGCATTCATTAACTAATTATATGTAAAATACTTGCAATTTACACAATTATTATTAATTTGCAATTATCATAAAACTAATCAAAATCATCCATGTGCCAACTATAAATCCTACAAATAGGAAAAAAATAGTTACTTTTAATCTATATGGAGTAATTCTATTGAGAATATATGTCTCTCTTGTAGATCAAGTCAAGGCAAGACTAACCAATACACAAAGATTTAGTTTTCTTTAACTATTTATGAAAATATTTATCTAAAATGTGAGGATGCTTGAATGGAAATTGAAATTGAAATTAGATTTATATTTTTCACCTAAAAAATATGTATTTTGATATTCAACAATTAGATGCAATCATGCATATTTATATAAATGTATTTTACAATCTAGCCAATTTAAAATTGAGCAGACATATGCTTGGTTTTATAATTTTTTTATTGCGGCCAGCGGTGCTCTACAACCCAGTATGAGGGAGATCTTGTAACATGTGTGTGTTTGTCAAATTTGTCTAGTAACAAAATAATACAAAATAAACAAAAAAGAATAATACAAAGTAAAAAGTAATAAATATTATAAACAAAAAAGAATAATACAAAGTAAAAAGTAAATATGAGACTTAAACTAGAGACTTTAGAGCTTAGGATTAGATGATAAATATTATGTGGGTCATAAACAAAAAAGAATAATTCAAAGTAAAAAGTAAATATGAGACTTAAACTAGAGACTTTACTTTTTACTTTTAATACAAAGTAAAATGTAAATATAAGATTTTAGAGTGTTTGTCTAGTAGCAAAATAATACAAAGTAAGCAAAAAAGAATAATATACAAAGTAAAAAATAATAAATAGTATGTTAGACATAAACAAAAAAGAATAATACAAAGTAAAAAGTAAATATGAGACTTAAACTAGAGAATTTAGAGCTTAGGATTAGGTGGCTCAGGTATTCCACTCAAGGAGCTATTCATGGAGAGGTTTGTATCTCGAAAGATTTGATCCCTTTGAGCGCTTCATAGAGCCTAGGATTTAGATCTATGTTGGTATAGTTAGTATTTGGAGCTGATATATGTTATATTAACATGACAAACATAACATATCTCATTTACTTTGAAATGTAAAAAGATAATAATATCTTTTTATTTTTATTTTTATTTATGTATACATATTATAATCATAACCATGACGGAGGACTATTATTGAAATAATAATGAATAATTAATATAATAATAAATAGTGAATGAAAAGAATGATGGTAGGAGTTAGAGGAAAGTGGTTGGAAGAGCTTTCTTTATGTATTGGGTGGAAGGATGTAGATAATGTAGGAAAATAATTATAAAGTTTACATGCGGACCATATTTTTTATGGAAGGTTTCGATGGAGAGCACTGCACGTCAAGTGTTCTTTTTAGTCTCGAGACTATCTCTCAATGGGCTGGGAAGGATTTTTTCATATAGATTGGGCACACTATTATACCCATGCCGACATTAGTTTTAATATCTAATGCTTAATTTGATGTTGATGTAAGCTACCCAAGGCCTTCATTGGTGTCGTGGATGTGATCTTTCTTTATTTTGTAATGACATTAATGTGAGACATTGTAATGCAAAGGGAGAATACATATGATTGTAAGGGAATGAAAGCGTATATATATATATATATATGGTCAGCAAAATATAGAGTGAATTCCATAAAGGTAGTAACAAGGTATTTTCTAGACTATTTTTCAGACTACATGAATATGAATTTATAAAAAGGTTTTGAAATGAAGAAATCCATTGGAATGTATTCAATATTTTTCATATTGTTATTTTTTATCTTTCTTTTTGAGAAACAAAATGATCTCATTTTCCAATTTATAAAAAGTTTTGAAATGAATACGAATATGAATTTATAAAAAAGTTTTGAAATGAAGAAATCCACATGTTTAGTTGGAATGTATTCAATATTTTTCATATTGTTATTTTTTATCTTTCTTTTTGAGAAACAAAATGATCTCATTTTCCAATTTAGTAAGAATTTCATATAATTGTAATCAAACTATTTATGAACATTTATTGAATTTACTTTCTGCTTCATATTAAACACTTGGTCCTTAATTTTTATTACTTTATTCTTACCATTTTCCAATTACATGGTCTTATATGATGTCCTTGTTCTTTTTTCCTTTGTATCTATTGTGATCCCCATTTAAGGTAAAATTTTCAAGATTTTCAACATCTAACTTGTACAAGCATCTATGTTATAGCCTTTTACCCAAGATCTAGTCAACACACAAGTTGTACAAGAATGTTTAGTTTACACTATCATGCCTTACAAATATTTTGAGAAGTTTGGGGTAGAAATATACTCAGAATGAAACCACATAATATGTTAACAATGGGTACATTAAAAATGAAGGATGTCCTTCCAACCTTTTTCTCCCAATGACAAAATTCTTTAGAGAACTGTAGCATCCTTTCCACCCTCTAGTAGTTATAGTTTCAAAATAGTTCCTAGACAATATTATGATGATGACATGTCATGAAAGAAATAAAAAATTATACCATCTAACCTTTCATGAATGGATCTTGATCCCTAAACAAAAATGGGTCTCAAAGGAAAGTTATAAATATGAATCAATCTTGATACCTAATTAGGAATGGGTCTCAAGATATAACCATAAATGGTTCTCAACATTCTTAGCCATGGTCAAAGGAGGGAAATAACATCCTAAAGTCCTAAGGATATTTTATTAGGCTCATGCCCCATGAATGCAATCCCCAATAACAACAACATAATACCAATGTAAGGTATCTTTATCATACTAGAGGGATATGGGTGCCATGATTAAACCATAACACATGCCCTGTAAAATAATTTGTCTCCATCCCACACTAAGGATGGATATCAAGGCCACATTTTGTGTTTTCTAGCATACAGTGGGGATACAAATCCCATGAGTAGGTTTTCTATAGTGGAAATGGATCTCAAGGATTATACACAGTTAAGGAGGAACTAGGGGCTTAAGCCCTAGATGATGCTTCTTGATTTGAAGTGACATGTGTAGGGGAGAGAATCATGTGTAGGAGAGGCTAGGTCCTCTAGTTAGCCGACGCTACTGCTCTCAGGTTCCATGTGTCCAGGTCAGTATAGTTGACATCCACTTTTGTACTAGCAGAGGAAGGGTAGGGAGGATGCAGGCGTAGGTTAGGATAGGAGGATATGTTAGTTAGTATTGTGAGGGATGTGTATCCCTTGATCCTGACTTAGTAGTAGTAGGTGTGACTTCCTTGAGAATAATTAATTTATCGATATTGTGAAACGAAAATATAATGATGTTATAACTCAATTAGTTAGATTAATGAATGATAATGATGAAATTATTATGTGTTTGTATGTTGATCTCGTCAAGTATTTGTGATTGTCACGTTTCGTATACACAATTGCTTTGTCAATGCGAACCATTACTATTTTCAGTTAATATATATATATATATGATATATATGAGAGATGATGTTTCTTATAGTATGTGTACGATCTATGCATGCACACTTTGCACATGTACGATAGTACCAATATACAAATACTTAACATGTTGAATAACGATAGAAGTTGTTATAGGTAAATATGTTAATTATGCATTAATCAAATTCAGATAATGAACATTAGGTTATTGGTTATGTGTGAAATGAGTCAATTAAGGTATTCAATAATGATATGTGAAAATTGTAATGAGCAATTGATCAAGTGTCATCAATTATAACTGTTGTTAGCAAAATTGCCGTGTTTAATATTTGTGAGGATTCTTTAAACCCTTAAGGATGCTTATTTATGAATACAGTGATCACATGCTGATAACTAGGATACTTGTCTTTAAAAACAAATAATTTTAAACATTGTTATTTTATTATTATTATTATTATTATTATTATTATTAAAATTATTATTAATATTATTATTAAATCTAAGTAGGACAAGTATGGCCAGGACCTCCTACTTCAGAGAATGCAGAGACTATGCATCAAGATTTTCCTACATTATTTTTACTGCAACTTCAGGACGGAGTTTCCCGAAGGGTGGGTTTATGTAATGCCCCATATTTTGACTAGGTGTGTTTATCAGTCAGACATATCGCACTTTATTTGTTTATGATCTGTTGGACTCAGCCAGACTGAGTAAACTATATTTCTAACACATTAGACCTGATTATATGTTGTTTCTATGTTTATGATGTTACTATGCTTATGGTGATACCATGATTATGATGATTAGGATGTTATTATGTTATTATGTTATGATGTTGTAGTTATCATGAGATTCCTTTCTTTCATACTAACAGTGTATGTTTAATTGCCATCCTTGATGAAATGTGATATATATTATGTTGCACGTGGATGCCAACCCATGATGTGATTGGTTCAATGATTTTATGTGATGAAATGAAATGATGTTGATAATATGGATTAGTTGATGATCAAATGGAAATATTTGTTACGAATGTATGGTTGCAAAGTGCTAATCCGCAGGACACAGGGGCTATGTAATAGTCAGATACTTGATATGAAGTGTGGTGTAGTAAATATTTTGTAGAGGGCCTTATTTACCAAATTGATGATACAATGACACATTCCAATAATCTCAATAGAAACATAGTATGGTTTTGATAGGGTATAGACCTAGGATGTTGAGAGGGATGGATGTATGTTCCACCCTATGTTTCTATAATACCCAAGGTCGTGGGAGGGCCATTTCGAGACACGATCCCCAAGTTGTTGTGATGACGATGGTCATATGCCTACTAGGAGAGGCTAGGTACGCTAGTTAGCTGATGCTAACACTCTCAGGTTCTATGTGGCCAGGTCAGTATAGCTAAAATCCAGTTTTGTACTAGCAGAGGAAGGATAGGGAGGACGCTGACATAGGTTAGGATGGGAGGATATGTTAGTTATTGCTGTGAGGGTTGAGTATCCCTTGATCCTAACTTAGTAGTAGTAGGTGTCCCTTCCTTGAGAAGAATTAATTTATCGATATTGTGAAAAGAAAATATAATGATGTTATAACTCAATTGGTTAGATTAATGATTGATAATGTTGAAATCATTATGTGTTTGTATGTTGATTTGGTCAGGAATTTGTGATTGTCATGTTTTGTATGCACGATTTCTCTGTCAATGCGAACCATTATTATTTGTCAGTTAATATATATATATATATATATATATATATATAGGAGATATGATGTTTCTTATAGTACGTGTATGATCTATGCAGGCATTGGCCACACATGCACACTTTTTACATGTACGATAGTACCAGTATACAAATACTCAACATGTTGAATAACGGTAGAAGTTGTTATAGGTAAATATGTTCATTATGCATTAATCAGATTCATATAATGAATGCTAGATTATTGTTTATGTGTGAAATGATTCAATTAAGGTATTCAATAATGATATGTGAAAACTGTAATGCGTAATTGATCAATTGCATCAATTATAATTGTTGTTAGGAAAATTGTCGTAAGCAAAACATTGTTCATATGCATTAGTAGAATTGTCGTGTTTAATATTTGTCAGGATTGTTTAGACCCTTAAGGGTGCTTACTGATGAATACAGTCATCACATTCTGATAAGTAGGATACTTGTCTTTAAAAACTAATAATTGTAAATATTGTTATTTATTTATTTATTTATTATTATTATTATGATTATGATTATTAAACAAACAACTAAGTCCATTGTGTGTTTAATCGATTACTAAATTGTGCATATTGTCTTATATACAAGATTGAATGAAATATTATTACTAAGATTTCTTGTTATATAGTTGAAAGGGAAATGTACAACTAAATAATATTATGTTAATAGATGATGATTATTAAACTTTAAATCTTACCTAACACATCAATGTCGAATCTGATTGTAATTAAATAATTAAGACATAGCCTCCTCGTATTTAAACCAAACACATCTTATTGTCTTGATACTCTAAAAACATTTAAAGAAACAACTGTTAAATAAATTTTATAATGTCAAACTTGTTTTAGGAATTCAAAGTAGATAAGTCATGATACCCTTGTTTAAATGACATTTAACTGAGTGACTTCCCAAGGGAAAAGGGAAATCCAATAAACATATTTTATTATTATTTATTCAGCATATTTGAAGTGAATGGGACTAGAAATTAATCCACCATCCCGTGAAGGACTCGAAGTGAAAATTTTTAGAATAATTAAATGTTATATAGTCAACCTAAATAGCCTTAACTATTGGCATGCTCGAGAAAAAAGACAAGTAAATTTCATTTATGATGATAATATTTTATTAGCCTTGGAAACTTAAATAGGTAGGTGAATTGAATGTTTCAGGAAAAAGACGGTGGGGGAAGATTAAGTAAGGAGGAGGAAAAAAATGGGTATTTAGGGGAGGTCTCATGGAGAGGTTGGGGGTTGTAATTTTTCGGGAGGAGAGTAGACTTAGTACTCTAATGAAAGGAGGAAGGAGAACTTGAGGAGGGGGTAAACTCAAGGAGAACTTGAGAAGGGGTTCAATTCAAGGACTTGGAAATTCTTGGATATCAAAGGGGAGAATTGAGAAAAGATGCTCTCGGGATTATTGGTTTGTGGGCTCGGGGGATAGGAAACCTGTCGGTTTCCTAGGGCTAGCGCGATAAGCACTAGTCGCCAGGGTGGTTCATCCATTTTGGTAACAAAGGCTTGGACAGGAAGCTGAAGCAACCTACGGGATCTGCATCAAACTACGTTATCTACAACAACCACCAGTGACAGGTATTTTACTATTAAGTTAATTATTTACTAAATCTATGCATGTTATAAATGTTATATTGAGTAGATTTTAAAGAAAATTCATGAAGTTTATTGTAGATACATGTACACATATACGATTCAAATTTATACATTTACATGTTTAAAGATATAGGAAAACAGACACAGACCCAAATGAGAAAGAATGAGTGAAACATCATGTTTTCTTGCTTGAGATTTTATTAAGAACTAGCTCAGAATGAGCTTAATACAGAGAAACAACTTAAAATTTTTGACTTAGTGCTCTGTTGGGCAGGAAGAGCACTACAATGATCAATAAACATAAAAATAATATTATAAAAATGTATAATAATTATTATTGAAATGTTAAGCATTACAATTTATAGTCATGGAGCACTTGTGCACCTAAAATAAAGAAGCGTTGATGCACTTATACCAAAGATGTGAACCTATGCACCTTAACCAAAAATGAGCATCACTGTGCCCATATGAAAGAGGAGCATTGATGGAAAAAAGAAATATGTCATGTGCATAAACCTTGTGAATGTGCAAATATAGGGAAGTGATTTAATAAATTCAAGATTATTAAAATGTAGTGATATAATAACTTTGATTTTGAATATTCCAGGTATTAGTTCTTACCCTTGTTTATTAGTGAATCTCTTATGTACAATTTAAAAATGAAATACTTGTCGAATATTAAACAAAACTTATAATTTTGATTCTTTGTAAAAAAATTACAGTCAAAAGCATATGAAATAAGACATTATCAATAAAAATAAAAATAAAAATATAATGAAAATATACAATCATTAATATTGGAATGTTAAGCATTACAATTTATAGTAATGATGATGAAACTACCCATAAAAAACCATGGTCAGTGTCAAATGACTCCATTTACAACTTAATGAGTGGATGTCTTGTAATTAAAAAACCACTTAATTGTTACATGAAAATTGTTTGATTAGAACTCTCCAAAACCACCCATCCATTAGAAATAATATGGATAATTAATGCTCTAAGAGTAGAGAAGAGCACTAGCTTTCCCACATTTTAATATAGGACCATCGGTGCACAGTTATACCAAAAATGAGCACCGGTTCGCCTTCACCAAAGAGAAGCACCAGTGCACCTTCACCAAAGAGTAGCATTGGTGCACTTTCAACAAACAGAAGCACTAGTGCTCTCATACAAAATATGCACCGGTGTGCCTTCACCAAAGATAAGCTCTAGTGTTCTCACACATAATAGAAGTATCGATAACATAAATATAATTCCATGAACATAAAATAGTTTTTTCCCCGTACAAAAACCTTGTTAACTTGTAAATAAAAGGAGGTGAAAACCCCTATGGATATGCACCCATGCTACAAAAAAAGTATCATTTTCATTTCTAAAATTTCTCCTAATTTTATATCCATATATTTTGAATAAAATTCCTAAAATGAATCCACCATTAACCTGCAAAATAGAGGAGAAACCTCAAACCAACAAAAACGAACAACAAAACCAAATTAGAAAATAGAAACGATAGTGAGAAATACAAAATAATAGAAACAAAATAGATAATGGGAAGAAATAAAACAATGAAGAGGGAAAAAAATGGATTCTTGGTTGTAATACTCTTCATATACCTCTTCTCTCTTGTAGAACCATGTGAAATGAACAAATGAAACAAACCCTCTTTTTCAGCATCCATGGCTTCTTCATTGAATCATAGCATCCATGATTTTGCACATGACTATGTCCAAAGCTCCAATTTTGGAGTCACATAAATGTTTTTCATCTACAGTAACTTGCTTAATATGACTTCCTAAACATGTGGATGCAATAACTATTGTGTCATCTTGTTCGACAACTAAAGGCCCACTATGTACATCATCATTTGGAATGTAAGAAATAGTTAGCAAGGGCACTACAGTTGCATAACTATATACACTAGTGTTTGTAGAACCATATTGAATTCTTCCATTTTGTATAAGTAGGTAGTGACTACTTCCATGGATTTCAACTCCATAAATAAGATCAATAGATTTATTTGGAAAAAGTGGTTGAGAACAATGTGTAATTGTTTTTTCTATTACACCTATGGGCACATTTTCATATTTGATGACATCAAAACTATATGGTGATATGGAACTGGTCGTGTCATTCAATTTAATGTCAAAAACATAAATTTCACCCTTTTCATGTTCTTTATCAAGGTTTTCTTCCAGGCCTTGAAAATAAGATTTAGATTTAGTTTCCTAGTCTTTGTCTTAAACGACCTTCGGGGTGCTTTGTTGGATTATTTCATCAAGGGTTTTTTCAACAAATTTTTTCACCTGTTTGTTCCCTATGGTCAACTATTTCTCCCATCTTTCTCTTGAATCGATCAAAGATCTCACTCAATTCTTCAGTAAATGACGTCATGGATCTTGTATAATGAATAAATTTTGCTCATGTAGTGAAGGAATAATAATAATAATAATAAAATATCATATTACATATTTTTATTTTAAAATTTGGATAAAAAATAATATTATATAATAAAAACAATAATATAATAATAATAATAATATATATTTTTTATTTATTAAACTTTGTTTTTGTTTTTTTTGTGTAGGGTTTTAAGCATATGGAGCGTAGATGGAGGTCACGATGGAAGATCCTAGGCAGAGGGAGTGAGAGAAGGTAGCGAAGGTGAGAGATGTAGGCGCAGGGTTAACGGTATGACGAGAGGAGGAGTGGTGGACGTGAGGAGTAGTAGAGAGAAAGCTTATAGGAGGAGGGAGAGTGACAATGATGGTGGAAGTCAGAAGTAGTGGCCGAGGGTGAAAAGGAGAGGAATTGAGGATGGAGATAGATGCGTCGGAGGGTTGACTGTGGTGTATGAGGTAGACGTCCGTTGAGAAGGAAAACCACTAGGAAGTACAACATGGATGGTAGGCTACTGAGGGTGAGGCGGAAGGTAGGCGATGGGGATTAGAAACTTAAGGTAGGTGATGGGAACAGGAGGAGGGGGTATGTGTGGGAAATTAATGGCGAGTGGTATGGACGCGGATGAGCGAGGAGTGGATGTTGAGGGAGAGCTTGGTGAGGGATGGATAATGAAGATGTGACTGGGGTGACTATGCATGGGTGGATTGAAGGTGCGAGGGAAACGGTGTGAGGGTGTTGGGAAACATGAATCGAAAGGAGGGAATATGGAGTAGTTTAGAGAGGCATAGAGAAGGTATGTGGTGAAGTGAAGGAATGGTTAAATAGTGTAATGGTTGATAGTATCAGGTTGTAGGATCCGAATTCGAGCTCTGATATTAATGCTACAATTTGAATTCAGATTATTGATGAAGAGAAGCCATTTTCTATAATAAATATATAAATAAATATTGATTTTAATAGATGATGATTACAATGAGGGTGTATAGGTTGACATTGTGACTATTCACCAACACGTGCGTCCCTTAATTAAATACAATTAATATATGTTATTTTATTATTATTATTCATTAGTTTAATCTTTTATTTGTTACATTGATTATGTAATAATTTTGTACCTACGCAGAACTTTTGTTTGTAAAAATAAATACTTATTTGTATCCTTCTTTCAATAGTCACATGTATGAATTCTTTGTGCGAGAGTTTTATTTCAGCACATCTTCACAAATATTTTACTATGACTGTATTTGTTACTTTCTTTACGGAAATATGCACATTTTCAACTTTACATCAGTGTAAATTTATATAATAGACCTTAGATGTTCACAATACCTACTAATACTTTCCTTGAATTCCTAAGAGTAACATGGTTGAATTTAAGTATTTTACTCATCCTTTTGGTTATTAGCAAGATGGGAAGCAACTGTTTTCTACTTGAGACGTACTTGTATTATATTGTCCAATTGTACAAGCTTCAAGAACTTTTTTTAGCAACTTTTTCATGTGTGTACACACTTTTTGATACTGCAGCTAACTACTTTCCTTTTCGGTCAATATCTTGTTATCGATGTCATGTAAGGAATTTCTTTCCGAGTGATTTACTATTCTTCTACAAAATTGGGCATTGTCTCAAAAACCATCACAAGTATAGCATCTTACAGTGTGACAGTATTTTTCAATATGTTCATTGTAGTTGCACCTCGAGCACTTCAATATATTGAACCTTCTTCTATCAGTGTAACATCAAAATTTATAATCATTGAAGGAACTACCATACCTGGATTGAAATGGCTTCATTCGATTTGAACTATACTTGCTGTCACAGATCTTCTTAGTTCTCTTGTCATAGCCAAGTCCTGATTTTCCTACTAGTGATCTCTGATCGTTCAAAATCTTGTCCATGATTGATGTGCTATTATTGAATTTGTTCTCCATTTCTACTTGAAGACAAGTCTTGTCATTTCCTAGATTTGCACAGTCTAGAGCATCATTCATGATGTGTCTTTGATCCTATTCCTCTTTTTTCATCTAAGCCAATTCTTCTTCTATGTGAGGAATTTCTCTATTCCTATGCTAAAGTTGATTTTTCAACAACTCATTTCTCTACTTTGATTCTTCCAAAGATATATTCAATACAAACCCCTTTTGTTCAGGATTCCTGATTTCATTTATTGTGCAGTCCAATTGTTTCTCAAATCTAGTTCCTTTTCACTCGCCTGTTTTTCAAGTGATTCTTGAATAACCTTAGGCTTCTTGACTTGTTCTTCATATTTTGAGAGTTGGTCCTACAAAATTTTGTTCTTCTTTCTTGATTTCTTCAATTCTTCCAAGGCACTAACCAATTCACCTTCCCAATAGACTTCTGTAATTTCTTCCTCTTCAGACTAACTATCTAATCCAATTTCTACAAGAGGTTTTGGAGGTGAATTAAAGGTCCCACTAAAAAAGTACTTACCCTGATTTCCTGATTGACTATAAATATTTGATGTGTCCTTCTTGATAGAGGAACAACAATTTTTTTTTTTTGTGCCTTCATCTTGTAGAAATTCCATGAAAAGAACTTCTCTTGGACTATCATCAGAATCACCTTCTTCATATGAATTGTTGTCTTCCTTGGAGTACAAACTATTCCTTTATTTAGAGAACTTCTTTTTGTTCTCATATTTTTCATGTGGTTGTGTCATCCTTCATTATTTGTAATTGACATATTATTCACTGTCACTAAAGCTATATTCTTTGTAAGGACACTTTGAATCAAAATGGCCTACTGTACCACATTTAAAACATTTTAAGGGTAACTTACCCTTGTACTTGCGATGTCCTCTTTTTAACTTCCTTACAAAATTTTCCTCTTCCTCATCCAATTCATCACATGAGCTATTGTCATGCTCATGTTTTACTTTCCTGGTGGCTTTAAAGGCTACTTCTTTCCTAGTGGTATTTTCCCTTTTGGTTCTCATCTCATATGCAGTGAAGATTCGATGAAGCTCATCCTTTGTCAACCTTTCAAGATTGGTTCTCTCTTCTAAAACTGACACCTTGGAGTCAAATATTGGTGGTAGAGTTCTCAGTATTTTCTACACAATCGATTATTTGGTTAGTTGAACTCCAAGACCTTTGATGCCGCTGACTATCTCATCAACTCAAAGAAAGTAGGAAGTACTATTTTCTTATTCTTTCATTTTCAAAGACTCAAATAGTCCAAAATATGTCTGCATATTTGCCTCCTTGACTTTGTCGCCTCCTTCATATATATTTTTGAGATTTTCCCATACTTCCTTGTGTGAAGTACAATGCATGACCTTGGTGAATTTAGAATCTGCTAATCCACACAATAACACATTCCTAGCTCTTGCATTATACTCATACTTCCTTCTTCAGTTGGATTGAATAGTGCAACTGTAGGAACATTATAGCCATTTTAAACTGATTCCCAAACATCAGCACCAAGAGACTAAAGATACACCTCCATTCGTATCCTCTAGAAAGTTTAGTTTGAGCCATCAAATCTAGGTGCTCTATTTGTGGAGAGTCCTTCCTACTTGTCCATATATGTGCAATGATCTATCTTATAGTTTTTAAATTATTACTGAAGACACCCTCTTTGATACCAATTGTTGGAAATATTATTAATACTAAGAGGGGAGTGAATTAGTATAGTGCACAGTTGTGAACAAATTTCACTTTTTTCAAATTTAAACAATACTTATATTATGCATTCATAAACACATGCGCAATATACAAAACAAAAATATTTAACGTCTAATGTAGGGGCCTGAGGGGTGTAGGGTGACGGTTTCTCAACAAACAAAATTTTGGCTAGGTGAATATTCTTAAGCACTTAACACTCCATAAAGGAATTCGTCTTATGGAGATGACACCAGGGGGTGGTAGGCTGGGCAGAGGGGGGAGGTGTGCATCCAGTCATCATCATGGTTGTCTCCCTAGCACCTAGAGCTTGTTTCTAGCTCTCGAGAGCCTATCACCGGCCCCCATTTGGACTCCTACCTACCTAATGCGCCCTCCTGACTTTTTTGCTTGACAAGTGCACACTTCCCACCTACCACATCCAGTTTGGGTGCCTTTTCTCACCTACCACCAGTTATCACTCAGTTAGGGCGCATTTTCTCACCTACCAGGAGTTATCACTCAGTTAGTGCATTGATTGATAATTTGTTCCACTGATTGCTCATGTTGACTGCTTATAGCTTCTAGTTAGCTAGTTTTGGAGTTCCACTTGACTATTTGACAGCCTCATGTGCCCCCCTTGGAGTCTCCATTCCCTGATTTATGCCTAGATAGTTCTGTTAGACTTAGTTAGACACACTTGACTGACTATTACCATTTATGACTGATACTACTGACTGGATGATGTCTCCATGGTTATCCAAGCTAGACTTTGAGATAGACACTCTCATGCACCCCCGTTGGAGTCTCCATTCCCTGATTTATGCCTGGATGGTTCTGTGAGACTCAGTTGGACACACTTGAATGGCTCTTACCATTTATGATTGATACTGCTGACTCGATGATGTCTTCATTGTTCTCCAAGCTAGACTCTGAGCTTAAATTCGAATGCCCTACTTGGTTAATTTGAATCCTAAATGATGCCTCATCATAGATTATTGTAACACATTCTTTACATTCATTATTCATTGTATGATATTGGCATTGTCCATTATTCTGTGTTTATGAGTGATTATTGAGTGCATGCTTCTCTTCTTCTTTGCAAATATTCTTGAGAGTTTGATTGTGAGATTGTTACAGTTGCTAGATCCCTTCAGATTATCACATGGTATCAGAGCAGTCAGTAGCTATTCGAATTGCAACCATTGCAGCAGTTGCAACATTTCTTAGAGCAACTATCTTTCACTTGTGCACTAGAAGCCTATGAGTTTCCACAACAAATCCTGGTGCTATTACTTGAATTCATTGGAGAAATCCAGTGAGGTCTAGCCAGGTGCGAAGGACTTAGTCTATGTGCCAAGTGTCCTTAAGGTAGTGTTCAGTCGAAGTGTAGCATTATCCATCAACAAAAACTTCTCTTGTTTTGCAGGTTTATTCACCCGTTAGGAATCTTCTTCAACTATTCGACTTTCTCTATTCAGATTGATCTAAAGCTCACATATTCCAACTATGTTGAGTGGAAATCCAAGATAGCTCTCTTCATGATATCCAAGAGTTTCACTCGAACACTCAACGGAACAATGGTAGAACCTCTTAGTGCAGTTGAAAAGTCCAAGTACTTGGATAGGCTTGATGAAGCAGTTGGTCTTCTCCTTCTCTCAATTTTTTAAGATATTCACTTCCATGTCATCGATATTACATCTCCTAAAGAGGTTTGGGACAAGCTCGAATCCCTTTTTGGACAGAAAGATGATATGAAAGGACACAAATTGTAGAATGATCTCATATGTTTGAGTCCTGACAGCTTCAAATCTATCAATTCCTTCCTCACCAAGTTCAACAGCTTGATATCACAGTTGAAAAGATATGAGATAGTGAAAGAAGAAAAGCAGCTTATACTTTCCATTCTCTCAAAGTTGGGGGCAAACTTCTCAGTTTTTGTCTCTACTTTCCAGTCAGCTAGGTTATCCATTCCAAGATGGAAGTTTCCCTCACTTGATGACTTCATCCAATATCTTACTCAAGAAGAAGAGAAGTTAATCTCCATGGGAATGATAAAACCCAAATTGGATTCTGCCATTACAGGTGCTGAGAGAGCGCATGGTAAAGGAAAGCAAAAGATTTATGACAAGAGATCGAATAATACAAGGTCCACAGATTGTCCATACCAGTCAGATGGGGCTTCGAACTCAAGGAAGACCAAGCATTCTTGGAAGAAAAGACGCAAGTGCACCTATTGTCTTAAAGGTTTTCATCCTGAGAGTGCTTATATGAGGAAAGCTATAGATTTGATGACTTAGTTACTTGAGAAGAACAATCTTCCTATGCCTACATGTACAAAGAAGAAAGATTTTGATACTGAACCTTCTAGATCTGAAGGAAAAGAAGGAGGCCATGCCCTCATGGATAGTGCATCAACAGATTCTTCTTTCATCATAGATTTAGGAGCATCGAGACACATGTCTTCCTCCAAAGATCTCTTCTCCAATTCCGAAAGCTCAGTCGGCCCTTCCATCAGATTAGGAAATGATTCAGAAGTCTCCTCTCTAGGGATTGGAAGAATCAATCTTGACTCTGGTTACTTTTCTGATGTACTTTATGTTCCTTCTCTTGCAAAAAATTTATTTTCAGTGAACCAAATGACCCATATTGGAGAGCCCAAAAGAGTGATCTTTTCTCTAAATCATGAGACAAAACTCTATGAGTTTTCCCACTTCTTACCTCTCTCAAAGGAGTCTTCTCTTCGCTCTCATACTCGTGAAGAGAGTATACTGTCTCATCTCAACTACAAGCTAGCTCAAGATGTGGTTGAAAGTCTTCCAAATAGCAAGATTTCTCATGGCACTTGTAAAGATTGTTTGAAAGGCAAGGATCGATCTAAGAAGATTGATAAAAAGAGGAATCTTGAAGAAGTGTGAATGCTAGATCCAGATTCATAAGAACCTGAAGATCTAGCACATATTGGTTAAACTCATATGTCTGAAAGGGCCATCACTACTACATCCACTAGTGGTCTTGTTGAAGATCCATCATTAGATTCTAGTTCTTTTGGTAAAAATATCACCTATGATGGCTCAAGGGAGATATCAGAGATCTACATGCAGCTTCAGAAGCAATTTCATGATCTTTCCACTTCATCAGATTCAGAGTTTAGAAGTGATGATGAGCTAGTTTCACTTGCTTCTTCACATGAGCTTTCAGCTTCAGAGTTTGAGTGTAATGATGAGTTTCAAGAGAGTGAATCCCCATCACATGATAGTTTAGATTTGGAGTATGATACATCAACTTCACATGAGATTTCAGATTCAGAGTTTGTATGTGATGCTGAGCTAGTTCTACTTGCTTCTCCTCATGAGATTTCAGATTCAAAGTTTGGATGTGATGATGAGATAGCTATAGATACATCTTCACATGATTCAGAATCTGAAGATGGAGATGATGATGGAATGCTAGATCTAGATCCACAAGAACCTGAAGGTCTAGCAACTAATGATGAATATGAGCGAATGGGAGATCCAGATCCACAAGATCCTGAAGATCTCTCATTTGATATTCCCCCTCTTTCTCGATGGATAGCCACTACAGTTCGATTTGCCGGTGGTTTGGTTGATGATACACATGATGATAGATGAACTAGATCATATTTTCAGAATGGAAGGTTTCATCCTTCTAACATTACTGATCCATTTAGATCGATCAACCCTTCTTTTGAAAAGAAGGACACTTACCTCCTTCAAGGGTGAGAGATGATATGCTATTTTAGCATCCTTGAGTCTATTTTTGAGGGATGGATTTCTTCCCAACGGGTTTTCCCTCTTTCCTCACTTAGTTTATTTAGATTAATTATATGGGGTGACCTGTGGTCTTAGTCACCAGGGCCCTATTTTTTAGATTTCAGTTATTTCCTCACAGTATGGCTTGCGGGGGGTGTTGGAATATTCACACCATCATTTTTATACTCTGCGTGCCTGTATGCAAATCTGCATGCTTTGCATGCCACTGCATGCATCCAATCATCATCATGGTTGTCTCCCCTGCACCTAGAGCTTGCTTCTAGCTCTCTAGATCCTGTCTTCAGCCCCCATTTGTCCTCTTACCTACCTAATGCGCCCTCCTTGACTTTTATGCTTGACAAGTGCTCCCTTTCGACCTACCACAGGCAGTTTGGGCGCCTTTGCTCACCTACCACTAGTTATCACTCAGTTAGAGCGCATTTTCTCACCTACCAGGAGTTATCACTCAGTTAGTGCATTGATTGAGTAGTTGTTCCAATGATTGCTCAGGATGACTTCTTATAGCTTCTAGTTAGCTAGTTCTGGAGTTCCACTTGACTATTTGACAGCCTCATGCGCCCCCCTTGGAGTCTCCATTCCCTGATTTATGTCTAGATGGTTCTGTTAGACTCAGTTAGACACACTTGACTGACTATTGCCATTTATGACTGATACTACTGACTGGATGATGTCTCCATTCTTATCCAAGCTAGACTTTGAGCTAGACAACCTCATGCACCCCCTTGGAGTCTCCATTCCCTGATTTATGCCTCAATGGTTCTGTTAGACTCAGTTGGACACACTTGACTGGCTCTTACCATTTATGACTGATACTGCTGACTCGATGATGTCTTCATTATTGTCCAAGCTAGACTCTGAGCTCAGATTCAAATGCCCTACTTGGCTAATTCAAATCCTATATGATGCCTCGTCATAGATTATTGTAACACATTCTTTACATTCATTATTCATTCAATGATATTGACATTGTCCATTATTCTGTGTTTATGAGTGATTATTGAGTGCATGCTTCTCTTCTTCTTTGCGAATATTCTTGATAGTTTGATTGTGAGATTGTTGCAGTTGCTAGATCCCTGCAGATTATCACAGACGTCTATGTAACTCTATATTGGTTGTCTTGAGAACTACTTTAGTTGTAACCAACAATCCAATAGATTCCGATTGTACCTGGGAGGTTAAAAACAATTGTGGAGAGCTTGGAAAAATGCTTCCCTAGAAGCAATAGAGGGTAGCTCTTCGCTAGGGACGCTACCCAGCTCAGTCACGATATATGGGGTGTCAATTTGAGTATCCCAGTAGGCATGAGCAATGCCTTCAAGTTGAATATTGGAGATATGCAACTTGATCTCCTCATCCATGTTAGGGGATGCCTTAAAATAAGTGCAAGGGCTTTGTATCCATGAGTATACAACCTCCCCCTTCATTTGTCCAAAAAATTTAGGGAGTTGAAAACATCTATCCAACTGCATAGACACTAGATATCTTCTCTATTGTAGCCACATAATATCACTCAAGGATAGAGCCAACTCTTGGATGGAAGATGATTTTGAAGAATCCTCTAGAGAGGGCTCTCAATATGGAGGCATGATTTTCATAGACAATCACTAGCCAAGTAGTATATTTGAGAGGGAAATCCCTAACTTGGTCTCTGCACACGAGATCCGATGCCCTTGAAAGCTACTGCATTACTAGATAGGTCCTAAAACCCCTACATCAGACTCTGCAAATACTTGAAAGGGATCCTAAAGAGGGGCACACTGGTTAAAAGAGGCAAAAATTCCAAGATCTAATTCTGTAATCCGTGCAACAGTGCCAACAACAACCACATATGGAATGTTCTATAAGAAGAGTCTGAGCATTGGAGGAAATCCATTAGAAGATACGTGATAGAAAAGAGGAGCTAAGGAGTGGTTAGCATACCTCTAGAAGTGAGTGTAAAGATGCAGTAGGAACCCTTGAAAGGAAAAACACCTAGAATACTAGTGTGTTTTTTAAGGAGGCACCCTGGAAAGGTAGTGCACCCACTTGAAGATGGTGCCTTGTTGACGAGTTGTATGCTAGAGAAGGATGCGGGGTCAACCCCAAGCTGGTGTTAGAACAAATCTCGAAGAAGGGGAAAACCAAACCATAAGAAGGGAATGAGAGTGTAGCCTAAATAAGGTGCTAGAACAAAAAGAGAAACTTGAAAAAGGTGTAAACAAAAACCCTAAGGAGGTTGCTCTATGAGGAGAAACCCTAGCTGATAGAGATTCTCACAAAAAAATATGAATATGACTGCAAAAACCCTTGAGGAAGGGTGTTGATCTACTGGATGGAATTGGGTTTGACTCTCTTGAGTGGAAGCTGGAAGGATCTAGCTCTTATACCAACCTATCTGAATGTAGTTCTAAACATTGTTCAAGAGCAGAAAAAATAATAATAAAATAATCATCCACACAATGAGATTGAGATAAGAACCATCCAAATTTATTCATGTTCTAGGGGAGCCCTTTTATAAGATGAACTTAATTTAACCTTGCTTCTAGAAACATGCACAACCTACCTTAAAACATTAAACACATCAAACAAAAGAGAGGGGTTCCTCCTTGTAAGGAGTGTTCTATCAACACTAGGGGGCTAATGAAGGAGGTGTGTCATTCATGTGGCCCAACGTTTCTCCAATCTTCAATAATATCATAGGCATAACATGGCTTCTTTTGTTGTTGACAAGTTTCGGGGTCGTATGTTTTCTTTTGTTCTAGTTTGTATGCTCCATACTGTAGATCAAAAGACTTTATGTTGTAAAAACCGGGAAGAATGGTCTTCACTAAATTCAGCATGAGAACGACCTCATTCAAGCATCGTTTCAATTGGGCATTTCCTTGAGAAATGACAACCTTAAAACATTAAACACATCAAACAAAAGAGAGGGGTTCCTCCTTGTAAGGAGTGTCCTATAAACACTAGGGGGCTAATGAAGGAGGTGTGCCATTCATGTGGCCCAACGTTTCTCCAATCTTCAATAATATCAGAGCCATAACATGGCTTCTTATGTTGTTGACAAGTTTCGGGGTCGTATGTTTTCTTTTGTTCTAGTTTGTATGCTCCATACTGTAGATCATAAGACTTTATGTTGTAAAAACCGGGAAGAATGGTCTTCACTAAATTCAGCATGAGAACGACCTCATTTAAGCATCGTTTCAATTGGGCATTTCCTTGAGAAAATGACAACTTTGACAGAGGCGACTCCAATGGAAGCTTCTATTTAATGAGGACTACTATGTTCAGCTCGCATGTCAGGCTTTTCCAGGAAGACATGCAATATGTGGGAATTAAGGCTATGAAGGATGGCAAATTTGTGAAATGGACATAGCAGAGAGACTGGAAATGAAAACAAGGGTATGATGGAGACGACTGGGGAATTTGTGGCAATGAAAACACATATGGAAACAACTGAGGGAGTGGTAACGAAAACACAGATATCGAAGGAGTGGAGCTGGAGCTGGAGATGGAGGACATGCAATATCAATAACTGGAATAGTCATACTCCAAGTCTTCCCAACTGTTGGGAAGACATACATCATCAATAGCTAGAATAGTCGGCCAACTTCCCGGAGAAAAAGAACACTACCTCGATATAAAGTTCTTTGACTTTCAATTTGACAATTGGTAATTTGGCAAAAATAAGTTTAAAACTTTAGTTTAAATTGTTTTGAAAAACGGGTAAAAACTCTTATATTTGATCGAAATGATTCCAAGAATCCCCCAGACGAATGAATTCCAACTATTGATTCGAGATAGTGGTTCCAACCATTTTGTTTTAGTGAGGTAAATATAACTTATTGACCTAATTTAAAACGTTTGATGTGGACAATATTGCAATAAATGGCAAGAAAAAAAGATTCGATGTGAACATTTGTATTCGTTGTCGTTGATTAACAGGAACAGGATTTGATGGGGCCAATTCGATGATATGTCTCGAGCCACAAGTGAACCACAGCACGCTACAATGACAAGTGTTTACTAAAAGGCCTTTATTTCATGTAAACAGATTGTAATGAAAACGTTATGTAAACATTATTGACACTGATTCTGTCTATTTTCGAAAAGAGTTGGTATTATTTGTTATGATGTATCGCATTCCAGCTCAGTGATTATTATTAATTTAATGAATCCACGCGCGTCTACATTTAAAAGTATAATGCACGAAAAGACCGAGAGGGTTCCCAGGAATATTGGTCACTAGCCAATAACTCCATTTTAAAAAACGATCTTAAAAGTCAAAAGGGATTTGTCTTCACGTATGGAGGAAGGGTGTACAGACAAAATTACCAAAAGTTTGCAGAAACGGCGATATGATCGGATAGATACTCAATTACGTCGATTATCCATTAAATGACAGAAAATGAGATCACTTGGAGGCAGGCTGTGTAGATTGCTTACTTGGATCACATAGTTCGACAGGTATTGGCAGGTCATTTTCCATTTCGGTGGCGGCCATTGATTAGTTAATAGCTGCATTTTCCATGGGTGGAGATTTCATAGCTCGGTGTTTCAGTCCCTACCGTTGCTCAGAATCAAGAATTTTCTCATCGAATAGTTTCCTAAGGAACGCTTGATCTTAAAATAATAAACATTGACCCCAAAAATAGGAGAGTAGAGGAGAAAAAGCAACCCATATTAGACAAGATCAAACGTAGAATGGACCGGGTGGGTCGAGATTTCGGAAAATAGTTGGTGAAGTAGTTATTTTTTTTCGAGTAGATGACCTTAACTATCTTGTCATACATGGAATGACGCCTATGCATCAAGTGAATATCTTGCCATCAAAGGCTTTCTTTAATGGCCGCAGTTTTTCCAGTTGGCGATAACATGTATTAGCAACTGTAGAGATGTGTCAGGTTTGCGTTCATATTGTCAATGCCAGTCTTTGACAATGAGGTTGATTTGGCTGTTACCATTACGTATATGGTAATGTGTATCCTCACTCAGTCCAATTTTCTCTTTGTTCCTATGTGGACTAATGCATTACATAGAGATTTTTATAAATCTATATTAACAAACAACAGTCATAGCCGTGGAAGGTCAGAGTTACGAAGGTTGTTAATAATAACCAGGCTCCAGAGTTTGGTATTGGTTAGATGTGGAGCGAACCGTATAGAATATAATAGCTTCCCTTGTCGACGGATTCAGGATAATATATTGAATTGAGAATGGAGCGCTCAACAGGCCGAGGCACACAGCCAAGTACCTCCAGGGATTAGATTTCATCCTACCCATGAAGAATTGGTTACTTACTATCTCATCAAAAAGATTTTGGAAGGGAGAACATGAGAGCACGTTCTCCAGAGTGCAATAGTAGAGGTTGACTTTAACAACTGTGAGTTTTGGGATCTCAAAGGTCACAACAAAGGTCAAACAAGAAAAGTATCATGTAGCAATCCTAGCTGCGTGAGATACGGGAATGGTGAAGTCCTCAAATGACGATTTCCGTTGTTTAAATGATGATTTGGATTTTGGTCAGAGTAGGAAAAAGAGTTCCTAAAAACTAGGTGATTTCATGCACCATTATGCTGTAGCAATATAAGTCAGCACCATTTACGTTATATAGTATTAAACTGGTGGTATTCCACCATTTATGTTATGGGTGGTATTATCACACTTATATTCACTGAAGAAAGTTATATGATGGATAATAAATAAGCCTCTATGCATTAGGGTCAAATAATCCACTGTGAAGAATGACAGTGTATCTCTTGAGGATATCCTTGGCACATAGGTGGGGATATGATTGCTATTAAGTTTTTTTGAGCACCATATATGAGTCTTAAGGCCATAGAATGGTTAGGGGAGTAAACTCAAGCCTTATATACTCTAAATGAATATTGTAAAATTTAAAGTCATGAGTGATGCCTAAAGTTATTGCATATGATTAGCCCAAGGAAGCTTTCACCTATATGTGAGGATACAAATGACATTAGGGTGATTTTAATAATAGGTATGAGCCTCAATATTATTAAAATTGTTTTGAAATGGATACTAGGTCTTAGGGCCAAAAGGAATATTTTAGGTATCAAGGTCAAAGAACGATAGTTCAAACCACTACACATGACCTCAAAAATGTAGTTTTAACATTTGACTGGGGATATCAATGACATCAGAAATAATAAGCAGTAGATATTGGTTTCTAGGATTTGGACATGAATGGGGGGAAATCCTAGAACTTGGGACTTAAATGAAGCTTATAGGCATACAGGGATAATAATAAATGACTCATATAACCACATAGAATATATTGAGGACATCCTACTCTTTCAAGTGGGAATATGAGAACCATTTAAATAATTTCAACATTGGTTATATGTATCAATTCCTTCAACATGATCATGGGATAAAACGTGGTGGTTGGACCCTAAACGAAGCTTCCAAAATACATGGACATGAACAACACCTTGAATCACCACACATAACTCACAAGTGTATCCTTGAATTTAAGTAGGGATATGGGTGACACTAAGATATTTTTATACTAGGTACTGGTATTTGGACCCTACACATGGTTGATGAATTAGTAAACCTAGGACTTATAAACCCTAAGGTAAGTTTCTAAGTATCCATATTCATGAACAACACATATATCCACCATACATGACCTCCTAAGCATATCATTTCCATCGAAGTATAGATATTTTCCAAATTAGGAAGTTTTCAACATTAGGTATGGGTTTTTGGGTCTTGGGCATGATCATGGGAAAATATAGGTCTTAAGCCCTAAATGAAGATTATAGGAATCTAGGCATAAAACAAACACCTCAAACCAAAACAAATGGACTCCCAAGGGGATATTTGGCCTCAAAATAGTATCATGGGCACAAGGATCGCCAAGATGATGGAGCCTAGAAAAGCCTAGTCCTTTGTCCATAAAGGAATATTGTTTATATTAAGAGATAAAATCAAGAGGTTGAACCACTACACATGACCTCCCAAGGGGATGCATTTCTTCTCAGTGTTCATATTATCACCATTAGGGTTTTTAGAGAACTAGGTATTTGTCTAAAGATCTAAACAAACATTCTACAATGAAACTCAAACATTAGGGTAAAAGGTAGCTTATACAACTGAAGCACCATCAATGAGGATTTAAACCACAACATATCACCTCTCTATGCAATATTATTCCTTCAAGTGGTGATATGTGTACCATTGTAAGGTTTTGAGCTCTGGATATGGGTTGTGGACCACTAGGAATGGATGGAGGAGGAACCTAATACTTATAAACAAAAGCAAGCTTTTAGGAATCTGACTCCAAGAAAAGTGCCTCAAACAACCATTCTTGACCTATTCAAAGTATGATTTCCATCCATATTTGGTTATTGGCATCATAAAGAGGTTTCGAGAACTAGGTATGGGTCCTACTCCCTTAAGGATGTTCAAGGGAGAAAACTCAAGCCTTGTGCCCTAAAGGAAGCTTGTAAATCTTAGGTGACATGAACAAGGCATTCAACCAACCCATATGACCTTTCTCTAGGATCTTTGTCCTCTATCAGAATGTCTTTAGCACAACGTTTTGGGCCATTGAATGTTGAAAATGGTCAAGGGAGGAAGCCTAGGCCTTAGGTCCTAAAGAAATCTTGTAAGCATCCAGGGAAAATAATGTCACCTTGAACCATGACACATATTCTCTTGAGTGTATCCTTGGCCTCTTATTGGGATAATGAGAACCAATAGGAATTTTTTTATTACTAGGTATTGGTGTTTGAATTTTAATCATAACCAGTGGAGGAAAATTAAGCACTAGAGACTAAATTTTTTTATAGATCTCAAGTGTTGTGAATGCCACTCCCAATAGCCATATATTATGTATCAAAGAAATTCTATGGGGAGAGGCATGATACATGATGGTGTTTTACCCCTAAAATACATCGGGGGAGGGGAGAGATACATGATTTGAAAGTAAAGAATAAAAATCTTCCCCAATGTGTGAGACGATTCAAACATTCCCTAAAAATCCTTAATAATCCTTAAGGGTGTCTGAATGGTATGAATGCATGCCTAAATGTCATACGTTTATGTGGTGGAATTTTTAAATAATTGCATGAGGATGCTATGGAGGTCAAAGACGCTTTTTGGCAATGGTGTATCGAATTACTTATAAAGATCTAAGCCCTTCCCTAGAGGTGTGTTTATAGCAACATTATTAAAATTAAGCATAGTGAGACTTACGAAAAATAAGATGTTTCCAAAGGAAATCATAAGATGAAAGAGGATAGATCGTTCAAATGAATACACAATATTTGTATTAAATCACTTATGCATATAAGCACATTCGTTGATTAAATCACCTACTTACATAAACACATTAAATTGATGTTATTTGATAAATCATTATGCATTGATAACTTCTATATTGTTCATAAAAGGAATTGTATATTAACATTAAGTCAACCATAAAAATTTAAGTTTTAATGGAATAGAGATTTTGACAAAAACAAAGACCATCTCAATAACCTTTGTCAAAGTAAGATGGACTAAATAAAAACTATTTTGATAGAATCAGCATAGATCCATCTTAAAATTGTATCTATCAAGTACAGAGAAGGATCCAATTTTTGATCTCTTTTGCTTGATAGATTGGGGTTTAAGTTTTATGTTTTTATTTTATAAAGGAATATCGATTTTTTAATTATTTTTCATAATATTTTATTTTGTGAGTCAACATAGATTTTTTTAAAATACATTCCATAATTTTTTATTTTATGAACCGACATTAATTTTTTAATTATTTTGTTAAGAACAAACGTTACAGTATCTCCCCCATACTAAATTGTAAAACACCAAAACTCGATACAATAAATAAAAATAATATTGTAAAACACTATTCAAATCTTTTTTGTAAATCCATAAATTAAAGCAAAAAAGAGATGTTTCCATAAACCAAATATACACCCACACTTGGAGGACGAAGAAGAAAAAATGCTCTCTATAATACACTACTTCCCGAATCTTGATGTAATACACTACTTATCAAATCTGGACCTACCTGCTGCATTCTGCCTTTGATATTTTCAAATGTGGTTTGTTTTTCTCCTCTCCTCTTTTTATTTTAAATGGGATCTATACTTCCCAAATCTTGATGTAATACACTACTTACCAAATCTGGACCTACCTGTTGCATTCTGCCTTTGATATTTTCAAATGTGGTTTGTTTTTCTCCTCTCCTCTTTTTATTTTAAATGGGATCTATGTTTGTATTAGTTTGAGATTAACCCGTCCCTAGGCAGCTATTTAATGAAAATATAATCTCGAAACACCGAGCTATGAAATCTCGAACCATGGAAAATGCTGCAATTAACCAATGAATAGACACCGCCCGAAAGCTAAAGGACGAGAAAAGACCAATGAAGCTATAGGATCCAAGTAAGCAATGTACCCACCGTTCATCTAAGTGATATCATATTATGTCACTTAAGTGACTATAAGTCCCATTATATCGACTTTGTCCAAACTATTGGTAAATTTGTTTCTAGTGATACTCTTTCCCTTGAAGACAAAATGAAGATCTTCTTTTAACTAAAGTGATTGCCTAGTGACCACTTTGTTTGTACACCCTTTTTCTTTACGTTAAAAGACAAAATTACGTTGACCTTCAAAAACATTATTTTAAGTGATCGGCTACCGCTCTTCCTTGGAAGTAGGAGCCCTCCTGGTATTTTCATGGATTATATTTATCTTCATTCATTAATTTAATATCGATTAAGGTGGAATCCGATAAAAATGTCAACTAGGACCAACCATCGTGATAAAATCACGTGTCAATAATGTCTAGATAACGTTGCATCATAATTTATTCCAAATGAAATAACGGTTCTGGATAGATGCGTGTTTCTGGTTTACTAATTTTTAATGATGTGGCTCGGGAGACAGCATCAATTCTCGCCATCAAATCATTTTTTAATGAACGCCAGCGAATACAAATGTGCACATCAAATCTTTTTGTTGCGATGTAGTCCAATGTTGCCCGCATCATTTTTTTTAAATGAGGCCAATAAATGATACGGTTACCTAACTAAACAAAATAGTTGAACTGCAGTCTCGATTTAATAGCCATGGTCTATAAAATTCTGGGACACGTTTCAAATTTGGAAACTATTAGAAGGTATCTAAATTTTGTCAAGAAGATGCTTTACCGCATAAAAGCTAAATAAATATATAAAGAAAATGTAGGAGTAAGAGTTTGTATCTTTTACATGTTAGAGAAGATGTTTTATTGCATAAAAACTAAGTAAATATAAAAACATAATGCAGAAGTAAGAGTTTGTAGCTTTTACATGGTATAGAGATAATGCAGAGATAGAAGAATTTGTGTGAAATGATGTAGAGTGATTAAGTGTGTGTCTCTTTTATATGTTATTTTAGATTTTGATTTTCTTTTAATTGGATGTTCATTGTAAGCCGTTTTTTTGGTTTTTTTTATGGGTTGTATTTAGTAAATAGTTAAAATATTATAATCATATAAGATCAGGTTATATAATTAAAAAATAATATTTAAATGTTTAATTAAAAGTGTAGGGATATAGATACATTTAATGATGCAAGTAAGGATAAGAATACCAGCATAAAATAAAGTTTGGTATATTGGTGAGATTAAATAGATTTAACAATATTCATAAATCAAATTCAAAAATTTGTTGAATGAACTTTTTTCAATCAAAGACTTGTATTAAAAAGTGTCAAAAATGAGATTTTATGAAGGTTAAATCAATATATTATTTACAAAGAATAACAATATTTATGAAAAAATAGAAACTAATAATGTTTATGTTTACTCTAAAAAAAGGAGAAAGCATAAATATAAACTAATAATAAATATAAACTAATAATAATGTTTATGTTTATTCTAAAAAAGAGAAAGTGAGGATGAGATGCATGGGATGATACATTATCTTATGTATGGACAAATCAACATAATGAAACTCAATTCAATGTGAAGATTTGAGTAGCTTAGATACTTTGTTGAGTTTTCTAGCAAAAAATATTAAGGATGTTTAAGGACAAAATAAAAAAAAATGAGTGCACATTAAACATAGAAACTTCCAAATATATATTGTCTTCAAATTTCGGTCTAAGTACTAGACTTTATTAAAAAAGATTATGACATCAAGAAAATGCAACCAAGATACTAGTAAATCTTAAACATTTGCTTCATGTCACTCATTAAGTAGTTCAAGATAGAACTCCATTTAATGATTCTTTCAACATCAAGGGACTAGTCGAACTATTGAACTTACTTAGAGAGTCCATCTTCTATTGTATTTGGTTCTTTGAATATATGGGTATAAGAAATATCTTGAAAAGCTCTAAAGACTAATTTTATATCATCTACTACTGGTATGAGAGTCATATTTTAAATCTAATTATCACCCTTAATCTACTGATATCATGTGAAGAACCATAAAGAAAAGAGATTCCACTACAGGTTGTTTATATTAATAAAGGTGGAAAAACCTATTAATGAGATTTTGTACGCAACATTTCAGACTAGCCAAAAACTTATAAACCATTAATCCATTTCTCTATGGCCACTTTTGACCAAGTTTTTAAATTTAGGAATTTGAATGAATTAGTTAAATGGCCACTTTTGACCAGGTTTCTAAAATTAGGAATTTGAATGAATTAGTTTTTAATGGACACAAGCTTACTTTTACTTTTATTTTGATAAAATAATTATTACAAAATATTGAAATCCTACCAGCACTACAAAAGTTATTTGGTCATTGTTTGGCTTTGTAACATACTCAAAAACTATTTGTTAAAAGGATACACACCTAGTTTTTTTTTTTTAAGATCTATATAAATATTGATTGTGATAAACAATCCTGGATAATAAGGTTGTATTATGCAAGTTTTGTTTACCTTTGAGTAGATATTACTAAATTCATTCCAAATCCAAATGTAGGGTTATAATCTTTGCATATGAATTTTGCTTATTTTATCCCAATAGCCATTAATTTAATAACTTAGTTAAGTCTACAGTGTAAAGGGGTATATATATATATAGATATATTTGGTCAACTTGATCTTATGTCTTCTCAAGTCTCCACATGTATTACTCAACTCTCTTATTATAAACAATGGGATTTGTAATGGTGTTTGATTCTTATTATAAACAATGTTAGGCATCGTATCTAATTTATCATGGTCATGTATAAGTTATGTAATGTTTGCTAATTTTTTATTAGTGTTCTAAAATGAACCTTGCCCCGTTGTGTATGAACACTAGTATTTCAACGTTGTTGGAAAACTAATAAAGTTCTAAGGGTGGAGGTGCTCTTGAGTATGGAGGGGTATATGAATTAATTTGATGTAAAGGTGGGAACACAAAGATGTTCCCTAAAACCATTGCAACGGGGCCGTGATAGTGGAAATATTCAGGCACACACACTCACCTAAAGAAGCGTGCACGCTCAGCTAGGTTCGGTACCAAACTAGGGCATGTGTGCGTTGCTTGCGCATGCGCGTTGTTGGAGCACACATGCCCAAGGGTGCACACACGGACCTTCTAAACAAAATAAAAAAACAAGAACACTCGCGACCCATTTCATTTGCAAACTACCGAAGGGATATTTACTCATTAAGTTGACACGTACATGGAAAGGGAACACCCTACTAACCAATTCCATCAAGCCATACATTGAGCAATCATCCATTGCATTGGATAGTTAAGGCCATGCTTTTTTTGTGCTTTTATTGATTTTTTTATTGTTTATTAAATTTGTAATAGTTCCCAGATTGGTAAAAAATGGAATTATTTTCATTTGCAGAGTATAAAACTATACAATGAATGAAGAAAATGTTAACATGGGTTCTGATGGAATTCAAGAAGCACAAGAAAATATAAATATTTGACCCAAGCAAACCCCCCAAAAAATTTGTACCATGATGACTTGAGCCATTACCTAAATGAAATGAGAGTGCACACCTGAGAATTAAGAAACACAGGGGAACTATCTCGATTGTCCCTTTCCATCTCAATTGAGAGCTCAATTGACTCCCTCAACCATGCACATCGCCAGTTGACAAACATAACTGAATATAGAGCTAGGATGCGAGAGTATTATTCCACTAGCATTTCTAAGGAAGATATAAAAGCATTAAATATTACGAAGGCGCAATTATATAGTATGTTCACTGATCCAAGAACACAACAACCATCGGATATTAGAAATCCACATGTATGCATGGATTGGTTTCATTTCCAATGATGGAGGGAAAACTGGATGCAGAGGCGGTTTCTGGTTTACGATAAACATCCTTGAAATAACAGGGAGTTTCCACCATACTTCCTTCGAAAACTCTGGGCTTCGTTTGTGCTCGGTTTACATGTCAACTATTTTGACATTATCGAGTTCCAACTTGGTGGGCTTGGCTCTGTTTAATATTGGATTGTTTCTAGGAGGAATCCACTAAGAGGGCCACCAACTTATAGGCGTGAGCCTAACCCCTTTCCCCAGCCACCTCAGGTATCCCACAAAATAGATCATATCTAGGGGGCGATGAGGAGCGTTGCACGAAGACTCCTTAGACACATCACATTGGTAACATAGACTATAGTGGAGAGACAGGTTGACCCTGATAGAGACTCAGGTTCAGGGCCTTAAAGATAGAGTCAGGATAGACCAGTGACTGGTGGTAGCCAGGATGGGCCTTCCAGTTCTATGGGAATAGTGCCACATATTTGTCCCCATTGCAGGGACACTTTCCCTGGCTCAATTGAAGGATGCTAAATGGAGCAAGTTAGCACTTTTTTTAATGTGTTTTTAATCATCACTTGAGAATTTTTAAAGTAATTTTAAACTATTTTTGTATGACTTAAACTGTTATTTCAATGTATGTTTATTTAGAGCCGAGACATTGTCATGGGAGAACATAGGATCTCCCAACCTGGACGCAGCAATGGAAGTTGCAACTGAAATTGCAACACCTCACACGGAAGTATTTTTAGTACCTCACACAATATTGTTCTGCCATTTTTATGTTTAGTTTTGCATCATTTTTATTACTTGCTTATTTCATTTCTATTACTTATTTATTTATATTTATGACATACACGGTGATAGTTCTTACAATATTTTTTAATATTTTGATTGCCTAAATAATTACTTGTTTAATATGTTCATAACGTGCATGCATTTTGGTGTCCACAATTATGTACAAACTAAGATGACCAGCCATCTCCGTTAGGGGGCGACAGGTCACCGTACATAAAGGTATGATGTGTAGTTAAAAGCACACTTTTAATTTGAATTGTTATGACTTACTATTGTTTATTTTGATTTTTGTCTACTAAACTAGGATATTACACATGTGTATGCAGGTGCCACCATTCCACCTCCCCACTTTAGTCCCGTTTTCCCACCCTCTCCCATGAGTTCCCCCCCCTTCCTTCTAGACCCCTCCCTCCATCCACCCCTACCCTTCAACATAGCCCCTCTCCTCTGTCCATACTACCCCCTTCGTCCATCCTCCCCCCTCAAGATTCCGCTAACTCCAAGAAGAGGAAGATCGATTTCGGAGATGTGCCTGGGAGTGCCAGGGGTGGGCATGATGCTTGACAGACCATTCTATGCATATTAGCCACGATGTGGCATTTTTTGGCACTAGCTTCCATGTACTTGGTATCTAGGGCACGGATTACCATGTATTTTAGATTTAGGGCACAAATAAGATCCAACTAGTTTGTATACATCACAATGCAAGGATCTAAGTTTCATCATAAAATTCAACACCTTGAGTAGTTATTGGCGAAATTTTATGGGGTCCTTGATATGATAACTAGGGAGATACTTGACCTTTGGAGGTTTAAGCAATGCAAACTACATGCCCCAAAGTAGGATTGGGAAATAGGTGTGGCTATTGTGACTGTGAGTGGAGTTAGCTAGCGACATCCTAGTAATTGAATGAAAAATAATGCCCATCATTGTCCTTAGACAGATCATAGGGACACAAGGCCCAATATATGCCTAGTGATTGTTGGGAACTTATGTATCTTATCAATGTGTATATAAACCCTAGCTTGCACAAATCCTATCATGTATATAAACCCTAGATAGCCTATAGATCGCATGATCTAGGGCATGTGCAAGGAGGGGGTGTGCCTTAATGCATCATCGCTCCTTCCATTGTGTCATTGAATGCTTATGAGACGGGGCCTATTGATCATTGAGAACACATCCATAAGACCTTAATGACTTAAGGGATGTGTAGGATTGAATCGACCCCATTTTCTATAGCGCCCTTCACCTAACATTGTGGCAAGGTTGACCAATTGATCCTTTTCAATGTTCAAGGAGTGTTTAAGGAGGGTAAGATGTGAACAAAATGAAATTCTTTGAAATAGTGGATTTTGATCCTTATTATTTTGAAATTTTTTGCTAAATATTTGTCATTGGATATGGAATTGTTGTGTAAGTGATGAATGATAATGGCAAAGTTCCCAAATACCAAAAGGTTCCTTATGTTTGATGAAAATGTGATATTGATATCTTGATGGAGAGAATTTATGTATCTACTTTATCGTTTGAAGCATTCCCTAGACCCCATGATATTTTGATTTATTTAGTTCTCTCGGGATCAATGAGGATTCCCCCTTGTGCACCTACCACCCCTAGATATATACATCATTTAAACACAAACACACACAAGTGATATGCACATAATTATATTTACACACATATTAAAGTTATACACATACATATATCTTTACACTACAAAAACTTACACACCGAAAAAAGATTTAAACATAAACATACAAAAAATACATGCACATAGGCAAATATCTATGCACATATACAAAAATTTACATGTTAAAAAACACACATAGAGAAATATTTACACACATACACACTTGCCCAAAGAAAACCATATAAATATCAGTATAATCTAACAAACAAAATCATATTTTCAAACACAATTACACACCTATGACTTTCAAATATTTTGAATTATTACAAACAATGTGCATTATTTAATTTGAAAAAAATATTTGCACACACCAAATATATCCACATTTCCAACTTTTCATGGTGCACACAAAAATGCATACACATTTCCACAAAAAATTACAAACAAAAAAAATACATGGAAAATGGAAATGCTCATATACACATATATACACATACATACACACATAAGACCATGCACATACACAAGAAATAAACCCTAGCTTGTAGAAGGCCATGCCAATTTTGCACAAGGGGTTAAATTTTGAACTGAATTCTCTCGGGATAGCATGGCCATCTAGAACACATCCACAATGGCCATATGCACACGTGGGAGATGACAGAACCCTGTTCCACTTGACAGCTCGGGTTTCATGCCCTGGAGCAAATTCTCAAAGTGTCCTTGAACAAACACAAGGTGCTAGGAAGAAATGGACATAGAACCAAACCGTGCCTCTGGTCGCTAAAATGGCGATTCCGATGGATTTAGGACATCGATTTCCAGCTTCCCCCCCCCTACCTTGACTCAATCGCCTAGAAATAGTGCTATTGTGCCATCTCCAAAACTAGGGTTTTTCTTAGTGAAGTCCATGTCAATTTTTCCCAAGGGGGTCAATTTTGAACCGAAGGCTCCAAGACGATTGTGGCCATCATGATCACATCCACAATGACCATATGCACGTGTGGGAGATGAGGGAACCCCGTTCCGCTCGTCGGTTCAGGTTCTGTGTCCCCAGAGCAAATTCTCAAAGTGTCCATGAACAACCACAAGAGTGTAGGAAAAAATGGACATGGAACAAAAACCGTGACTCTGGTCGCGAAGCTGTCAATTCCAATGTATTTGGGGCACCGAGTTCCAGTTGAGGGACCGCCCCTACCGTGACTCAATCCCCTAGAAATGATGTTATTTTTCCATCACTAGAACTAAGCTTTTTCTTAGTGAAGGCCATGCCAATTTTCCACAAGGGGGTCAATTTTGAAACGAAGGATCCTAGGTGACCGTGGCCATCTTGAACACATCCACAATGGCCATCTGCATGTGTGGGACTTGACATAACCCCATTCCACTTGCAAGTTTGGGTTCCCTTCCCCCAGAGAAAATTCTCAAAGTGTCCCTGAATGGCCATGCGGTGCCAGGAAAAAATGGCCATAGAACCAAAACCGTGACTATGGTCGCGAAGCCTTCAATTTTGATGGATTTGGTACGTCGGGTTTCAGCTAGGTGACCCCCACTACCATGACTCAATCTCCCGAAATGGTGCTATTGTTCCATCTTTGGAACTATGTTTTGCTTAGTGAAGGCCATGCCAATTTTGCATAAAGGGGTCAATTTTGAACTGAATGCTACCAAGTGATCGTGACCATCGTGAACACATCCACAATGTCCATATGCAAGTGTGGGAGATGATGGAACCCCATTCCGCTCGTTGGTTTGGGTTTCGTTCCCCCGGAGCAAATTCTTATAGTGTCCTTGAATGCCCATGGAGGCCAAGGAAAAATGGCCATAGAACCAAAACCATGAATCCAGTCACAAATCCTTCGATTCAGATGAATTCAGGACATCGGGTTTTAGCTATGGAAGACCCCCTATCGTGACTCAATCTCCTAGAAACGGTGCTATTGTTCCATATCTGGAACTATGGTTTTTCTCAGTGAAGGCCATGCCAATTTTGCACAAAGCGGTCAATTTTGAAATGAAGGATCCCGAGCGACCATAGCCATCATGAACACATCCACGATGGCCATATGCACATGTGGGAGTTGACAAAACACAGTTCCACTCGCCGGTTTGGGTTCCATGCCCCTGGAGAAATTCTCAAAGTGTCCTTGAATGGCCACGAGGTGCCAGGAAAAAATGGTCGTAGAACCAAAACCCTGAATTCAATCATGAATACGTCGATTCCGATGGATTCGGGTCACCAGGTTTTATCTAGGGGATTCCCCCTACCGTGACTAAATCTCCGAGAAATGATGTTATTGTGCCTTCTCCAGAACTAGGTTTTTTCTTAGTGAAGGCCATTCCAATTTTGCAAAACGGGGTCAATTTTGAACCAAACGCTCCCAGCGACCGTGGCCATCGTGAACACATCCACAATGGCAATATGCATGTGTGGGAGTTTATGGAACCCTATTCCAATTGTCGGTTCGGTTTTCGTGCCCGTGTAGTGAATTCTGAAAGTGTCCTTGAATGGTCATGGAGTGCCAAGAAAAACTGGACATAGAACCAAAACCGTGACTCCAGTCATGAAGCCGTCAATTCCAATGGATTTGGGACACTAGGTGTTAGCTGGGGGACCCCCTACTGTAACTCAATCGCCAGTAAATGGTGCTATTGTGCCTAATCCGAAACTAGGGTTTTGCTCAGTGAAAGCCATGCCAATTTTGCACAAGGGGTTCAATTTTTAACCAAAGGCTCCTAAGAGACCGTGGACATTGTGAACACATCCACAATGTCCATATGCATGTGTGGGAGTTTACATAACCCCTTTCCGCTCACTGGTTTGGGTTTCTTATCCCCGAAGCAAATTCTCAAAGTGTCCCCGATGGCCACATGGTGCTAGGATTAAATGGCCATAGAAACAAAACCGTGACTTTGATCATGAATTTGTCGATTCCAATGGATCCGAGATGCTAGGTTTCAGCTAGGGGATGCCATGTACCTTGACTCAATCACCCAAAAATGGTGTTATTGTTCCACTCTGGAACTAGGGTTTTGCTTAGTGAAGGCCATGCCAATTTTGCACAAGGGGGTCATTTTTTAGCCGAAACCTCCTAGACCACCGTGGCCATTGTGAACACATCCACAATGGCCTTATGAATGTTTGGGAGTTGATGTAACCCCCTTCCGCTCACCGGTTTGGCTTCCATGCCCCTGGAGTAAATTCTCAAAGTGTCCCTAAATGGCCATGGGGTTCCAGGAAAAAATGGCCATAGAAAGAAAAATGTTACTCTTGTCATGAATACGTCGATTCCAATGGATTAAGGACGTTGGATTCCAGCTAGGGGACCTCCCCTACTATGACTAAATCGCTCAGAAACGATGCTATTGTGCCATATCCGAATCTAGGGTTTTGCTCAGTGAAGGCCATGGCAATTTTGCATACGGGGGTCAATTTTTAGTTGAATGCTCCCAGGCGACCGTGGCCATTGTGAACACATCCAAAATGGCCATAAGCATGCGTGGGAGCTGATGAAACCCATGAGGGCTTCACTAAATAAACCGCTATCATAGCACATTCATTCGTGGCATATGGAACAATACCCCTAATTTCACTAAATATTGGAAAATACCTTCCAAAATAGTTTTTTTTAACCCCCTTCCAGTATGCCTTCCCAATTTCAAAAAAACCCTATTTTCACTAGATATTGTATGTATCAATTTTTTCATTTACATTTTTTATACCCCTTTATATTTCTACCTAGTATATTGATATGATACCCCTCTTATGACCCCACATGCATTCTACAATGCACCTTTCTTTTTTCGATGTATATTATGGATGCACATTACTTCACCCACAATGCAATTACTCAACCAAATATCATTATGATTTGCAACATCTAATGGTCTAATGAAGAGATAGGAAATCACTTCTTGTATGTCACTAGAGCCAATGCACATAGTACAACATTTAGATTGCATGTTGCAGTTCCCCAATTGCTGACTAAGCCTGTTGTGGGCTAGTTATTCAATCCCCCAGGGCCTGTAACAAGATCTAGGAGGATGACTAAACCTCCCAAGGCCTGTAATAGGCATGATTGGTTGGGTATTCAAGCCTCCAAGGCCTATCGAGGGCCTATAACAGGCCCTAGAGGCTTAGAGCCTACCAAGGCTATTGGTAACAACTGGCTGAGTGCTATTGGTAACAATTAGCTGCCATTGACCACTGTCTCTCGACTATGATCGAATGGAAACCCACTTCACCACGAAACCCATTGCCTCAAGCATGCCTCAAGATGCGATTTCCCTGCGTACTGGTAAGCCTGAGCCTTGCCTCAACCCGATTTCTCATCCTGCCACAATCCCGCCATCTCCATTTGGAATATATTTGTCAGCCCGCCCATATAAAAAATACCCCAAATTATTTTTGTATTGTTACATTAAATTAAAAAACCTTTTGCCCCTTAATATATAAGCAATATAATTTTTAGGTTTTTATGAATATTTAATACCGCAATATGAATGAACATGATATTATATTTTCTTCTAATGAAGTCCCCATGACGAAACCCCATCCCACTCTCCAGTTTAGGTTCCGTGCCCTGAGAGAAAATTCTCATAGTGTCCCTGAATGACCATAGGGTCCTAGGCAAAAATGGCCATAGAAAAAGAAATGTGACTCCGGTGGTGAAGCCATCAATTCTGATGGATTTGGGATGTCGATTTTCACTTAGGGAACCCCCTACCATGACTAAATCACTCGGAAATGGTGCTATTGTTCCATCTCTGGAACTAGGGTTTTTCTTAGTGAAGGCCATGCCAATTTTGCACAAGGGTGTCAATTTTGAACCAAAGGATCCCAGGCGACCATGGCCATCATGAACACATACACAATGGCCATATGCACATGTGGGATCTGAGGGAACCTCGTTCTGCTCCGCAATTTGGGTTATGTGCCCCCAGAGCAAATTCTTAAAGTGTTTGTGAATGGCCATGGGGTGCCAGGGAAAAATGGCCATAGAACGAAAACCGTGACTCTGGTTGCGAAGCTATTGATTCTGATGGATTCGAGACACCGAGTTCCATTCCCTCCCCCCTATCGTGATTCAATTGTTTGGAAACAGTGCTATTGTGCCATTTGTAGAACTAGGTTTTTGCTTAATGAAGGCCATGCCAATTTTCACAAGGGGTGAATTTTGAACCGAATGCTCCCGGGTGACCGTGGTCATCGTGAACACATCCACAATGGCCATATGCACGTGTGGGAGTTCACGAAACCCCATTCTGCTTTCCAGTTTGGGTTTCATTCCCTCGGAGCAAATTCTCAAAGTGTCCCTAAACGACCACATGGTGCTAGGCGAAAATGACCATAGAACCAGAACCGTGACTCCGGTCGCGAAGCCATCGATTCTGATGGATTTGGGACACCAGTTTCCAACTGGGGGGGCCCTCCTACTATGAATCAATCACACATAAATAGTTCTATGTAACATACCTAACTATCCGAGTTAGTATATTGGGGGATTTTTCAAAATTTTCTTTATATGAAAGGTCTCCGCATAAGAAAATCATTTATGTTAAATTTCTTTTACTTCACTTGGAACAATTATGTGTAAGGGAAAATATGACAATGGTACAATATGATAGTAATTTACTTTAACAACATAACTATATGCAATCAAACAACTCATCTAACATATTAGCCCATATTTCAAAGTAATGTCATCTTTAGCTTGAGAATCCTCATGAATTTCTTGCCCATTAATGGTAAACATAAATGCGTTTTAAACAATAAATACATCTATATGGCTACTAGATGATCAATGATTTATCCTTCACCAAAACATACACTTATGCATTAACATAAACAATGAGCCATCATAATTATCAAACACATAAGCTGTAAACATAAAAGAGACCAAAATTACGTGGTTCAACAATAGATTTGGGCTACGTCCACAAGGAAATGATGTGTCACATCATGTATTATTTATCAACCGAGAGGGGTTACATCCAGCAACACCATTGCTGCAATGATCACTTTCCACATTTTCAGAGCCTCTCTCATAGAGAGCATTTCTTTCCAAGATGTTCAAAGCTAACATCGACATAATTACTGAGATCTATCCCCGATCCGAAATCAATTATGAAAACACATTTGCACAAAGATCCATTCAAGATCACACTATTTCATAGCTTCAACACAGATAAAAGAAATATCAACAGGGATCAAGCTTTCTAGCTTTCCTTTCCGAGATCATGATTCAACATTGTAAATAGAGATCATTATTTAAACAATACAGAAGTAAGAGAAAAGAAACCCCAACCGACTGATCGGTGATCATTGTGAAAATTAGGTGCAGAAATGAATTTTTAATTTTACGTTTTTTGTGCCTATATTATGATCCTGAGCTAGTTGGAACAGTGCGAAGTGAGATACCTGAAGAAGCTCAAACATTTCGGATTTATGTTTTTTATGAACTTTTACCTGCGATACACATTCAGATGTAATGGTAATCGATGAAGTGGAATACCATTCGAACTCACCGGGAGTACCAATTTTCGCACATTCTGTAATTATGGAGCATTCACAGCAGCAAGTTAGGTCACCTCCCATGCTTGAATCGCCGAAACTCGGGTCTCAAAACACGGATGACTTCAACACTATAATCCATAGGAAAGGTGGAAATCATAAGACCGCGAGGCGTACAGGATCCAAATCAAGGAGAGATGTTGTGTCATTAACAATAGGAAAGGACATAAAATTAACAGACTTACCGGATTATTTATCTTTGGCATTGGTTGGATGATTCTGCGGAAAAATCGTTGGTGAGGTTGCGCTGGATCAGTGGATGGAGGAGAATTGGATTCCCCTCTTGCAACAAATGTCGATTTTTCACATTCTCTCCCGCGGATGGATCCACATCAGCTCGCTCAATGATAGAACAAACTCCTAGATGGGAGATGATGTTGAAGAATCCTCTATAGAGGGCTCCCTATATGGAGGCATGATTTTCATAGAAAATCATTAGCCAAGTAGCATATTTGAGAGGGAAACCCCTAACTTGGTCTCTGACACGAGATCTAGTACATTACTAGAGAGGGCCTAGAACCCCTAGATCGGACTCTGGAAATACGTGAAAGGGATAGTGAAGAGGGGCACACTGATTAAAGGAGGAAAAAATGCCAAGATCTAATTATGCAATCCATGCAACAATGCCAACAACTCCCAGATATAGAATTTAAGAGACTGAGCACTGCAGGTTTTCCTTTAGAGGATATGTGCTAGAAAAGTGGATCCAAGGAGTGGCTAGCATTCTTCTAGAAGTGGGTGCAAAGATGCAGTAGGAACCCTTAAAAGGAAAAACACCTAGAAGGCTAGTGTGTCTTTGAAGGAGGCACCCTGGAAACGTAGCGCACCCACTGGAAGAAGGTGCCTTGTTGACGAGCCGCACTCTAGAGAAGGACGTGGGATCAACCCCGAGCTTGTGTTAGAACAAATTTGGAAGAAGGGGGAAACCAAACCGTAAGAAGGGAATGAGAGTGCAGCCTAAATAGGGTGTGGGAACAAAAAGAAAAACCTGAAAAAGGTGTAAACAAAAAAACTAAAGAGGCCGCTATATGAGGAGAAACCCTAGCTGATAGAGATTCGAATATGACTGCAAAAACCCTTGAGGAAGGTTGTTGATCTGCTGGATAGAATTGGGTTTGACTCTCTTCGGTAGAAGCTGGAAGGATCTAGCAATTATACCAACCGATCTGAATGTAGTTCTAAACATTGTTCAAGAGCAGAAAAAATAATAAAAAAATAATCATTCACACAATGAGATTGAGATAAGAACCATCCAACTTTATTCATGTTCTAGGGGAGCCCTTTTATAAGATGAGCTTACTTTAACCTAGCTTCTAGAAACATCCACAACCTACCTTAAAACATTAAACACATCAAACAAAAAAGATGGTTTCCTCCTTGTAAGGAGTGTCCTATCAACACTAGGGGGCTAATGAAGGAGGTGTGCCATTCATGTGGCCCAACGTTTCTTCAATCTTCATTAATATCAGAGGCATAACATGGCTTCTTATGTTGTTAACAAGTTTCGGGGTTGTATGTTTTATTTTGTTCTAGTTTGTATGCTCCATGTTGTAGATCATAAGACTTTATGTTGTAAAAACCGGGAAGAATGGTCTTCATTGAATTCAGCATGAGAACGACATCATTCAAGCATCGTTTCAATTGGGCATCTCCTTGAGAAAATGACAACTTTGACAGAGGTGACTTCAATGGCAGCTTCTATTTAATGAGGACTACCATGTTCACCTCGCATTTCAGGCTTTTCCAGTAAGACATGCAATATGTGGGAATTAAGGCTATGAAGGATGGCAAATTTCTGAAATGGACATAGTAGAGAGAGTGGAAATGAAAACAAGGGTATGATGGAGACAACTGGGGAATTTGTGGCAATGAAAACGCATATGGAAACAACTGAGGGAGTGGTAACGAAAACACAGATATCGAAGGAGTGGAGCTGGAGATGCAGGACATGCAATATCAATAACTGGAATAGTCAGACTCCAAGTCTTCCCAACTACTGGGAAGACATACATCATCAATAGCTAGAATAGTCGGCCAACTTCCTGTACAAAAAGAATAACTTATTGACCTATTTTAAAAAGTTTGATGTGAACATTTGTATTCGTCGTCGTTGATTAACAGGAACAGGATTTGACGGTGGCCAATTCGATGGTATGTCTCGAGCCACAAGTGAACCAAAGCACGCTACAATGACAAGTGTTTACTAATCATGTAAACAGATTGTAATGGAAACGTTATGTAAACATTATTGACACTGATTTTGTCTATTTTCGAAAAGAGTTAGGTATTATTTGTTATGATGTATCGCATTCCAGCTCAGTGAATATTAATTTAATGAAGCCACGCGCGTCTACATTTAAAATATAATGCACGAAAAGATCGAGAGGGTTCCAAGGAATATTGGTCACTGGCCAATAACTCCATTTTAAAAAACGATCTTAAAAGTCAAAAGGAATTTTGTCTTCCGCGTAAAGAGGAAGGGTGTACAGACAAAATTACCAAAAGTTTGCACAAACCGCGATATGATCGGATAGATACTCAATTACGTCGATTATCCATTAAATGACAGAAAATGAGATCACTTGGACGCAGGCTGTGTAGATTGCTTACTTGGATCACATAGTTCGACAGGTATTGGCAGGTCTTTTTCCATTTGGGTGGCGGCTATTGATTAGTTAATAGCTGCATTTTCCATGGGTGGAATTTCATAGCTCGGTGTTCCCCAACGTTGCTCAGAATCAAGAATTTCTCATCGAATAGTTGTTCTTAAAATAATAAACATAGACCCGAAAAATAGGAGAGTAGTGGAGAAAAAGCAATCCATATTATACAAGATCAAACTCAGAATGGACCGGGGTCCGGGTGGGTGGAGATTTCGGAAACTAGTTGGTGAAGTTGTTATTTTTTTCCGAGTAGATGACCTTAAATATCTTGTCATAGATGGAATGACGCCTATGCATCAAGTGAATATCTTGTCATACATGGATCAAAGGCCTTCTTTAATGGCCGCAGTTTTTCCGGTTGGCGATAACATGTATTAGCAACTGTAGAGATGTGTCAGGTTTGCGTTCATATTGTCAATGCCAGACAATGAGGTTGATTTGGCTGTTACCATTACGTATATGGTAATGTACTGTATGAGGACTCAGTCCAATTTTTTCTCTGTTCCTTTGGGACTAATGCATTACATAGAGAATTTTATAAATCTATATTAACAAACAACAGTCATAGCGGTGGAAGGACAGAGTTACGAAGGTTGTTAATAATAACCAGGCTCCAGAGTTTGGTGTTGGTTAGATGTGGATCGAACCATATATAATATAATAGCTTCCCTTGTCGATGGATTCAGGAGAATATATTGAATTGGGAATGGAGCGCTCAACCTTGAATGAGATGAATAATGAGCAAGAGGCCGAGGCACACAGCCAACTATCTCATCAAAAAGATTTCATCCTACCCATGAAGAATTCGTTACTTACTATCTCATCAAAAAGATTTTGGACGGGAGAACATGAGAGCACATTCTCCAGAGTGCAATGGTAGGGTTGACTTTAACAACTGAGAGTTTTGGGATCTCGAAGCTCACAACAAAGGTCAAACAAGAAAACTATCATGTAGCAATACTAGCTGCGTGTGATACACTGGTGATTTGATTCACCATTATGCTGTAGCAATATAAGTCAGCACCATTTACATTAAATAGTATTAAAGTGGTGGTATTCCTACCACTTATGGGTGTTATCATATTTATATTATGGGTTGTTAAAATGATGTATTAAAATTATTTATATTATGTGGTGTTAAAGTGGTAATATAGTTTATGAACTTTGTAGAAAATTCAAATTATTTATATTATGTAGTGTTAAAGTGGTAATATAGTTTGTGAATTTTATAGAAAATTCAAAACTCATAACATATGTTAAAAGTAATGATGTAAACTAATGAGTATAATAAAGTTTTGTTAAGTATTTGTTATCAACATTGATATGTAAAACTTCAATTGAAGTATGGAAATTTACACCATAAACAAAACAATTTCATAAATAAATATGGTTTAAATAACTCAATTTACGTATATTTTATTAATCAAATAAATAAAGGTTCAATATTTAAATGAAACTTTGTACCAAACCAAATGCTCACCCCAAATTAAACAAGTGGAATTAGCACCAAAGGTGCTTATACCTGCCTTTTAGAAATGTTGTCATACATTAGTTATTCATAATTTAAAAGTGAAATTAGAAGCAAAGCTGTCTATACCTACCTCTTACAAATATTTAAATGGAAATTTTAAGAAAGATTAGCTCATATTGTAATATTAAGAAATATTAATAATTTAGTATGTATATTTTTTTAGAATTTTAGTATAAAAATTAGAAATGAAAATAAAAGTGGTATGTTAATAATTTTTTTTTTAAAATAAAATAAAATAAAAATAGTAAAACACTAATTTCAATGTATAAATACAAAATATAAATAAAAAATTATAAAATCATAATTAAATAATAATAAAAAATTAAAAAAATAAATTAAATTTATTTAATTTTTTCTATACTTAAAATTTAAACAAAATAAATATAATAAATAAATAAAAAATTGTATAATAAATAAAAAAATATAGATAATAAAAAAATAAAAACAAAATATAGATAATAAAAAAATAAAAAACAAAATATATATAATAAGAAAATAAAAATAATCTTATAAGAAATGAAAAATATAACGAAATATAGATAATAAAAAAAATAAAATAATGAAAATAATTTATAAGAAATGAAAAATATTAAATCAAAATTTATTATTAAAATATAATAAAAAATAATTTAGTGTTAAAAAAATAAAGTTCATTCTTTAAAAAACAATATAATTATTTTGTAATAAAATTTTGTATTGGACAAGCTAATTAACGATAAAAACTAATTTTTAAAACTTTTATCCTACTCCCTAAAACCAGGCTTCAAATTTGAAGCCTTCAGGGCCCTTCAGAGGCCATTTTACACGTCATAAAAGGCCACTTCAAATTTTACCATGCAAAAGAAATTCAATTTCATGGTAAGCCCTTCAATAATTAAATTAACCACTACTATTTAAAATTGCAACAAAAGGGCAGCTTGAAATTTCACCCGTCGACACTTTTTACTAGGAAATTGGGAATGTGGCTACTAGTTAGGTGACTTGGGAGTGGGGCTCGATTACTCTCCAATATCCACGTGTTCGATCATCCATGGATCATGGACAATTGGGCCTTTAATAATATCATTGACAAACTTATGTGGACGGGCTTACACTGGGGAGCCCATGGCTTGAATGCTTCTAAGTTCTCGTGTTTGCAGTGAGCGCTTACATGTTTAACACATTTAATGGAAGCAACAAATTTATTAAACGTGGTTGGTGGATCATACGTGTTGTTGGCGGTGGGCTTACCAAGTTACTAAGCTACCAGTTATCACATAGCAATTCGTGAATTCTGACTCAATGAGTTAATTGAGTATTCAATATATAATATATTATGTTAATGTGCCCCGAATTTGGCATTTCAGAAAAAATCCACCATCCAGAAACTTCTTGTAATGTTGCAGGGCATTTTAGACAAAATCCACAATCCAGAATCTTCTTGTAATGTTGCAGGATGTTGCTCCATCCCATGGCCCCTACCCACAGCCCTACGTTTGATTTGTTGTATCAAGTTAATCCTACCGTCTACGGCTCCCATCCTCACACCCTGTGTTTTCTTTGTTGTATCAAGTCAATCCTGTGGCTCTCGAGTCCCACCTTGTGTTTTCTTTGTTGTATCAAGTCAATGCTCGAATTCCATGCTTCCATGGCTCCGACCATCAATATATAATATTACAAGAATACAAACAAGTTTTTTCTTATACCCCTACTCCATTGTGGTCGAGCTACTTCCAAGTTCCACCTACCCTATCTCCTCCAGTCCTCCAGGAGAGTTTGTGGAGCAAAGCTGCCAATGCCAACCTACCATACATATATAAAGAAATTCATTTTCTTTGAGGAGCTCAACTTCAAAGCTGACTAGATTGCTGACATCCTATGAATCTACAGGTATGTACATCATTTTATCCATTCATGATCCCATCAATTATTTGAAAAAAAAATTATTTGATTAAAATTTTGTAACTTCAAAGTTCAAACACAATATTATTATTTGAGTGAAATTTTGTTACTTCAAATGGGCCTTAAAGTCTTCAAATTTAAAACTTGGACTCGAAAGTGGGTTTGTGACAAATATCCGTCAAAGGCTATTTAGAATGACATTTATCAATTCCCAACTGTAGCAACAACAACATTTGATTCTTTCTTCATATGTCCTGTGTATATGCATATGATTCCACGTGCTCCTTGCCTTTCCCTATTTTCCATTGTCGCTCGATCGAAGCTCTTGAGAATTTAGCTGCCCTTTAACTTTCTAGAAATGGAGGGGACAAGGAAGACCATTGTTTTCACTCTGAAACCGAGTTCTTCCCCGTTCAGCTTCCACTGGTCACTGTTGCATCCCTACAGGAAACAGGTGTGCACAGTGCACCCCCCAAATTTACCAAACATCCTGGGGATTTGGGGAAGTTCCCACTCTGCCAACCTCCATGCATCTAGTTAATGAGTTAGATCAAGAATCCAAACTTTGTATCTAAAACTGTATTACATGAGCTATTTTCCTCAATTTCTCAGTCGTTGAATCAACACCTTCCTCTAGTAAATGGTTTAATATTCTTGGTATTTATTAATATGAATACCACCGATGCCACTACACTTACAATCCGCATTCGACTATACGAACTGGGAAAAAAATGTTTTTGTAATCTTGATTTTTAGAACGACAGTGCTACTTTACCTTTTTATTTTGTTACACTTATCGGTTGGTCTGGAATTAAACAAGAACTTGAACCACATAACAAGAACTTCAACCATCTATGCATCTCCTCTCTACTTGGTCTACCTATGTCTTACTTATGCTTCACAAGTTACAACCCATCCTCTACTCCATCATATGATAGATTTAGTATGTATAACGAGATCTAGGGGGAGGGCTATAGAGAAGAAGCATCCAGGGTCCTTAATCAGCTATTGAGAACAAAATTTTCCTGGAGTTGGATAGTTCTCTTTGCTCAAACCATAACATAGCATGTAACATGCAAGGACTGCTTAAACTTATTTTATCCCAAGTACGTGTGGCATTCATAGTGTTAAATGAAAAATTAAAACATATATTGTTGTCATTGGAATTCAATTCTATCGTAGGGTACACAATTAGAGTGACAAAGAAACTTGCTATTAGTTTTCAATCCAATCCAACTTCTTTGTTGAACTGTTCTCTCTAATATACTTGCGTGAAGGAGGATTATAAATGGAAACGAAGTTGTTTGATAGAGGTGCATGAAAGTGAATTATGGTCCTCAATTCAACAAAGTAAAAAAAATTTACCATTCAAATTCTTTCCATTCACCTTATTTATGGCCTTTCTGCATACATCTCTATTGTTCACTAATTTAGTAACATATAGAGACCAAACTCAACGTCCAATTTTTTTGGCTTATAAAACAATTTCTTCCTTTTTTTTCTTACATTATCATTTTTTCCATTGTTTAGGCTAGATTTTATGTAGGCTAGAATTTATATTAGTTTGAAGAACGTACTGATTCACAAAGATTGAACTTTTCCAAGAATAAGCATCATGTTGCTTTTAGAAGAGTTGAATAACCCAATTCTTCATCGAGTTTGTAGTGTTTGAAGCAACCTAGGAACCCATTTTAAGAGGTATTAAATATTTTTATATTGGTTATAAGTTGGATTGGAATTGGGCTAGCAAGCTAATTGTAGCTGATGTAGAAAAAAAGATCTATGAATTTAGTTACGACAATTCACACTGAACATTGAAAAGTGGATTTTCTATGTGTCTCCTACGTTATGTTTCACTAATAAATTCCTCATGTTCAAGCAGACCATGAAAGAGTAAAATAGTATTAATTTTGGATGTAAGGATGAAAGTTGGATTGGAATGGGGTTAGCAAGTTAACTGTATTATTATACTCATTAAAAGTTTAAGAGGCAAGATCAATTTGGGAAACTGCTAAGATGGAAAAGGTAGCATAGTGGCCTAGAGACCCAGCTGCTAGATCCAGGCGAAGTATTGTTGTGTTATATGACATACATAACATTCAGTGCTACTATATCCACTGCAAAATAAAGCCTCTTGACTTTACTACATAAGTAAACATTGGAATTTTGATGTACTAGTACATTTTCAAATGAAAAGAATGACTTATTTTTACATGAAAGCATTGAAGGGTTCAATATCTCATAGCCCTTCAAAGTGAAATGGGACCCCACCCTTCAAATTTGATCCCTGCCTAAAACCCTATCTTGCTCTAAGAAATCCCCGAATGTAGCGTCTAATCGGCGAATTACGGTATAGTGGGGTTTTTCATGTGATAATTGTGATTACGCCCATGTAGTAATAATGCTTTGCCACCCTCAGTCAATGCGTGACACCATTCCCACTTGCTCTTTCGTATTACAAATGTTAGTTTACAAGGACTTGGAAAAAGAAAAACATAATTCATTGCCCAATCTGGGTTGACTTGTATGAATGTTCCACTGCAATTACACTGCCTCACAATGATGTCGTTTATTAATTAACCATTATCAGATCGGCGATCGGTGACCACCTTCTCATCAGTAAATAATTCGATCATCATTATGCTAATTACTTCTCTGGGTTAGATTCATTTTCATCCAAATGAACTAGGAAATGACGATTCTTCGTGGATATGGAGAAAAATCAGAGTCCCACATGAGAGTATCTCCCACTCCTAAAAAGGAAATCTGATCAGATATGGGCATTTAATTAAAAGTATTCTCAGCACAAGTGGCATTACTAGAATAATATCTATTTTTAAATTTTTAATATATTTTAAAATTTTGAAAAATAAACCTCACACTAGGGAAAATTAGTCTTGTCATAGGTTTTATCTAATTAGAAATTACTTATATAGATTTTGTCCAATCAAAAATTAGTACTATGATATTTTAAAATTTTAAAAATTATTTTTTTATTTTCAAATATTTAATTTAATTTACAAATTTATGGAAACTAATAAAAAACTATGGAAAAAAAATTTGTGAGAGAAAAAAAAAAAATGGAATCCTGACCGATTGCTATATAACTGCCGAAGGCACGTATAATAAACATAATCTTAATTTGATCATTATATTTTATGTTATTTTCACTTAAAATAAATACTAATTACAAACTTCAATTAAAAAATAACGAAGATAATTAATTATTTATTTATGAAGACTATAAGTATATTGATAAATGTGATTTGAAATGAAATATTTTTTTTTTCATAGTTCTAATTAATTTGTTCTTGAATTATTTTATAGATATCATAGCCATTAAGGGGTATAAATCCTAAATAGAGCTTTTAGATGTTTTGGTTATCGGGGATAGGTGTAGGGGGCTTTAACATGTTCAAGGGAGAAAATTCAGGTCTTAGGTGGTAAATGAAGCTTTTTGGCATCCAATACCAAGAGTTATGTATCAAAACAACCACACATGTCCTCTTGATGAGCCCACAGTATTAAAGTATAGATGTGGAGGGAATTAGGCTAATCTTAGTACTAGGTATAGGCTATAGTGCCCTAGGCATAATTGAGTAAAGAAAGTTATATGATGGACTCTAAATAAGCCTCTATGCATTAGGGACAAATAATCCACTGTAAAGAATCACACAGTATCTCTTGAGGATATCCTTGGCACATGGGTGGGGATATGATTGCTATTAAGATATTTTTAGCACCATATATGAGTGTTAAGGCTGTAGAAATGGTTAGGGGAGTAAACTCAAGCCTTATAACCTAAAGGAATATTGTAAAATTTAAAGCCACGAGTGATGCCTGAAGTTACTGCATATGACTTTCCCAAGGAAGCTTTCACCTATATTTGAGGATACAAATGACATTAGGGTGATTTTAATAATAAACCTATGATTCAAAATATTATTAAAATTGTTTGGAAATGGATACTAGGCCCTCAGGGCCAAAAGGAGTATTTTAGGTATCAAGGGCCAAGAACGATAATTCAAACCACTACGCATGACCTCTGAAATGTATTTTTAACATTTAAGTGGGGATATCAATTACATCAGAAATAATAAGCACTAGGTATTGGTTTAAAGGATTTGGACATGGATGGGGGGGAGATCCTAGAACTTAGGACTTAAATGAAGCTTATAGTCATATAGGGCTAAGAACACTGACTCATATAGACACATAGAATATTTAGTACATCCTACTCTTTCAAGTGGGAATATGAGAACCATTTAAATACTATCAACATTGGTTATAGGTATCAATTCCTTCAACATGGTTATGGGATAAAACATGACAATTGGACCCTAAAGGAAGCTTCCAAAATACATGGACATGAAAAACACCTTGAATCACCACACATAACTCACAAGCTTATCCTTGAATTTAAGTAGGGATATGGTTCACACTAAGATATTTTATATACTAGGTACTGGTATTTGGACCCTACACTTGGTTGATGCATTGGTAAACCTAGGATTTATAAACCATAAAGTAAGTGTCTAATTATCCATGTTCATGAACAACACATATATCCACCATACATGACCTCCTGAGCATATCCTTTCCCTTTAATTCTAGATATTTTCCAAATTAGGAAGTTTTCAACACTAGGTATGGGTTTTAGGGTCTTGGGCATGATCATGGAAAAATATAGGCCTTAAGCCTTAAATGAAGATTATATGAATCTAGGCATAAAAGAAACACCTCAAACCAAAACACATCCATCCTCCCAAGGGGATATTTGGCCTCCAAATGGTATCATGGCCACAAGGATCGCCAACGCGATGGAGCCTGGAAAAACCTAGTCGTTTAGCCATAAAGGAATATTTTTACATTGAGAGATAAGATCAAGAGGTTGAACCACTACACATGACCTCCTAAGGGGATCCATTTCTTCTTAGTGGTCATATTATCACCATTATGGTTTTTAGAGAACTAGTTATTTGTCTAAATATCTAGACAAACATTCTACAATGAAACTCAAACATTAGGGATAAAAGGTAGCTTATACAACTCAATCACCCTCAATGAGTATTTCAACCATAACATACCACCTCTTTATACAATATTATTTCTTCAAGTGTTGATATATGTACCATTATAAGGTTTTGAGCTCTAGATATGGGTTGTGGGCCACTAGGAATGGATGGGGGAGGAACCTAATACTTATAACCTAAAGAAATCTTTTAGGAATCTGAATCCAAGAAAAGTGCCTCAAGCAACCATGCTTGACCTATTCAAAGTATCATTTCCATCCATATTTGGTTATTGGCATCATAAAGAGTTTTTGAGAACTAGGTATGGGTCCTAGTCCCTTAAGGATGTTAAAGGGAGAAAAATCAACCCTTATGCCCTAAAGGAAGCTTGTGAATCTTAGGAGACTAGAACAAGGAATTCAACCACCCCATATGGCCTTTCTCTAGGATCTTTGTCCTCTATTAGAATGACTTTAGCACAACATTTTGGGCCATTGAATGTTGAACATGGTCAAGGGGGGCATCCTAGGCCTTAGGTCCTAAAGAAATATTGGAAGCATCCAAGGCAAATAATGTCACCTTGAACCATGATACATATTCTCTCGAGTGTATCCTTGGCCTCCAATTGGGATAGTGGGAACCAATAGGAGTTTTTTTATTACTAGGTATTAGTGTTTGAATTTTAATCATGACCAATGGAGGAAAATTAATCACTAGAGACTAAAACAAATTACAGATCTCAAGTGTTGTGAATTCCACTCCCAATAGCCATATATCATGTATCGAAGAAATTTTTGGCATTCGTGAGTGGATATGGTCAACATTAGGATATTTTATACAATAGGTATGGATGTCTATGCCATGGACATAATTACAGAGAGAAATCCCAATGTTAGGTCCTGAATGAAGCTTCTAATCATCTAGGGTCAATAATAATTCATTCAACCAACATAGTGAATTATTAGATATGGGATGCCAAAGTAAACCCAAACATGCTAAAAGAAGAGCTTAATAATGGCCTCTGCTACAATTCTCTTCTTACACGGAGTTAAAATTGCCATCAAGTAGAGAAACAATCAACAACAACAAAACACAATCATTTCCATGCTTGGTTGAAGCAAATGATGTACTTGTCAGTTAGTTCTTTCGAAGGGCCATTTTGTGCCCTAAACGAATATCATATGAAAAATTTGTGCCCCAAAGAATTTAGCTAGCCACCTTCGGGCCTATCAATCCTTTTTCCTCTTCATCTACTAGGGTGATCTTTTAGGATGTTTAGGATTTTTTCGTTTATGCGTATGATAGAAGGCCCCTCTCCAGTCTCTTTGTATTCAACTCTTGTGAACGAGCATAGTCAACACATCTCTCTTCAGAGATAAGCCACCACCATCCGAAATAGTTTGTATTGGTTGTAGTTTACAATGCTTTTCCATTCCATTCATTAATATAATTTGGGTTTTATTGTACTAATGTGCGCTCTACAAAAATATTTGTTTCTTTCAATTTTTATATTATTTCCTTCATTTCATTCTCTAAATAATATAGATCAATGGTATCACAGTAGTGAGGGGGCACCAATATCCATTTGGATCTATCCTCCCCCCTTAGGGAGCAATGGTCCACAAGAATTGATGGTCCATGGGAGAAAAAACTGAATTGAAACACACTTGAATATGAAGAGGAGCTTAGTAGTCATCTTTGTTGTGATGTTCTTCTTACAAGGAGTTAAAATACCTATCGTAGAGAAATGGTAAACAATGACAAGCACACAATCATTTCCATGCTTGATTGAAGCAAAAGTTTTACTTATTAGTTAGTTCTTTCCAATGAGTGATCGTACTCCCTATCAGAGATCGCTTGCAAACATTTTGCACCAGGAAGTTAGATAGCCACCTCAAGCCCGACAAATCCTTTTGATGCTTCATCTCCTAGATGGGTTAGGTTTTTGGATGTTTAGGGTTTTTACATGTATTAGAAATTTCAAGTGTTGAATGAATGCCACCGAATAGTATGCCAGGTAACTTGAACTGTACTCATGAGACTTATGGTGTGCCAGAAATGATCTCTAATCAAACCTTCAACATACTTTGTACAAGATGGATCACTTCCAAATACCTATATGCATTGGAACTCTTTTAAATTACTAATGTCAATATTAGATCAAAACATAAATAGATGAAAGCCAATAGAAGCTTGGTATCACCTATATTAATTCACTTGTAAAATGAAGGAAATGTGATTGGTTTTGTATTTATACCACATTTGGAGTTTTTTACCATATCCCCCATCATAAATGCATTGAAAATCCACATAATCTAACCTAGAACCCTAAACATGACAATTAAAGAACACCAATTTATAGCATGCTTATAGAAAAGTTATATTAGAAGTTGATGCGCAAACCACAAAATTATATTACTATCATTATTAACACTCAACTAACCATATAACCATTAAGGAAAAAGGAAAATACTAGTATCTAATATAGGAGTGGTTAGGCATTCATAATGAAGCCTACTAGACATGTGATAGCATTACATAAGAAAGTACAATATTGTTTCCTAATTGCACATACTAGGTAGCTAGGACTTCAAAGAAATTACTCTTATATAATGTGAGAAAGAAACATAAGATGCATATACTACTAAAATAACCATCTAAACATATCGCAATGCACTATGTTTTAAGTGTTTTCAAAACTCACTTATATTTTGATGTATCATTATACTAACTAACAACATATATTTATCTTTTGGTTTAGTGCTCATGATTGTGGCAAAACCTAATTTTCATAAAGATAGGACTAAATAATCAAGTTTACGTGTGTAGATTGTAGATTATGATCTAATATCTTAATTCAATATAGATATTTGTATTCAATGATTCTTTTTAAATATGTATTTTAAATATATATAGAGAGAATTATATATATATATATATATATATGATTTAGTGATTTTTTGAAATATAAATAAAATTTACTAAACATTATTACATTATTCTAGGATTCATAACTTTTGTGCATGTACTTTTAAAATATTGAGGAACTCTTTGGAGTTTCAAAAATATCTATATAAGATATACAAAGTTTGAGCCATAGGAGGCATGGCTCCTTGGGGTTTTACCCCTAAAACGCATCGGGGAGGGGCGTGATACATGATGGTGTTTTACCCCTAAAATACATCGGGGGAGGGGCAAGATACATGACTTGAAAGTAAAGAATAAAAATCTTCCCCAATGTGTGAGACTATTCAAACAATCCCTAAAAATCCTTAATGCTCCTTAAGGGTGTATAAATGGTATGAATAAATGCCCTCACGTTTATGTGGGGGAACTTTTAAATCATTGCATGAGGATGTTATGGAGGTCAAAGACGCTTTTTGGCAATGGTGTATCTAATTACTTATAAAGATCTAAGGCCTTCCCTAGAGGTGTGTTTATAGCAACATTATTAAGATTTAGGAAAAGAAGATGTTTCGAAAGGAAATCATAAAATGAAAGTGGATAGATGGTTCAAACGAATACACAATATTTGTATTAAATCACTTATGTACATAAACACATTAAGTTGATTTTATCTGAAAATTCACTACGCATTGCTAACTTCTATATTGTTCATAAAACCAATTGTATATTAACATAGAGTCAACCATACAAACTAAGTTGTGATGGAATAGAGATTTTGACACAAACAAAGACCACCCAAATAACCTTTGTCCAAGCAGGATGGACTAAATAAAAATCCATTTTTATAGAACAAATGAAAGTAATATTGTAGCAGACCATTCGAATCTTCTTGTAAATGCATAAATTAAGGCAACAAAGGGATGTTTACATCACCCAAATACAAAAAAGCTCTCTATAATACACTACTTCCCGAATCTCGCTGTAATACACTACCCAAATCTGAACCTACCTGGTGCATTCCGCCTTTGATATTTTCAAATGTGGTTTGTTTTTCTCCTCTCCTCTTTTAATTTTAAATGGGATCTATGTTTGTATTAGTTTTAGATCAACCCGTCCCTACCCAACTATTTAATGAAAATATAATTGACAGTGAGGAACCGTTAGGGAATGAAACACCGAGCTATGAAATCTCCAACCATGGAAAATGTTGCAATTAACAAATGAATAGCCACCGCCCGAAAGCTAAAGGACGAGACAAGACCAATCAAGCTATAGGATCCAAGTAAGCAATGTACCCACCGTCCATCTAAGTGATATCATATTATGTCACTTGAGTGAGTATAAGTCCCATCATATCGACTTTGTCTAAACTATTGGTAAATTTGTTTCTGCACTGTTACTCTTTCCCTTGAAGACAAAATTCCTTTGTCCTTGAAGATCTTTTTTTTAACGAAACTGATTGCCTAGTTACCACTTTGTTTGTACACTCTTTCTCTTTACGTTAAAGACAAAATTACCTTGACCTTCAATCACATTTTTTAAGTGATCTAGTTATCGTAAGACGCAATTACCTTGACCTTCAATAACATTTTTTTAAGCGATCTAGTTACGAACTTACGAGTGACCACTATTCCTTGGAACCCTCGTGGACTTTCCATGGATTATATATAGCTTCATTAAATTAATATCGACTAAGGTGGAATCCAATTAAAATGTCAACTAGAACCAATTATCTTGAAAATATTTGATAAAATCACGTGTGAGTAATGTTTTAATATAGACTAAGGTGGAATCCAACTAAAAAGTCAACTAGGACCAATTATTTTGAGAAAATTTGAGAAAATCACGTGTGAATAATGTTTACATAATTACTTGTTAGAAAATATATTATTAATTTTGAAAGGTAAATATGAGTTATAATACATTATAATGGGAGACGGCTATACCTTGATAGCACCCTACCTAACTAATGATACCTAACTAGTGATGGGAACCTTGTTGGACTTTGCCATCAGTGTGCACAATATGATTTTACGGAACGAATTCAAACATTTTGAATTTTTTTTACAAATACTTCCTAAAATGGTGTAAAATACATTGATTTCATTTGCTTGATATATGGAATTTTAAAAATAGTTTGTATAAAATTTTAAGTATAATCAATTACTTGACATATGGAATTTTAGGAATAGTTTGTACACAAATAAGTGAAATTTTAATTATAAACAATTAAATATGACAAAGTAAGTTGTTGGGTGGGAATAAATTAGGCAAATGCCAGAGATTCCTTAACCGTTAATGTATCTGGAACGTATCCTTATGAAAGGTATCGTTAATGTATATGAAAGGTAGTACTCATGCACCTTACTTTATATCTATTATATATTTTTATTTCATTATTTTCATCCACTATATTAAATATATTTTACCTTCAGAGCTTTTCACAGCGGGAAACATAGGTATCCTTCCCGTTATTATAATCAACCATTTACCACGGATATATGCCTTATGGACATTGTTATGATCCACTTTTTACAGTAAGATTTTAAGAATTACCGTAAGATATTGTAACTATCCACCTTGTATAATAAAATTTTAGAAATTATCATAAAAAAATTATGAGATAAAAAACCATGGTTTGATATTTTAAATATATGTTAAGATTATAGAAAACTGTGTTCAAATTTTCGAATAAAGAAACAGATTTTTCCTGATTGTGGTAAATATAAAAATATAATAAATGTTTGTTACATGACTTGATCATAGCAGGGGATCTGAATTTCACTTGTCATGTCTCTGAAATATGGGGACCCAATGCCAGAATTGATGATTTAGCAAGTTTTTTTATTCAATTTATGGTAGAGTCTGATCTGGTTGATGTTCAGCCTCATACCCTGGCTCCTACTTGGACTAATGGGAGATTTGGCTCAGATGGTGTGCACAAAAGATTAGACAGATTTCTGGTCAAATCGTCTCTGTTGGGCATCTTTCAGAAGCATAGGTCTTGGGTATGTGAACACAAATTTTCGGATCATTGGCCTGTTATCCTCCAACTTGAAGACCTGAAACTTAATCAAGGTTTCCCTTTCAAATTTAATACATCTTGGCTCGATGATGAAGACTTTTGCAACATGGTCAGGAATTTTTGGCTAAGTGTTTCTGTCTCAGAAAGCAATCCAATTCAGACTTTCTGTTTTAAGTTAAAGAAATTAAAAGATGAGGTCACCAGATGGATAAGAGATAGAAAAGAAGCAGATAGAAAGGAATTACAGCAACTTGAAATTAAACTACAGATGTCCATTTCTGGAAATATCCGGGGTTCTCTTATGATTGAAGACTTTGAGGTGATGAAAATGATTGAGAAGAAAAAAGAAGAGCTACTTTTCCAAGCTGAGAAAGAATGGAGGCTCAAAAGCCGAGCCATTTGGATTTCTTTTGGTGATAAAAATACTAAATTTTTTCATTCATATGCCTCGGCGAGAAGGAATTCCAAGATCATTTGGGATATTGTGGATGGTAGGGAGCAACTGTGCTCGGGTCTTGAGAATATCAAATCTGAAGCTACAGTTTTCTTTGGACATAATTTTGCAGATTCTGGTGAATGTGACTTAGCTGAGTAGATCAAAGTAGCTACTCTTTATCCACGTTTCTTTACTGATCAAGAAGCTGACAGCTTATTAGATGAAGTGTCCTTGGAGGAAATTGAACAAACCCTGAAATATTTTGCTAAAGAAAAAAGCCTTGGGCCTGATGGGTGGCCTGTAGAGCTTTACTTGCATTTCTTTGATCTGATGGGTAATGAGCTTAAGGATTTGGTGAACTATTCTAAAATCAATGGATTTATTTCTGGAGGGCTTAATTCCACCTTTATCACGCTCATTCCTAAAAAGGATAAGCCCAGATCTTTTAGTGATTACAGACCGATTGCACTTTGCAATTTACTGTATAAACTCATTTCCAAAATCATTGTTGACAGGCTCAAAGTTGTTCTTTCCAGGCACATTTCCAATGAACAATTTGGCTTTTTAGCTGGAAGACAGATACATGATGCCATAGGCATTTCACAAGAGCTGCTACACAGTATAAAGATCTACAAGAAGAATGCTTTGCTACTTAAAATGGACTTAGAAAAAGCATATGACAGGGTTAGTTGGTATTTTCTCAGATTGATTCTTATTAGAATTGAGGTACCTCCAGCTATCATTAAATGGATCATGGCCTGTATCTCATCTGTGTGTATATCTGTGTTGGTCAATGGTAGTCCTTCTGCTTTCTTTAGATGCTCCAGGGGAATCAGACAAGGGTGTCCATTGTCTCCAATCTTATTTGCCTTGGTTATGGATGGTTTCAGTAGATTGATCAATCAGGCTCTTTTGAGAAGACAGATAAAAGGCATTAAAATATCAAAGGATTTTGTGATCTCACACATATTATTTGCAGATGATGTGTTGGTAGCAGGAGAAGACTCTATTGAAGAATGGATTACTTTTAATGGTATCTTTCAGTCTTTCTGTGGTGCATCAGGGATGAAAGTCAGTTTAACAAAATCCAATTTCTATCATCTTTCTCCAGATGAAGGGCATCTAAATGACATCCTTTCGCTCCTGCCTTTTAAGTGTCTTAACCTGGAACTTGGGCTTAAATATCTGGGTTTTTATCTTAAGCCAAATAATTATTTATGCAAAGACTAGTATTGGCTGTTGAGAAAGATTGAAAAAAGAATTAATCACTGGTCTTACAGGTTTTTGTCCATTGGTGGGAAGCTCATACTATTAAAATCGGTGCTCTCTAATATACCGGTTTACTGGTTTACACTACTTGAAGTACCAGTCTCCATTCTCAGGCATATAAAAAGTCTGTTCTTCAACTTTTTATGGTTTGGGTCTGCTCATTGTGATAAGATCCCTATGGTTGCAGCAGATAGTATTTCTAGACCTCACAATTTGGAGGATGGGGTATATTAGAGTTGGGCTCCTTCAATATCGTGCTCAGACTCAAAAGTCTCTGGCGCTGTCTCACTGGAAATAATCTTTGGTCTTCTCTTATATCTTGCAAGTATTTAAAACAGGATTTTTTCTGCTGGATAAGGAATCCAAAAATTGTTAGCTGGAATTTTTCACCTATTTGGCGAGGGTTCGTGAAGATCTTACACTAGATTAAAGATGATCTTATCTGGCAGGTTGGGAATGGAGAAAGGATATGAGTTGGAGTCGATCCTATCATAGGTATGGAAGAAAATTATGCTCTGCCACAGTCTATTATCCAATACCTTCAGATTTTGGGTATGAATACACTGGACAAAATACACCTACAGCAGCATGGTTATGCAGGTATATCTAGTTGGTTGTCTGCAAGGGATATTGGCCTTTCGGGATATCTTGCTCGTACATGGGATATTTATTTAATGAACTTAAATGCTTCAGGTATCAGAATAAACCAAGATTCGGACTAGCTACTTTGGAAAGGCAACCCTGCAAATGGCTTGGTTACGGCTCGTACTGCCTATTATAGAATTGTTCAGGACAGGCTCATATATCCACAAGATTGGTGGTACAAACGACTTTGGCACTGGTCCATCCCACTCAAACTCAAATGTTTCTGCTGGCTTTTATTGCAAAATAAACTAAAGAGTTGGGACAATCTACGTGCTCGTGGTTGGAATGGACCTGGCATCTGCATAGTTTGTAAGGAGGACGAAGAAAACAAGCAGCATCTTTTTGTTAAATGCAGATTCACTTTGAAGATCTGGGATGTGATTATGACTCAATTAACAGTTTATCAAACCTGGGATGTTGGTGATTTTAACCAGTGTCTTCTCAATTGGTACAGGAACTGTAAGCAACATTTCTACATTGCTATTTGCATTTCCTGGGCTATATGGTATTCTTGAAATTGTGAGCTATTTCAAAATGTCACTATCAATCCCACACAGTGTAGCATGATTGCATTGAATATGTTTGACACTTGTAAAGATGATGTTTCTAAGTTAAAGACTGACAGGATTAGCACTTTCAGTTTCAAGGTTGAACAGCCCATTATCTTTTTTGATGGTGCATCACAATTGGGGCTTTGTGCTGTTGGAGGTGTGATATATTTGAATGAGTCACATCATTTTACTTTTAAACTCAATTGTGGCACAGGCACAAACATGAAAGCAGAACTTATTGCCCTTTGGTGCATGCTTAAAGTGGCTAATATATTCGGATTGGTAAATATCAAGGTTTTTGGGGATTCTAAAGTCACAATTAAATGGGCTGCTGGTGATTTCCAACTCAATGTACTTAATTTAAGGCACTGGGCACTTCAGGCACAATCTGAATTGGCTAAACTTCAGGGAGTACAACTTGAACACATCTATCGTGAGCAGAATTCCCTTGCAGATAAACTCTCCAAACAAGCTTTATCAGGAGTTGAAGGTCAACTGATTTGGGAGGAATGGGTAGAGAACAATCTCCAGGATGAAGGCACTATCTACTTTTTTGACTGATTTTGATGACTGATGGCACTGAACATCTTTTCATAGGATGTGTCTACATTTTTCTTGAACTTTCGAATTTGTATAAGAAATGTATGTAATGATACATGATGATATAGATGGCATGTGAAACTTTTCAGGGTTTTGGTTATCTGCTGAACTAATTGGCATATCCGATTCATTTTGATGAATCTGGATCCATATTGTACTATTTGATTCAACCTTTGAATATCAATAGTAGATTTTTTTCGCTGGAAAAAAATCTAAACTTATAAAAAATTTTCAATAAAGTTTATTTGAAATTTACATGACTACTACACTAAAGGCATATTTCATTTATGATGTGAGCTGAATGACTTAGCTTTTAACTGTTCATAAATGTAAAGGTAACAAATTTTGTATCAAATTTACAATGTTTAATTGAATTTTAAAGGACTCCTGCAATCAATTTATAATTCGAATCTAATGATTAAGATTTTGCTTGGTTCAATATAAAGGAAAATGAAGTGCTACCGAATACAAACATTTTAAAATTGTTTACTCAAAAAAATACTTTCCAAGGTTTCCATTGTGATTATTGTGCCGATATAATCTTCTACTTCATTTTCAGTACGGTTTCTTTTAATTATTTCACAATATGGTATGATTACCATATTAAAGTACGACTTTTTTTATTTCCTCTCATGGTTATAGTTGGTCTCCACTCTCGAATTAATAGCCATGGTTTATAAAATTCTAGGACACCTTTTAACAGTGGAAATTTGGAAAATGATAGAAGGTATCTAAATTTGCACACAGAAAGATGCTTTGCAGCATAAGACTAAATAAATATACATACAGAATGGTCGAATTAATAGCCATGGTTTATAAAATTCTACGACTCCTTTTAACAGTGGAAATTTGGAAAATGATGGAAGGTATCTAAATTTGCACACAGAACGATGCTTTGCTGCATACACAATGGAGTAAGAATTTGAACTCTGTATCTTTTACATGCTAAAGATATATAAGAGTTTGTGTGAAATAGTGTATAGGGAATAAGAGTGTGTCCCTTGAAATGTTATTTGACATTGCAATTTTATTTTAATGGGATGTTCATGGTAAGCAATTTTTATTTTTATTTTAATGGGATGTTCATGGTAAGCAATTTTTTAATTATAATTGGTTTTTGTAAGGGTTGTATTTGATAAATATTTGGAATATTATAGTTGTGTAAGATGGATTTATAGAATTAAAAATTAATATTTATACCTTAAACTTAAACTTAAACTAAAAAGGTGTAGGAATATAGATATATTTAATGACCGAAGGAAAGATTAGAATAACATTATAAAATAAAGGTTGGTATATTAATGAGATGAAATGAGTTTAAGTTTATTTATGATTTTAAAAAAAAATATTTGTTGAATGAACCATTTTCCATGGTACATAAGAATAGTTAGAGACATTATGGAAAGGATACGGTTAATAGTGAGATTTTATGAATGTTAAATAAATTCAATGATTACTTTGTTAATTAAGGGTAAGTTGTCATCATCTAGAAGTTGAAGCATGTAGATGAAAAATATAAGCAATTAATAATGTTTACCTTTACTTTAAAAAAATAGAAAGTGAGGATAAGATGCATGTGATGATACATTATCCTATGTATGAACAAAGTACGAGGGTGGCACTTAATTTATTGTGAAGATTTGAGTAACTTACATAATGTGCTGAATTTTTTAGCAGAAAATACTAAGGATGTTTTAGGATAACATAAAAAATAAGTGTATTTCAACTTGAGAGTTCCTTGAGATAAACAACATGAAATCTATAAATGTAAAAAGGTGTAATTTGTAGTGATCATTTAATAAATAATTACATTTGTTAGGTTCCCTTCCAATTTGCTCATAATCATTGCCTTCTCAAAGTCTCAATTGTTTACTATCTGTAATCTTTAAGGATGTGAAAAATGCACACTAAACATAGAAACTTCTAAACATATATTCTCTTCAAATTTCAGTCTAACCGCCAAACTTTATACAAACAAAATTATTATGAGATCAAGAAAAGGTAACCAAGGTACTAAAAAATTTAAATATCTACTTCATGTCATTGGCTAGGTAGTACATGTCAACCTATTGAACTTCATTAGAGAGTCCATGTTGTATTATATTGGGTTCTTTGAATATACGGGTATAAGAAATATATTGAAAAACTCTAGCGACTAAATTTATATGATATGCTAGTGGTATGTCAGTCATATGTTAAAGCTAACTATCACCTATCATCTATGGATAATAGATAAATATTCCCCAAAAGCCTATAAACGATTAACCCCATTATGTATTGCCACTTTTGACATGGTTCTTACTATTAGGAACTTAAATTAATTAGTTGTTAATGGACCCAAGCTTAATTTTAATTTCATGGAATCATTATTTAAAAAATAATGAAATCCCACTAACACTAAAGTTATATGGTCGTTTTTTGGACCAAATAAAAAAATCCCCATGGATATGATTTTTCAATCAATAACTCAAAAAAATCCCCATGGATATGATTTTTCAATCAATAACTCACCCATTTGTAATGTGACATTTCCCTTCACCTCCATCATGAAACGTGGGAATAAACCATACATCTAACAAAACATTTGCAAGATTGGAAATTTGTGTCTTTCATTAAATATATTATCATTGCGTGCAAGTCATAAGCCCGACATCACTATACAATGTACATCTCTAAATGTTTCTAGCTCTGTGTTCCTAAAAAACTTCCTCAAACACTCCTCAATCAATGAACCATTTCATACCTTGTAACGACTAATCATCTTATTTAAATCCTTCCATAATGATCCTATAGAGGGGCACATGATCATTAATTACCAATTTATTCCCCTTTAGAAATGCTAATTGAGACGTTTCCAATAGTGTGCCTGATGTCTCATTATTCCTTCAAGTTATCTAGGACTACCCTAGAGCTTCATTGGTTAATTTCAATGGAAAAAGTCAAAATTATTAAATGTGTGGTATGCACTTCAAGGTGAAAGGAAATAATTTAAAAAGAGAGAATAAATTAAAAAGGAGAGTAAGAGTGGAAAAGAAGAAAAATTAAAAGGAAAAATTAAAAAGTATAAAAAATATAAAAAACCTTTAATTTTCTACAACAATTCATTTTCAAATTCGTTGGGTGAGGAATGAGGGATTCATGGGAAATGTCGAAATATTGGCAGGTTAGATGGGTCTCTAAATAAGGTTCAATAGGTGTCATTATCCCTCAGATTGTTGGTTATTGGAATACGTAATGCTATTTCCAATTACTAATCTCAATTCAATTTTAAAGGAGTTTCAATGTTGTATTCCGGTTTTCATTCAATGCTAACTGGATTTCCATATATTGATGTGTCCTTGGTCTTTAACAAGTATTGGATTATTGTCATGTTTACAATTGTATGAAATTTTAGGATTGGTGAGCTTTGAACCCATGACCCCTCCTCCTTTTCAATCAAGTTGTATGCCTATTGACACCCTTTGAAAATTCCATGCCCAAATTTGTGCCATGGACTATGATAGACAAATACCTCACTCCAAGCCCTTCACTTTACATGGATACTACACATAAAATCCATTACAAACATCATCCCCCATACATCTCTTGTGTTTCTAACTCCTCAACATAATGCATACTTCCCAAAATCCAAGTCTCTAAATCATGTCCACGTAGTGGGGTTCCACCCCAAACCCCAAGAAATAGTGTGTCCTCCAAACTCCATTATATACCCCCACATGGATCTCATCAATACCCCTTATCATAGCCATATTCAATATCCCATGATAAATATACAAGCAACACTCTATTGTGGATCATGATCTATACTACCCAATACTCCAACTGTGCCCTCAATCCCACCTCCTATCAGCATAAGCTTCCCACATGCACCAATATATTTTTTCAATACAACCCATTCCACAACCCACTATCAAAAGGGATGACGAACTCCCTTCTGCGTTGAAACAAACCCATGCCACTCACTTGTGCCACCGCCATAAGTTCTCAGTACATGCATCTCCTTATTTCTCAACTTCATGCCTCTAGAGATGGGGCTCCTTCCTCCTCCCATTGTTAATATATATATGAGATCATAGTTGGATCAAATGAGATAGATGGTCCATGGCATCTAGCTCTAGAGGTGGAGCTTATCTGATTGCATTTATTGGAATCAAGATGTATGTTTGACATGTATCGCGAGTTTGATATTATTATATATATATATATATATATATATATATATATATATATATATAAATAAATTAATACCATAAATTCTTTACTTTGAATTCGATTTGAGCCCATAAAGAAAACAGATGATCAACATGGAGTGTACTCTATAGATACGATTGTAGGAAACCGTGATTCAACACAATTTTGTTAGTGGTAATCCCATGAGTGAATGGAACCATTATTTTCCTCTTTAAAACATTGATATAATTGAGCTTAATTAGATTCCGTTAGGTTCACATTTCACCAAATTGTGAGAGACATAATTAAGATACATCCTAGAAGCTTGTAACAATAAACAAATAAACAAATTTCATCTTTTGTATTCAAATTTCGGTTTTATGCTTGAATGTTCCTAATCTAACACTAATACCCAACACCTTCTCAATTATCTTTCTAAGGCCAAATATTATTCAATTCAATCCTCATTTATGCCAAATTAAAGGAGGTATAATGATAATACACAAAACATCAATCTAAGAACTTGAGAACATAGATTTAGAGTATTTATGCATTTTGGGGCAACTAGGAAATTTTTGTCACCTTCTCAATTATCTTTTTAAGGCCAAATCTTATTCAATTCAATCTTGATTTATACCAAATGAAAGGAGGTATAATGATAATACACAAAAAATCAATCTAAGAACATGAGAACATAGATTTAGAGTATTTATGCATTTTGGGAAGCTAGGAAATTTTTGTCATCCTAGGGAAAAATTTTCGAGGATGAATGTTATCTTGCAATAAGTGTTGGGCCAGTTTTAGGTAGTGAGGGTTGCTAAATTTTATATATGAAAGATGATTCATCATTAGATCTCTCATTGGTATTCACAAGTTTTCTAGATTCACCATACCCTCGACAAAAAAGCCAGCACAAGCACAAGCCCAACCATGGGCTTCATTTCCAATTGATATGAATGCCATGTATGGCCAATGGGCCACAAAATTTCACTTCAGTTTGGATAATTAAGTGAGTAACTATAAAATACCAATCCCATTAGTGTGGAAAATGATCATACATGGATTCATGATGTGAAACATTTTCCTGCAGTTTCCAAAGGGATGGATCTCAAAGACACCTTTTCTCTCTCGTTTATATTTCTTATGGGAAAATTAAATGGTAATATTTCTTTTAAATGTTATTAGATTTTATTTTATTATAGAAAAGAAGAAAGAACTTCTCAAAGTACACTTGTAATTTTTCCAAAAGTGGCAAGTGTCTTGTAAACCAATATAACCTTTCAACCCTACGATTTAGACCCTAGCTCACACCTCATATTTCCTTATAAATACGAGGAAGACATATATAATTTCTTGGAAATATTTGAATGAATGTAGTGAAGTTCTGCTAGATTATTCTTAGAGTTGATAGTGACCATTCCTTTCTTTCCTTCAGGTTAGTTGTTAGGATCGGTAGCTTGTTTGTTTAGGGTTAAGGGATAGTAATAATGCTACTCTTTTATGTTAGGTATCTCCAACAATAATTGGTTAATTGCGCCATTTATTATTGTTTCCTTGGTTTTATTGAATTAATTTCTACATACAAGGGGTTATAGGTTCTTTATTGTTTATTATCTTATGTAGGTTATTGTTTCCTTAGTTTTATTCAATTAATGTCTACATACAAGGGGTTATAGCTTGTCTATTGTTTAATATTTTGTTTAGTTTTTTTTATTGAAAAGTATATTAAGGCCTCTAAATTCATTAAATAGATAAATAGATCACCCTTTTGGTTGGTTTACCATATTTAGGATATTTATAGTTTTTTTCATTTTGTTTACTATTGTATACTATTTTCCTTTTAAAATTCATTGTAATTTGTCATATAGAAACATTAAAACAATTTCCAACCTTGCTAGGAATCTTCTCATTACCCTAGTTGCTTTTCCTATGTGATACGGACCTTTTGGCATAAAAGATTACATAGGGAAGTAAACTAGAAGGTTCAAACAACAATGTAAAATTCCCCTTCTCATTTTTTACTGACCATTATTCAATAATTGTTTACCTTTATCATTGTCACACTAGTCATGAATTTTCAAGCAATTTGTTATTGATTTTCCATAAAATTTGTTCTCTAACAAGGGAACCTAGTTTAAGAACACATGTGCACATTGTGTCCATGTAGCCAACAAATAAATTTAACTTTAGTTCTCAAACAAATTCTCCATGTTGTGATAACCCAAGTTGAAGGTAAAAAGGCAAGTGATGTAGTTGATCGTTGGTCAAAATTGGTGACTAGCAATATTATTGTGCTTGGGAACATCCAAGTAAACTCTCTTCGGGGAGCCTTGGACATATTCCTTTTCACATATATCCTTAGTCCTTTGAGGAGGATTTAGAGACATGAAAGTGATATCGATCAGAAGGGCTTAATCCTGAGCTAACTAACCATCTTTCTCTGAACAACATGATGTACACTCTCTTTTTTAATATACATTAGTTATCCAAATAAATATTTTCATAGTGAGTGATAATAAAATTCTTCATGACAAAATGTTTCAACTTGATTGTGATATGGAACATGGGTGTGTCTCTCTACTTACGGTTGGGTACAACGGTATATAATAGTAGATAGTAGTAGAGTAAAAAAATGCATACCTCACTTTTAGTCCCTTGTAGTTTTTGGGTTATAAATTATTATTTGAGTAGTTAAAGTTGACTTTGTTGAAAATGTATTATTTGTGATATTTATATTATTCATTTTCCTAGACTTTGTTGAAAATGTATTATTTGTGATATTTATATTTATTCATTTTCCTATGTAATGGAGGCTAAGGAATATGTTCAAGTTCATAGTGTTTTCTAGGTTTTCTTTTTTCATAGTTTATTTTCTACATCCATGAGCATTTCTCTTCCTTATTTCTAGGGTTATTTTTCTCATGGGTTTTATAGCTACCAAAAGGGATCCACTACCTTCTTCTTTAATTTGAATCTAACTTCTTGGTTCAACAACCACTGCAGAACCTTATTTCTCAACACACCATTTTGTGGATATTTTCCATCCCACATATATCATCTTGTCACCTCATGGCAATTCCATGGATATATGCTCCCCCACCTAGTGATCAATTTATTAATCATATTGGTTCCTTGGATATATTTTATGTCACTAAATGTCTTTTTAACGACATATGATCTATCTTACAAGAATAGTAGCATTTTATTTTATTCACAACATTAACCTATTCAATGTGGAAGTCTTTTGGGTAAGTTTGGAATCTGATTTCTTAATCCTTTTTAAATTATGTACATTACTTAGCTACTAATAAATCCTTTTCGTAGTCGTTCAACAAATATACCACTATGCTTTATTCATCCCACATATTTCCCTACTGGAAGCCACTCTATTGACATTTACTTACCTACAATACATTCTCACCAATCTTTTGGATCACCCTTGCATTAACTCGCCAAACATTTAAGACAACAATGATTCTACCTCTCTTTCACATGATTTAGGATCACATGTCTTACACTATCCACAACCCAAATTTTGGTTTGATGCTCTTCACTCACTATTATATACTTGTTATAATATTGATAATCTTCATTAGTGTCTAAATCATTCCCTTGTCCATACCTTATTTACTCTCTACGGGGATAAACACGTTTCTCCCCTAACCCACATAACTATTCTCCTCATTAATACTACCATCCATCCCCTTTTTTAGGCCCCTTTGTCATCTACCATTCCCCTTATTCCTTCTAGAAATTTCATTTTAACAATTTCACCCTTCTATTATATTCTACTCCACCCCTCTTATACCTTCCCCAACTCTCACATATCATCGTAGCCATTATGCCTCACTATTAGTTTTTGGGCAACTTTCCCTACCATCCTAGAAATCCATTTCTATCTCTTAGTGATTCCATGAAGATGGGTAACTCTTTTTGGCCAAATATGATGGTGAAAAACGGAAATTTTACCCATGTATTAAATTGAAGCCCTCGAAACTCATATTTTCCACATGAATTTTGACATGCGAACCTTGAAAAAAGAAATGTAGAGAATTATGTTGGCTTTCCAATGAAATTTTCTTCGAAATATACCAATGTTATTTATCGTGTTGAATTTTCATTTAACGAAACGTGTGTACTTAAAAATTTGAAGAGCAATTAACAAGTAGTTTGTGTTCGTGCACAATAATTTAATGTTAAAGTAATAATTTAAAAAAATGAAATATGTGAACATGATCTAGACAGAATGCACTAGTGCTTACCTATTTTTCTTTTATTTTTTCTTGAAAATTTATATTTATTATTAGTTTTCAAAACTGACCAATGAATATTTCAGTCGCATTTTCCACACATGTGTGTTCATGCACCAAATCTTTTGATTGTTTACATAATTTGCAAAACTAAAAATACCATTTTGAAGAGGATGCGTTTATCTAGTGCTTGTGTATTTTTTGAAATTTTTTGGATGTGTATTTTGAATGTTGTGGATTTATCTTTGAGCTCAATTGAAGTTGTCGGCTGGGTTTTTTAGGGCAAGTTTTAGTAGAAATTTAAAAACAAAAGACATACAAACATAAAAATTCATAAATTTTATGTATCTGGATAGAGGATTCATTGATGAATCCAATGGTATCAAGTACACCCATTAATATGCATTTAGTGACATGGTTTAACCCGCTGAAAAGCAGACAAAACTTTCATTTTGCGGTGAAAAGGGCTCTCGGCCTGTTTTTTAGGCCCTCGATCAAGCTATTTGCTCGATCGAGGTATCTAAAATACCTCAATTGAGGGTTTAATTAGACCTTGATCGAGGGTTTTAACTAGACCTCGATCGAGGTATTTTAAAACCCTCGATCGAGAAAATTGCTCAATTAAGGGCCTAAAAAAAGGTTGCGGGCCTTTTTTTATTTTTTTCAAAAGCTAGATCGAGCTTTTGAAAAGCTAGATCGAGGTCGTGTTTCAACCCTCGATCGAGGTATTGTCAAGCCCTCGATCGAGGTATTTTAAAACCCTTCATCGAGGTTTTAAACCTCGATCAAGGGCTTGAAAATACCTCGATTGAGGGTATGGAAATAAATTTTTTTGGGTTCTGCTTGCCAAAAATGGTGAACCATCTTCATGGATTCACCCACATTTCCTTTCTCAATATTTCATTTTCCCTAAGTGAAATCTTCTCAATTTACACCATATTCTCACAAGGTTTTAGCTGTATTCTCTTCATTGTTCCTACCAACCATCACACCAATGTTGTCTTTTTTAGTTATTTATATCTACTTGAAAACACTACCGTATAGCACCTCTTTCATCTTAGTCACATCTATGGAATTCATTGTGCATCACTATAGTACACTTAGTCCATCCTTCAAGTACTACTTTTAAAGCCTTGGTTATATCTCTAAAGAACCTTCCATTCAGTGATCCTATTGTGGTTTATGACACAACCACTTCTCTTAGTTATCCCTCTCAATTTCATGACCTTACCTTACATCTAAAAGAGTGGTTACTTGTTTAGATCCCACTATTGTATTACCTTGATATTACTACCTTTGTTAGGGTTGATCATAATGTTAGATATTATTAATATTTCATCTCTCATTCTTCTTTACAATGCTACTATTGCCATTGTCCAATAATATTTGAACCACACTTAATTGCACAAGCTATTTCTACTTTTCAACCTCAAGGTGACATATGTGAAATTGTTCATCATTGCTCTTCATCCTCTATAGTGTCAGTACAACATATACTTGTTCAATTGGTGCCATTTTTTTCTACAATGACATTTTTCACTCTTGGGGTGAAGTTATAGTGCAATAATTTAGAATAAACCTACATGAGGTTTTATTGTGGTGGATAACACAAAATATATTTAGTGGTCAAAACTAGTTACACCTATTATATTGCACATTTGGCTTCTCTATATGGTGAATCACTAGTTAACATATGGACATTTTTTTCCATAGTGGCTCATCTTCTCCTTTATTATCTTTCTCAAACATATTATCCTTCAAAACTTACTTCAAGATTCTCATAGAATATGGTGGATGACATACCATTATTATTTCCTCCCTTGATGGAAATGAGGATGAGACAAATAATCATGATCCTAAACATTTTTCCTCAATTGATATGGGGTGTAAATATTTTAGGAATGCTTTAGAAGAAACTTTTCTTCCACTTTGAACGTTGATGTTTATTCAAGTTAAGGTTGTTGAACAAAAAAATTATAATAATGGTCTAGTTCCTTTTCTTCTTGAGAGTTCTTATGCTAGGCTCTTGCATCGATGTTTCTGTGATTGTTGTCCATTAATGCCTAAAAGTTGCACACATGCAACATTTGAGCAACTCATCCAATAAGGCGACATCAACATAAAGAATGCATATCACCACAGGATTTGTCAACATATCCAAAACACATCATGAGTCCATAAGTGTCAAGAAACAATCAAAACAAAGGGTAGCACCGGTATTACATTGTTGACCCATGCTATAGCAGAAGTTAACTTAACAATGCCCATGTTATACCCACGTGGATTTTTCTTCGATATCCATGCTACTGTCAAAACGACGGGACCACTCACTCGCAGCAGGGAATTAAAGGCTCAATCCTCCCCAAGGTTCCAAATTTGGATCCTCACAAACTTGGTGGCATTAATAAGACCCCCTAGTGTACCTTGGAACTAGTTCATTGAGGAGGAGAGTTCAAATTTGGATCTAGTTTTTTGTTGGCCACCTCTTGGCCTATAAAAGAAATCCATTGGCATGCATTTGGTAGAGAGAAAATTAGAGCAAGGTTATGCTGTTCGATTTGAGTTGGATCTTCCTCATAGCCCTCCATTTCCTACCATTGTAAGCATTCCCAATCTCCCTTGTCACCTTGCATCTAGGGGAAATTGTTTCTCTCCATCTTTCTTTCATCTACTTAACATTTATTTTGGACAAGAAAATCCTCCTTAAGGGATATTTTTCTCTTCCCTTGAAGCCTTCACCTCCTAGGTGTTGTACAACTATTCGATTGGGAAATAAAAGAGTGGTTAGTAAGATATTTCATTGTTGATGGAGTTTGAATTCACCCCCAATCTCTTTCACTTTGTTTTTATCAATATTTTCATGTTTGAATGTGAAATACACTAACAATCTCTTGCAGGATCACTTGGAGGAATACCAACCAAAACCAAAATAGGGGCTCCAAGGACTGAGGCCTTGCTGCAACCTACAAGGATTAGCTCCTTACCAAGTGGAAGAGTGCACTTGTGCAATTTTTTCCACAACAGTTCTAATGGCGACCATACTTATTTTGTTCATTTATATTTAAACTAGGTTGTTTTATGCTAAGTATCTAATTCTGGGTATTTATTACTTGCAGGAGAGTAAGTATTCCACCTCTTGCTTAAAAAAATTGGCACCATTATGGCCACAATTTATTTTTTTACACAGTCGCGTGGTTCCCGCCATCTGTGCCATGATGATAGTGTGGAGACAAGTACTCGAACAATCGTGCAAATAGTACAAGTTACCAGTATTATACCCACGCTACATCACTCATCGCACCCACACAAAAGGTTCGTGTATTACCCGCGCTACACCACGTCTATTTTGTATTAACCAACGTGGTCTGCGCAATAGAGTCTGGTTTAGCCACGCTACTATTGTTTATTTTATTTTTATCTGCATACCTTAGATTGGCAGTCCAAATACTGCTTACTAGTGAAATTAAATTAAGTATAATTCACATATTTACTTAATTTTTTAGTAATTAATTCACCTAGACAAATATTAGGAAGTAAAGAGTTCATCTCTCTTGAAACTTATCTAGGTAACCAAATTTGAGGCTTTCAATGGGCCCCATTGTTGTCATGGGTATTCAAGACCATTTCTTGCTTATGCATTAATCGACATATTGTTTTGAGTAGTATTACTAGTGTAGAAAACACTTTTTTGTCACAAAATAAAGGACCAAAAGACACTTGCGCCTGAAGTATGCTCTTCACCTCGCACTTCATGTGAGCTTGGTGAATCAGAAAAAGGGTGAGAAATGTGAAATACCTCCATTGTACACTTGTCTATTAGTTAGAATATTTGATTTTGCAAAGCTCCATGAGCATGTCCTATAGTTAAAAGTACGCATTACTTGATATACTCTTTTAGTTAATTTTCTGATAAAATCATTTTTTTGCTTTCATCACATGTGTTTGCACCATTATCACACACTAAGAGACCTAAATATTCTTCTGATCCAAGTATGCTCTTCACCTCGCACTTCATGTGAGCTTGGTGAATAAAAAAGGTAGGGATTGTGAAATACCTCTCTTACATTCCATAAGTGAACAATCAAACCCCTTAAAATCAACATTGTAATTGTATTAACCAACTAAAATCCTCCATAGGAGGTTACAAAACAATATTTTAGTTAGCTAGGATTGATTGGGATAGGAATCCATTAATGCTCACCAATCTAGTTTCATTAGAAATATTTTGAAACATAGCATTGTTGTCTCATAGGGTACTTACAAAATATTGCTATAAGCAAGTGTTAAATGAAAACCCATGTCAGCAGTGCATTGTGACCAAGGAGGTGAACGTCGAGGTATAGCTTCCATGCCCTCCCCTACAAGACAACCAACTTGTTGTATGAAGATGACACTATAGCATGTAGGCCAAACCACTGATACACATTTGATGGAAGGTATCTTAGTGGCCCAACTTAGGACATCACGAATGAGAAATTGTGAGTGCAATTGACTCTTGAAGTTATCTATTTGCTTTGGGAGGTGTTTCCAAGTCTTCTTGATTGGAACATTGGCCCCATTGCTGATAGAAGTAGCTCTTTGTTACCTGCACTAGTCGATTGTTGATTGAGTACCATTATCACCATCAATTGTTATTTTTGGAGGCCCAGTTACATTTGAGAGGAAGGACGTTAGGTATTTTATTGAATTTACATTTAGTTTCTTTTTAACTACAAGTTCATTAACTTGTAATAAAAAGAACCTACATGTGGGATCTCATGCACTAAAACAAACATTGCACATATCACTCACTTATCTCACCATTTTTCATCTACTGTGGTTGGGATATTTTTTCATTTATTCAATTGTGTTTAAATTCCACTATCACTCTCATTTAACACAAAGCATTAACCATTGAGGAACAAAACAACATCCTAAGACAGTCTCGTAGACTGCAAGGCTTATCCCCCCTCTCAAGGGTTGTTATTACACCTTCTTCTCATGTTTCACAAGGAAGGTATCCTAGATGGGGCCGCTCTTAGGCTACATTGATAGGATCGTATGGTCAAGGCAAAACCTTGCTAGGTGCATTTTCTCCTCTCGGAGAAACTATTAATTACACCACTTCTTCCCCCATCAGAAGAGGTACCCGGCTGTATTCTCCCCTTGGAGATACATCGGTTCCATTTGACCCATCCTCTCTCATAGGAGGAAAACCATTGTTTACAATACCTCCTGGGTCTCCCCTTCATGGAAATCACATCCCACATATAATGGAAAGAAAAACCATCGCTACCTTACCATTTATGGCTAGTTTAAATCTACCCGATTTGTCCAAACTAACTAATGACCCCATTGATCATTATGTGACATGGTCATCTATGCCAGAAAAGCTTCCTTCCAACATTGCCAAATTCAAAGAAAAAAAAGGAAATGATCCCACCAACCACATTAAGACTTTCCACTTATGGTGTTCATCTAACAACATGGTGGATGACCTTGCGAGACATCAACTATTCTAGCATACCCTCACCGAAAGAGTAGAAAAATTGTAGATAAACCTCACATGTGGAACACATTCCATATTTGCAACATTGGCCACTGCATTTATTACATACTTTCAACTGCTAATCCATCATGACCTAGACCTCAAAATTCTCACTGACTTTCGGAAAAATACTTCCACCCACATCGTGGATCACATCCATGAGTGGCGTAGACGTCGCACATCATGCAAGATCAAAATACAACCTCTCTTTTTGTTGGATTGGCTTATCAAATCTCTCCAACCCACCATAGCTAAATATGTCACCACCTCCATGCCACAAAGTGAGGAAGAGGCCATTCTGAAAGCACATCAGTTCGACCTCATATATGCACAATACGACTACCTTTTCACAATCCTCCAAGATTCCCCTTAGCATCGGTCATTGGATCCTACACCTTTGGGCTTGTTACATTCGATGGATGGGCTTATTGGGTCCATTTCCCATGTAGGAAAGGATCCTCCTACCACATTGGTTTCATTCAACATGTTTCTGTATTACCCATCCATTCCACCTGTGTCAGTACCCCCTACACCAATGCCAACACCATCAGTTGGTCAGTTACAGTATCGACCATATAGTCCCTACCTACACAAACATTAGCCAAGCGATGATGGTTCCTACACTGCCAATGCCGCACATTGTTCCTATGTCCACCTCTTATGGAATGAAAACCGCATTTATCCCACCACCGGGATATAAACCCATATTATCCATTTCCATGCCCAACTGGTCAACAACCACTCCCCCACATGGGGGTTAAATTAGTTCAACATTCTTATGTTAAAAAAACTCAACAATTCGAGCAATTGAATGCCGCAAATCCCCAGAATCCACGGAATCAGGGGAAGAGTAAAGGTAAGAACAAGCCGAATTAGTAGCTGGGGAAAGGGGGCAATCCCCCTCACTAGGAAAACCATAATATGGGAAATCCAAATATAGGGACTAATAACACCCCCAAACAAGGGAAGAATCCCCACCTAAGAACCAATTATTGTTGCTCCATTTGCGGCGATTATGGTCATTACACACATCATTGTCCTATTATCCCTGACTACCAATAGTTAGTGGAATCCAAAATAGGATGATGGAGAACTATCCTTAGGCAGAAAATCCTTCCCAACCACAAACCACCATGTTACAACAACCTTTTTCCAATCAAGTGGTAGTCACACAATAGAAAGACCCTGGCTAGCCCGATGACGGTTCTTCCCAAAATATCTATGCATTGGACGTAAACCTTCAGACACGAGCCAGAGGTTATGACATGACTTCCACCCCCCAAGTGGAATATGTTCCTATCCCCTCGGGGGGGCCTTTATAGATACCACACCTGAATACTGAGCAAATCCCATGGATCTCGAAATTTCCACTTCGGCATACCCCTAATAAACCTCAAATGAAAGCCACCCACAATTATAGTATGGTGGATGACTTGGATCAATCCCCTGCAGCTATGTCACCCAATAGAAGTGTTATATTCTTTCCCAACAAAGTGGAAGGAATTAATCGACGCACTCGCCGTAGTCGATCAATCTGAATCGCACCTCATGACCTTTGATGTTGACAAAGGTGATTCGTGACTACCATCATCAGTCACATTCCAAGTCCCAGTCATGGTAAAAAATTCCATGATCCATCATTGTATCATCAACAAAGGTGCATCCACTTGTGTTATGTCTGTAAAAGTCTGGAAAGGATTAGTATCTATTGAGATGGTCCCCTCACCTATCGCTCTTTGTGTGTATGATGGGAAACCATCCCAACCAAGAGGATTTTAACAAAATGTCCCCATAGAGTTGGGGGAAATATGTTTATGATCGATATCAAAGTAGTCGATGCATAACTCGACTACAACATCCTCTTGGGGCATAGTTACATGTACAACATGAAGGTAGTTTCCTCCTCAGTCTTCCATATCATGATGTTTCCCTTAAATGGGAATGTAGTCACCCTCGACCAACTTAACTACTATGAACCTAGTACTAAAAGAAACCATGACAATGTCCTACTGACTGTACTGGATGATGATCAACCATATGTTGACATTTCCCCTAGTATGTATGAGGACTCTAATTTGTTAGGGGTATATTCGGGACCACTACCAAGATCCCTACTTCGACCGATGGCCTAATGTGCAAAATTTTCACCGCTGAAAAATGGATCCTCCTCCACCTCAACATCATCATCAGCACCACCGCTAAGTCATGGCATTGAACAAATGTTGAGTCCATCGGTACCACCTATTTTTCAAATCCCATTCTTGTATCTTGCGATGGGTGTACAAGGGAAGTCGGTTATGGATAAGTTAACTTTACTTGGGATAACTTTGGGAATCCTAGTTTGGTACCTTACACCACCCTTCCCAGAGATGGATTCCAAACCAGTCGCCCATTATGAATTTTTCCATGTCTTGGCTAGTATGGATGCAAGTCTCGTAACACATTCATTGACGACGGCCCAACCTATTACATCCGCAACTACACCACAATCAATCATCTCTAAGACCAACAATGGGGGCACCAAACAATTGAAGTTGAAAGGTCCCCTATTACCCAACCCAATAGGAAATTCTAAGCCTAAAGTAGGGGTCATCAACCAACATGATTTAAATTCCCTATTTATGATCAATACTCTCACTCAAAGGGTCACACCACCATGTTTCCTTTACGGGAAGCAAGGCAATGCAACCAACTTATGTCCTGCTCTAACAGAGCTAAATAATCTGCTCAACACTCCTATTAGCATCACCCAGGCTCCACCAACAGTAAAAGGGGGCACACCTCCCTCTCCCACATCTAAGTCCAAAATATTGCGTACAAATCATGCATGTTCCATATGCGCTTATTATGGGCACTATACACACCATTTTACCGAACTCCTTTGCTACTGAGAGGCATTGGCAACAGTTCATCTCACTCAAGTAACAATTAAGGAACTCCCCTTCTTAAACCAGGAATCAACATCCATTAATGTGGTAACCACATCAGTGACACTATTAGTAGCCCCACCCACAGAAGTTGCACCAGCTGCAAAAATTGTGATAGAGCCTATACATTCGCAAGAACCATCTAATCTTACGACAACACTGCCACATGGCGAATTCTCTTCCCGTGGGCATTCCACACAAATGTTCCCTCCTAGGACCATCGCATGCATCATGGAGAAAATCAATACTCGGGAAGACCAAGAATGCTTATGTCCATGCATACCAAGACCTTGTCGATCTTTAGGAGAGACCACTCACTTCTACTTTCAATGCCCCATTGTGCGCACCGAATGACAAGCTCGTCTCAAACTAATGAGAATACAATATTAATTGCAACCCCTCTATATAACCCTAGAAAGGTTACCAACCAAGTAAGTAACAGTGATCTTACCAGATACCATCGATGTTGAATCTGTTAGGATATTCCTATACTCCATCCTAGTCCCACAAATATTTTGATCATTTACATTTTCAGTCATGCACGCATTCTAGGGTTTGCATGCATCCTAGTCATCAGTCCAAAACATATCCCTCAGTTAGCCAGCCCACAGGAGCTTCTCACTATTCAGTTTCATCCCTCTAGTTGCTTAATGCACCCTTCTTCCTTGATTTTAGGGAGCAACTCACCCTTCTTCACCTACCAGTCCAATTGTCACTCAGCCACACTCAGTTACTGTAATACCCCAATTTTGACCCTTAGGAAATATTGGCTTTCATGTAAATATTGTGTACATGTAATGTATGTTTTCTTAGCGTGGAGCTCAAGGCCAAGGCCCCGCTAGTGAAAGCCCGAATTTGATTTAAAAAGGGCAAGCATTGATATTTTGATGCCCATGTGCTCTTAAGCCATGGAAATTGTAATAGGATGTAAATAAACATCATGCAATATAAAATTCCAAGACTGGCTATGGAGGCAACGAATGAGAAGGGGCCACGTGTATCCACTAGGGAGTGGTGAGGGGGCTATGGGATTGAACCATAGGCTGCCATATGTCACCTTGAGAACCCATTTGACTTTCCTTGATGACATTTAATTCTGTTGTAAGGAAGTGGTTGAGGATTTCAGTCCATGGCTTCAATGGAGCATGGGCAGCCCAGAAATTCGTATGGCAGAGTATGGGCTCTGTTTTCTTGTACCACAAGCCACTCTACCTCATGGATGTTGCTTCTTCCTCATCCCCATTCCATTGGAAAACGGACCGGCACCATTTTCCATCCAAAAAAAACGAATTGCCAGCAGAGAGCAAAACCAGAAATCGCGACTTTGAAAGAACCCACGTTTTGAAGAGCCATAAACGCCCAGATTTGGCATTGGATAGTGAAATCCAATGGGGGATCCATAGATATGAACCTTGGGGCAAATTTGGGAGCATTAGCTACCCCGAAATCCGTGGGAAACCCCAGTTTTTACAGCCCAGAAATGAAGTGACGGGATTGAGTTATTGGATAACAGAACTGTGAGAAATCCAAGTGTGAATGACTGAGCAGAGGTTTGGTTTGCTTGATAAACCCAGTGAAGGCTAGAATCTCAAGGAATTAGCAGCTGGACCTTTCTATGCCCACCCTGAAGAGCACTGGAGGGAAGGGACGCCTGAGGGACTGTGCAGCAGAGAAGGGGACCTTCCTTGTGTTGGGGTGCGGTAGGTATTGTGGGTGCCATGACTGCTGAGTTCATTTGAGATGCCTGTAGCTTTGTGGTTGAGCTCACTGGCTTAGCATCCTCCTCATTTTTCATTTGTATGCTTGATAAACCCAACGGTGTGTTGGCTTAGCATAGCTGGTGACCGAAACCATGGCTGTGAGTGAGCCCAGCTAGTTCCTCCTTAGTGGATACACAGCCCAGCTCGGGGGTGATCTCTCAGCTGAAAGAATATAGGCTGGACAGAGATCTATGGTTGGGTGGAACGTTGCTCTCACGTAGCCAGTCGTTGGACATCTACTTTTCAAGATAAGTGTTCTGTGTATTATAAATTATTTGCATTTTGTGTTCTGCAATATGTTAAACTGTCCATGTTTAATGAAATGAGTTGATTATCTTAATTTGGAATCCATGCATGGCATTGTAACGAGATTGAGTCTCTATATGCTGAATCATCCCCCGCTGTGATATATATATATATATATATATATGTTAGGCACTACTGTTTGTGTGCTTGCTATTATGTTTAATTCCGCTGTGTTTATATTGAGATGAATCTGCCTATAGAAGTTTTTAATTGTTATGAATTTATGAGTAATGTAATATTGGGGCTAAGTCTGCCAAAAGCCCCGGTGTGTTGTTAATGTTTCCTTCCCTGCGTTTGACGACGGAAGGGGACGTTACAGAGTGGTATCAGAGCTCTAGGTTCAACACTACGGCTGTTGGGCCCTTCACAGAGATATAAATCATTGTGTGTACATGCATTTTGTATTTGGAACTAAAATGCATTAAAGAAACCTCAAGATTGCATGGCTTCTATTTGTTGGAATGGGAAATCATTTCCATGACTGTTTGGGGATTTTTGCAAGATCCTTGCATTGATTGCATTCTATGAAATAGAGGAAGGAGGGAGAAAATTCATTTTTAGGCTGAATGCTTGCTCTGATTGTCCCCAATGCTGTAGCATTTAGTTTTGTATTTGTTTGTTTGCCTCCATGGAGGAGAGAAAGGAGGGGCAACCTCTGCCATCTTATATTGTTTGTTGTTGTTAATTGTTGTGCATAGGAGATGATTCATCATGTGCTTGAGACCTTGATTAATGATGAATCCATGTTCCTTGAATGTCCATGATGCGTTGAATGCATGAACCTGAATGTTGAGCATGGCTGGAAATGAGTTTTGTTTGTTAATTTCTTGAGTAAAAGCATGAACAGTCAGTTGTTACAGCCCCATGTCTTAATGATGATGGTTAATTACAATGAATCCACATTGTGTGGCCAATTTATGGTTTTAAAAAGTGAGGAAAGCCTGCAACTTACGCCCTTATGCTCATAAGTCTCCTTACCCATGCTTGTTGGCTGCTTGGAGATTAATTGTGAATCCATTGGTTGGATTGTTGAATGTGAAATGAAAAGAAAATCCCTTATTAGAGATGCAAGTTCTTGTCATTCTCTTACTGTTTTTATGCAAGTTTTTATGCAAGTCTAATCTGTAGTAGTTCACCTCTGTAAGGGGATGAAAGGGCACATTCCAGAAATTTTTCTAAACTGTTGTGAAAAGTTGCAGTTGCAGGCAAGAGACAGAATGGTTTTGATGTAAAATTGGGAAGTTGGGGGCGGCATGCTGATTGAGAAAAATGACAGGGACAGATTCCTCAGATGCAAAAGAAGATCACATAGGTGCATAGAACTCTTCCAGAGCTTTCCAACGGTACCAAATTCGTCCAATTTGGTTAAGGGACGAGGGAGATATGACCCCCGCAAGCACGCAGATTGCGCGCGGATCGCGCACAGATTACGCGCGGATCGCGCACAGATTGTACGAGGATTGCGCTCGGATCGCGCACAGATTACGCGCGGATCGCGCACAGTTGCGTGCGGATTTCGCGCATAGTTGCGCATGGATTTCGCGCGGATTGCGTGCGGGTCACGCACAGATTGCGCGCAGATGGCGTACAGGTTGCGCGCGGATTGCGCGCAGATCGCGTACAGGTTGCGCGCGGATTGCGCGCGGGTCGTGCGCAGATTGTGCGCAGATTGCATGCAGGTCGCGCACATATTGCGCACAGATGGCGTACAGGTTGCGCGCTGATTGCGCGCAGATCGTGTACAGGTTGCGCGCGGATTGCGCGCGGGTGGTGCGCAGATTGTGCGTAGATTGCGCGCAGATTGCATGCAGGTCACGCACATATTGCGCACAGATGGCGTACAGGTTGCGCGCGGATTGCGCACAGATCGCATACAGGTTGCGCGCGGATAGTGCGCGGATTGCGCGTGGGTCGCGCACAGATTGCGCGCGGGGCGCGCACAGATCGCGCGCGGATTTCGCGCAGGTCGCGCACAGATTGCGCATAGGTTGTGCGCAGATGGCGTGCAGGTTGCGTGCGGATAGTGCGCGGATTGCGCGCAGGTTGTGCGCAGGTGGAGCACAGGATGCAAAGGGAGTTAAAAATGTGAAAAGTAAGAAGTAGTTAAACCCAGAATTTTATAAAAGATGAATGGTGCATCGAAATTGAGATCCGCGAAGTGCCGACTGTTCCTGGTTATATGGACTAACTTTGCCCGATATAAAAGTTTTTGCGATTCTTCATAGATTTTCTTCCACAGGTGGCTGAAGTTGGCATTCTGGACCAAAATACAACTGTGTAAAATGTGCAGAATTGGAGTACAAGTTGTCATTTTTGAAGAGATGCAGTTCCCGCACCTGATGTCGGAATGGAGCATGAAGACAGGCATTGGAAAGCTTGTCCAGCAGGGAGCAATGATGCATGACCAGAGTTCGAATGAGGTCTACATATATCATAGATATTTAATGCAGAAGAGTGCTAGCGGCTGTTTTGACAAACAAATTTTGTTGTCAATGTGGGCAATTTCTACAATTGCATGATATGGAAGAGGAATTCCATGTTACAGTGAGGGATCGAAAAGGGAAGAATTCCTTAAACCCCTGTTTGTTATCATACTTATAATTATGAAATTGTCATATTGCATAAAAATGTTAAAAATGTAAGGGATTACATAGGTGTATATGCACTAGATGGCATCTTAATAAACATTGCATAGTGCATATGGAAATGCTTGTGCATAAATGGGATATTGCATATTGGTAGAATAATGAAGTCTGCGTATGCAATGAACAACTAATGGAGGATATTGTGGTTGATAATCACTATTGATGTTGGTATTGGTTGTAGGACCAAAGATAACAAAGAGCATGGCTAAATGTGTTGAGGATGTTGTTGCATGAAGCCAACAACCTTATGCAGAAAGGATGGTGCAACAAATCTATGATCATAAAGTTGGCAAAAGGACTGAGCAGCCTTGGTAAGAGGCTAACTGATCAGGTAACATCAGGCGATGTTTATGGTAACCATGCAGGTAATGATTATTGGTGCCAAATTGCATGAATGTTGAAAGAGGATTTGGTAAGATCTCTTCAACTATGTTTGAGCTATGATGAGTTAGTTTGCATGTGATATTGAATACCGATTGGGACTGTTAACCTACCAAGCTTGGTGAGGTGTGGGTAAGTGAAGGAAATGATCCTTACACCCTATGACTGTTTAGAAATCTCAATGCATTCATATGAATTTATATCATGCCATGTGTATGTTGGTTATGTGCTTAATAACCCAAGCAAGTGAGGACTAGTGGTCCTGATTATGGTAATGCAAGTTATATGAGATAGTCATGTTTCGATCATAATATGCTTGAATGCCTAGTACTCATGAAACAATGCAAGGTAGCATTGAGTAGATGTGCATTAAGAGATTTCATAAATCTTGTGATGCATTGTATGAATGCATAGAACTGATGCATATGTTATTGCAAAATAAATAATGAAGGAATTGATGATAATTCTAGGATCATTGCATGGGCTGTTATGAATGCAGAATAGTAAGTGCATGAAGAGCCCAATCATGATCGATGGGCTGCTAGAATGCTCTGTGGAAGGATAGAGTTGTATGAATGATATGACTGTGAAATTTGATCTAGAACTTATGATAAGGAATCTCATGGTTGAGAGCTCTAAGTTCTGTTAGTAAGAACAGTTGTAAATATCAGATTTGTAAGTGTTTCAGATTTGAAATTTTGCTAATAATTGCTAATGACTGTTTGGCTTATATGAAAATGTGTCAGGAGGACATGCTGTAAGTGGATACTCATGTATGGCAGCGGGCATAAGACCATAACGGGCAGAGTGGTGTCACTTACAGGAGCCAAACAATATGAGGATAGCCTCATGGATAAGAAAACCAATTTCTGTAGTAGACAGAGTTGCAAATTCATGCTGAATTTAATTATTAGTGCCATGGATTGGTTATGGAACAATCATATTTGAATGGTATTGTTAAATGTTGCTGACTGTTTGGCTGTTTAATAAGTGTTCCAGGGAGACACATTGCAGTAAGACCAAGAGAGAGAGGTCCTGCAGGAGCCAAACTTCATGGGAAGGGACTCCATGATTTGAAAGTGGGTTTCAGGTGAAACGCCATAAGACATTATTAATGTCTCATCTGCACTACATGATTGGTAAACAATATGAGTGAGATGGTGAAGATTATGTCAGTAAGACATGTGAGAGGCATATAACATCAAAAGGAATTGGGATGGCAGACCGAGGGACTGTCAACTCAGAGAAGGAGCCTCCATTCCTCATTAAAGAAGAGAAATAACATCTGCAAAATGATTATACATATGAAATTCAGTGCTGCACATTAAAGGGAAAAGTGAAGAAAAGAATACTCAAGAGGACTGTATGAACAGTGGTAACCCTTGTGTAGGGTGAGTGGGTATCATGGGGCCATGATAGCCTGCAGTTAAGAAAGTCACCTAAAGAATTCCTTAATGGAACCGCCGGCTTACACAAGAGAAGAAGTGCCACCCTTGTGTGGGTGAAGAATTGTTATGCGCATTGAGGGATTGTGATACATGTGAAAGGCTGATGCAAGCCTGAGGCAGAGTAGTGGAGCCTTGACCTGTAATGGTCGGTGGCGCAGTTACCTTCCATTGGTCGATGACCCAGACGTATGTGCTGGCTCGGCAATGGAGAGGGCCAACCAGGTATGGGACTGGTTGGGCACCACCAAATGCTTGGTAAACCCAGTCGGCGTGAAGGTGTACTGGTAGGGCATTAATTATTTGATGATTTGGAGCAGCCTACGTGCTGGCCAAACATCCTAGTCTGCAGGAGGATCCCAAGGCTTATAAAGTAAAAGCAGGACCCTGTGGACCAGAGAAGAAATGCACAATACAGATAAGTATTCAGTTTCATTTATTTCTTGTTTGGAATAATGAAGATTACAAGTATAAGCTTGTAACAGTGAGCTGATGCACTATTGTTTCTTTGCTGGAAACCTTGGTCATACAGGAAGCAAGGACCCTGGAAGAACTAAAAGTTGCTTGGTAAATCCAGAGAATGGCTGGTTGGGCAAGATTATTTATGATTTGGAGCAGCCTGCGTGCTGGCCAAACATGCAAGAATATTGATGTTGTGGAGCAGCCTGTGCGCTGGCCAAACATGCAAGATTATTGATGTTGTGGAGCAGCCTGCGTGCTGGCCAAACATACAATGTTATTTGATGTTGAGGGGCAGCCTGCGCGCTGGCTAAACATCCAAATCCATAGGTGTTTCCAAGGCTTATAAAGCAAAGAAGGACCCTATGGAATAAAGTGAAGACATCTAATGCAGATAAGTATTTGGTTATCTTGTAATTTCTTGCTTATGAATATACATGTGTATATGATTTGGTTATGATTTCCTATGAAAATAAACTAAACATGTGAATTAATTCAATGTTTGAGTGTAGGTATTGCTGGAAGCAATGACTATGAAAGCATCTCAAGGATGCGTGTGGACATGTAACCACCCTAAAGAGCTCAGCATGAGCAGTAATGAAAGATGGGGCTAGTGGAACTGTGTGAGTCCTAGCAGCCATAAAATTTTTCAGACTTATGGATGAGCTGGAAGATCCGAATCAGCAGGAGCAGCTCATGAAAATCAAAGGACTTGGTCCTGAAAGTTCAAAGTAAAGAACAGAATGCAGGGCAGATCTGCAAAGTTTTTAAAGTTTTGGGACATGTGTAAATTGTATATGTATGCCTAAGTCTTGGAACACCGAGGACGGTGTTATTCTAAGGGGGAGGGGATTGTAATACCCCAATTTTGACCCTTAGGAAATATTGGCTTTCATGTAAATATTGTGTACATGTAATGTATGTTTTCTTAGCGTGGAGCTCAAGGCCAAGGCCCCGCTAGTGAAAGCCCGAATTTGATTTAAAAAGGGCAAGCATTGATATTTTGATGCCCATGTGCTCTTAAGCCATGGAAATTGTAATAGGATGTAAATAAACATCATGCAATATAAAATTCCAAGACTGGCTATGGAGGCAACGAATGAGAAGGGGCCACGTGTATCCACTAGGGAGTGGTGAGGGGGCTATGGGATTGAACCATAGGCTGCCATATGTCACCTTGAGAACCCATTTGACTTTCCTTGATGACATTTAATTCTGTTGTAAGGAAGTGGTTGAGGATTTCAGTCCATGGCTTCAATGGAGCATGGGCAGCCCAGAAATTCGTATGGCAGAGTATGGGCTCTGTTTTCTTGTACCACAAGCCACTCTACCTCATGGATGTTGCTTCTTCCTCATCCCCATTCCATTGGAAAACGGACCGGCACCATTTTCCATCCAAAAAAACGAATTGCCAGCAGAGAGCAAAACCAGAAATCGCGACTTTGAAAGAACCCACGTTTTGAAGAGCCATAAACGCCCAGATTTGGCATTGGATAGTGAAATCCAATGGGGGATCCATAGATATGAACCTTGGGGCAAATTTGGGAGCATTAGCTACCCCGAAATCCGTGGGAAACCCCAGTTTTTACAGCCCAGAAATGAAGTGACGGGATTGAGTTATTGGATAACAGAACTGTGAGAAATCCAAGTGTGAATGACTGAGCAGAGGTTTGGTTTGCTTGATAAACCCAGTGAAGGCTAGAATCTCAAGGAATTAGCAGCTGGACCTTTCTATGCCCACCCTGAAGAGCACTGGAGGGAAGGGACGCCTGAGGGACTGTGCAGCAGAGAAGGGGACCTTCCTTGTGTTGGGGTGCGGTAGGTATTGTGGGTGCCATGACTGCTGAGTTCATTTGAGATGCCTGTAGCTTTGTGGTTGAGCTCACTGGCTTAGCATCCTCCTCATTTTTCATTTGTATGCTTGATAAACCCAACGGTGTGTTGGCTTAGCATAGCTGGTGACCGAAACCATGGCTGTGAGTGAGCCCAGCTAGTTCCTCCTTAGTGGATACACAGCCCAGCTCGGGGGTGATCTCTCAGCTGAAAGAATATAGGCTGGACAGAGATCTATGGTTGGGTGGAACGTTGCTCTCACGTAGCCAGTCGTTGGACATCTACTTTTCAAGATAAGTGTTCTGTGTATTATAAATTATTTGCATTTTGTGTTCTGCAATATGTTAAACTGTCCATGTTTAATGAAATGAGTTGATTATCTTAATTTGGAATCCATGCATGGCATTGTAACGAGATTGAGTCTCTATATGCTGAATCATCCCCCGCTGTGATATATATATATATATATATATGTTAGGCACTACTGTTTGTGTGATTGCTATTATGTTTAATTCCGCTGTGTTTATATTGAGATGAATCTGCCTATAGAAGTTTTTAATTGCTATGAATTTATGAGTAATGTAATATTGGGGCTAAGTCTGCCAAAAGCCCCGGTGTGTTGTTAATGTTTCCTTCCCTGCGTTTGACGACGGAAGGGGACGTTACAGTTACACTCAGTTACACTCAATTACACTCAGTTACAGTCAGTTACACTCAGTTACACTCAACTACACTCAATTACACTTAGTTACATTGAGTTACACTTAGTTACACCTACCAGAGTTAGTTTGACTGATGGTTGACAGTTACTTGAGCATTGATGACTCCACTGATGATGATGAAGACTTCCAGTTGTGCTCCAATGATCATGGTGACACCTAGTTGTGCTCCGATGACACTCTATTCATCTTATGATCACTCTGAGAGGCTAATTCGAATTGCCACCTTGGGCATTCGAATCCTCTCTACCATTGTACTATTTATTTGTCCATATTGTGATTAATTAACTAGTGTGTGTGAAGTATTATTGCTTCTATCCGAGTTCTACTGTACCATATTATTCTGTTGCTCATTATACTGTATTGACCACTCTTCTTCTATTTTCTTGCTTAATCATAATTACTCTTGTGAGGTATACCTCATCTCTTAGATCTGCTGTGAGGATTTTCACATGGTATTAGAGCATGTTGAGAGTATTGTTTATCTCCATTCTTGAGAGTTTTTTGCAGGTTATTACCAAGATTTCGAGTGCAGCAGTTGCAGCAGTTTCTACATTTTTGTAGCAGTAGCAGTTGTAGTTATTCTATATTGTTTTTGCAGGTCCTCTACAGCTTCAATGTATTCATCAGGAATTACTCCTCTTGATCCACTCAACTATGATGAATGGAAACCAAAATGATAGTAGACTTGAAGATCCATGATCTTTTTTATTGTTATTTTGAAAGAGAGTTCGAATCCCCTGAAGAGAAGATTGACTGGTTAAATAAAAGTGACATGCACTTTGCAGCAATAATGTTTTCTTTGTTTGCACGCCAGAGATTCCAATTCAAATACTGTAATGGTGTTGAAACTCCAAAGGAGTATGGACTCCAAAAGAGATATGGGCTCACCTGGATGAAAAATTTGGCAGAAAGAATGAAGGACTTGGTCCTAACCCATTTGAAAGCAAGCAAAGTGATGCATTCTCTCCTCTTGATGGTCTCTCAGATCATGAACCGGTATTGAAATTGTTGACAAAGAACTTGCAGATTCTCCACTCATGCTCAAACTTTCTTCTCTTTCTGTGCCAGCTCACACTCTAGATATTGTAGAAGGTCCTAAATCCTCGCTTGCTCCAGAGTCTGTTGGTTTGCTTCATGATCACATGATTATTTCAGAGGTCAAAACAGCTATTGAAGGTAATGCATTTGATCCTCTCCAGATATATCCTCTTTTATACTACTATATGATCATAAATTCATGCTTTCAGAAGGTTATTGAAGATTATGACCATTGCCATTTGCTTGGGATAAATTCTCATGCAATAACTGGTTTTGATCTCACCTCTCATGGTTCAAAGGAGATCTCAAGAAACCATGATTCAAGTCTTGGATCTAATTTGGATTCTAAGCAATTACTGCTTGGGATAATTTCTCATGCATATGATAGTTTTGATCTCACCCCTGCTGGTTCAAAGGAGATCTCAAGAAACTGTTTTTTAAGTCTTCAATCTGATTTTGATTTCAAGCAAACATGTAATAGTTATTTTTGGCATAATCTCACCCATGGTGGTTCGAAGGAGAAGACAAAAGACTATATGCACCTTCACAGATTTGATCCTACCTCAGCTGATTCGAATCACAGGTTCAAGGATCATTCTCATACTGTTGGATTTGTTCTCATCACATTCGATCTGAAGAGAAAGTACAATCACATGCTTTTTGAGCATGATCCACTTCTTCCCAAGAAGAAGATACCTCCAGACATATGACCAAGCATCACACATGCCTGAGTTTGGAGCATTTATTTTTATGTGTACCTTACAGTCTATTTTTTGAGGAGGGGGGTATGTTTCCCATGAAATTTTCCCACTTCCTTGGTTTATTGATTGTTATTATTCATTGTATTGGGTGACCTTTGGTCTTAGTTACCAGGGCCCAGGATGGATTAAGGGGGGGTGTTAGGATATTCCTATACTCCATCCTAGTCCCACCAGTATTTTGATCATTTACATTTTCAGTCATGCATGCACCTTTAGGGTTTGCATGCATTCTAGGGTTTGCATGCATCCTAGTCATCAGTCCAGCACCTAGCCCTTAGTTAGCCAGCCCCCAGGAGCTTCTCACTATTCAGTTCTAGCCCTCCAGTTGCTTAATACGCCCTTCTTCCTTGATTTTAGGTAGCAACTCGCCCTTCTTCACCTACAAGTCCAATTGTCACTCAGTCACACTCAGTTACAGTCAGTTACAGTCAGTTACACTCAGTTACACTTAGTTACAGTCAGTTACACTCAGTTACACTTAGTTACATTGAGTTACACTCAGTTACACCTACCAGAGTTAGTTTGACTGATGGTTGACAGTTACTTGAGCATTGATGACTCCACTGATGATGATGAAGACTTCCAGTTGTGCTATGATGATCATGATGACACCTAGTTGTGCTCCGATGACACTCTATTGATCTTATGATCACTTTGAGAGGCTATTTCCAATTGCCACCTTGGGCATTCGAATCCTCTCTACCATTGTACTATTTGTTTGTCCATATTGTGATTAATTAACTAGTGTGTGTGAAGTATTATTGCTTCCATCCAAGTTCTACTGTACCATATTATTATGTTGCTCATTATACTGTATTGACCACTCTTCTTCTATTTTCTTGCTTAATCATAATTACTCTTGTGAGGTATACATCATCTCTTAGATCTGCTGTGAGTATTTTCACACAATCTCCTTTATTCAATCTCCTCGCTTGTAGTGATTCCCCGTCTTCCAACGAAGACGCAGACCATCTACAAGCTTTCCCAATAAATTATCAAATCAAAATGGGGGTTTTACCCCCTCAGAAAAAACAAGACATCCAACACCATCCGTTGAAATTCTTATTTGTGTAAAAAAAAAATTACTGTATTTTCATATTATCTCGAATTAGAAACATAAATACCTCTCTTCTTAAAATGCAGATGGCCTCTGAGATAGACATCAACATAGGATATGTGGATGTGGCTAGTCGATGGTCCAAACTCCTAGCGTCTGCTGCTTGGGTAGTATATTCCACCTCCCATACACTCCACCACAAGGGTGAGGTTTTCTTAGGGGAAGTCACTAACAACAAAGCATAATATGTTATAGGTCTATTAAGTGATTCCCTACGCCTAGGCATTCACCATCTACAAGTTTCTGCGCATGTACCTTCTCATTAAACAGTTTGAAACCATAATGTTCACACATATACCGAGAAACGCAAATGCATTCGTCAACTCCATCACCAATGAGGTATTTAATTGGTACCTTACACATAACCCGACTGCATAACCTTGCATAATAGGAATATATAAATACATCTATGTGATTCACCTGTGACTACATGTACATGTATATTATCATCATAAAGTGCTAAAGTTGTAAAACATGCCCAAAACAAATCTGTTGGTATCAACTACTACATATGCATCACATCAACACATAGAGAACATAAAGCAAAATACACTTACATTGCATATATAAAGAGATGCATACATCATGTGCTGCCAAAATGGTATATATATATCATAAAAAACTATATCTTTCATGTACAAAAAATGGCCCCCCTAGGGCATATATATAGTATCCTTATGGGGGATACATCAAAAACTCCCTCCCATAGGATCGTAATATATATATATATATATATATATATATATATATATATTTGAAAACCTGAGTCTCATAGACCTACATATACTCAAGCTGCCCCGCCAGCTGGTGGATCTTAGGGTCCCAAAATGAACAAAGGATGCACAACCTCCCCATGTGTCGGCTTTGGTCCATGCCAAGGCCTCCTTCATGGAGGAGGGGTAGCTCCTCCCTCCACCTCCCATTCCACGTGGTAGTTACCACAACCCACCACATGATCTTCCTCCAATCTTTCCCACACTCAACTAGTAGGTGAAGTGTCAAGGCCACCTCATCATCCTTGAGGTCATCCCAGTCTCGGTCATCAACCCCAGTCGACATCCCACTGAACTGTTGCTCCAAGTCTGCTATCACAACATCCATCTGGTCCCCAGTATCCACTCCCTCTACATCGACCTTTCTAGCACTGACTCCTCCTACTCTAGAAACCCCACCTTCAGCCACACCTGCTCCTCCAATGGCTTGACCAGCCCCAACAGTTGGTTGATCCCTCCTATGTATCTTCCTATAAGGTGGTCTCACAGGACCTACATCTGCATCACAAATGAGGAAGCCATCATCAGTACCTGATAAACATGTATATCATAAATTTACAGAAACAAAAGTATGTACAAATATATATGCGAAAATTACAAAACCACAAGAACATAGCAGTAGGGTCGAAATCGCCAACAAGAACGAGAAGCTCCTGGTCTCCTCGGAAGTCCATACTGCTCCATGGATATCTCTCCAGCTGGCCTATGTGTCCCTACCATACATCCAAAACCTATGGCGCATAATATCCTCCCATAGGACCGCCACTAGCACGAGGCATAATACGCCTCCAAAATGCCATTCGAGGCTCTTGTGGTCCCCTCAGTGGAACTACTACCTGCGGACTCAACGACGGGTAATGTTCAAAGATGTAGGATCAAAACACACTATCATAGCAGAAGGTGTGTTGCCCCCCACCTTGATGTAAATATTTGTTGCATCATATAATGAAACAACATTGAACCCCATGCCACAGGCCAACCATCCATCACCCTCTCAACCAGCTAGAGATGGCCCCCTGTAATTCGGTTGGCAGACTTGGACCCTAGTGTGCACACAATGGCTATCGCAACAACGTCCACCAATAGATCCCTCATATGGATCACCAGAACTCCATGAGGGTTCACAGAACTTTGGTCACCACTGTAGTATCCATCCACTAATGTTTGGATTCTCCCCCCCACTAGTTGTGGAGGGAGCGGCTCCCTCACTCCTCAGTGAGGAAACCCCATCAAGAAATATATATCATGAGTTGTAATGCTCAGGTCCTCACTTTCTACTCAGAACACCCCTCAGTAGTCACTTGGGACTTAAAGAACTTCAAGATCCCAACATCCCGTAAATCCTATGTTGTCGCTCGTTCGGCCAATGCACAATCTCGGAGGGTATCATAGTCCTTCTCTCTCCACTCGACATCTCAGACATGTTCCATCAATAAGAATAAACCACATGTACAAGGAAATGACCACCCATTATACTTATAAAATCATCACCATGGTCTTCCCTAACAAGGTCCACGCGTAGCACAACTTTACAAAACACATATGCGCGTAGTGCATCCAAACTATTATTCAACCACGTGGAACCAATGCACAGGAGTTATACAACTCAATTTCACTAATAATGCGACTGTTCAAGGAATAGTCGTGCTTAACTGGCACGCAATAGAAGCTTAACTGTCCCACGCTACGTGCGGTCGTAGCTTAATTTTCATGCGCTATACGCCGCAGAGTACATTATTTCCGTGCTAAGAAGCACGTGACACAATGCGTGATGTCTGGAAAATATCCCACTATGGCATTGCATGATTCCCCAAAAATGATGTGCTAACCACGTAGGATTTTCTCAAAATATCGCGTGATAGCCCCAAAAATCCCAAAAAGGACCCCTCGCCACCCAGGGGAACCCTAAACCTAAGCTTACCCGAATAAAATTAAAGAGTGCAAGGATGAGACATACATGGAAGTACCAGATCGACGAACGGTGCACCAGATCTTCCATAATCACTCAAAATGCACTCTAGGAGGTTGGTGACACAAAGTACAAATGATTTCAAAAAGTGAGCCCCACCCCTATTTTATACTCATTTGGCCCAAACTTCTAAATGATGTCACGAACAAACTTTAACTCTATTTCAAAAATCATTTGCACCACGACGGTCAGTGCTTCGAGCTCTTTGACCTGGAACCAACCAATTAGGATTCCCATCAATGTCACCGAGACATTAGTTTCCTATCCAAGTACCCCACAGGTATGCAATGTTATGGTTGTATCCTTTATGCATTGTCAATACCTTAGTCATTTTATTTACTACACTCGGGTATGTGCATTGTATTTACAAGATTACGACCAAGACATGCTGGAGCGTCTTGTTTTTCTATTATAATAATAAGACTCCAAGCTCTAACAACAGGGGTCATCCACCCTACCACATGTATCATTCTGAAACCAACATATAGAGACTATTTACCCTTTGTTTTGTAATGCATCTACTAGTATTCCCACTAATAACCATAGGGATCTTATTCCCTACCTTGATGTTCCATCAACATCATGTCCTAGAATAGCATTTTCCCCAATGGGTGTACACACCATCGCCATCCCCATCATCAATTGACAACCATGATGTCGACCCTCACAAATCCGAGGAATCTAACCTAGCTCGAAAAAACCCCCCCTTAGAGTACCATTTTGCAGTTGTGCATTTAATCCATCAATTAGACACTTGCCAAATCCCTCGACACATGTTATGAGAATTATTCGCAAATCCTCCTCATACCTCCATGAGCACTTTACCCTTCACAATCACCCTCGTATAATCACCCATGCAAAGACACCTATGCTCCCCCCCACCCTCAGAAGAAACCAGTTTTATTTAGTTATCCCGTAGGTATACACTGCATGGCATTGTTTCATGGGGCACCCATCTTTGCGTCTATAAGATAAGCATTGGAAAGTGTCCCCTGATCCACTCAAAACTGTGGGGGATTCCACCCATCATCAAATTGGTACCCCGATACACCCAAACATTTGGGGACCCCACCGATATTATTTATGTACAAACAAGTTCCCTCGTCACCTCACATTGAGGGAACATCATATTATTTTGGCAGCATCCCATGGTCTCCTTTGATCAATGTATTTGAGTCTCCCTATGTTCAACAGTAATTGTCTTTTCGTTTACCATTACCCTTCGTTTCACGTCTCCATCAAAGCCCTTTTATTTGCAGTTTGTCTCTGACCATTTCAATTTGTGCCATTCTAAAAGAAAAGTTGTCATCCCTACTCCCCATGTTTACATCGATCAAAGGAAGTTATGAGCCACACACTTGTCAACCAGTCTTGTGTCAGGCTTGTCCTTCCACCAGTCGATTACAATATAATCTTAGCTGTATGAATACGACTCTCATTTTATCATGTGCTTCAGATTTCGTCAACGTCAAAACAATACATTCTAAGAGTTACAGTAGTTACAGTTGTACCTTGGGATCCCTTTCAATCACTATAAGGAATCACCTTGAAATTAGTAGGGAGAGTCATTAGTGCTCCCTAACTAAGTGGTTTCCCCTATGCTCTACGTCAACACATCATTGCATCAAGGGGAAACATACTTTTGAAGGTAGTAGTGTTTTGGAAATTATGGTAGCAGTCTATTTGGTATAAGTGAAGCGCTCATGCATATTTCCATATTAGTTTGGTCCTCCACCCAAGTGGGTTTATCATGGTCACTAATAGTTCCACTTCTTCAATATTCTGCAGCAATTCTGGTGCATTTAGTCATACATGGATCGAATCCACCTTCATCCCGGTCCCAACAATATAGTAGAGTCGACAATTTGGTCCTCTCTCATTGTAATCCCTTTGAAAACATTTCACGAGCATGGGTATGCCCACCTGGTTTGTATAAAACCTATTATTTATTACAGCTCCAACGGTCGTCACCAACAATCTTCCCCCATGGGAGAACATTATTTTGTCCACATATGCTTCATCCTACAAAACAAGAGATAAATAATAGAAAAACATGATGCATTATTGACTCTATGGTATCCTCCGAACCTCATACATCAAGGGGCATCTGTTAACGCCTAAAACGCGCACGCATATGAGATTTTGGCGATTCATCCAGTAAGGCATCATCAACATAAAGAATTCATATCACCACCGGAATCCTCAATGGATCCAAAACACAGCATGAGTCCATAAGTGCTAAGAAAAATTCAAAACAAAGGGTAGCGCGGGTATTACACAGTTTACCCGTGCTATAGCACAGGTATCTGAACAATGCCTGCGCTATACCTGCGTGTCTTTTGCTTTGATAGCCGCACTACTATCAAAACATTGGGATCACTCACTCCCAGTGGTGCATTAAATGCCCAATCCTCCCCATGGTTCTGAATTTGGCTCCTCACACACTTGGTGGCATTAATTAACCCCTGTAATGTACCTTAGAACTAGTTCATTGAGGAGGAGAGTTCAAATTTGGATCTAATTGTTTGTTGGAGACCTTTTGGATTATAAAATAAATCCATTGGCATGCATTTGGTAGAGAGAAAATTAGAGCAAGTTTATGCTGCTGGATTTGAGTTGGAGCTTCCTCATAGACTACCATTTCCAACCATTGTAAGCATTCCCAAGCTCCCTTGTCACCTTCCATCTAGGGGAAAGTGTTTCTCTCAATTGTTGTTCCATCTACTTAGAATTTAGTTTGGGCAATAAAGGACTCCCTAACAGATATTTTTGGCTCCCCTTGAATCCTTCACCTCCTAGGTGTTGTACAACTATTCCATTGGGCAATACAAGAGTGGTTTAGCATATCTTTGGTTGTTGTTTAAGTTTTCATTCTCCCCCCATCTCTTTCACTTTGTTTTTATCAATATTTTCATGTTTGAATGTGAACTACGCTAACAATCTATTGCTGGATCACTCGGAGGAATACCAACCAAAACCGAAATAGGGGCTCCAAGGACTGAGGCCTTGCTACAACCTACAAGACTTATCCCCTTAACAAGTGGAAGAGTGCACTTGTGAAATTTTTTCCACAATAGTGTCTAATCCTAACACATGTAGACATAGATCTCCTTGCTCTGGATTTTCCTAGTTCTCTCACAACTACATCCATGGATGTTGATACAAACAACAATTCCTATGTACAAAAGTTAAAAACATCCTTGGAGAACATGAATCTCCCAATATTTTTTCCACCATATGTTACACTTGCATAGATAGCATACACAAATAAGTTAAACATGACATCCATCCATGTGATATTTGATAATATTTTCGATTACTTTAACACCTATTGATGTGTCAAAATGATCACATCTTTAGTAAACGAAAACACCCGATCGCAAGTCCCAAGTTAGACTTAGTCACGCTTCGAATGATTCTTTTCGACTGGTTATGGACCCAATTGCCACATCAATTTGATTTTTTATTATAATATTTTTATTTCCTTTTCAATTTCAATCCTACTCTAAGGGATTCCAATGGGAAAGGACTAGGATGATCATATACTTCCAATTCAACATTATGCCCTAGATCTTTTGCTATGAGGTTTTCCTATGAACTAGAATCAAATAGAGCATCGATCTTGATATTCTTGAACTAGATATTGATGTGGAAGAGTTTCAGCATCTCTTTCTCTTTGTTAAGGTAAATGATACTCAGATTCCCTTTTTTTCTACAGTTTGGTACAGATAATCTCCTCGTCCATATTGAAGTTTCTTTCTAACTCCTTACTTGACTTCATGGCTAGAAAGCCCTTGTTTTTAGCATACTTCTTGTGGTTCTTGGGGTTTAGACTAGGATTTAAATTATTCCACTTGTCATCAATGTGGCCATCGAATTTGGAGTGGTTACACTATTTGTTCAGATACTTAACCGAAAATATGGAGATTCTTATCCGAAAAGACTACGAATATTCTTAACTGAAAAGACTACAGCTAAAGCAAACTACTCTTCATGAGGATAGGAGAGAGGTGGATCAAATAGGTTCCAAATCATGTAATAAATAATTTGATCTTGACAATAAGAGTCTTTTTGGAGTACCACTCCATCCACATCATAATTGGAAACCAAAATATAAAGGATAAAATCCTTTGTGAATTCTGGGGGGCAGGGAAATGAATGGAGCAGAAGTAAGATCTCGTTTCAATGCATTGAAGGTATCTTGCGCCTTCTCATCCCAAATTAAGGGAGCAATGGGTAAAAGAAAATATAAGAATCCATGGACCGTTATATCATAGGCCAATATAAAACAATGTAATAAACAAACTAAACAAAACAGAAAGACAAAACTAGCTAAGATCAAGAATAATTAATAGAACACATACTAAACTAAATCTAAACTAACTACCTTTTTTCTTTCTTCATCAAACATCATAGATATGAAAACATAATGTAAAGAATAAAGAATACTTATTTTTGTATTAAATGAGAATACAAAGGAGTAGAATCACCTTGCAATCGTAGTGGAAGGGGCTACTGCAGCTGTCTAAGGGAGGATTTTTTGATCTCCTAGCAGTCTCGCAATCCTCCTTACATGTGTCACGACAAGGATATTTGATGGATGAATCAAGAGAAAGAAGAGGTTGTATATGATTTCGAATGAAATCTCGGTAGAGTGGTGGTTTGAGAAAATGAGTAGAGAATTGTGTCGGATGAGGGACCTTGAGGGTTCTTTTATAGGCATAGTAAATGGCTTTGGGGACAAGGATCAACCTAGATTTTTTTCATCCTAAATATTCTCCATGATTTATGCTGATTCATATTATGTTCCTAGATCTCCCCTTTTTGGTGGGAGAAAAGAAAGAAATAGCCAAAAATCATGTCAGGTGAGGTTGTTCTTTTTATGAGAAACTGTGTAACTAGGGTCCCTTATTTCGAAGGCCTTTAAGCAATTTGGGTCGCTCTTTTCTTAGGTATATGAGTGACCTATTCCTAAGGTGTCCCGTTTTGATGTTTGGATTTAATTTATGGCTTTTTTATGGTTTCCTCAAGCTCAAATGGGTGAAAATTAGGTGGCAAGATGGTGTGTGCAAGTGATGGAGCTGATGACATGACAAGTGAGCAAATTTAGTTGTTAAAAGTTACTAGTTATTTTCTTAACTCTAAATGAATTATCTCGTATCATGGGACTCTATATCTTGTCTAAATTTTTTTGGGGTTTCGATACCCTTCTTCTTCCCTATTAGGTTTTAAATGAAGAGATGTCCTATACTATAGTATTCTTTCCAAATATGCTTTTAAATCTCACTCACGAGTGAATAGTTTATTTCGATACTACAAGAACATGAATCAAGATATTATAAAGAGTTCAATAACCTCAATCTAGAAGACCAAAAAAATCTCTCTATTCTATCTAACTTAAATAAAATAAAATAAACAACATTGTTAAAATAAGAATGATCTCTCATGAGTTGTATAGTAAAAGACATTGTACTATTCCTATAATTTAGTGGGATGAAAGAGTTTTCCATCTTTAACATACTAAGAAGTTGGACGATAAAAACCGTTTTCTCTTGGAATGTCTTATTTATGCCCATATCATATATCAAATTAAAATATTTGCAACAATATTGATATTTCTAACATGTTAATTCATCAAAATTATGTATATTTGAGAATTCTCCAATATTTTCTACCATGGAAATAATTTTTTTAAAGCAATCCAAGTAATTCTTTTTCATTTTTAAGAAGCCATGATAGAAATTTTTTTCTCTCAATGACTAATAAAAATCATCATCATCATAATCATGTAATGGAAAACACCTTTAATTCACTTAGAATGTACTGCTTATGCACACATTGGATGATAATTTCAAAATATTTTTAATAGCATTGGCCTTCCTAACATGTTTTTTTTTGTACTAGGGGAATTAGCAACTAGGATGGGGCTGGTACTCATGTGAATCAGGGTCTAGGGGTCCAATCTCGTTTGCTACCACTATACCCCTAGGTGTAACCATCAAGACCACCACAGTGGTGCGCGGGTTATCTAGCGTTTGAACCAGTGACCTCTTACAAGGCTTATATGGGATTTTTGGGCTACTTTACACCCCAACAGGATCCTTCCTAACATGTTAATTCATCAAAATTATGGAGATTTTGGAAAGCTTCTTTTCAATTTTTTATATCTTAGAAATAAATTTGTAAATAAAACCACTTAATTCCTTCACATTTTTCATAAGATCAAATAAACTAAATTTGTTCTATTAACTCGATAGTAACAACAATCATCATCATCATCACCAACACCAACATCAACAACAAAGTTGGTGACAGTTTGAACATTCTCGTCATCCTCCTCCTCATCATTTTCATTCCGATACTCATTGTACCCATCATTCTCACGGTCCTCGATTTCATTCTCATTGATGTAATCATCATCATCATCATCATCACCACCACCACCACCACCACCACCACCACCACCACCACCATCATCATCATCATCATCATCGAGAGAGAGAGAGAGAGAGACGTATGAAATTGAGGAAACTAAGGGGCATGTCATCTTTTATATAGAGAGACTTTAAATGGGGGACGTTTAAGGCCAAGAAGGTGTTAACAGCCTAATCCCATCCCCCCTCTTAATTTTTCATTAACACTCCTGAAATGCTCAATATAGAATAATATATCAAAATTTAACATAAAGGTATCAGTGTTGAATGAATATGGTAGTACTCATAACTTCATTGATTGTAAATTAGTCAATATTCTCATCGGCTTTATATATCATGCATTAGAATATCAAGTAATGATTGCAGATGGAGGTACCATAAATTGTTTAGGTAAGATTCGTAGTATTAAGATTAATATGGGTGAATATTCATTGGATAACACAATAATTACAATCTAAATGGGTGTGTTGATGTTGTATTAGGGGTCCTGCTAGTACCAATAATACCCCATCTTCGAGGACCTGAGGAAACTGTTCGACGAAGAGGTGAAAAATATAGAGGAAACCACAAAGGGGTACTTAAAAGCGAAAGGAATGAAAGGATAAGTGCCTAGGTGCTAGAGATCATGGCAAAGGGGCAACAAAATGGAAGCACCAAATACCACGCACCTGACAGCCCTGGGATAATGACCATAGGCTGTAGAAGAGCGCTCCATGTTGGGACAAAGGTGCTAAAGGATAATGAAAAGTGAATCCAAGGGAGTAGAAGGAGACAACCAAGAGATAAACTTTCCAATTAGTAGATCTATGTCCGGGTAGCCAAATCTACAACTGAAAAATGATAGTGTATTGACAAAGTGAATGAAGCTTAATGAAGGCATGTTGAGACACTATGTGGAAAACATTGTGCCACATGGTGCTTGGACATTGGTAAAAAATCATTTTTTCCTCCCCCATACCATATTACACGGATCCATTATCACCTTGCCATCAACAACTGGAAGGTACATGGTTCCCCACTAGGGTGACACATGCACATCAACATGACCCACCGACAGACCCTCCTCCCAATGGATCCTATGGAAACTAAGATCCATGTGTACCAAACCATACCTAAAACATGGACCCCATGCTCATATGATAGTAAGCGACATCACATCATTTCCCCCCCAATAATTACATGCCACCTAGAAAACTCAAAATTTGGTCAGTCTAGGAAAGAATCCACCCGAATGATGCTCATTTGACTCTGGGAAAGAACAAATGTTGTGCCACCTCTACAACAAAGGTCCTAGTATGTAGTGCCTAGTTTCCAACCCATCCTTTGACCCACCTGGTAATTCTTTTTACCATCCTTTTTATTGTATTTTCCCCAATCAGTAAAATTGAAGTTACCATGTAATCTTCATTCAAGGTGAAACCATTGAAATACAAAGGAAATAGATTCCCCACTGATGATCACTAAATTGATCATGAAGTCAATATATTCGACACCATTACCTCTTACCCAAACCTGCAACATCTAGTAGCCGAGGAATAAACCAATTATGCTTTCATATTGGATTCTTGTCATGTATGGGAGACGAGCCTTTCCCAGGAATTTTTCTCACAAGTTGTCCCCTTCCTTGAATTTACCACTTGCTACACAATCAATTATTTTGTTTAGAAGTGAGTTGTGCTCTCCCCCAATGATTCTAGGTCCTGTACATTGTCTTCAAGGATACCCAATATATTATTGCTTCTAGACCACCCAACCATGAAACCCCTAGATGGGGATGCCCTGACCATCTTGTTGCATGCCCTAAATTTTTAGAAAATAACCACCTTCTAGCCAAACATATAAAGGAGGGAATTCTAGTCCCCACTGGCCCACCCCCCTACAAATCTTCCATATTCTCATAAAAATACAAAAAATCCCTAGCTCTAATCTATATTGTGTTGGGGTATGAGCATGAGGAGGAAGTAGATTATACTCTCTTAGGATTCCTCGATACCATGACCCCAGCAGTGGGGGACATTATTCCAACCATATTTGACCTATGCCAGTTTTTAGTAAATAACATCCATGCACAACTCAAGGATTTCTAGACCATGTGGTGTTTCATGCATACATCATACTTGGTCTACATGTTCTTGTACCAAAACTTAACATACTTCAAGGATCTATATCTAAACATAAGGGACCATGCAAGGAGACAATGACCAACCTATAGGTGGACAAACACTGTTGTGAGACAACAAGGGAATTATGGTTTTCAAGCCTTCACAAATAAATCATGAGCATCGTCTACTACAGTCTGGACAATGAGGTACCGCCAAGGATTTTCCTCCTCTAGAAGGATCTATTAGAATTGATCCATGGCACTAGAACGGGGAATTGTTTCATCTATGAGAACCACACCATTATCAGAATATATGGATTTGAGGAGGAACCATATTTACTTCCAACATTTTTTACCCCTAGAGTATTTGCACTGGAATACATTAGAAAAAGATTCATGTCTGATCAACTACATTTGATTAAGCAAAATCACCCTATCACATTCAAGTTACCTAAGGATATAGGCCCCTTCCTAGTCAAAACCATAAGTACCCTAGCACATGTGGAATAAATGTTGAAATAGGTGAACCTGGCTAAGGGAGAAAAGTGAGCTTATGACCCTCATCAAGTGATCTCTAAGAAGAGAATAGAAAATAAAAAATCATCCTACAGTCACAATCCCCAACCAAAATGGGAGTAGGTAAGGGATACCCTAGAGGTTGATACAAGCAAGAACACCCTAGGGATACATGAGGACTAAATGCGAAAGAGAGACTGATTCTGGAAGTGAGTCTGATGGTCATGAGAGATGCCATCCACTAAAGGCCGGATTTTCACAATCACAATCCTTCCTCATAGATTCAAGATCCTCCAACCACATGGTTGCCTCCAAAGAATCATTTTATCCTCTAGATCTCAATGATGGTCCTAGTATTCACATGGGAGATGATTCTCATAACTCAGCTAAAGGGAAGGGCACAATACAATTAGAGCACGGAAAGTTAAAAAATGTTCTATTTGCTCCCTCTTTGTATGAAAATTTGTTGTATGTATATCAAATGACTCACACAGGTTCACCGAAGAAAGTTGTATTTGGTCCTAACATAGTTGATATTGGAGATATCTCTATTGGGAATATTATAGTGAAAGGGGTTGCAAACCATGCCTCAAATGCATATGAATTCTCTCGCTTTTTTCCATACTCTCTGCCTACTCCATTGGCATATGATGAAGATAAGAGTGACATCTCTTCTAATGAAGATGAGGATCAAGATATTTATGTTGAGAATAAAGTTCAAGAAGATCCTTATCGATATCTAACATGTTCCCAATCCATGGCCAAGTCAAATATGGGCTCACAAAGTCCTTATAGCTGTTGGGAACATAGTTGGGGATCCATGTAACCAGAGAACGACCATATCTCAGTATCATGCGAACCTTGCACTATCTCATGCAGATCCACTTCTCTAAGAGAGGTGCTACATGATGGTGGGGTTTGATCCACAATCCCTTGAAGAGAATTTCCATGGGGGATCTACAACCAAGTACAAAAATCAATTGGTTGAAAAAGGGTACTCAAAGGTTCATGATTTGGAATACAATGAGCCATTCGCTCCAGTAGCAAAAAGGGTTCCTGGAAGACTATTTTTGGCAAATACAACTTCGACGCAGTGGGAGGTACATTAGAGGAGCAAATCCAAATGCATATCTAGATACAACACTTGCATTTCTATCCTACATAGGATCATATTGCCTACATTTTTACAAAGTCTTTCACTCATGAACGTTGTTCCTTCTCTTCTTAGTGTGAGGTTATTTGAGTTCCCTATTGTTTTCCTATCTTTTCGGGGGGGGGGGGGTGTTTCCCATGAGGTTTTCCCCATTACCTTGCTGCATGGAAAGTTATTTATTTTTAATCATTTATTTGATAGTATGGGTGACCTTTGCTATTAGTAACTAGGGCCAAGGATGGCATGTTTTGATTAAGGGGGGGTGTTAGGATATTTTAATACTCCATCCTTCTCCTACTTGCATTATTTACCATTTGCTAGCACTTAGTTATGTTATTTTCCCCTTGTGGTGTGCATATGTCATCTAGGACCCATTAGCCACCAAATGCACCCTGCATGCATCATTTTAGGAGCACTTGAGTTAGTTTCCTAGATTTTAGGATCCAACTTAGTGTTCTAGTTCATTCCACCTGAGATAGCTGACTCTTGTGGGGGGTTTATGCTCCGATAGCAATTTTTTGTTGTCTCATGCACCCTTTTCTGATTGATTTGCATGCCAAACTCACTAATGCACCCCTTTCGGTCAGTTAACCAATTGTGTCTTTAGTTAACTGATATTTGGTTGAGTTTAATTGAGTTTGGGAACTCCAGAGCACTGATAGAGGTGACAATTCTGATGCTATACAGAGTGAGACTTAAATTCTCCTACGTGATTCAAATTCTCTCCATTGTAACATCATTGTTTACTATATTGATTATTGGATCATGTGAATATTATCATGTTCCTATCTGAGTTCTCATGCATGATTAATTCTCTACTCATTTTTACTGCAATTTTCACTGTAATTCATCTGTTCCTCTCATTCTTTCTCTATGAGGCATACTCAGCTCCATGATCTGCTGTGATTTAGAATTTCACACAGTTTTCCCATTGTTTGGGGTAGTTTACCCAGTGAGTCGACTTGACTATTTTACATGATTTTCTTTAGGGTTTTTACATAATAAAATACAATATGAATATTTCCCAAAGGAAGTAAAATAAAATAGGATCAGAATATCTTCCAAAGTTACATTCTTCAACAAAATAAAAGACAACTAATGTTATTAACCACTTATAGTAGGAAAAAGATGACCTACAGCAGTAGGTGGTGTCAATGAATCAAAGGTTGATGGGAAAGGGCCACCTCAAGGAAGCTGAAAAGGTGCTATGGGATAAGATAAGCTAGGAAGTCCTACAACACTGCGACCACTTTGAGCTGATCTAGGATGAGTTGGAATTGGCCACTAATTCCTCAATTGAAATAAAAAGGACAAATATTGAGCTCGAATCTAAGCCATTATTGAAGGAAATGTAGTCAATTTTTGAAACATCGGAACCAATGTACAATTGGAAGAGTTGGGGGGAACCAACATGACATACCTAATTAAACAGGCCAACAAAATGATTACAAAAAGCGTCCTACTAAACATAGTTAAATAAATGTAGGATAATAGCTTAAATTTCCTTTTTAAAGGGTTATTCAAAGATTCCATAGCCAAAGGACTACCCCACTTTTCGGATGGAAATAGAGATTTGTACAAGAAAAAATATTATCGAGAATTCTTAAAAGAAAAAAGGAATGAAGAAAGGAAATTTGAAGAGATGCATTCAACAACTTGAAGGGGTTCGTTGCGGTGCAACAATTGAACAAAAATTTCGAGTGTGGATAAGCTTGAAACTGACTTTCAAAATCTTTCGATCCATTTCTTATGAAAAATTCACCAATGTTGAGCTGTCCATGGATGCAATGAGGCTACACAAGTACCCCATGGGTAAAGATTGGCAACAAATATCCAAATTTTATAAGTTGGCCTTGCCACACTTAGGAGAACCTACTCCATTAAGGAAGACATCACGGTAGGGGTCCCCACAAGAAGGCTTGACCTAGAAGAGGTAAAAGCTAAAGGTGAAGTTAGACAGTTGGGATCAACTGAATTTCAAAACAGATTCAAAAAAGGAAGTTTTGTGGAACCAAGGAGAAAACAAGGCAGTTGCAAGAAAGGCACGGAGCAGTAACAAGAAAGATCCATATAATTATATAAAGTGAATTTGAATATGAATTGAATGATATTTTAATTTTAGGAGAGGGTCACTCTGAGAGATACAAGATCATTTTGATTCTTTGAAATAATGAATGTATCCACGAAAGAATCCTTTGAGATTCAAATATATGTGTATTCTAGCTTGTAAATTTCTCCATGTGATGGTATTCTCCTCTTATAATTCCATAACTATTTGTCTTTGTAAAGCAATGTTGATGTAATAAAATATCTAAGCAGCTTGGTTTTGAACAAACTTCATGGTATGAGTGTACATGTGTGTGAAATAAATGTCAAGGAAAGATATTTCATGTGAATGGCCTCTAATTTTTCATGAATGTCTATGTATTGAATGATAAATGAATGCTTCTTTTTTCACATATGAATGTCATGGCTACCAATGTCCTGTACTTAACCAAGGTTGTATTTACATATGTTTTAACTCTTGAAATATCTAATGTTTAGTACATTTCTTCCTCTACGAATGTATAATATTTGTGTAAATCCCCTTACACAATTCATTTCCCCCACCAATTCTTTATCCACCATACATTTTGATTAATTAGTAAATATACACATTGAAATTCCTCAGGAGCAAACACCTTGGTAACAATTTTGTCGAAGGTCCTATGTGTTTGCAAATTTTGAAATACAAAGAATTTCAGTTATGTCAAAAGATTAATCTTTAAATCTTTAAAAATTGAGCCAATTGTGCCCTGACATTGTCAAATTTTAGCCTTGGAACATCTCAGGGGATAACATGAAAAATGGAGTCATTGTTGGGGACCGGAGAAATTGAAGTTATTTTTCCTTGGGCATGACAATGAGTAAGATTTGATTTCAAATAGTGAAAGGGAGTTGGACAATAGGTTGAGCAGTTCACTTGGAAACCCGACTGATTTCGATTTGGCAAATAGAAGACAACACACTAGATCCAACCTGGCGCCCAAGTGCACCTAAGTTCTTGTTAATCCAAAAAATACTAGTGATATTGTGAAATAATCGGCAGAAATCATCTTCATTGGGCTCAGCTATTCCTTAGAATATTTCTACATCTCCTACAAATCTACAATTTCAAGATTCAACTTATACATTTGAAAATTACAAAGGTAAATATTAGTTGAAGAAGACATAAATACTCCTCTAGTTGACATGAAAAATTCTCCTCTCATATTCCATGAGGGATACCAACCTACATTTAAGCCTATTCTTAGGATCCCTTGCATTCCCATCTCTCCTCAATCCAGAAACCTTGTCCTACAACATTTAATGGTAGGAGATGGAGGAGGGGAGGGATAATCCACCACCTCCACCACCTATTAATCCATGAGTGGTTTCTAGGCATGGTCCACTTAACCTACCTAACAATTTGCATGGTCTACTAGACAATTACTTGCCCAAAATCTAATGGTGAAAAAGTCACCTTAGTTGAAGAACACATGGATTTACTTCAAGGTTTCACATAAAACCTATTTGTCGATTATGATGAGGTCTACATGAGACTCTTCATACAAACCTTGGAGGGAGATGTGAGGAAATGGTTCATAGCCTTACCAATAGCATCCATCGACTCTTGGCCAGTTCTAGAGGCCACTTCTATGAGACAGTGGGGGGAAAAGAGGGATCACTAGTAGTATTCGACATTATTTGCCTCTTTTAAGAGGAGAAATGTGGAAAATGTTGTTGAATTTAACAAGAGATTCAATAAACTATACAACAAAATCCCCCTAACATCAAGCCTTCCCAAGAAACAATAAGGTTACCTTGGCAGGAGCTTTTGAACCAAAATTTGCCATGATGGTAAGAGAAAGAAGGTCAACAACTATGCTCATCATGCAAGATGATGCAATAGACATTAAGGGAAACATGATTGCATCTAGAAAATTGAGATTCAGGCCTAGGGTAAATGAGAGAGTTAAAATAAAACAAAATAATGAAGATACGCCTTTAGGCGGAAATAAAGATGAGATATAAGGAAGCAAAATGATGAAGATTGGCCCTCAGGCCAAAATAAAGATGCCAAGTGTTTAAAATTGAAGAGATGTCAAAAATAATTCACAGCCTTTTTGACAAATAAACTAGAATGAAGGGGAGTAATGCAAACATAGCACCTCAAGGAGGACCTCCAAAAAAACCAAAACCCAAATCATTATAGAAGGCCATTCAGCCTTGTATCGTATAAAATAACAACAAGAATAATAATTTTGCTGATATCTCTTGTATAATAACAAAAACACTGTTATATGTTATATGTTATATCTCTGGTTAATAGATTAGCATTCGAGGGAAATTACACGTCTACATAATGAACTAGGCGTTTTTCTTATTTGGACTTGAAACTCGAAGTGAGTGTTATATACCCTAGAAATTTTCAAACATAGAAAACGATGAGGATGCCCATGGTAGAATTGCTACATAGTTTCTTATCGTGCTAAAAAGTGAGTTTTTCATCCCACCTTGCCTCTTTGGACAAAGAAATTCAAATACTGAGTTCTGTTTTGTGAGGGGACTGGAGAGCATATTTATTTTATGCGATCATGAAGCACGCCCAAGCAATGTTAAAAGAATGTCAAATAAATTGATGAGCAGAATATGCTTTACTTGGCCAGCTCTCAGATGCATTGTAGTGGTATAATTCTCCGAAATATTATCCCGGGCATTGCCGATCTGTGCAAGGAAAAGGTTGATATTTGATAATTGATGCAAGAAAAACTATATATACTGGCCAAGAGTTCCGTCATTTCTACACCAGCCCGAGCTCGTCATTTCTTCAGTTGATTCATTCTTTGCCGATTGGATGTTGATGCATGTTGCCAGTCTCCGAGGATTGCTTGTATGATGAGAATACTATTTGAGGAAATATTAGTAATGAAGATAATTACATGCCGAAGGTTTAAAAGTGTATATATTATTTATGTGTGTGAGAAAATTAAATAAGAAAAATTTGCAACATCTTAAAATTAGGAAAATTAGGTTTATAGTTAAGATATGCTTTATATGTTTATAATTTTTTTAAGTATATATGATATTATTTTTGTTATTTATTTGTTATTAAAAATACTATTAATAAAAGCTAATTCATATTTTTATTTTTAAAAGAGTTTGACACTTTCCTAAGAATTAAAGTGGTGTTAAAATTCTTAATATGATATATATACAACTAAACTAAATTATGATAAATGAATGTGTTTATATTTACCATTTTAAAATATATATTATGTCAAATATTTTGTAAAACCATCAAATTAAATGCTTATTATTATAAATTTCAAGGTGTATAATATGTAAACAATATTTTGTAAAATAAAAATAATTATAAATAATAAAAGTAAGTGAAATATATTGTATTAATTAAAAATACACGTGTCAATAAAATAAAAAGACAATACACACACCTACCCCCACACACATATATATATAGTTTGTGTAACCACAAAATTTTATATATATTAATATTAAGTAAAAAAAGGTATATTAAAGAAACTTATATTCTTATTAATTAAGAATATATATGTTAATAAAAAGACAAACATATGTTTATACATGGTCCATGTACTATAAAAACTTGTGTATATTAATGTTAGGTTAAAAAAAAATGTTTATTACTAATTTATAAAATGTGTTATATATATATATATAACATTGATTGAATTTTTAGATTAGAAATTAATTTTAATATGAATATGGTTGATTGTACAAAATAATATTATTTAGAATTGTGTACTTATCATTAATAGTACTATACAAAAATGATAGTATTCATTAGTATTAATAAAACCTTCAATACAAAGACCAAATACTAAGCTAGATTTCTTTTTCAAAATTTTTAAAATTTAAATTAATATTTTGTTTAAATAATTTTACATCCAACCAATGGTAATTTATAACTTTAAGAACTTTAACCAATCATAAAATTTAAATATTTATCAAAATAACTTATATTTTCAAAATATTAAATTTAATACAAAATATTACAAAACATTAAGAATTTGTTTTAAGATTAATATAAAGTCAAAATTTATTTATAATCAACTAATGGTTATGTTCCCTCAAAACATGAGCAGGAGTAATAAATAAATAAACAATTAAATTTAAAATATTATATAAATTAATATAAATAATATATATAATGTCTTAATTGAAATAATGGTGTTCTTTGCTTGTATTTAGTTATATGCATTTAATTGATGAATGCAATATTTTTATGAAAGTTTTTTAATAAAATGGTTGAAATGATCATCATTACTAAGTATGAATCATGAGTACTGATTTTGGGAATTACGAGTTTTGGTTGTTATTAGAAATACATTTATTAGGTTTTGGAGCTACTCAAAATCATTGAACACTTTTCCTAGCAGTGTGAACACCACAAACTATAAATTATTCCCAAAACGTGTTATATTGATGCACCCCATTAATAAAAAATGTGCTTCCATAGTTTTATTTATTAGAATGGAGTAGGTTTTTTTAAATACGAAAGCCAAAAACTACATTAAGTAATTAATATGTTCCTTCAATAAACAAAAAGTTTAACCATAATATTTTTCTTCAATAAACAAAAGGTTTAACCATAGATATACCTTCATGAGACCAATGTTATAATGAAAAAAACACATGATGATACATGACTCTTAAATGAAAAATTGGAATTTGAAGCTATGCATGATAAGGTGGGTAACTGGTTGTAGTATGAAGTAACATAAACAACTTTTAAAATAGAGGGTACTTAGTAGCAAATTGTTTTTTTTCTCCCTTTATCTTGGAATCAATGGCCTACACAACGGAAATCTTTTAACATCAAGACAAATTGGGGTCAGTACAAGCTAATGAGGGTCACTTTTGGCACGTTAGATGCAATAGAAAACTGAAAAATCAGGCATCCCTCAACTTATTTGGGTTTTTTGAGATACTCACGCAAAATATCTTGCATTGAGTAAAAAAGATGAAATGTAGGAAATTGAATCACGTTTATGAATATATAACTTTTATGTATTGAAAATTTGCATAGCTATGTCAAGTTTCATTTTTCCTAATATAAAATTTTTATTTTTCAGTGAAATGATAAGGTATATGTTTTTGTGGGTGCAACCTTTGAGGGTCTAAATAATGGAATCAAGCTACAAAAGGGGAATGCATGTACAGAACATATAGCACTAGTGCATCATTATTTTTTGAAAATTAAATTTATAATTTTATAATTTTTTTATAATTGTCTATGTGATCAAACCTCGAAAATAGTACGTCTTTTATGGGTGCAGCCTTTGAAGGTCTTAATGCAAATATAATGAAATAGGGTTTTGATAGAATGTGGAGGTTAGTGTCTACTTGTGCACCATCCAATTGTTTTTTGAAATGATCAAGAATTGAAAAAGTTATGGAAGAAATACTAACAGTGTGTTTCACGAGTTAAGGATGTAGGACACAAAAGAAATTGAAAAAAAATAGGAGAAATTAATACTTTTAAATAAAAGTTACACATTTGGAATCTGCAGCAAAAAAAAAATAAAATTCTATTTGGGTTTAAGATTTCATCAAAAATGACTGTGTAGGGTCAGTGCAAGCTAATGAGGGTCACTTTTGGCGCAGGCATCCCTCAACTTACTTGGATTTTTTTAGATACTTACGCAAAATATCTTGCATTCAGTAAAAAACATGAAATGTACGGAATTGAATCACGTTTCCGAATATATAACTTTTATGTATTGAAAATTTACATAGCTATGTCAAGTTTAATTTTTCCTAACAGACACTTTTTCAAAAACTAGGATTGCATCTAAAAGGTCCCTCATCTTCTTGCACACACCCATTGTTATCTTTAGGGTTTTAAAATGCTCTCAAATATCATTCAGGCCATCACAAAGCTCTCCTTCATTGAGCGTAATGTTTAGAAGGAAATGGATAACATTTCATATCTAAACGAACAATAAAAAAAATTGGTGTATCATTTTAGACACGCTAAGCATACCATCCACATCCCCCTCCACCTTGGTAGGTTCATTGTAGCAACATGGTTAGTGGAAATTTTTTTTGGTTCACATTCAACAATTTCACAACATCATATAATTTGGTAACATGGTTAAGCAATTAGTTTTAGCAACAAAGTTATACCTTGTTTTTTAAGTCATTTAGGTTTGAAATGGTTCAATCACTTTCATAATTTCAACCTAAAAATCATGGATAATTTTAAGGACCCAGGTTTATTTAAAAGTGTATAAACCTTGGTGAATTTTACCAATTCTTATTATGTCAACTACAAAACATTTGGTGACATTTTTCTAAAATTCTTTCAATTTCTAAGGATTTTATATTGTTTATATAATAATGTGGGGATTTTTAGAGTGAAAAAAGTTTACCTCATCACAATTGGGAAAAATGGGGCTTCAAAAAATGAAAATTGGCTAATCCTTTTGTGGAAAAAACATGAAAAAATTGTCCATGGGTTAAATTTCACCCCTAAAATTATCCTTGCTAAAAATACAATTTTTTTCAACAATTTACACTTATATAAAATTTTAAAGTTTTTACTTCTCCAAAGTTTTAAAGCTTTAAAGATGCGCAAATCAATCAAATTTCAAAAAACTTGTCTACAATTTATTATTACATCAAATTTGAAATTGTCTACTTCACATTCTTATTAAACATAAATTTTCAGAACCCTTTGATAAAGTCACGTGTCAATAATATGTTTAAATAACATTTCAACATAATTTATTCCAAATGAAACAAGTGCTACGTGGTAGCATAGTCCCTGCAAATTAAGTTGGGAGTAGGGACGAAAAAATAAGTGAAACCATGGTCATGCAATGGACGGAGTTGACAAGGGTAAGTGTCGATGTTTTCTCGTTAAGAACAAAAATGATTATTTGTTGAACCACAAGCTTTAACATGAAGAATTTCCTTGGTAGATCGTTGCACAGTTACCTTAGTCAATTAATTAATTAGTGCTTTAACATGAAGAATTTCCTTGGTAGATCATTGCATAGTTACCTTAGTCAATTAATCAATTAGTGCTTTGATCATTGGTGCCTTCTTAATGCTAAGAAAATATGTGAAAATATGGCCAAAGTTAAAAATACTTGAATTTGAAATTGAATTAGCCCAAGTTCCAAACTTATAATCCCATGCACACATTTCACTTAAGGTCTTATTCCAAGCCTCTCATCATAACATTATTTTAAGGATTATAAAGTAATTTGGTTAAAAAGAATTTATGTAAAGAAAATCCATTTACATACACTAAATACCATTTTGGAGCTTAGCAAATGGTTTTGGAATACCACACTTGTTCTTCTATTATAACTCATTGGCTTCCACTCAGAAGTTCTATGTTGCTAGATTCCACATCAAAAGTTGTTTGCTGCTTGCAACGACATAAGGAAAGGTTAAATTCAAAAAGATACATCTTTAAATATGCCCAATCTATACAATGTCGTTGAGATTAATCAACGTATAAAGTAGCTATACTATTTTTTATATTATCACTTGTCTATTATTATTAATTTTTCACCATATAGGTAATAGATGGTCATTTATACTTTTGAATCATAAAAATAATCGTATATGCGGTAATAGTTTACATTACATTGGTTCTTTGTAAAAGTTCCCAAATTTTTTATGTTATATTCGGACATATAATGAATGATCATTTTGTAAGTTAGTAAATTAGGTTTGAAAATTACACTATCTCTTCAATATTCGTGCAGTATATTAGTTACGACAAATGTTTTTTTAAAGCTCAAAACACCTTGTTTTGTGGGCACGTTGAAAAAAACTTTAAGAGCCATATTGATAATCCTTGGGAGCAGTTTTGGAATTTGGTTTTCATTCTACCCATTAGAATAATATTTTTTGATGTTTTGGTTTTTTATATTACCCATCATAAACCATTTTGTTTAAAATTTTACCCTTCAACAATGATGTTTTTAAAAAAAAAATCGTAATCCGAATCCATATTTTTAAATAGATACAAGCCTTTGTAAATCTAATTATTATAAAATAGACACAAGCCTTTGTAAATCTAATCTATCCAAGCCATTTCCTTTTTTTACTTTTCCCTTGGTAAAGTTGAGAAACAACTAAGGCAAGAAAAGGTAGTCACTAGGGCAAAGCACTCAATGATAGCAACTAGGACAAACCATTATTCTGTTGGGTACAACTCCCCAATACTTCACAAAAGTAAAGGAGTTTATAGACACTAAGGATATATTAAAAATAAAATAAATACATGAGATGCCTACCTAGTTCAGACTCCAGAGCTCATTGTAGCAGAACATTAGAGGGATTCGCTCCTCAAGCAGTTGCATAAGTGTAAGCAGCAAAATCAAAATTTCAAGGAGCGGGTGGCTGGGATGGAGACTAAAATTAAGCAATTATAGAATGCAGGCATACCAAGTGCAGTAATGCAGAGTTCACAAGAATTATAAATAATAATGATGAATGCTGGACTCCACAAAATATAGCTTTGTATGCTCTTTTTTTTATATATTCTGTTGTTCTAGAAACTACATTTCATTCCAAATCTTGCACACAGATTTCATGTCTCTCAAAGCCTTGTTTAGTATTGGCCTTCATTTAAATTCTGCATCTCTCACTAAAATTTAACCATGAGAAAAATATAACCAATACTTTTGAGACCGAATCTATATAAATTACATAAATTATGGGATAAATCACTAAATACACACACTACACATTATTTATGTTATTTAAAATTATTAAAAAATACATACTTTATGATGTTTCTTCAACCTCATAGATTTAAGTAAATGTTTGAATCTAAACAAATCACTAAATATAATACCAAAAAAATAGTGCATGCATTACCTTTGATAAAGCAAATAATTCTCAAACTACTCCCAACTTTTTGTAATATTTTAATGTAATCAATGAGATGAGCATTGAACACTTAAATTTGTAAGCTCATTACAATAATAAAAAAGTAAAAAAATAATGGAAAAATCATTGAGTTAAAGGAGTTCTTTATTTTAGGAAAAATCAATGCAACTTGCAAATGGAAATACATGAAAATAATTATAATTTAATAGATGTTTCTATGTTTTTATTAAATATATGGTTGCAACTTGTAAATGGAAAGACATGGAAATAGATCTAATTTAATAGATGTTCCTATTTTTTTAGTCAATGTATGGTTTGGAAGTTGGAATTTACAAAATATAGTTTTATATAAGATAAGTATATTAATATTATTAGTAAATTAATAATATAAAGACGTTTTAGAAATTTTATTGCCCTTCAAAAATATGTTTTAAAAATTTTCTTACCCTTTATACATGACGGTTAATGAAAATTTTAAACCATATTTGATGGGAAAAACGCCCCATGATGGGGCATTTTGCTCATCAAATTCCGTCACTGCCTGGGAGTTGACTGAAATTCGAAGATAGCAACAATGTGGATGACATGCAAATATTAACGGAACATAAAATGTCATCCTCGGCTTCATAAAATCCAACTTTCAATCTTTCAATGCGGCCATGTCCAAGTAGCAAGCAGGGTTCTGATTCTTAATAGACAAGTGTAGTGTGCAAGGCACTGGTATGTTGGTGTTGATAGTGACATTTATTTCTCCTTTTTAATTATGTGGATATCTTGCTTAAAACTATTAGGAAAATATAACAAGAATTCTCCATGAGTGCGTAGTGATCAAACGTTATTTGTAGATGAGGGATATATTTTTTGTTTTGCTAAATACCAACTTATTTCTTGTCAACTCAATATTTTCCAACAAACTAAAAATTCGCTATTTATTAAAGTGCTCTTTTTGGTTAATCGTAAAATATTGCCAAAAAACTATCTTTTCCAAGCACCTTGCCTCGAGGCGTGAAGCTTATTATTCCCAGGTCTTATTGTTCTTGTAATATTAGACAGACAGGTGGCTGACATGAATTACCATGCAATATGATGTATGGAATTTGGTGAGAAAACCACTCAGACTATCAAACACGCTCCACACAAGTCAGGATGCAGAGAGAGAACCACTTACACTGATATGCATAAGCTTGAATAACAAGGAGAGATAAAGAAATATACAATGTGCTCCTGAACAAGTAAAATATTATGTGGAAATGCTGGAATGAGTTTACAATCATTAAGAATTGGAATGAGTTTACAATGAGTAGGAGTTCGACATCTGTGGTTCTGATGAAGAAGTAGTGAGAAAACAACCTGGAATTTGCAGGCATCAAGGGTTAAAATGGAAAGCGAACTGACTAAAAGAAGGAAACCATTGTAGTTGTCCAGGTATCGAATATACAACTTCCAGTGAGTTCAGTGTCCAACTTCATTTTTCACTTCTTTGTCGCGTTTATTTTGTTTCAAAATTTGGGTGTATATTTTAATCTTTCTCTCTTTTTGTTCTGCACTTGTGTTCTCTAGTTGTCTTCGGACAAATTTTATGTACAAGTAGCAAATTGCATTTATATTTAGTTTTTTGTAGTGAAGGTAACTCCCAGCTAGAAGGCCTAGATCATGCATAATTTCCCAGATGCTAAGCCAGTTTTATGAAGTAGAATTCTCCAACATTTTATCTATTTATAATTCACTAGTCAAACTAATGTTCATGTTCCTGTTGTAGAATAATGCTTGTATGGAGATTATTGGAGACAAATGAGAAAAATATGCATCTCAGAACTGCTGACTCCCAAAAGAATTGAGTCATTCCAATCGAGGTTAGACGAAGAGTTTTCTGCAATGAGTCACTCCATTTGGAACGAAAGTGAGAATGTGGCCAAGCCTGTAAATGTGAGCAAGGGGGTGTTGTCCTTCATGACAAATGTAATATGCAGAATGTTGATGGGCAGGAAATGCTCAACCGACATGCTCGATAATTTGGCGAGCTTCCTCAACCTCTTCATGGGGTGGAGACACATACATACATAGTTGGGCTACTACTATAACTTACTGGGTTAGTTAATAATAACACTTAGTTGGGCTCTAATACGCTAGGCTGATCCTCTAAAGGACGGATCTATACTCACGGGGAGGACTACAGGTAAATGGGGGTTCCACATAGGAAGAGAAGAGCCTTAATTGTTACCAACCGCTTTGCTCTTGCTTCCATAACCTTACAACTTACTTAAAAGGATTGGGGAAAATGGTCTGAATTAATTGTAGTTTGATATCGACTTCATACCTTAATGGATATGTCAAATTGTGTAGAGTCGAGGTAGTGGAATCTAGTGGCTTTGAGGTTGGACATTTTTGTGACTTGTCTACCATGGGGGACCAGCCAAAGGTTCTAGTAGCTCTATTTTTGTCACTTTGCAAGTTTCCTTATAGACTGGCAGTCGCACTGGCCTTTGCATTTGCTTTGATGGACATAATTTTGGCTAATGGTACTACTTCCAAGTAAAATACGCCAAACACACCTGTGTCAATATGCCAAACGGTCAAAGAACTTGTGTTAGATATGGGATTGCGTTTGAAACTAGACTTCCTTTGCATGAGATAAGTCTCTAGTTCAATATTCCGAACCCGACAATGTCAAGATGCTTATTCTATTAATATGGTAAGCATTAATTCCAAATATTTAGAGGCCTAGCCCGAAGTGGAGATAAACAACAAAAATAAGGAAACCTTCTGAGAATCGAAAGTGAAGCGCCAGGAAGACAAAGAAAAAATTAGTGGCTATTGAGTTACAGTCAAGGAGGAAGGTCGAGCAGGAATGGAGAATAGTAAACATTTATAGGCTGAATAGAGATAAAGATTCAATGTTTATATTTACGAGTTTTTTATTCTGGGTTTAAAGAAATGAAACTAAGTGTTATGAATAGATATGAATAGATTTTCATGCAATATAAATATGAAATGCAATATACCTGCATAATTTACTTCAATGCAAAATGAAATTTGACAATACATTAGCTTTCATATTTATGAAATATGACATTTACAAACAGTTAAATAGGTGTTATCTTGATCTAACAGAAGAAAAAATGAAGAATGACAAAGCTCATAAGATGCAGATGTAAAATGCTGATCTTCTAAGAAGAGGTTGCTGCTCCAAATTTGGAATCTCAGCTCGAAGGAAGATGTTGCTCCAAATCTAGAATCTCAACTGGGAGTATGGAGATCTAAGGCAATCTGTGCATCAAGCAAAGAAGGCTCGAGAATGTAGTGCCTCTAGAAGTCTTGAGAAGCCAATGCCAAAAGAGGCGGTGTTGTTAATCTCCAGTTTGCCAAGAAGACACTGGTGTCAATGCTGGTGTAGATGCTAACATTTGCGAGCAAACATCTATCCGTAATGCATTAAAATCTCATTGAAGAACTGAAGGAGAGGGAGCCATTTCCAATACCCACACTGCTAACATTTTCCAGCAAACATCTATCTGGAATGCATTAAAATCTCATCGAAGAACTCAAGGAGAGGGAGTCATTTCCAATACCCATGCTACCGCTGCCGCAATTCAAAGTATAATCCAATGAGCTTGCAGAAAATATAGTTTTTTATATTAATTAATTCAAAATTAATTTGAAACTTTTGGTTAAAAAGGAGGCAATAACGCTGCCACAATAACACTTCAAAGTATAATCCAATGAGCTTGAAGAAAATATAGTTTTTTATATTAAGTAATTCAAAAGTAATTTGAAACTTTTGGTTAAAAATGCAACAATAACGCTTCAAAGTATAATCTATAATCCAATGAGTTTACAAAAAATCTAGTTTTTATATTAATTAATTCAAAATTAATTTGAAACTTTTGGTTCAAAAGAAACATTGTAACACATTGCATTTGAGTGAACTAAAAATAATACTTAGTCAATGCGGATCGAAAACAATTAGTACCCTGGCTAATAATGACATTTCGATATATGCGTTTCATTGTATGTTCCGGTTTAGTATTTTTTTAATGACGGGGCTTGACAGATATCATCAAATTCTCTCCATCAAATCTTTTTAATGAAGACCAACTAATACAAATGTCCACATCAAATCTTTTTGTTCGATGTAGTCCAATGTTGTCCACACCATTTTTTTTAAACGAGGCCAATAATTAATAGCCATGGTTTATAAAATTAAATTAGGGGCAATGTTAGAATAGTGGAAATTTGGAATTTATAATATCTAAAATTGCACAAAGAAGATGCTTTACTTCATAAAACTAAGTAAATATATAGAGATAATGCATGAGTCATAGTTTGTATCTTTTACATGCTCTAGTGTTATAGAGATAATGTAGAGATATAAGAATGTGTAAAATAGTGTATAGATAATAAGGTGAGTTGTATAGCAGCAAGTCCCCGCTTTTAATGTAAACTGTTTATTGTAAACTGTTTATTGACTTAAAAAACAAGTCTCTCGTGACTTAGAAGCAAGCATTTATATAGTTACTTGAACCATCCGAAATTAAATGTTTTGAAAATAGTAACAAGCAATTTTGTTATTTGCTAGTGGTTATATAATCACGTAAAAATCAACTTTTTTTTGGATTTTAGCATTTGTAATTTCATAAATACATTGATGAGAACTTAGAGCCAAGCATGATAAATATTTGTTTAAAATACTTGTCCTAGCGTTTGAGTGCTCACCTATACCAATCGATGCTTGTGATGAACTTAAAAATAGACCATCCACAACTTCGCCATAACATAAACAGACTAATTGCTTTTTAGAAAAACTTCGCCATAACATAAATCGACTAATTGCTCTTTAGAAAATAATTTAAGTCTTATATGATTTTAAAAAGGTTACAATAATTTCATGATTTGCAATCATCAAGCTTTAATTTGTTAAGGTTCATGAAGATTACAACAATATGATGCCATTAATGCCTAATGGAATGTATACATGATGGAATGTTAGATATTTTGAAATTCCAAAAAATGCTCATATGAAAATTCTGCATTATACGATAACCATTGCACTTTATGGTGAAAATAAATTTCAGAGAAAATAACAATAATATGAGTAGCGGCCATTCCACCTTATACAATAACCATTCCAATTTATGGTGACAAGAAATTGCAGAGGAAACGGCAATCATTTGAGTGCCACGAATTTGAAAATAAAATGGCAATTGAAAGAGTTTAAAATAACACTAAATTAAAAACTTTTCCAAAATGAAAATTTCTCACCATAATGCATTGTTTTAACCTCTATAAGCTTTTCAAACCAAAAAATAACCTAAAGAGTGCTCTGTTAACAAAAAAAGGTTTTTACTTTTTTCAATGTGTGTATGCCTAAGGGAACATTGATTTACGTAAACAATGTTTCTATTCAATGTGCATGAAATATTTTGTTTAAAAGTCAGAATGTGGAATCTATGTTTTTGGCTTTTATTGGCAGCTCTCTTCCTCGAATCCAGTTAGTTTTTTCTTCGAGGAACCATATTCCGTCCACCGTGTTCTCTTTGTCGTTAGTCCTCCATCAAGGTGCCACTGAGTGTCCATCAACTTACGGAGTTTATTGCCGATGAAGCATAAAAATCACCTTTGTGACATAGCCATACGGTCGAACAATGAAACTTTTAAGTCTTAAATTAGAAAGCCTGTGAAAGCAAACAAGGGTTCGGAACTGCCATACGGGCTTTATCGTTTTGTTTCTCGGCAAGGATCTCTCATGACGTCGTTTTGGTGGAGGCTTGGATCGCTTAAAAATGAGGTATGTAGTAGCTAGGTTAGGTGGGAGACCAGTAGCTGTATATCATCTATAGCCATGAAGGTGAAGAGATGTAGCCCGTAGCCTTTGGATGTACTGAGCAAGCCCGGTCCCCAAGCTAGCAGTCTTAGTGGTAGATTCTATGGGTTTCACGAGGAGGCTCCGCATGAAAGAGTCTGCAATGCATGTCTAGCTTTTCCTGCGGAGAACGAAAAGAAAAATGAGTCACGTAACCCGGCACTCAAAGGTTCGTATTGCGTGGTAGGGTGTGTAAATATGGACTCGAAAATAAATCTTAGAGAATTATGGCTTTTCTCACCGAATACCCAAAGTTGTGTTGTGACCCTATTGTGTTCAATATCCTCATTGACCACTTGCAACTGCAACCCTTTCCTGGAAGGGTTGAGATTCTCACCAGAGGGGCGCTTCCTCCTCCCTCGATTCTGTGTAAGAAGGAAAACATGGGATTCCTCGTAACACACACTTATGGCCCCATTGAAGCCACTAGTCCCACTCTCACCTGTGAGTGTAACCATAAATGGGACGATGCTCAATTTTCCCTAGCCCAACGAGGTGCCCTCAAAGGACATCATGGAGTGCGCGTATTGAGCCTCAAGCAAGTGGATGTGAAGAATGCAGTGTTCAAATTCCGCATCCAAATCAACACTTACAGGAGTAAGATGTTGTGGATTGAAATAAACAACTCGTAGAATCTGCTCTAGCTACTTCCACCATTTCCTTGCTCTCTTCAAACTTTTTTTGTCTAGCACATTAAATTTGAATTCCAACACTACTACATGGAGGGGGGTTTTGAGACCTGATTTGAGACAATAAATGATCAAATTGTCTCAAGTTGAGACAAAAAAAAAAACTTGTATATTGTCTCAAATATTGTTTTTAAGCAAGTGTCTTAATTTGAGACAATAAAAAAATTCTCCCTCTAGAGACAATATAGAAAGCAAATCTTTTTGTTTATCTAGAGACGATATCACACCTCAAGTTGAGACAAAAGAAACTTGTGTATTATCTCAGCTATAGTCTACAAGTGAATGTCTTAAGTTGACACAAAAAAAATTCTCACTAGAGACAAAATAGAATGAAAATCGTTTTTTTCTTTATAGAGACAATGTATATGTAAACAATTGCTTACCACTAATATAAATGATTATAAATATTATTTTCTTAAAATAAAATACAATATCAAGATATGGTGGAATCGAACCAATGACCTCCTTCTTGTAAAGTAGACACTCTTCCATTGAGTTAGCACCCTTTAAATAAATATGGAAGAGGGGCAGTAGTTGTGGAAGCCCCAAGAAAGGCATCAATTGGAAAAAAAACATTTCATTGGATTCTATGATCAACTCCATTCTAAACTGAGAATATGTTACAAAGCAATATTTTGATAGAGAAATCCCAAGAAAATGAAAAAATCTAAGACAATAAAATTCACAATCAAAATCAAGACACAGTGCATGTAGTAGCCCCTTAATAACCACAAGATTTGGTCATCTATGTTAAGGTGGTGTGATGTGCATTAAACAAGTCACTAAGCACATAATAAATTATAGACATGTGATCATTGAGTGATCTCCAGTTTAATCCTTGCCTCCTTGTCTCTTTCATTGTTATAGGTGGAGGAAAAAACCATCAAGGTTTTATCCTTGTGTCCGTTTCCACCTTAAAAATAAAACAAAGATAATTAAAAGTCAAAGTACTTGAGAATGTTATCAAAGGATATCCAGTCCAACACAAGCATGAGTCTAATAATTTTAAAGTAGCCATTTCCCCAGAAGGTGCAAGGGCATCCTAATAGAAGCAACAAATGTACAATAATATTCAGAAAGCTCTGGAGGTTGAATTCATAAAATAAGGGAATATGTACAATCATAGCGAACATGTTACAACACCTCAATTGTGTAAGTCTAGTAAGCTTTATCTGAGAAATGGTTGCATCCTTTGCAATAAAAATAGACCATGGTAAGTTGCAATCTAGAACAATGTAAACATTGTTAAAGCTATTAAACATAAGCATGTTAAAACCACACCTAGGGTCTGGTTTCAAAAGGCATAAAAGATACAAGCATCATAAGCCTAAATAAAGTTCTGAGATGAGGTATACCAAGTACACCATCAATTCAACAATGCTATATGGATGGAAGAATGCCAGTAGAAAATTGTGCATTTTATTTTTATGTTTCATATTTTTTAACATGGTTTGAGTCCTAATGTAGTATATAGTTCGTATTCTCATATTCTGGTAGAAACTATTAGAAAATAACTACGCGGAAATTAGTAGACTCTCTGGACATGGTGAGAAACACACAGATTAAAAATGCCCTTGGAATGGACAGAAAAATGGAACATTGAACTAAAGTAAAATAAAGTAGAATTACATAATTGAACAAGTACATGCACCTTTGTCGATGGTGTAATAAAAAATGAAGCTTTGGACAAACTGAAAATTGTTGATAAGTTTCCTTTAAAACATAAAAGAGCAAGTCTAATATTCTAGAAAAAATAAGACGGGTCTAGTGGGAGACATGACTAAAGGAAGAAGCATGGTTTTTTGCAAGGTTCTCCTTGGAAAAAAATAAAGAAACATGGATGTTATGTTTGCTTGAGAATACAATACCAGTATTTAGAGTTTCTTCTGAACATATAAATTTCTATATGATTTTACTACTTATACTAACTTAAATAGCAGTACTCAACCCAATTACTAGCTCATCCAAAATGAGAAGACTACATTTAAGCCATGCATCTTGCTAGCTCAAGATCAAAAAGCAATAAAAAAATTCTTACAAAAGTGCACTACTATATGCATCTTTAAGAGAGTTCAAAACCCTCATTTGAAAAACCATGTCATGTCTAACATGATATTAAACACTTAGAATCACATTTCTAGTTCTTGTTGAAATAAGATAGAAATATGTTTTTGTACTTGGAAATTAACTAAGTTTTTTTATTCAAATTCCAAGCATCCTGCAGAGAAGATATAAACCAAGAAATCTTCAAGCACCAATGAACTATAAACAAATTTCACTTGCAAAATATCCACTTATTTCTATGTTTCGATGGAAATAAATATAAATGCTTGGACATGTTTGATTGCCCACCATGAAATACACGCAATAGATAGATATATTGAACCAACCTTTCCACTGATCCTTTCCTTCTTTTCCTTTCATTGTTTCCAAAGTGACATGTTCTTCTATGTTTCCTTTTCCATAACCTTAACAACAACCATTTCATAATCCTCTTGTGTAACATTGACACATCGTTCCCACAACACAAACATCCCAGCTTTTGTGCATATAGTCTGGCCAGTTGCAAAATATATGTCAGCTATAGCCCAACCCATATAGAAAAAAATTGAATACATATAAATTGTAAATACATAATGCAATACAAATTTTACCTTAAGCTTTGCCCCTGATGCACCACTCATTTTTTCAACAATTTTCTTTAGATAGATTCATCTTTCTTGAATGGATTTTAAAAATGTCAAAATGATACTACAATATTTGGCAGGAAAAGAAATCGATTAATTATATATGTATTACAAATCCTTTGAATAAAACTAATAATATTGGAAATAAGAATTAAATCCATGTGGTAACGCTAGTTGCAAAATGGATGCCATTCAAAATTTACTTAAGTTAAAACTATCAACTCAAAGAATTATCTTATTTCAAGTCTAGTTCATCCAAGATTTTGAGGTTAAGTGATAAAATGAATATTGCCATATATGACCAATATAGATGAATTCTATAGTGAAAATGAATTCCATAGTGAAACTGGTAGTTGGACTAACCCAAAATCACGTTGAGATGAGTGAATTTGTATAATTTGTGATACAAGATAGGTTGAATATGAACACCATTCCTTTTAATTTTCCCTGCCCTTTATTAAGACACAGCTTTACCTGGTGTCATAAATTAATTACTCTTTAAGACCTCCTGGTTTCATACCTTGATCATTCTCATCTTTATATACATTTAATCATAATCATATTTGCTCCTAGGTCTTAAGAGGATAACAACACAAAAAGAGAAAGATTGTTATGATCCATTTTCTTTCTCTTCTCATCTATAATGTAGGCCAAAGCATCACAAAGAAAAATGAAGTGTGCAACATATGTATTTCTACCAATCCAGACTATCGTTGGTAGGAATTGTGAATGTGATTCAAGATATAAGATGCACAAAATACAGCCTCAACCCTAAACTTGAAGGCCATCTCTTTACTATGAAGCATCCACCTAGCCATATCAACAAATGTGTGATTCTTCCTTCTTGTAACATCACTTTGTTGAGCGGTGTAATATATAGTGCAAAAAAAAATAACGTCAAATTTGTTACAAAGATCCTCAAAGTCATGATTATCATATTCACTATCATTATCGGTCCACTGAATCTTAAGAGTGCAACCATATTGAATTCCAAACAGGGATTTGAACTCCCAAAACTTATCTAAGACTTGACTCTTTTGCTTAAAAATATAAACCCATATACACCTAGAATAATTAGCAAGGAAATTCAAAATGCATTTAACACTTAAAGATAAGGCTATCCATTGAACTGCATAAATCAATATGACCAATCCACAATAGATTTTTCACAGATCACGATTTCCCCTTCTCGAACTTCACTCTATAATGCTTTCCCAAAATGTATCTTTTGCAAACACAATCTTGCAACAATAAGGAAGGTAAGCCATGTACCATATTCAATATACTGATCAACTAGAAACTGTGAAAGTTCAGGTGACCCATATTTTTGTAGAAATTGCTGATATGCTTGTATACCATGTGGAAATTTATGTTTAGGATTGTATTGCAAATTCAAAAATGTAACCTTTTGCTAGAGGTATCTTGGATCTAACCCATGAGAGTTTTTAAATTTACGGTTGTTCTAAAATATTTGATTATAGTAGTGAACAAAATTAAATATTTCACTTTACTTTAGTCCAAATTACTAGGAAACTCAAGTGAAAAGAGACCAAACAAGTGTATTTCAATGTCAACAAGTTACAACCCTTAGGGAACACTTTCATACATATAACAAAGCTGAAATAACTTTATTACAACAAATTTTACAACAATAAATCTAACTTCTTATCTACAAGATGTATGTTAAATTTCTTAACAATTTCCATCCAATGTTATATCAAATCAACATGAACAACAAGTGCCAAAATTTACACAATCAAGAAGACAACACAAGCTAAAAATAAAATATGAAAGTACATAATGATTGGACAGTTGAAACACTTCATTAATATATAAGCGATTTATCACAAGTTGGTACAATATCAAGCTCTCCAATACCTATTTACGGAACCACAGAAAACTCGAGCCACCAACTCCTCCTTGCTAGGAGTCACTCGTAGACCTAGCGAAAGTTTGTTTCTTCACCAAAGATTCTCAACAAGCTAGCTTCATCACCAGAAATTTCTCCTTGGAGGGTTCATACCTAAATTTTGATGATGCCCGAGGATATTTAGTGTGTTGAAGGTCATAAGATGATGAAATAAAGTCAAATAAGCCATTAGGTAATCTTGATCAACAATTTTGAGCATGTTTGAGCCCTCTTTAAACTAAGAAATGAAGTGTTGGAATGAACCTAGGCATATTTCAGCCTAATAAACAACCTTGTGGGAATTCTTACATCTCCTTTTCAATAGTAAAAAAGTATAGTGGCATTTCTGCGTAGTAGTTGGACATTCCTATGCATGTTTTCAAACTCTAAAGGTAAACAAGCATCATCCTTTACAATAATAGGCTTGTTTGTGAATAGAAACATAATTTTTGGGTAGTTCTTGACCGTCAAAGACCCTCAACTTTGAAATCTGAGTTGATTTTGGTCACCTTTGGGCACCTGAACAATGGTGAAAAGGATATTTTCACAAATCTTGGCATGGTTGACCATGAAAGGGGCACTTCTGAGCATCTAACCAGCAGTGTACAACCCTAGTGGGAGAGATCTAGATTTGAAAGGGGGGTATTTATGGCGAATCAACAATTCTAGGTAAGGAATCAACATAAAAAAATCCAAATTATCAGGTCCGTCTGCAATTATTTGACATCAAAATCCAATTATGGAAATTTCATTAATGTATTTGAATATTTTTACCCCAAACAACAGTGAAAATTGACCCTAGAACAAATCTGGGCAGTTTGGGAGTGAATTTGCTGCAAGAAACATCGTCAATCAGACATCCCTGTACACCTTTCCATCGCCAAACAAGACTATCTTTGAATAAGGGATGAATTGGAGGGTTAAAAGACAATTCTGGGCATATTGTATCCCTAAAAAGGTAATGAACAACAACAAAAACATGCTTTGGTCAAATCTGGGCATAATTACAGCCCCCAACCATGAAATATGGGCATAGATTGGGAAAGTATTGAACATTTGCAGCCTTGTTTGACCTCATACAACAATTTGTAGCCTTTCCTGAGCCTACCTAAACCCCAAAACAGTCCTGAAGTAGTACTTTTGGCAGCTTAAATCCATCATACAATGAACTTTCCTGAAGTTTGGGCATGGAAGCAACCTCCATCTCTAATTTTGAGCACATTTTGAGGGGGTTTCTCATAACAACAGCTAAAAGCATCCATCACTTGGGCCTATAAAAACAATTGTAAGGTTCTTCACATAGTTCATAGCCTATTTTATGAAGGATCACTAGTACAAAACGAGAGATAAGTGACTATGTGACTAAAAAATTTAGTCACCACTGTTTTTTCAAGGGATAAATGACTAAAATTGAGCAATTTTAAGTAAGCCAACTAAAAACGACTAAGATAAATGACTAATTTATTCACGGGATAAAATATATGACTAGATAGCAAGTGACTAAAGTAAAAATGACTAACATAAATGACTAATTTAGTCATGGGAATATAAATATGACTAGCTAACAATGATTAATGTGAATTAGTCATTTATGTTAGTCATTTTTAGTTGTGTCACACTAACAATGGAAAATTACAATTTTTATAATGAATTTGTACAATATTTTACTAAATTTTAACAATGCAGATGGATTTAGAGATCTTACTATGGGGGTCATGGTCCATGTGTGTGGTCCCAAACCACCATATTAGCCCTCCATGGGGTATATTTGTCCTGGAAGTGGGATGTGGTGCTCATTTTGAAGTTTAAAACACTAGATATGATTTCTAACACCACATGAAAATGATCTAAAATTCTAGTATGCTCAACCCAAGTCTTGTAATTGACATTGTCCAAGAATTTTAGAAATTGACTTGGCACTTTCATATTTATGAGGGGGATTTACCTAAACCGGTGTGGCCTTAATTAATTTACTATGAGCGTGGCCTTGAAGAATTCACAATAAGCACTTTCTCAATAAACTATGTTAGCCACATGAAGAATATGAATGCAACCAACAATCTTTTAAGTACATAAGTTTGTAGTGCGGAACATTGATGCAAGCCAACAAAATACCTTCTTAGCCTATTTTTTTATTCATTGCCGATAAAAAAATATCCAGTCCTCAGTGCTAAAAAGCAGAGCAAAAAGCATATAGCTCCTTCTTAGCCTATTTATCAACACAAGAGATCAATAATTAGGATAAATAAGAAAAATTGGTTAATAATCAACTACTCATATATATATGCTTAAATGTACCTTACAACAATTCCTTTTATTGAGCACTAATAATTATACACAATTTTGAAATTTCCATTTGATGGGTGGATGGGATGTGAATTTCTAGGCCTGGTTATGGCATTTCATAATTCCTCATACGAATCCAACACCCATAGTTAATAATGTTTCGAAGTACTTTTAGACTTAGGTTTCCAGTTGTGGTGGCTTTCTTGCCAAGCTGGATGTTACAATGCTTCTTTGGTTTAGAAACCTGAGAGGCACAATGGGAGGGAGCGTTGTGATGAATAGGGGGTGGAGATGGAGGGGGAGGGGAATTTTTCCCCTGCTCAAGTTTTTGAGAAAACATGAGAATCCGGGCGAATGAATTCTTGAGCATTCAGTAGTTCTAATTACGCTACGTCCTTTCCCTCTGGCTGGTCATCTACTGAACCACAAGTTCCTCCTCCCAGTCATCAAGAATGGTGCGCAGTTGCATTGGGATGGAACTGTCATATCCAAAGTCGATGGAGCTCTCGCGTCTCCCAATATTAGTGTTTCTTCACCCACGAGAGCGACCTCTTCCCCAACCACGTGGGTTAGCTCTTGGCCAACGAGACATGGTTGTGGTAGGACCAGTTCAAGGCGTGAGCTTAATCTGATGAGAAACAGAGGTGGTTCCCAAGACACTAGGGTCATGGAGGAGCTGAGCGCCTGCTACAAGAAAACTCAAGTATGAAATGCACAACCAACCATCCATACACCAAGGCTAAATACTCGTTGTGTTTCCCCTACTCTGCCTCCAAACACGGTGGTAGATCCTATAATTAAACCCAAAACGACCTTTCTTCCTGCCATAACTTTGCACCAGAGTGGAATGATTTCCATCCTACCCTGATCTCCTTTGTAGCTTGCATGATATGTCAACATTTTTATGCCTGGGATCATCGAATAGCATTCACCTTAAGTTGCATGGCGCGTCGACTAAGAAGGAGCCACATGTTGAGAGTTGGTGGCTTCTCGGTTGACCTTAATTTTTACGCTCCTGCACTATTCCATTCCCAAACAACAATACATCATCTAAAAATAACAAATGAGTGATATAAAGAGATGTGGAAAACCTTACCCCCTTTAAGACATCCATCCCTCATAGCCTTTCCTATAATTCTTCTTAACCCTTCAATCACAAGCATAAAGAGGAGAGGGGATCAATGAAATCCTTGTCTAATCCCCCTTCCAACTTTGACAAAATCAGTTGGAGAACCATTGAGAAAAAATATGTTTTCATCACCCTGTGAAATCCAAATAGATTTGTTCTTTAAACACCATGTTTCTTCCTCAACACTTGGTATATCTTCTTTCCTAGCTTCCAATTCTATAATGTGTTCCTTGTCCATTGTATTATAGAAATCAAACAGGATATTCTTATAAAGAGGCTCCAATTAAATTCATGTGGTAACACTAGTCGCAAAATGGATGCTTTATATGTTTATAATTTTTTTAAGTATATATGATATTATTTTTGTTATTTATTTGTTATTAAAAATACTATTAATAAAAGCTAATTCATATTTTTATTTTTAAAAGAGTTAGCCACTTTCCTAAGAATTAAAGTGGTGTTAAAATTCTTAATATTCTTAATATGATATATATACAACTGAACTAAATTATGATAAATGAATGTGTCTATATTTACCATTTTAAAGTATATATTATGTCAAATATTTTGTAAAATCATCAAATTAAATGCTTATTATTATAAATTTCAAGGTGTATAATATGTAAACAATATTTTGTAAAATAAAAATAATTATAAATAATAAAAGTAAGTCAAATATATTGTATTAATTAAAAATACATGTGTCAATAAAAATAAAAAGACAACACACACCCACCCACACACACACATATATATATAGTTTGTGTAACCACAAAATTTTATATATATTAATATTACATAAAAAAAAATATATTAAAGAAACTTATATTCATATATTCTTATTAATTAAGAATATATATGTTAATAAAAAGACAAACATATGTTTATACATTGTCCATGTACTATAAAAACTTGTGTATATTAATGTTAGGTTAAAAAAAAAATTGTTTATTACTAATTTATAAAATGTGTTATATATATATATATAACATTGATTGAATTTTTAGATTAGAAATTAATTTTAATGTGAATATGGTTGATTGTACAAAATGATATCATTTAGAATTGTGTACTTATCATTAATGGTAATATACAAAAATGATAGTATTCATTAGTATTAATGAAACTTTCAGTACAAAGACCAAATGCTAAGCTAAATTTCTTTTTCAAAATTTTTAAAATTTAAATTAATATTTTGTTTAAATAATTTTACATCCAACTAATAGTAATTTATAACTTTAAGAACTTTAACAAATCATAAAATTTAAATAACAAATTTTAAATATTTATCAAAATAATTTATATTTTTAAAATATTAAATTTAAGACAAAATATTACAAAACATTAAGAATTTGTTTTAGGATTAATATAAAGTCAAAATTTATTTATAATCAACTAATTGTTATATTCCCTCAAAAACATGAGCAAGAATAATAAATAAATAAACAATTAAATTTAAAATATTATATAAATTAATATAAATAATATATATAATGTCTTAATTTTAATAATGGCGTTCTTTGCTTGTATTTAGTTATATGCATTTAATTGATGAATGCTATATTTTTATGAAACTTTTTTAATAAAATGGTTGAAATGATCATCATTACTAAGTATGAATCATGAGTACTAATTTTGGGAATTACAAGTTTTGGTTGTTATTAGAAATACATTTATTAGGTTTTGGAGCTACTCAACATCATTGAACATTTTTCCTAACAGTGTGAACACCACAAACTATAAATTATTCCCAAAACGTGTTATATTGATGCACCCCATTAATAAAAAAATGTGCTTCCATAGTTTTATTTATTAGAATGGAGTAGGTTTTTTTAAATACGAAAGCCAAAACTACATTAATTAATTAATATGTTCCTTCAATAAACAAAAAGTTTAACCATAATATTTTCCTTCAATAAACAAAAGGTTTAACCATAGATATACCTACATGAGATCAATGTTATAATGAAAAAAACACATGATGATCCATGACTCTTAAATGAAAAATTGGAATTTGAAGCTATGCATGATAAGGTGGGTAACTGGTTGTAGTATGAAGTAACATAAACAACTTTTGAAATAGAGGGTACCTAGTAGCAAATTGTTTTTTTTTTCTCCCTTCGTCTTGGAATTAATAGCCTACACAACAAAAATCTTCTAACATCAAGACAAATTGGGTCAGTGCAAGCTAATGAGGGTCACTTTTGGCGCATTAGATGCAATAGAAAACTGAGAAATCAGGCATCCCTCAACTTACTTCGGTTTTTTGAGATACTTACGCAAAATATCTTGCATTGAGTAAAAAAGATGAAATGTAGGAAATTGAATCATGTTTCCGAAAATATAACTTGTATGTATTGAAAATTTGCATAGCTATGTCAAGTTTCATTTTTCCTAATAGACACTTTTTATTTTTTAGTGACATGATAAGGTATATGTTTTTGTGGGTGCAGCCTTTGAGGGTCTAAATAATAGAATCAAGCTACAAAATGGGAATGCATGTATAGAACATATAGCATTAGTGCGTCATTATTTTTTGAAAATTAAATTAATAATTTTATAATTTTTTTATAATTGTCTAAGTGATCAAACATCGAAAATAGTACGTCTTTTGTGGGTGCAGCCTTTGAAGGTATTAATGCAAAAATAATGAAATGGGGTTTTATAGAACGTGGAGGTTAGTGTCTACTTGTGCACCATACAATTGTTTTTTGAAATGATCAAGAATTGAAAAAGTTATGGAAGAAATACTAACAGTGTGTTTCACGAGTAAGGAGGTAGGACACAAAAAAAATTGAAAAAAAATAGGAAAAATTAATACTTTTAAATAAAAGTTACACATTTGGAATCTGCAGAAAAAATTCTATTTGGGTTTAAGATTTCGTCAAAAATGACTGTGTAGGGTCAGTGCAAGCTAATGAGGGTCACTTTTGGCGCAGGCATCCCTCAACTTACTTGGATTTTTTTAGATACTTACGCAAAATATCTTGCATTGAGTAAAAAAGATGAAATGTATGGAATTGAAACACGTTTCCGAATATATAACTTTTATGTATGGAAAATTTACATAGCTATGTCAAGTTTATTTTTCCTAACAGACACTTTTTCAAAAACTAGGATTGCATCTAAAAGGTCCCTCATCTTCTTGCACACACCGATTGTTATCTTTAGGGTTTTAAAATGCTCTCAAATATCATTCAGGCCATCACAATGCTCTCCTTCATTGAGCGTAATGTTTAGAAGGAAATGGATAACATTACATATCTAAACGAACAATAAAAAAATTTGATGTATCATTTTAGACACGTCTAAGCATACCATCCACATCCCCCTCCACCTTGGTAGGTTCATTGCAGCAACATGGTTAGTGGCAATTTTTTTCGGTTCACATTCAACAATTTCACAACATCATATAATTTGGTAACATGGTTAAGCAATTAGTTTTAGCAACAAAGTTATACCTTGTTTTTTAAGTCATTTAGGTTTGAAATGGTTCAATCACTTTTATAATTTCAACCTAAAAATCATGGATAATTTTAAGGACCCGGGTTTATTTAAAAGTGTATAAACCTTGGTGAATTTTACCAATTTTTAAAATGTCAACTATAAAACATTTGGTGATGTTTTTCTAAAATTCTTTCAATTTCTAAGGATTTTATATTGTTTATATAATAATTTGGGGATTTTTAGAGTGAAAAAAGTTTACCTCATCACAATTGGGTGAAATGGGGCTTCAAAAAATGAAAACTGGCTAATCCTTTTGTGGAAAAAGCATGGAAAAATTGTCCATGGGTTAAATTTCGACCCTAAAATTATCCTTGCTAAAAATACAATTTTTTTCAACAATTTACACTTATATCAAATTTGAAAGTTTTTACTTCTCCAAAGTTTTAAAGCTTTAAAGATGCGCAAATCAATCAAATTTCAAAAAACTTGTCTACAATTTATTATTACATCAAATTTGAAATTGTTTACTTCACATTCTTATTAAACATAAATTTTCAGAACCCTTTGATAAAGTCACGTGTCAATAATATGTTTAAATAACATTTCAACATAATTTATTCCAAATGAAACAAGTGCTACGTTGTAGCATAGTCCCTGCAAATTAAGTTGGGAGTAGGGACGAAAAAATAAGTGAAACCGTGGTCATGCAATGGACAGAGTTGACAAGGGTAAGTGTCGGTTTTTTCTCGTTAAGAACAAAAATGATTATTTGTTGAACCACAAGCTATAACATGGAGAATTTCCTTGGTAGATCGTTGCATAGTTACCTTAGTCAATTAATTAATTAGTGCTTTAACATGAAGAATTTCCTTGGTAGATCATTGCATAGTTACCTTAGTCAATTAATCGATTAGTGCTTTGATCACTGGTGCCTTCTTAATGCTAAGAAAATATGTGAAAATATGGCCAAAGTTAAAAATACTTGAATTTGAAATTGAATTAGCCCAAGTTCCGAACTTATAATCCCATGCACACATTTCACTTAAAGTCTTACTCCAAGCCTCTCATCGTAACTTTATTTTAAGGATTATAAAGTACTTTGGTTAAAAAGAATTTATGTAAAGAAAATCCATTTACATACACTAAATACGATTTTGAAGTTTAGCAAATGGTTTTGGAATACCACGCTTGTTCTTCTGTTATAACTCATTGGCTTCCACTCAGAAGTTCTATGTTGCTAGATTCCACGTCAAAAGTTGTTTGCTGCTTGCAGCGACATAAGGAAAGGTTAAATTCAAAAAGATACATCTTTAAATATGCCCAATCTATACAATGTCGTTGAGATTAATCAACTTATAAAGTAGCGATACTATTTTTTATATTATCACTTGTCTATTATTATTAATTTTTCACCATATAGCTAGTAGATGGTCATTTATACTTTTGAATCATAAAAATAATCGTATATGCTGTAATAGTTTACATTACATTGGTTCTTTGTAAAAGTTGCCAAATTTTTTATGTTATATTTGGACATATAATCAATGATCATTTTGTAAGTTAGTAAATTAGGTTTGAAAATTACACTATCTCTTCAATATTCGTGCAGTATCTTAGTTACAGCAAATGTTTTTTTAAAGCTCAAAACACCTTGTTTTGTGGGCACGTTGAAAAAAACTTTAAGAGCCATATTGATAATCCCTGGGAGCAGTTTTGGAATTTGGTTTTCATTCTACCCGTTAGATTAATATTTTTTTACGGTTTGGGTTTTTATATTACCCATCATAAACCATTTTGTTTAAAATTTTATCTTTCAACAAAGAAGTTTTTTTTTTAAAATTCGTAATCTGAATCCAGATTTTTATATAGATGCAAGCCTTTGTAAATCTAATCGTTATAAAATAGACACAAGCCTTTGTAAATCTAATCTATCCATGCTGTTGCCTTTTTTTACTTTTCCCTTTGTAAAGTTGAGAACCAACTAAGGCAAGAAGAGGTAGTCAGCAGGGCAAAGCACTCAAGGATAGCAACTAGAACAAACCATTATTCGGTTGGGTACAACTCCCCAATACTTCACAAAAGTAAAGGAGTTTATAGACACTAAGGATATATTAAAAATAAAATAAATACATGAGATGCCTACCTAGTTCAGACTCCAGAGCTCATTGTAGCAGAAGATTAGAGGGATTCGCTCCTGAAGCAGCTGCATGAGTGTAGGCAGCAAAATCAAAATTTCAAGGAGCAGGTGGCTATGATGGAGACTGAAATTAAGCAATTACAGAATGCAGGCATACCAAGCGTAGTAATGCAGAGTTCACAATAATTATAATTAATAATGATGAATGCTGTACTCCACAAAATATAGCTTTGTATGCTCTTTTTTTATATATTTTGTTGTTCTACAAACTACATTTCATTCCAAATTTTGCACACAGATTTCATGTCTCTCAATGCCTTATTTAGTATTGGCCTTCATTTAAATTCTGCATCTCTCACTAAAATTTAACCATGAGAGAAATATAACCAATACTTTTGAGTCCGAATCTATATAAATTACATAAATTATGGGATAAATCACTAAATACACACACTACACATTATTTATGTTATTTAAAATTATTAAAAAATACATACTTTATGACGTTTCTTCAACCTCATAGATTTAAGTAAATGTTTGAATCTAAACAAATCACTAAATATAATACCAAAAAAAATAGTGCATGCATTACCTTTGATAATGCAAATAATTCTCAATCTACTCCCAACTTTTTGTAACATTTTAATGTAATCAATGAGATGAGCATTGAACACTTAAATTTGTAAGCTCATTGCAATAATAAAAAAGTCAAAAAATAATGGAAAAATCATTGAGTTAAAGGAGTTCTCTATTTTAGGAAAAATCAATGCAACTTGTAAATGGAAAGACATGAAAATAATTATAATTTAATAGATGTTTCTATGTTTTTATTTAATGTATGGTTGCAACTTGTAAATGGAAAGACATGGAAATAGATCTAATTTAATAGATGTTCCTATTTTTTAAGTCAATGTATGGTTTGGAAGTTGGAATTTACAAAATATAGTTTTATATAAGATAAGTATATTAATATTATTAGTAAATTAATAATATAAAGACGTTTTAGAAATTTTATTGCGCTTCAAAAATATGTTTTAAAAATTTTCTTACCCTTCATACATGACGGTTAATCAAAATTTTAAACGGTATTTGATGGGAAAAATGCCCCATGATAGGGCATTTTGCTCATCAAATTCTGTCACTACCTAGGAGTTGACTAAAATTCGAAGATAGAAACAACGTGGACGACATGCAAACATTAACGGAACATAAACTGTCATCCTCGGCTTCAAAAAATCCAACTTTCAATCTTTCAATGCAGCCATGTCCAAGTAGCAAGCAGGGTTCTGATTTTTAATAGACAAGTGTAGTGTGCAAGGCACTGGTATGTTAGTGTTGATAGTGACATTTATTTATCCTTTTTAATTATGTGGATATCTTGCTTAAAACTATTAGGAAAATATAACAAGAATTCTCCATGAGTGCGTAGTGATCAACCGTTATTTGCAGATGAGGGATATATTTTTTGTTTTGCTAAATACCAACTTATTTCTTGTCAACTCAATATTTTCCAACAAACTAAAAATTCCCTATTTATTAAAGTGCTCTTTTTGGTTAATCGTAAAATATTGCCAAAAAACTATCTTTTCCGAGCACCTTGCCTCGAGGCATGAAGCTTATTATTCCCAGGTCTTATTGTTCTCGTAATATTAGACAGACAGGTGGCCTACATGAATTACCATGCAATATGATGTATGACATTTGGTGAGAAAACCACTCAGACTATCAAACACGCTCCACACAAGTCAGGATGCAGAGAGAGAACCACATACACTGATATGCATAAGCTTGAATAACAAGGAGAGATAAAGAAATATACAATGTACTCCTAAACAAGTAAAATATTATGCGGAAATGCTGGAATGAGTTTACAATCATTAAGAATTGGAATGAGTTTACAATGATTAAGAGTTCGACATCTGTGGTTCTGATGAAGAACTAGTGAGAAAACAACCTGGAATTTGCAGGCATCAAGGGTTAAAATGGAAATGGAACTGACTAGAAGAAGGAAACCATTGTAGTTGTCCAGGTATCGAATATACAACTTCGAGTGAGTTCAGTGTCCAACTTCATTTTTTACTTCTTTGTGGCGTTTATTTTGTTTCAAAATTATGGTGTATATTTTAATCTTTCTCTCTTTTGGTTCTGCACTTGTGTTCTCTGGTTGTCTTCAGACAAATTTTATGTACAATTAGCAAATTGCATTTATATTTAGTTTTTTGTAGTGAAGGTAACTCCCAGCTAGAAGGCCTAGATCATGCATAATTTCCCAGATGCTAAGCCAGTTTTATGAAGTAGAATTCTCCAACATTTTATCTATTTATAATTCACTAGTCAAACTAATGTTCATGTTCATGTTGTAGAATTTCCCAGATGCATGACATATTTATAATTCACTAGTCAAACTAATGTTCATGTTCCTGTTGTAGAATAATGCTCGTATGGAGATTATTGGAGACAAATGAGAAAAATATGCATCTCAGAACTGCTGACTCCCAAAAGAATTGAGTCATTCCAATCGGGGTGAGACGAAGAGTTGTCTGCAATGAGTCACTCCATTTGGAACGAAAGTGAGAATGTGGCCAAGCCTGTAAATGTGAGCAAAGGGGTGTTGTCCTTCATGAAAAATGTAATATGCAGAATGCTGATGGGTAGAAAATGCTTGACCGACATGCTCGATAATTTGGCGAGCTTCCTCAACCTCTTCATGGGGTGGAGACAGATACATACATAGTTGGGCTACTACTATAATTTACTGGGTTAGTTAATAATAACACTTGGCTGGGCTCTAATGCGCTAGGTTGATCCTCTAAAGGAGGGATCTATACTCACGGGGAGGACTACAGGTAAATGGGGGTTCCACATAGGAAGAGAAGAGCCTTAATTGTTACCAAACACTTTGCTCTTGCTTCCATAACCTTACGACTTACTTAAAAGGATTGGGGAAAATGGTCTGAATTAATTGTAGTTTGATATTGACTTCATACCTTAATGGATATGTCAAATTGTGTAGAGTTGAGGTAATGTAATCTAGTGGCTTTGAGGTTGGACATTTTTGTGACTTGTCTACCATGGGGGACTAGCCAAAAGTTCTAGTAGCTCTATTTTTGTCACATTGCAAGTTTCCTTGTAGGCTGACAGTCGCACTGGCCCTTGCATTTGCTTCGACGGACAGAATTTTGGCTAACAGTACTACTTCCAAGCAAAATACGCCAAACACACCTGTGTCAATACGCGAAACGGTCAAAGAACTTGTGTTAGATATGGGATTGCGTTTGAAACTAGACTTCCTTTGCAGGAGATAAGTCTGTAGTTCAATATTCCAAACCCGACAATGTCAAGATGCTTATTCTATTAATATGGTAAGCATTAGTTCCAAAGATTTAGAGGCCTAGCCCGAAGTGTAGATAAACAACAAAAATAAGGAAACCTTCTGAGAATCAAAAGTGAAGGGCCAGGGAGACAAAGAAAAAATTAGTGGCTATTGAGTTACAGTCAAGGAGGAAGGTCGAGTAGGAATGGAGAATAGTAAACGTTTATAGGCTGAATAGAGGTAAAGATTCAATGTTTATATTTACAAGTTTTTTATTCTGGGTTTAAAGAAATGAAACTAAGTGTTATGAATAGATATGAATAGATTTTCATGCAATATAAATATGAAATGCAATATACCTGCATAATTTACTTCAATGCAAAATGAAATTTGACAATACATTAGCTTTCATATTTATGAAATATGACATTTACAAACAGCTAAATAGGTTTTATCTTGATCTAACAGAAGCAAAAATGAAGAATGACAAAGCTCATAAGATGCAGATGCAAAATGCTGATCTTCTAAGAAGAGGTTGCTGCTCCAAATTTGGAATCTCAGCTCGAAGGAAGATGTTGCTCCAAATCTAGAATCTCAACTGGGAGTATGGAGATCTAAGGCAATCTTTGCATCAAGCAAAGAAGGCCCGAGAATGCAGTGCCTCTAGAAGTCTTGAGAATCCAATGCCAAAAGAGGCGTTGTTGTTAATCTCCAGTTTGCTAAGAAGACACTGGTGTCAATGCTGGTGTAGATGCTAACATTCGCGAGCAAACATCTATCCGTAATGCATTAAAATCTCATTGAAGAACTGAAGGAGAGGGAGCCATTTCCAATACCCACGCTGCTAACATTTGCCATCAAACATCTATCCGGAATGCATTAAAATCTCATCGAAGAACTCAAGGAGAGGGAGTCATTTCCAACACCCATGCTGCCGCTAGTGCAATAACGCTTCAAAGTATAATCCAATGAGCTTGCAGAAAATATAGTTTTTTATATTAATTAATTCAAAATTAATTCGAAACTTTTGGTTAAAAAGGCGACAATAACGCTGCCACAATAACACTTCAAAGTATAATCCAATGAGCTTGTAGAAAATATAGTTTTTTATATTAAGTAATTCAAAATTAATTTGAAACTTTTGGTTCAAAATGCAACAATAATGCTTCAAAGTATAATCTATAATCCAATGACTTTACAAAAAATCTAGTTTTTATATTAATTAATTCAAAATTAAGTTGAAACTTTTGGTTCAAGACACATTGCAACACATTGCATTTGAGTCAACTAAAAATAATACTTAGTCAATGCGGATCGAAAACAATTAGTACCCTGGCTAATAATGACATTTTGATATATGCGTTTCATTGTATGTTCCGGTTAAGTATTTTTTTAATGACGGGGCTTGACAGATATCATCAAATTCTCTCTATCAAATCTTTTTAATGAAGACCAACCAATACAAATGTCCACATCAAATCTTTTTGTTCGATGTAGTCCAATGTTGTCCACACCAGTTTTTTAAACGAGGCCAATAATTAATAGCCATGGTTTATAAAATTAAATTAGGGGCAATGTTAGAATAGTGGAAATTTGGAATTTATAATATCTAAAATTGCACAAGAAGATGCTTTACTTCATAAAACTAAGTAAATATATAGAGATAATGCATGATTCATAGTTTGTATCTTTTACATGCTCTAGTGTTATAGAGATAATGTAGAGATATAAGAATGTGTAAAATAGTGTATAGATAATAAGGTGAGCTGTATAGCAGCAAGTCCCCGCTTTTAATGTTAGCTGTTTATTGACTTAAAAAACAAGTCTATGGGGACTTAGAAGCAAGCATTTATATAGTTATTTGAACCATCGGAAATTAAATGTTTTGAAAATAGAATCATTTAAATGAGTTAAGCAATTGTTATAGGCATTGTTTCCAAGTTGTAACAAGCAATTTTGTTATTTGCTAGTGGTTATATAATCACGTAAAAACCAACTCTTTTTTGGATTTTAGTATTTGTAATTCTATAAATACATTGATGAGAACTTAGAGCCAAGCATGATAAATATTTGTTTAAAATACTTGTCCTAGTGTTTGAGTGCTCACCTATACCAATCGATGCTTGTGATGAACTTAAAAATAGACCATCCACAACTTCGCCATAACATAAATAGACTAATTGCTTTTTAGAAAAACTTCACCATAACATAAATCGACTAATTGCTTTTTAGAAAACAAGAGCCACATGGTGGCAGTGTCCCCGACATTGCCACCAACTTTGCAGCTAGCTATGAGGAGGTTTGCAAGAGGGGCCGCATAGCAATCAACACAAGAGTAAACTGTCAAGCTATGACTAAGCTCATGGGCACAACTATAATTATTCTAGAGAGACACTCTGCTATAAGGGAAACACGATCCCCAACCATGTATCTTATCACTTACTTTGAAACTCGATAAATTATCATTGCTAAGGGGTTTTGTCATTATATCAATAAGTTGCTATGTTGTGAGACTCATTATCAAAAAATTGTCAAATGCAACGGTGATGAAATTAAATATGCTTAGTTCTAGCATGATAGATTGGGTTCTGACATATAATGCAATTGTTTATCATAAATTTGGTTCATTCGTTTAGATGCTTTTTTGAAATTGCTTTAGCAAACTATATTGATTATAAATGATAACTTTTCCTTCGAAGGATTTCACTTTTACCCATAAATTATACACCCAATTTGTGAAACCAGAGATTCTAAGTATATCCTATTTTCAATAGTCCACCATGTGGAATAACCAGTTGTTGACCTTGTGGAGTCAGTAGCTGTTGACCACTTACATGGTCAATATCCCCTCAATTTAAAATTTGTTTCAATTTTGTCTAGTTTTTGAAGATATCGAGCCTCTTATACTCATTATAACTGTTATTTTTCTTTTGCTTGAGCAATACACTCTTAGAATACAACAAGAAGGAGGCCCTCCTCTTGGAGAAAGAAATTGGAGATACAAGATTGAGGAGGAACAAGGGAAATGTTTTGTTGGAAAATTCCTTTTATCTCATGCATCTCGCATATTCATCAAAAGGTTTTATTTTAATTGAGATGATGTATATCTCAAGTTTTCAAACACATGATCAGGTGTAATTTTGGAGTTGACATAATCTTTGTTTGGCTTCATATATGATTGAATATGGAATTGAGGTCTTCCTTTGTTATATAAATGATCTTGGTATGTTTAAATACCATTGAGGTCTTATTTCTTACACACATATGCTCGATTATATATTTTCAATAGATCTATCCATCGAATGCTTGTTCCTTTTGCGAATCATTATAATCAAAGTTATTGCATCCTAGGTATAAGGGTTAGTTTTGGAATACATCCATCGACATGACTTGTTATAGATTATTGAAGGGTTAAAGGTCTCATTGTTTATTATATAGATTATATTGGATAAATTGTAATTATGAAGTACGTATTATATCGATGCTTAGGATCATGGCTTATTAGATGTGACATTATGCCAAATCTTCATTACATGAACATTTGGCCATGTTCATCTCTTCTTTGTATTTTTTAAAAGTTTCAATACAATGATTGGTTTTCATACTATCTATTGATGAACCCCCGATTACAATCACCACTCTCCTTGGCATTTAAATTCTTATTTAGGCTATATATTTAATCACTACAATTCCAATAGGCCCTTGAATTTACTTTTTCAGAGATTTTGTCTTCTCATTCTTTGCCATTTACACAATAGAAACATGCCAATTTTAATGTTTTGAGTTTGGGTTGTATAATAAAGGTATGTTATCTCTACACATGGTAAAATTTCTCAATTAAAAATAGTGCATCATTTCATATAATTTTGTATTTCCTTCAATTGTTTCCTTTTTTCTTTGTAGTCCAGACTCCATAACTATTACCTCTTTCCCTAAAACAATTAAAATTACAAATCCTTTTATTTCCTTCAATTTTTTTCCTTTTCTCTTTGTAGTCCACACTCCATAACTATTACCTCTTTCCCTAAAACAATTAAAATTACAAATCCTTTTATTTCCCTCAAATTATTGTCAAAGAATAATGTCACTAGTTATTGCTAAGGATAATGATGTAGTTCTTAGGGTTAATATAGCCATTATGGAAGAGAAATATTATTGAATGGAACAAAAATGAAACAATGGAGTAAGGCATGACTAGGGAAAGACCTGATGAAGCCATCAACAAATAATATAGAAATGCCACTGAACAAGCCCTTGGATTAAAATCAGATGCATTCACTGATACAATTGCTGTTACAAATCCTTTTATTTCCCTCAAATTATTGTCAAAGAATAATGTCACTAGTTATTGCTAAGGATAATGATGTAGTTCTTAGGGTTAATATAGCCATTATGGAAGAGAAATATTATTGAATGGAACAAAAATGAAACAATGGAGTAAGCCGTGACTAGGGAAAGACCTGATGAAGCCATCAACAAATAATATAGAAATGCCACTAAACAAGCCCTTGGATTAAAATCAGATGCACTCACTGATACAATCGCTGAATCAGTGTTCGCCTCCCTGAAACCCGTTTAAAATTATTTAAAAAAATGTAAGTTAAGCTCAGCCTACTAAATAAATAAGTTAAGCATGCTTTCCTTCACATGCAGTAAAAACAAAATACAAAAACAAGCAGATAAATACAAATTTTAAAGACAAATGACTTCCTAAACAACTTCCTAAGGAGGCCAGTTAGTCGACACCAAATAAGATATCGAAATCTTTCATTGGACAAATGAATGAACAGAGTTTATAATCCCATTTTACAAATATCAAAATAGCAAGAGACCAAAGGTTTTTTTTAGATCCAGGCAGATTCCTTCATCTCTTGGAAACAACGAAGACAGCACTTGGAGAGCAGACCTGCATCTACATATCCTTTTGCAGCTATGACTTGCATTCTCACGCTACCCATGTAGCTTGTACTCGTCACAAGACGTGCCTGCCGTGTTACAAATAGTATTCGACGTGCCTGTTGTGTTACAAATAGTATTCGACGTGCCTGCCTTGTTACAAATCGTATTGATAAATGAAAATCAAATTTTTACTATGCATTGATTCACATATAAAATACCGTGTTACACATCATATTGATAAATGAAAATCAAATTTGTATTATGCATTGATTCACATATAAAAAAAGCCAGACCAAGAAGGAATATTTGGAATGTAGCACTAGTGCACTGCAAATGGAAGATATTGTAGGCCAGACAAACAATGTTGGTGCTGATCAGAATGGGCTTGGAAATGAGGATTAGTGTCTAAAGAAAAATGTCATTGTAAACCCCCGGGATGATGAAGAAGTGTTGAGCATGGTTGGGAATGAACATGAAGATTCAGAGTGGTGATTCAGAGTGGCCAGTGATTGCCATAAGAGGCAAGGAGAATGTTGATCAGAGTGGGCCTGGAAATGAGGATTGGTGTCTTAAAGAAAAATGTCACAGCAAACCGGTAAACCCTCGGGAGGATGAAGAAGTATCAAGCAGTGCGGTTGGACTTTATCTTCGAGTATGTGGAAAAGTTGGCAAATCATAGGAGGATTTAGAGAGAAAACAGAGAACACGCTAACCTCACTAATGAACAGACGCCAGATTTCAGACAGATTGCAGACTTTCTGGTCAGATTTGCTATAGATGGTGTTACATAATGATGTCTCCATTGCCTTGTACTCCATTTTGGCAATCCAAAGTCTGATATTTGTGAAAGGCAAATCAAGATATATTTACGAGACTGAAAACTAAATATCACATTCAAAATGACTTGCCAAAATGCAGGTTGTGTGTTATGTATTTAGGACTCCTATTTTTTAGCTCATTAAAAATGAATGTTATTAATCTCTATAAAATATAATATACACTATTACAAACAAAATATCCCAAGATATATTTATGAGACTGAAAACTAAATATCACATTCAAAATGACTTGGCAAAATGCAGGTTGTGTGTTATGTATTTAGGACTCCTATTTCTTAGCTCATTAAAAATGAATGTTATTAATCTCTATAAAATATAATATACACTATTACAAACAAAATATCCCAAGATATATTTACGAGACTGAAAACTAAATATCACATTCAAAATGACTTGGCAAAATGCAGGTTGTGTGTTATGTATTTAGGACTCCTATTTTTTAGCTCATTAAAAATGAATGTTATTAATCTCTATAAAATATAATATACGCTATTACAAACAAAATATCCCAAACTCCATTGGAACATGAGTTTAAAATTGAGGGTAAAGCTAGACCCTTACTAATGTTTTGTAATAAATTAATAATAATAGTAGTACATTATCAGTATTTTAAAGGGCGAAATTGCTTACTTGTGGCTCAAAGTCTAGGCCAAGTAGAACATTTGAGGCCTTGATATCCCTGTGGATGCTCCACGGTTTGTTGATTCTCAAACAAGTAGATAAATAGTAGAACCAAGACTAAGTAGAATTGTTATGTGTTATTGATGTTGAGATGTTAGGCTCTGGAGCATCAAATAAAAATAAAGACCTTATGATTATTTATCTCCTTTTAATTTTCCAACTGATGGGTATTAATCAACTAAAGAGGGGTCAATCATGTTAGAGGATAGTTTGACTCTAAAAGTAGTTTCCAAGTGAAAATCCAAAATGGAAAATAGGACAAATGTGAGGATAAATACATTTTAATGAATTAAAAATAAAAGAGATAAAAAGAGTAAAAGAAAGCAATACAATTGTTTCCTAAAGAAAGAAAGATAAAAAGAATGGAAAGAAAACACAAAGCATGATTTTTCCTTAAGAATAAATATACTAGAGAGAGGAAATTATAGGGGGTTAATGGTCCCTAATTCACTGAAGGGTTGCGTAAATTACAGCATAAAAAACCTTGTGACAACTCTACTGTAGTGGAACGTGGAAGTTTCCTATTCAATTGGTTACTTAAAAGGATAATAAGTACTCCTTACTTATTTAATTATGCTCTAAGACTGTCTAAAGATGTATGTTGAATTTATTTATGTATGTTTATTGGAATAACTCTGTGGATCCAGCCTAAGTTCCCTATTGGCAACTAATGGAATTATAGTTTAGTTATTGACTGTCTAAAGATGTATGTTGAATTTATTTATGTATGTTAATTGGAATAACTCTGTGGATGCAGCCTAAGTTCCCTATTGGCAACTAATGGAATTATAGTTTAGTTATTGTAATCTGTTTGCAACTTTGACATTAATTATTGAATAAATTGGAAGATTGCTTAACTCTATTTATATCAATCAAATTTGGAATTTTATGATTATTGGGATAAAATTGACTGAATATGATGTTTTCATGTCTTATTTTCTATTATGCAGTTAGAAGTAATTTCATTATTAACCTGCTAATTCTCAGTTCTTAATGTTGTTTTCATGTCTTATTTCCTATGATTTTCTTAATGTTGAACTTATTATCAATTGATTTGATCTTTTAGATAGCTATTATTATCCATTAAAAGACTAACTGTAATAGTTGGATTTAAATATGTTAATTATTATGTGAATCAATCTAAGTGTAATTATTATCAGTTTAGAATATGATATTTTAATTCCAATAACATAGTATTTGTATATAAAAAATTAAATAATTAATTATATTATCATAGGCTTGATTGGCCTAGAGAGAAAGTTCTCATTTATAAGCTTAAGGAGGAAAAGATTCAATTAAGAATCCAGGACCAAATCCCTTAACCAAAAGCTTTAAATAATAAATATTGTATTAATATTATACTTAAATAAAATATGATTACAGAACCTTTGCACATATATATCACATTACCATAAGTATGAAACAGATAGATCGAACCCATACTTTAACATAAGCATAACTACAAGCTTTCACACAAAAGCTTCTATATATGTAAAAGTATGAAAAGCCATATACAAAGGTTAAACATTACCATAATAATACAAACTGGCTTTAATCAGCACATAAATCCAAAAGCAAAAGCATGAGGCTACGTAAGCCCGTAATCACATCGAATTCCTTATATATAAATTATGAATCAAACATTGAAACGATTTGGAAGGTGATCGAATTAATTGCAAGGTAGATCGTGGAGACAAGCAAACCAACGATCAAAACCTGTTGAGTGCGTTGAGTCAAAAGGTAAGATTCAGAACTCAAAGGGAGGGTCGATGGCCTCTCGGCCTCGTTCTTGTTTATGTAGGATTAAATTCACATAAATATTAAAGCACACAAATAATTTACAATCAACATGATGTTGAAGATTTAACATGCAGAATGATTAACCAAATAAAAAATAGAGCCAAATTATCTCGTGTAAACCATTTGTACAGAGGGTTCGCAGACCCCACAATTTCAATAATATAAACATAGAATAATCTTCAGGAAGCTTGAGGTCGTACCTCATAGCATTCCTCTCCAAGCAAACGCTTAACCCAAAGGGAAGCGTAGACTGCCTAGAATAGTCCATACGACTTCACCATACAATTAAAGGATTGGTATATAAAATCAAAGGAAGGGATCGAGTCCCAATAATTAATAAATCATATTAACAATATCAACGTTGCCAGGGATCAAATCCCTTAACAATCAACCGTGTTGTTAAACAAAAATAACTCAGTATGTATAAACATAACTCATACAAGAATTACCACATGGTATATATCTATATATATATATCAAACAGAATATTGTTCAGTGCAATATAATCCCTTCGACCTGTAGGAGAGGTTGCATATCAACCAAAAGAACTCAACGCATAAGAATATAATAAACAGTGTACATATATTAAAATCTAGTCAACATTGAAATAAGCCATAGAGGGCGACTTGGTCTCAGAATCGTTTTACATGCTAAAATCACATAAGTCGACTTCAAACAATAGAGGTAAGACACTTCACTTATCCACTAAAAATTACAGCTACAATTCACAAACAAATACAACAATTGGCTATGGGGTTTATGGGAACCAAAACCATGCATTTCTCAAACAGGAAGCCAACCTCAAGAGAGGTTCGTGGCCATGGAGCCATGAATATCTTACCAGGCAGAAGAGTGTTGAATCCAACCCCAAGAGTTAGGTTCTTCATCCTCGTAGCCCTGTAAGAGAGTCCAAGCAAATAACATTAATATATATGAACACATCTTGTCAAATAGAAAACAATGTACAAGAAAATTACGTGACGTGGAAGCAAATTTTACCTTCTTACAGGCTGCCAAGGCGTCGAAGCTCTCTAGAGCGATTTGGGATTTGATAATATCTTCCCCCAACAACAAACACTCACCTAATACAGTTTTAAATGTAACCAAGATGGATATATCTTATGCCTCTGTAAGAACCCTCTCAAAAAATCATGGTCTACGACTTGAGAGTTGAGAGCAGAGTATTTCATGAGGGCGACCTGGACATGAAACCCTGAGCTCGAGAGCTCTCATAACCCAACTCTAAACAGAGCAAAATGCAAATGGATGTGTTGAACCAAGGGATTAGTCACATAGTATGGAGAAGTACAGCAAAAGTTAATGCAATGGCTTCGTGGCGCACCAAGAGGCCGAGCCTCATCTAACACATTTAATCCATAGTACGTAATGCCAGTTACATGGCACTTCCCTCCTTGGCTCGTAAACTTAGGAATTGGTCCTTTGCATAGGTTTAAGTCATAGCATGGATCACCCTTCAAAGGTAGGCAAGGGGTCACATTAATACATAATCCTTGGATCATGGCCGAAGCACTTTAGTGCTAAGTCGTATGCATGGTAAATGTTTAATCCAAGATCTTATTATCTCATTTTCCATAGTTATATAATAATAATAATAATAAAAACAGGAGTCTTGAGTCCCGAGACCATTTAAACCTCATTTAAACCTGCAGTGTTGCATGAATACGCCAACTGCAACACATTTAAACCTCAACCGGACCCCAGCGGCTGCACAACAGAGCTCGACGAAAGGCACGATAAATGGACAAGACTGGTGAATAAATCGCACAGGAGTTTTCAGTCCCGAGACCATTTAAACCTCATTTAAACCGGCAAACATCACCCCGCCGCCGGGGCCTGGGGCACACAGCCCCAGGCCAACGTCACTGCGTACGGATCAAACCACAACCACGTAAAATGAACTTTTAAAAAATAAAAAAAATACAAATAAATATAAACTTTAACAAAAACTTTGCAATTTCATATCCGCGATTTTTGCCACCCCAACTAATACCACCCGACTAAAAACTATATGTTAAGGACATAATAATTTAAGTCTTATATGATGTTAAAAAGGTTACAATAATTTCATGATTTGCAACCATCAAGCTTTAATTTGTTAAGGTTCATGAAGATTACAACAATATGATGCCATTAATTCCTAATGGGATGTATACCTGATGGAATGTTAGATATTTTGAAATTCCAAAAAATGCTCATATGAAAATTCTGCATTATACAATAACCATTGCACTTTATGGTGAAAATAAATTTCAGAGAAAATAACAATAATATGAGTAGCGGCCATTCCACCTTATACAATAACCATTCCAATTTATGGTGACAAGAAATTGCAGAGAAAACGGCAATCATTTGAGTGCCACGAATTTGAATATAAAATGGCAATTGAAAGAGTTTAAAATAACACTAAATTAAAAACTTTTCCAAAATGAAAATTTCTCACCATAGTGCTTTATTAACAAAAAAAGGTTTTTACTTTTTTCAATGTGTGTATGCCTAAGGGAACATTGATTTACGTAAACAATGTTTTTTTTCAATGTTCATGAAACATTTTGTTTAAAAGTCAGAACGTGGAATCTATGTTTTTGGCTTTTATTGGCAGCTCTCTTCCTCGAATCCAGTTAGTTTTTTCTTCGAGGAACCATATTCCGTCCACCGTGTTCTCTTTGTCGTTAGTCCTCCATCAAGGTGCCACTGAGTGTCCATCAACTTACGGAGTTTATTGCCGATGAAGCATAAAAATCACCTTTGTGACATAGCCATACGGTCGAACAATGAAGCTTTTAAGTCTTAAATTAGAAAGCCTGTGAAAGCAAACAAGGGTTCGGAACTGCCATACGGGCTTTATCGTTTTGTTTCTCGGCAAGGATCTCTCATGACGTCGTTTTGGTGGAGGCTTGGATCGCTTAAAAATGAGGTATGTAGTAGCTAGGTTAGGTGGGAGACCAGTAGCTGTATATCATCTATAGCCATGAAGGTGAAGAGATGTAGCCCGTAGCCTTTGGATGTACTGAGCAAGCCCGGTCCCCAAGCTAGCAGTCTTAGTGGTAGATTCTATGGGTTTCGATCCGCATTTAAACAACCTTATTATACCTAAAGATGTCACTCCTATCCCAGAAAATAGGCGGGCGGTATAAAGGTGTTTGGATTTTCCTCTTGGACCTGCTAGCTATGGATATGGATCTGTCTCTTTTACAGGTGCAGTCCATCTTTGGCTCATGGTTTTATAAATAAGCTCGTGGTTTTACTTTAATCAGGACCTGCATCGAAGGCGAGAGAAACATACACCCTAGCACTAATTTTATAAGCGGGAGTTTGGTTAGACTGATTCGCTTGGTGCTTATTTCAGTTATTCCCGCGAAAGACTCTTAGGGTTCGATATCTCAGTAGAGAACGAGTAAGCAAAGACTCTCTAGAGGCACAGACGAGAGTTTCAAAATCTAAGACAGAAGGAGGCACAGAACAATCAATGCGGAAATCAGAGCAATTTTGAATCCTAATACATCGTACATCTCCCATCACGTGCGTTAACTTGCATTCGGGAATTAAGACAAAATTGCATCAGGTTGATGCCACACAAGTTCTTTATTATTGAACGTAAATGTTTGATTCTAATTTTATACAATTGACCTTGAATACATGAAACTAAGGTTGAACATATAAATTTTATAAATAGTAAAACAAAAGAGAAGATGCTCTCTAAACACATTTCTCTGCGGAGAACACGCGTCGCTGGACAGATGACAAACATTGTTCGCCTCGAGTCATGATGTAGATCGTGTGCTTCCTTTTCTCCTTGTGCACCTAACCCCATTGCCCCTGGTTTAACAACATATGGTCCCGAGCTTAGGTCAATTCCTTCCTGTAGTAAACCTTACTACCTTGGACCAGAGCATTGTTTCGGTTGTAAGCCATAGTTTGAGAGGGACGCCATCACCATGAACGGAAGGGAATCTGCCACAAATAAGTGAAAATAATCGAAAATATCTTGTATCTGCTGGTAAAACTCACCTGGAAGGGCATTGAAGCATGAAGACATGCTGTTGTTTCAAAATTGATGCCAATAGAGCAGGGAGAGAATCTTCTCTCGGGTGAAGCTAGATGTATGCAATTACTGCTTTCATGTCTTTAATCGTTTGCATGACTCAATTTCCTCAGCAATATTTATCAGGTAAGCCTTATTTCCTCATCAAGGAAAGATTATAATGATTGACCAATTATCGTATTGCGTGCCTTAGACTAGCTCTAATACTAGAGAGCATATTCGCCCTTCAAGGATTATACCTTATTAGGCTCAAATCAGGCCTTTCAAGAGGAAGACATTTATCGATCAAGAAAGGACACCTGGTCCTTATACACCATGGATTGCAGGTCTGGAAATAGCCCACCATTTGTGAGGTCATGATCAACTCATCGAGTACTCTTAACGTTACCCTTCAGATACCCTAGGAATGAAACTAAAGGGTCTCAGGTTCAGGGTTGGTGTTATCTCCGCTTTTGTGCACTCCCCTGCCAATTAATCCATGTTTGTAGCCAATCATAATGATCCTGATGTAGAGCTTTTAGCTCTGAGACGCGTATTGCTACCGCATCATTCCAATAATTCTTAATGACCTTTGGAAGGCCATATAAACAAATATATGTCTACGCGTTCACTAAAGGCAAAGATGTAGCGAACTCAAAGAAAGACAAAAAGGCAGCGAAAACAGTAACAATCAGAAGGCAAAGCAGGCAACCATGGAGAACAACAACCTCCTTATGGGATCCTTTTTCCTTGAGAATGGTGAGGCCTTGCAAAACAATAAGTGCTTCTATTGCAATATTTGATGAATTGTAAAAGTTTTTGAATCATCTCTGCTCTAGGTTGCAGTATCCAAAGGTGGTGAGAAATCGAGAGCTAACTTATTGAATTGAGGGTTTTTCAGTGGGGTTTCATGAACTTGTTACATAGCATGATCGTTCACTTGTTACATATTAAAGAATATCCTTAATTTCACTAAATATTGGAAAATGTATTCTAAGATTGTATTGTTGAACCCCCTCCAATATAGCTTTCTAATTATCAACTTATTTTTAATACCCCTTTATATCATATTATCAAGTTGTAACAAAGAGGAGCCATAATGCATCTTAGTATAAGAAAACATGACGCTAAATAAAATAATAGTATATATGCTAATAATGATCCCACCATAATTGTATGGGCGACTGATAAATTTCTAGCATTGGATAATGGAAGGTCCAAGTAATAGTAATGGGGAAGGAAAAATGTGTAAAAAGAAACCCAGTCAAGAGATCAATGTAACAAAGAATGTAAAAGACTAATAGTCCAATAGTGAATGCAATGCTTAGAAAAGATGAGAATTGCGGATGTTTCACACCACAGCATGTCAATCTACCAATTTTATATCATGTAAATACAAGTATATCCATAGAGAGATCATTTTTTCTATAGTCTTAATAAATTAAACTCCATAAAAATGCAAAATTGAAACCCGTTCGTGGATGGACTTCCTATCAAAACAAACACCATTGATGTTTGAACCCAAATGAGCATAAACAAATTCCTCTTACTTTCCAATAACACCATATGTTCATGTGCATAGCTTGGATTTGGGTCATTCACAATATGCAATAAATTTCCTCCACTTCCACTACATTTATTTTTGCAATCAAGGGAATTAACAACATTTATGTACCATTTCTTGGGTTATATCTAATTTTTTAATCTTTACAAGAGAGGGAAAAAGCTCCATTGTTAAGTTTCAAGCATGTAGTAGTTATAAAGATACAAAAATGGTGAAACTTATATGATATCATTTCATGGTAACGATAACACAGAGGGTACATGTAAATAACGATTTATATTTTCACCTATGTTCATGTCAGTTCCAATACAATATTAAGACGGATGCCTTGCATATAAGAATTGAAATTACAACTATGAATGTGTCAAATATAACTCAATCTAACAACTATTCCTAATTGGCAATGTGAAAATGTTAAAGAAGAATACAAAAAGTTGAAAGAAATAATTAGTCAAGAAATATTGGTCTAACTTTTCTTGATTCTAGTAATCCAAGAAAGATTGATATCACTTTTCTTGGTTTTCGTGGATCAAGGTTTGATTGAATTTCAATACCCACATAAATCCCAACCTAAAAAAATGAAGAGTTAGATCTTTTACTAGAATGCCTACAAAAAATACAATACATTTGTTCAACTCGGAAACTCTCAATTAGTTACATCTCTTAACTTTGGAGTTGATGAGGAACCAAATGCATATTCAAGCATATTGAACAGTGTCATAGGATACAATGTGACTTCTATCTAGAAAATAAACACACTTTGGAAATTGGCCTCATATAGAACAACAAAAGATATAATGTTACAAGATTGCCTCAATTTTAACACTAGCAAACTCAACCTCAATTATGGAGAACATGTGAAATCTTGCATACATATCCATAACAAGTGGCAACACTAACCTTTTGGATGTCACATCAATAACATTCTACATAAAAGAACAAAACACTATCACCCTAGTTATCTCAATGACACAAAATTATAATATTGTAGTGATTGCTATTCCAAGAATCATACCTCGTATCTAAATAACTTGTCTAAGCAACAAAAAGAGTAACCCACAAAAATAAAACACAAAGCGGAGTTAACATTAATAGTTTAAATATTATCAAATTTTCAAAAAGTCAAATACAATTGCAGAAGTTGCTCTGAGATCTTTACAAAAAGATTTAAGTCTCTAGTGGAAGAAGAAAGGATGAAAAAAATTAACTCACACATAAATCTATAAATTTTAAATGAATTATAAACATTCACATATATTTCTATAAAGAAAAATGGAAGATATGATAAGTCAAAATCATTGTTAAGTTAAGAGTACTAGTTTATTTTAGAAATTTTGTGTATCGTAGAAATTATTTGAGAAAGGTGAAAACAATAGTCTTTGCTTATGATAGGGACTACTAATTCTAGAAAATCGTTGATGGACTATCCACAAGTTTTGAATTTTAAAATCAATCAATTCTCGAAATATGTGATAAAGTATCAATGAGTTTTGAAAAATTATGGTTTGATAGATTCACAAAACATATTGGAAAGTTAGACGTGTCTTTCTATTTGGGAATACGATATACACCTCATAGCATAGCAATAAATGTTTTATGGGTTGAGATATATACCCTTCGATATGTGTTGGGATATAGGCAATTTAGATCCAACGCATATTTCCTAGTTCATATAACATTTATTACTCTATTGCGGGTGCACATTATTTGTCATCCTTGATGTGACCATGGACAATAATTGAAATTTCACCAATAGAATATCGGTGTGATCCATAGGAACATGACCATGTTTTAGAATTTACCAATAGTTATATCATTGAAATTTTAAAGACGTGGCAAGAGAAATTGCAGTCAAACTTCACTCATGGATTCATCAATATTCTTAAAACATGCAAACAACATTTTCAAAATATATCGATAGGTTATAACAAGAAATCTTTTAAAATTCATCGATGGGTCATTGATGGCATTCAAAAAATGAGAGAATATTTTTTAAAACACAATGATAGATTCTTGACTCAATTCTAAAGAACAATTTCGAAAGGATGCCAACAATACTGTAGGTGAAATACTAGAGATCCAACTAAAGTTATTTAAAAGAAGTTGATGGTACAAAAATTAGTAAGATATAACAAACCAAAAAGAAATTTCCTAATACTTGAGCCTCAAACTTAAAAATTAAAAACAATAACATCAATTCAAACCAAGCCTAAATAAGCTATTAATTGAGGATTTTTCAAGGCCAGTAATCCAAAGAGACTTCCATCAAGATTATCATTGGTACACTATTATCATATTTATGCAAATCTTAGGATCATAAGTAATATCAAATAAAAATGGAGGGTCCTTAAGTTTTAGGTGGGTATGAATTGAGCCCATTATTTGGAGGTATGAATCCATCCCATAATTTGGAGGTTATTCCTCATCCCACACAAATAAAATAACCCCCAATATTTATATTACTATGTCAAATTAAAAACTCCCATTGACCCCTTAATATGGGGCAATATATTAATGAGGTTTTTAGGAGTATTCAAACCCCCAATATGAATGAACGTGATATGATATTGCCTTACTAGTGAACCCCTGTGGGGTTTTTCTGTCTTGTATTAAAAATCAAAATGAAATTCAAAACTCGTTGTTACAGCAAAATCTCGTCATCATGAGCTATGTGTCATTTATTTTCCCTGATTTCTAAAGCACTTAGGCCAAATTGCTTGAAGTAAAAGTTGCAGTTACTCCTTTTAGTTTGTTGTCACCCCAACTCACCTTGCACATTGACAATGTGCATCAGACCCTTGGTGACGCGCTCTACACGTTGATAGAGTGCGTCAGTGACACCATCTACCTTTGGACAAGGTGCGTCACCCTCCAAAGACACATGTTTCTTATGGGCAAAGTACGGCACTATTGGTTTAAAAGGAGAAAGAGAAGCTTCGAGCGACTTCTAGAACCCATGGTTACATGGAGGTTTATCCCTATGAAATAGGAAGGTTGGCACTTGATCCCCTTACCTTTTGGGATGATCGCTTGAGCTTCTCCCACAAATCCTCAATCTCTCATATCCCTTTAGGCCTATAAATACAAGCCCTCTCTCCATGGCTAAGGAGGATATGGATAGAGTACTGAAATGTTGGTGAAATTCTACCAGATATTATTCCCTTTCATCCTTTAGGAGGCAAAAATCTTGGATCCTTGAGGCTAGGACCATTTGGAAGGAGTTACAACATCAAAGCTGGGTTGTAATCTCTCCCTATGTAGTTCTTATATTTAATTTAATACAGATTCTTTCCATAAAAATATTCTTGTTTTAAGATCTTTCGAATTAACTTCTTTGACTGCTAATTTAGATTAATCCATATTTGCATATCATTGCTATTTGTATGTCTCCACTTGTTGTGTACAATTTGTTTTGCAGCTGAAGATCTGAAGATCAGGCACTATATCAAGTGAGGAGATAACACTACAATCATAAGGTAAGCCATTCCTTCATACCTTTGCAATTTGGTTAATCTAGGAACTTTCTTTGTGTTTTGTACTACTTTTGTTCTAGATCCAAACCATTTGGACTACGGAGATCGGTTAGTGTCCACATTGAAGTATTATCCGTAAAATCTCGTATGGCAAACTCAACACTTTGAAATAGAAAAATGTGTAGGTTTTGGAGAAATTTCTTCAATAATACTTCCTTACCTTACCTTCCCTACGAAATGGAGAACCCGCATGGGTGTCGGGAATCCTATATAGGGATTCAAAGAGAAACATAACCTTCCATAGAGATATTCTTCAGTTCCCTCCCTCTATCTAGATACTTGTTGTACAACTTTAAATTTTTTTATTTTATGTCGTGATTTGTTCGGAATTGATTTATTAAGTTATGTAACAATGGTTTCTTTGTACATGTTATGAGATTATGAGGAGGCTCTTATCGGCTATGCATAAGTCAACTATTCCCAGGTATGAGAGAGAGATTATTACTAGTTATGCAAAGTGCCATCAAAGAATATAGGGAGATGCCCCTAAGGCTATTATTACTGGCTATGCTTAGAGAGCATGAGGGAAACCTCCCCCAACTATTCCACAATATGTTTTCCTTCTGTCTCTTTGCTGCAAAATCTATTATGTCTTCAAATATTCAATTGCATCTTAAAAATGTTGATTTCTTGCATTTTCTTTTTCAGTTTTGTCTTGCTCAACAATATGTCCATCTTCATTTTTGTGTCCATCTACATTTTAAGTGATATGTCCATTTTCATTTTTATGTCCATCTGCATTTTTATGATAGCTTAAGAAGCAGCTATAGCTAACTCCAATAAAAACCACTATTGATACGTCCCAATTTCAACAAATGCTCAGGATAAGTAATGTTGAGGAGAAGTAGCATGATCAACTAAGGTTGCTTCAGTATCCTAACATGCAAGATACGCTACATGTGTCCATGTGCATGTGAATCGGGTGGCTAAGGATTTCAAGCACTAAAGCAATGTGGCTAAGGATTTCAAGTGCTGAAGCAATGTGTCTAAGGCTGCATGAAAGTGCATTTCATCTAGCTCATGAAAAGATGAAATAAAATGTCGAAGATTTAATGCTATCTCAATGATAGCATTAATTCACTAACATTAGAAGTTTAATTGCAAAATACTACAAACACACACAATAAACTCTACAATCCAATATATCACATTACCATATAATATTAATTGGCCTCGATTTGAGGCCAAATAAGACCTCAAATAATGTGATTGGTCAAAATAATATAAATAAAAAGTCTAGTATAAAAACCTTAATTTAAACTGAATATAAATGCATGGATTTCGTTTCAATTAATAGAAAAGGATGCATTCAATTTACTAGAGTGCATGCAGCTGAAGGCATGGACTAATAAGAATGTGTCTCTTTTATATGTTATTTTAAATTTCAATTTTGTTTTAATGGGATTTTTATTGTAAGTAATTTTTTTTCTAAATTTGTACATAGAAGATGCTTTGATGCATAAAGCTAAATAAATATATAGAGATAATGTGGGAGTAAGAGTTTGTATCTTTTATGTGTTATATAGATAATGTAGAGATATATAGATTTGTGTGAAATAGTATTCAAAGAAGAAAATTTTAAATATAGCCAAGATAAGAACGAACTCTCATGATCTTCATAGCGAAACATGACATTGGTCAGTTCCTAAAACATTGTGAGTCTATGGATGTTGAGGATGAAAATCACTTTCTCTTAGAGTGCCCTCATTCACATTAGATCTCAGTTTCACAATATTTTTTACAACACAAACTTTCTAATATCCTAAGATCCCAAAACTATAGTGAGCTAGGAAAGCTTCTCTTCAAGCTTTTTAAGCATAGGAATAAAATTTTAAAGCAAACCAAATAATTTCCTTCTTTTGTCGTTGAATTTTGTTTTATGAAATGTTAATGGTAAACCATTTATTTTAATTATAGTTAACTTTTATATAGGTTGTATTTGGAAAATAGTTAGAATATTATAATTCGGTGAGATGGATTTATACAATTAAAAAATCAACATTGCTTCCTTAAACTAAAACGATTGCTACTTTAAATTAAAAGTATATGTATAGGGATATACTACTAATGATGTAAGCAATGATAATAATAGCAACATAAAATAAAAGTTGGTATATTGGTGGCATGAAATGGATTTGAAACATTTTGATTCAGCTCAGAGGCAGCTTATCCTCAGCAAATGACATTTTGTTAAAAATTAGAATGATTTGGATTATGAGAAACAATTGAATTTAAATCTTAATATCAAATAGAACAAGGAAAAACAATATGAACTCATTTATTACATAGTCTTCGAGTGGTTAAACCTCATGTGGCAGTAGCCTAGAACATATCAGGTGTCCCATCGGTGAATGAACAAGATCTAGAATGGGTGCTCCTAAGAAGGCTCCACATGAAAGAGTCTCGGCATGAACTCAAAGGTCCGTAGAGTGTGGCATGGTGTGTTCACGCCACAAGGTATATGGAATTGGCAATAAATCTCGAACTATTCAGTACTTTTATATGCGTGAAAGAGATTAAATATTAACCAACCTAAATTCGTCTTGATTCCAAGATTATAAGCATCCGATAGGATCAAGATTTTAATAAAAGATAAATGAATATCAATAAGCTTTTTTTATTATATATGTTTAGTGAACATAATTGTTTTAGAATTATTTTTAATTTTTTATAATGTATTATGTTCAATAGATATTGTATGGAATGTATTTTTTAATTTCTTAATACTAGACTATTTTTTTATAATGCAATCATATTGTTTTCTTTAAAATGAAAAAGTCTTCGCGTGGTTAAACCTATGTGGTAGTCACCCATAACATAATAGGTGCGCCATTGGTGTGGTGATTGAACAGTAGGATTTAGCATGGGTGATCCCGAGGAGGCTCCGCATGAAAGAGTCTGCAATGCATGTCTAGCTTTTCCTGCGGAGAACGAAAAGAAAAATGAGTCACGTAACCCGGCACTCAAAGGTTCGTATTGCGTGGTAGGGTGTGTAAATATGGACTCGAAAATAAATCTTAGAGAATTATGGCTTTTCTCACCGAATACCCAAAGTTGTGTTGTGAGCCTATTGTGTTCAATATCCTCATTGACCACTTGCAACTGCAACCCTTTCCTGGAAGGGTTGAGATTCGGAAAGGGTTGAGATTCTCACCAGAGGGGCGCTTCCTCCTCCCTCGATTATGTTTAAGAAGGAAAACATGGGATTCCTCGTAACACACACTTATGGCCCCATTGAAGCCACTAGTCCCACTCTCACCTATGAGTGTAACCATAAATGGGACGATGCTCAATTTTCCCTAGCCCAACGAGGTGCCCTCAAAGGACATCATGGAGTGGGCGTATTGAGCCTCAAGCAAGTGGATGTGAAGAATGCAGTGTTCAAATTCCGCATCCAAATTAACACTTACAGGAGTAAGATGTTGTGGATTGAAATAAACAACTCGTAGAATCTGCTCTAGCTACTTCCACCATTTCCTTGCTCTCTTCAAACTTTTTTTGTCTAGCACATTAAATTTGAATTCCAACACTACTACATGGAGGGGGGTTTTGAGACCTGATTTGAGACAATAAATGATCAAATTGTCTCAAGTTGAGACAAAAAAAGACTTGTATATTGTCTCAAATATTGTTTTTAAGCAAGTGTCTTAAATTGAGACAATAAAAAAATTCTCTCTCTAGAGACAATATAGAAAGCAAATCGTTTTGTTTATCTAGAGACAATATCACACCTCAAGTTGAGACAAAAGAAACTTGTGTATTATCTCAACTATAGTCTACAAGTGAATGTCTTAAGTTGAGACAAAAAAAATTCTCACTAGAGACAAAATAGAATGAAAATCGTTTTTTTCTTTATAGAGACAATGTATATGTAAACAATTGCTTACCACTAATATAAATGATTATAAATATTATTTTCTTAAAATAAAATACAATATCAAGATATGGTGGAATCGAACCAATGACCTCCTTCTTGTAAAGTAGACACTCTTCCATTGAATTAGCACCCTTTAAATAAATATGGAAGAGGGGCAGTAGTTGTGGAAGCCCCAAGAAAGGCATCAATTGGAAAAAAACATTTCATTGGATTCTATGATCAACTCCATTCTAAACTGAGAATATGTTACAAAGCAATATTTTGATAGAGAAATCCCAAGAAAATGAAAAAATCTAAGACAATAAAATTCACAATCAAAATCAAGACACAGTGCATGTAGTAGCCCCTTAATAACCATAAAATTTGGGCATCTATGTTAAGGTGGTGTGATGTGCGTTAAACAAGTCACTAAGCACATAATAAATTACAGACATGTGATCATTGAGTGATCTCCAGTTTAATCCTTTCCTCCTTGTCTCTTTCATTGTTATAGGTGGAGGAAAAAACCATCAAGGTTTTATCCTTGTGTCCATTTCCACCTTACAAATAAAACAAAGATAATTAAAAGTCAAAGTACTTGAGAATGTTATCAAAGGATATCCAGTCCAACACAAGCATGAGTCTAATAATTTTAAACTAGCCATTTTCCCAGAAGGTGCAAGGGCATCCTAATAGAAGCAACAAATGTACAATAATATTCAGAAAGCTCTGGAGGTTGAATTCAGAAAATAAGGGAATATGTACAATCATAGCGAACATGTTACAACACCTCAATTGTGTAAGTCTAGTAAGCTTTATCTGAGAAATGGTTGCAGCCTTTGCAATAAAAATAGACCATGGTAAGTTGCAATCTAGAACAATGTAAACATTGTTAAAGCTATTAAACATAAGCATGTTAAAACCACACCTAGGGTCCGGTTTCAAGAGGCATAAAAGATACAAGCATCATAAGCCTAAATAAAGTTCTGAGATGAGGTATACCAAGTACACCATCAATTCAACAATGCTATATGGATGGAAGAATGCCAGTAGAAAATTGTGCATTTTATTTTTATGTTTCATATTTTTTAACATGGTTTGAGTCCTAATGTAGTATATAGTTTGTATTCTCATATTCTGGTAGAAACTATTAATAACTATGCGGAAATTAGTAGACTCTTTGGACATGGTGAGAAACACACAGATTAAAAATGCCCTTGGAATGGACACAAAAATGGAACAAGTTACAACCCTTAGGGAACACTTTCATACATATAACAAAGCTGAAATAACTTTATTACAACAAATTTTACAACAATAAATCTAATTTCTTATCTACAAGACGTATGTTAAATTTCTTAACAATTTCCATCCAATGTTGTATCAAATCAACATGAACAACAAGTGCCAGAATTTACACAATCAAGAAGACAACACAAGCTAAAAATAAAATATGAAAGTACATAATGATTGGACAGTTGAAACACTTCATTAATATATAAGCGATTTGAAGTACATGTGCATACTAACAACTTATCACAAGTTGGTACAATATCAAGCTCTCCAATACCTATTTACGGAAACCACAGAAAACTCAAGCCACCAACTCCTCCTTGCTAGGAGTCACTTGTAGACCTAGCCAAAGTTTGTTTCTTCACCAAAGATTCTCAACAAGCTAGCTTCATCACCAGAAATTTCTCCTTGGCACATGGAAACATATTCTATTCTCATCCTCAACAAGCATAATAAGTAGCACTAGGGTCACCCAAACCCTAGTCTTCTTCTCTCACAAAAGCTAAAAGATACAATGCTTCTTTTACCATCTAGACTCATCACAAATCCTTGATTTTTTTTCCTACTTAGGGTGAAACCTTAACCCAAGAATTTACCTTGAACTTCTCTGCGAACCCTAGTGTTTCAAGAAAAATAAATAATACAATGAAGAATACAAGAGAGAGAGAGAGAGAGAGCCTCTTCACTCCTCACATATCTAACAAGTGTGTGAATTAATGGATAAAGGACTATGTCCTTCCTCTATTTTATTGTGAATCAATCCCTCTACAAGTGTCACATCTCATGGAGTACTCATGCTTAGAGCCTTGCTTATTGGTTGTCTTCACCTTGGAGATCCACCTTCTCAAGCCTTTAAAGCTCCTCCTAAGCTATGTTCCTCTTCAAGTCCACCATGATATCCCCCATTTTGAATGGGTATCCATGTGTGATTTTGATCACAGTTTGGAAAAGGGGATGAAGTTGTCCATGATGATGATTGGAGGGTTCATACCTACATTTTGATGATGCCCGAGGATATTTAGTGTGTTGGAGGTCATAAGATGATGAAATAAAGTCAAATGATCCATTAGGTAATCTTGATCAACAATTTTGAGCATGTTTGAGCCCTCTTTAAACTAAGAAATGAAGTGTTGGAATGAACCTAGGCATATTTCAGCCTAATAAACAACCTTGTGGGAATTCTTACATCTCCTTTTCAATAGTAAAAAAGTATAGTGGCATTTATGCGTAGTAGTTGGACATTCCTATGCATGTTTTTAAACTCTAAAGGTAAACAAGCATCATCCTTTACAATAATGGGCTCGTTTGTGAATAGAAACAGAATTTTTGGGTAGTTCTTGACTATCAAAGACCCTCAACTTTGAAATCTGAGTTGATTTTGGTCACCTCTGGGCACCTGAACAATGGTGAAAAGGATATTTTCACAAATCTTGGCATGGTTGACCATGAAAAGGGCACTTCTGAGCATCTAACTAGCAGTGAACAACCCTAGTGTGAGAGATCTAGGTTTGAAAGGGGGGTATTTATGGCGAATCAACGATTCTAGGTAAGGAATCAACATAAAAAAATCCAAATTATCAGGTCCGTCTGCAATTATTTGACATCAAAATCCAATTATGGAAATTTCATTAATGTAGTTGAATATTTTTACCGCAAACAACAGTGAAAATTGACCCTAGAACAAATTTGGGTAGTTTGGGAGTGAATTTGCTGCAAGAAACATCATGAATCAAACATCCCTGTACACCTTTCCATCGCCAAACAAGACTATCTTTGAATATGGGATGAATTGTAGGGTTAAAAGACAATTCTGGGCATATTGTATCCCTAAAAAGGTAATGAACAACAACAAAAACATGCTTTGGTCAAATCTGGGCATAATTACAGCCCCCAACCATGAAATATGGGCATAGATTGGGAAAGTATTGAACATTTGTAACCTTGTTTGACCTCATACAACAATTTGTAGCCTCTCCTGAGCCTACCCAAACCCCAAAATAGTCTTGAAGTAGTACTTTTGGCAGCTTAAATCCATCATACAATTAACTTTCCTCAAGTTTGGGCATGGAAGCAACCTCCATCTCTAATTTTGAGCACATTTTGAGGGGGTTTCTCATAACAACAACTAAAAGCATCCATCACTTGGGCCTATAAAAACAATTGTAAGGTTCTTCACATAGTTCATAGCCTATTTTATGAAGGATAACTAGTACCAAACGAGAGATAAGTGACTATGTGACTAAAAAATTTAGTCACCACTATTTTTTCAAGGGATAAATGACTAAAATTGAGCAATTTTAAGTAAGCCAACTAAAAACGACTAAGATAAATGACTAATTTATTCATGGGATAAAATATATGACTAGATAACAAGTGACTAAAGTAAAATTGACTAACATAAATGACTAATTTAGTCATGGGAATATAAATATGACTAGCTAACAATGATTAATGTGAATTAGTCGTTTATGTTAGTCATTTTTAGTTGTGTCACACTAACAATGAAAAATTACAATTTTTATAAGGAATTTGTACAATATTTTACTAAATTTTAACAATGCAGATGGATTTAGAGATCTTACTATGGGGGTCATGGTCCATGTGTGTGGTTCCAAACCACCATATTAGCCCTCCATGGGGTATATTTGTCCTGGAAGTGGGATGTGGTGCTCATTTTGAAGTTTAAAACACTAGATATGATTTCTAACACCACATGAAAATGATCTAAAATTCTAGTATGCTCAAACCAAGCCTTGTAATTGACATTGTCCAAGAATTTTAGAAATTGACTTGGCACTTTCATATTTATGAGGGGGCTCTACCTAAACCGGTGTGGCCTTAATTAATTCACTATGAGCGTGGCCTTGAAGAATTCACAATACGCACCTTCTCAATAAACTATGTTAGCCACATGAAGAATATGAATGCAACCAACAATCTTTTAAGTACATAAGTTTGTAGTGTGGAACATTGATGCAAGCCAACAAAATACCTTCTTAGCCTATTTTTTTATTCATTGCCGATAAAAAATATACAATCCTCAGTGCTAAAAAGAAGAGCAAAAAGCATATAGCTCCTTCTTAGCCTATTTATCAACGCAAGAGATCAATAATTAGGATAAATAACAAAAATTGGTTAATAATCAACTACTCATATATATATGCTTCAATGTACCTTACAACAATTCCTTTTATTGAGCACTGATAATTATACACAATTTTGAAATTTCCATTTGATGGGTGGATGGGATGTGAAATTATAGGCCTAGTTATGGCATTTCATAATTCCTCATACGAATCCAACACCCATAGTTAATAATGTTTCGAAGTACTTTTAGACTTAGGTTTCCAGTTGTGGTGGCTTTCTTGCCAAGCTGGATGTCACAATGCTTCTCTGGTTTAGAAACCTGAGAGGCACCATGGGAGGGAGCATTGTGATGAATAGGGGGTGGAGATGGAGGGGGAGGGGAATTTTTCCCCTGCTCAATTTTTTGAGAAAACATGAGAATCCGGGCGAATGAATTCTTGAGCATTCAGTAGTTTTAATTATGCTACGTCCTTTCCCTCTGGCTGGTCATCTACTAAACCACAAGTTCCTCCTCCTAGTCATCAAGAATGATGCGCAGTTGCATTGGGATGGAACTGTCATAGCCAAAGTCGATGGAGCTCTCGCGTCTCCCGATATTAGTGTTTCTTCCCCCACGAGAGTGACCTCTTCCCCAACCATGTGGGTTAGCTCTTGGCCACCAAGACATGGTTGCGGTAGGACCAGTTCAAGGCGTGAGCTTAATCTGATGAGAAACAGAGGTGGTTCCCAAGACACTAGGGTCATGGAGGAGCTGAGCGCCTGCTACAGGAAAACTCAGGTATGAAATGCACAGCCAACCATCCCTACACCAAGGATAAATACTCGTTGTGTTTCCCCTGCTCCGCCTCCAAACACGGTGGTAGATCCTATAATTAAACCCAAAACGACCTTTCTTCCTGCCATAACTTCGCACCAGAGTGGAATGATTTCCATCCTACCCTGATCTCCTTTGTAGCTTGCATGATATGTCAACGTTTTTATGGCTGGGATCATCGAATAGCATTCGCCTTAAGTTGCATGGCGCGTCGACTAAGAAGGAGCCACATGGTGAGAGTTGGCGGCTTCTCGGTCGACCTTAATTTTTACACTCCTGCACTATTCCATTCCCAAACAACAATACATCATCTAAAAATAACAAATGAGTGGTATAAAGAGATGTGGAAAACCTTACCCCCTTTAAGACATCCATCTCTCATAGCCTTTCCTATAATTCTTCTTAACCCTTCAATCACAAGCATAAAGAGGAGAGGGGATCAATGAAATCCTTGTCTAATCCCCCTTCCAACTTTGACAAAATCAGTTGGAGAACCATTGAGAAAAAAATATGTTTTCATCACCCTGTGAAATCCAAATAGATTTGTTCTTTAAACACCATGTTTCTTCCTCAACACTTAGTATATTTTCTTTCCTAGCTTCCAATTCTATAATTTGTTCCTTGTCCATTATATTATAGAAATCAAACAGGATATTCTTATAAAGAGGCTCCAATTAAATTCATGTGGTAACACTAGTCGCAAAATGGATGCCATTCAGAATTTACTTAAGTTAAAACTATCAACTCAAAGAATTATCTTATTTCAAGTCTAGTTCATACAAGATTTTGAGGTTAAAGGATAAAATGAATATTGCCATATAGGACCAATGTAGATGAAATCTATAGTGAAAATGAATTCCATAGTGAAATTGGTAGTTGGACTAACCCAAAATCACGTTGAGATGAGTGAATTTGCATAATTTGTGATACAAGATAGGTTGAATATGAACACCATTCCTTTTAATTTTCCCTACCCTTTATTAAGAAAAAGCTTTACCGGGTTTCATAAATTAATTACTCTTTAAGACCTCCTGGCTTCATACCTTAATCATTGTCAGATTTATATACATTTAATCATAATCATCTTTGCTCCTAGGTCTTAAGAGGATAACAACACAAAAAGAGAAAGATTGTTAGGATCCATTTTCTTTCTCTTCTCATCTATAATGTAGGCCAAAGCATCACAAAGAAAAATGAAGTGTGTAACATATGTATTTCTACCAATCCAGACTATCGTTGGTAGGAATTTTGAATGTGATTCAAGATATAAGATGCACAAAATACAGCCTCAACCCTAAACTTGAAGTCCATCTCTTTACTATGAAGCCTCCACCTAGCCATATCAACAAATGTGTGATTATTCCTTCTTGTAACATCACTTTGTTGAGCGGTGTAAGATATAGTGCAAAAAAACTAACGTCAAATTTGTTACAAAGATCCTCAAAGTCATGATTATCATATTCACTATCATTATCGGTCCACTGAATCTTAATAGTGCAACCATATTGAATTCCAAATAGGGATTGGAACTCCCAAAACTTATCTAAGACTTGACTCTTTTGCTTAAAAATATAAACCATATACACCTAGAATAATCAGCAAGGAAATTCGAAATGCATTTAACACTTAAAGATAAGGCTATCCATCGGACTACATAAATCAATATGACCAATCCACAATAGATTTTTCACAGATCATGATTTCCCCTTCTCGAACTTCGCTCTGTAATGCTTTCCCAAAATGTATCTTTTGCAAACACAATCTTGCAACAATAAGGAAGGTAAGCCATGTACCATATTCAATATACTGATCAACTAGAAACTGTGAAAGTTCATGTGACCCATATTTTTGTAGAAATTCCTAATATGCTTGTACACCATGTGGAAATTTATGTTTAGGACTGTATTGAAAATTCAAAAATGTAACCTCTTTCTAGAGGTATCTTGGATCTAACCCATGAGAGTTTTCAAATTTATGGTTGTTCTAAAATATTTGATTATAGTAGTGAACAAAATTAAATATTTCACTTTACTTTAGTCCAAATTACTACGCAACTCAAGTGAAAAAAGGCCAAACAAGTGTAGTTCAATGTCAACAAGTTACAACCCTTAGGGAACACTTTCATACATATAACAAAGCTGAAATAACTTTGTTACAAGAAATTTTACAGCAATAAATCTAACTTCTTATCTACAAGATGTATGTTAAATTTCTTAACAATTTCCATCCAATGTTGTATCAAATCAACATGAACAACAAGTTCCAAAATTTACACAATCAAGAAAACAACACAAGCTAAAACTAAAATATGAAAGTACATAATGATTGGACAGTTGAAACACTTCATTAATATATAAGCAATCGGAAGTACATGTGAATACTAACAACTTATCACAAGTTGGTACAATATCAAGCTCTCCAATACCAATTTATGGAAACCACATAAAACTCGAGCCACCAACTCCTCCTTGCTAGGAGTCACTCGCAAACCTAGCAAAAGTTTGTTTCTTCACCAAAGATTCTCAACAAGCTAGCTTCATCACCAGAAATTTCTCCTTGGCACATGGAAAACATCTTCTATTCTCATCCTCAACAAGCATAATAAGTAGCAGTAGGGTCACCCAAACCCTAGTCTTCTTCTCTCACAAAAGCTAAAAGATACAATGCTTCTTCTACCCTCTAGACTCATCACAAATCCTTGATTTTTTTTCCTACTTAGGGTGAAACCCTAACCCAAGAATTTACCTTGAACTTCTCTAAGAACCCTAGTGTTTCAAGAAAAAGAAATAATACAATGAAGAATACAAGAGAGAGAGAGCGAGAGAGAGAGAGAGAGAGAGAGAGAGAGAGAGAGAGCGCCTCTTCACTCCTCACATATCTAACAAGTATGTGAATTAATGGATAAAGGACTATATCCTTCCTCTATTTTATTGTGAAGCAATCCCTCTACAAGTGTCACATCTCATGGAGTACTCATTCTTAGAGCCTTGCTTATTGGTTGTCTTCACCTTGGAGATCCACCTTCTCAAGCCTTTAAAGCTCCTCCTAAGCTATGTTTTTCTTCAATTCCACCATGATATCCCCCATTTTGCATCGGTATCCACGTGTGATTTTGATCACAGTCTAGAAAAGGGGATGAAGTTGTCCATGATGATGATTTGAGGGTTCATACCTAAATTTTGATGATGCCTGAGGATATTTAGTGTGTTGGAGGTCATAAGATGATGAAATAAAGTCAAATGAGCCATTAGGTAATCTTGATCAACAATTTTGAGCATGTTTGAGCCCTCTTTAAACTAAGAAATGAAGTGTTGGAATGAACCTAGGCATATTTCAACCTAATAAACAACCTAGTGGGAAGTCTTACATCTCCTTTTCAATAGTAAAAAAGTATAGTAGCATTTATGGGTAGTAGTTGGACATTCCTATGCATGCTTTTAAACTCTAAAGCTAAACAAGCATCATCCTTTACAATTGTGGGCTCGTTTGTGAATAGAAACATAATTTTTGGGTAGTTATTGACCCTCAAAGAGCCTCAACTTTGAAATCTGAGTTGATTTTGGTCACCTCTAGGCACTTGAACAGAGGTGAAAAGGATATTTTCACAAATATTGGCATGGTTGACCATGACAGGGGCACTTCTGAGCATCTAACCAGTAGTGAACAACCCTAGTGTGAGAGATCTAGGTTTGAAAGGGGGGTATATATGGCGAATCAACAATTCTAGGTAAAGAATCAACATAAAAAATTCAAATTATCAGGTCCGTCTGCAAATATTTGACATCAAAATCCAATTATGGAAACCTCATTAATGTTTTTGAATATTTTTACCCCAGACAACAGTGAAAATTGACCCTAGAACAAATATGGGTAGTTTGGGAGTGAATTTGCTGCAAGAAACATCGTGATTCAGACATCCCTGTACACCTTTCCACCACCAAACAAGACTATCTTTGAATATGGGATGAATTGGAGGGTTAAAAGACAACTATGGGCATATTGTATCCCTAAAAAGGTAATGAACAACAACAAAAACATGCTTTGGTCAAATCTGGGCATAATTACAGCCGCCAACCATGAAATATGGGCATAGATTGGGAAAGTATTGAACATTTGCATCCTTGTTTGACCTCATACAACAATTTGTAGCCTCTCCTGAGCCTACCTAAACCCCAAAATAGTCCTGAAGTAGTACTTTTGGTAGCTTAAATCCATCAGACAATGAACTTTCCTCAATTTTGGGCATGGAAGCAACCTCCATCTCTAATTTTGAGCACATTTTGAGGGGATTTCTCATAACAACAGCTAAAAGCATCCATCACTTGGGCCTATAAAAACAATTGTAAGGTTCTTCACATTGTTCATAGCCTATTTTATGAAGGATCACTAGTACAAAACGAGAGATAAGTGACTAGGTGACTAAAAATTTAGTCACCACTGTTTTTTCAAGGGATAAATGACTAAAATTGAGCAATTTTAAGTAAGCCAACTAAAAACGACTAAGATACATGACTAATTTAGTCATGGGATAAAATATATGACTAGATAACAAGTGACTAAAGTAAAAATGACTAACATAAATGACTAATTTAGTCACGAGAATATAAATATGACTAGCTAACAATGATTAATGTGAATTAGTCGTTTATGTTAGTCATATTTAGTTGTGTCACACTAACAATGGTAAATTACAATTTTGATAATGAATTTGTACAATATTTTACTAAATTTCAACCATGCAGATGGATTTAGAGATCTTACTATGGGGGTCATGGTCCATGTGTGTGGTCCCAAACCACCATATTAGCCCTCCATAGGGTATATTTGTCCTAGAAGTGGGATGTGGTGCTCATTTTGAAGTTTAAAACACTAGATATGGTTTCTAACACCACATGAACATGATCTAAGATTCTAGTATGCTCAACCCAAGTTGTGTAATTGACATTGTCCAAGAATTTTAGAAATTGACTTGGCACTTTCATACTTATGAGGGGGTTTACCTAAACCATTGTGGCCTTAATTAATTCACTATGAGCGTGGCCTTGAAGAAGTCACAATAAGCACCTTCTCAATAAACTATGTTAGGAAGATGAAGAATATGAATGCAACCAGCCATCTTTTAAGTACATAAGTTTGTAGTGCAGAACATTGATGCAAGCCAACAAAATAGCTTCTTTGCTTATTTTTTTATTCATTGCCGATAAAAAAATATATAGTCCTCAGTGCTAAAAAGCAGAGCAAAAATCCTATAGCTCCTTCTTAGCCTATTTATCAACACAAGAGATCAATAATAAGGATAAATAAGAAAAATTGGTTAATAATCAACTACTCATATATATATATATATGCATCAATGTACCTTACAACATTTCCTTTTATTGAGCACTGATAATTATACACAATTTTGAAATTTCCATTTGATGGGTGGATGGGATGTGAATTTCTAGGCCTAGTTATGGCATTTCATAATTCCTCATACGAATACAACACCCATAGTTAATATTGTTTCGATGTACTTTTAGACTTAGGTTTCCAGTTGTGGTGGCTTTCTTGCCATGCTGGATGTCACAATGCTTCTCTGGTTTAGAAACCTGAGAGGCACCACGGGAGGGAGCGTTGTGATGAATAGGGGGTGGAGATTGAGGGGGAGGGGAATTTTTCCCCTGCTCAAGTTTATGAGAAAACATGAGAATCTGGGTGAATGAATTCTTGAGCATTCAGTAGTGCTTACGCTACGTCCTTTCCCTCTGGATGGTCATCTACTGAACCACAAGTTCCTCCTCCCAGTCAACAAGAATGGTGTGTAGTTGCATTGGGATGGAACTGTCATAGCCAAAGTCGATGGAGATCCCGTGTCTCCCGATATCAATGTTTCTTCCCCCACGAGAGAGACCTCTTCCCCAACCACGTGGGTTAGCTCTTGGCCACCTAGACATGGTTGCGGTAGGACCAGTTCAAGGCGCAAGCTTAATCTAATGAGAAATAGAGGTGGTTCCCAAGACACTAGGGTCATGGATGAGCTGAGCGCCTGCTACAGGAAAACTCAGGTATGAAATGCACAACCAACCATCCCTACACCAAGGATAAATACTCGTTGTGTTTCCCTTGCTCCGCCTCCAAAAACTGTGGTAGATCCTGTAATTAAACCCGAAAATGACCTTTCTTCCTGCCATAACTTCCCACCAGAGTGCAATAATTTCCATCCTACCCCGATCTCCTTTGTATATTGCATGAGATGTCAACATTTTTTTGGCTGGGATCATCGAATAGCACCCGCCTTAAGTTGCATGGCGCGTCGGCCAAGAAGGAGCCACATGGTGAGAGTTGGCGCTTCTCGGTCGACCTTAATTTTTACACTCCTGCACTATTCCATTCCCAAACAACAATACATCATCTAAAAATAACAAATGAGTGATATAAAGAGATGTGGAAAACCTTGCCCCCTTTAAGACATCCATCTCTCATAGCCTTTCCTATAATTCTTCTTAACCCTTCAATCACAAGCAAAAAGAGGAGAGGGGATCGATGAAATCCTTGTCTAATCCCCCTTCCAACTATAACAAAATCAGTTGGAGAACCATTGAGAAAAAAATATTTTTTCATCACCCTGTGAAATCCAAATAGATTTGTTCTTTAAACACCATGTTTCTTCCTCAACACTTAGTATATCTTCTTTCCTAGCTTCCAATTCTATAATTTGTTCCTTGTCCATTGTATTATAGAAATCAAACAGGATATTCTTATAAAGAGGCTCCAATTTCTCTTTCACTTCCAGCAATTCATGTTTGAGATGTTCCTTCTTAACCTCTTCTTCGTCCTTTTTCTTTGAATTCCAGCTACGAGTATTATAATCACTGGTTCGATAACCACTTCGATTGTCTATGTGGAAGTCTTCTTATGTTATAATAAATGTTTTTCTCCTCGCGTTTCAATTTCATGATGTCTCTAGCTTCCATGGCTAGTTTTTCTATTGCTTTCACTGATTTTTATTTCTAGAGCATCCATCTCCTGACTATGGACAAGATTCAAAGGAAACCTGGATTCAAAAAGTCATAGAAATTAAGGATTTGCAGAAGAGGAGAACGAATGAAATTGACAAGAAATTCAACCCCTTTCCTTTGCCATATTAATATTCCCTTCTCATAATCAAGGAATGATGGGTAGTCATTATTAATGAGATTATTAGATGGAAGGGTTTTATCTTTGATCACATTTTGTCCCTTTTCCCCAACAAAGTTTGCATCTATTCCTAGGTAACTTCAATTGAAAATGAAATGCTCGAGTTAGAAGGGTTCATCTTCTGTCACATTTGAATCTTTTACCCTACAAATCTTGGAGTTATTCATGGGAATTCCTTGTGCACCTCAGGGAATTAGTGACAAACACAAGAGACAACAAAGAGAGAATTGATGGCCTAAGAGGAAAATAGGTGCCAAGGTTAGTGATTTTTCCATAAATCCTTTTGAAGTCACAATTTTAATCTGAGAGGAAAATCACTCTCTATGGAGTGTTGTTACCATACCTCTTTAAGAATTTGGACCTCTTGAACATTTTACTCAGCAATTAGACTATCTTTGAGAAAATCATTCATCTAGAAAAGTTATATGCTCTCTTCCTTAACAATTTGAACTTTATCACTCTTCCTTAGTAATTTCATGTGTTGGTTGAGTTTCCATTAACTTGGGAAATGATGTGTTGGGATTTTAGAAGGTAGAAGGTTTCATTTCTTCCCTCATTTCTCCATTCTATACTTTAGCTAAATCCATTTTTTTTGTAAGGCTCGCACCCATGGAGTTTTGAACCGGTGACGTTACGCAAGGAGTGTCTTAACAGTACACCCATTCACTGTCTATTCTACACCTCATGGGTAGCTAACTCCATTCTTCTTCATTGTTGGTTGTGTTCTCATATTTGTTTTTTGTAGGAATGTACATAAGTACAATATGGAAGAAATTGAAACAAAAGGGCTAACAAATTGCCAATAAATGCATAGTTTCATATGCATGAGGACCATAATGAGGCTTCCAAAAATATCCTTTTCATTTCCAAAATAAACCTCCCATCGAATTTCAATGATGCCTCGCTTACATCTTCCACATATCATGTGATATCCATCTATAGCCTTAACCTCATTGTTTATTTAATTAGCCATTGTAGTGGTGGAAATATAATAGTTGCCAAATTGCTTTGTAGATTTATCTTGTTTTGTGAGTGTTATAGCCACCAAAAACTATCCATTAAACTTATATTGAAAATTGAAAAAAACTATTTACACTAAATTAAAAAAACAAAAATACCAAACTCTAGGTGGTGCCAAATTTTGTCAAAATTTCCTTCCTTTATCATCGTTGTGGAAGAAGAGATAAGATACAGAGTCACAGAGTGAAGGAAAATGAGGGCGATGTAATGTTGACCATGGGATTTGTATTGTCTTTGGTAGCTTCTTATGGATAAAAATGACCAACTCTCTATGGTCTCAAGGCCGACGAATCTCAACTCATCCCCTTCTTTGGTAGTGATACAGATCCCCGTACGTATATTTTTTGGAGGCTTAATGACTGGATATGATTTTACCTTCTCCAGTGTGCTCCCAGCATGTGCAAAGCTCGCAACTATGGAATAGGGTATAGAGATCCATAAATATATAATGAGAAGTGGGTTTAAGTCAGATTTGTTTGTGGCGAGTTCACTTGTAGAAATGTATGTTAAATGTGGAAGTATTGAGGATGCATGCCAAGTGTTTGAGAAAATGATTGAGCGAGACATAGTCTCCTGGACTACAATGATTACAGGATATGCACATAGTGGGCATATCAACGAGGCTTTCAAACTCTTCTAGGAAAATGAGGGTGATGCAGTGAAGTGAATATTTCTCCATAAGGAATGCTCCATGATGGAGATTTATCCATATAGTTCGTTTATTAATGAAATGAATTTCTGAAGGGAAGTGGGAAGATTTTCTTCGACGATTTGGGGGATAGTGTTTGTTTTTTATGGAAGAAATGCGCGCTCTAAAAAATGGTGGGATGGAGCGCACTGGTGGGTGGAGATCTCTGCAAAAACAGAGACGTGACTTATATATAGTAATCCTTGAGCTCGAAAGTAGGGGGAAATCGGTAATGCTTATGCCTATATTACAATAGTTTGCTGCGTGTAAAGCAAGGAAGGGACGGCTGTGAAAAAGCTTGATCCCCAAATATGATTGCTTGTGGTTATATTATATGAAACAATTCGGTGTAGGGGGGTATCCCTTCGGGGGTTTTTGCTTATCGGAATGAGGACGGTGAAACATATGGTGCTCCAAGGGTGATTTCCATCCATCCCAAAGCTATTGACGGGGGAATCATGGTTACGTTGAAAGTAGACATGGGTGTGATTCCATTCCTTTGGATCGAGTTTGTATGTGAAAAATATGTGCATTCTATGTACATAAATATATAGGGCGATCTCTGTAGTTCGATCAAAAGATATGCGGATCCAAGTAATCTATTACTACATTCAACTATCTGCAACCCCATTCAAGTGAAGGTTGTGGCTACTTTCATAATGATCAATCCATCCAAGTGAAGAATAGCAGCTCCATGCACATTTCACGGCTTCAGTGAAATCTCTAGGGTTCGCGACATATCTATCTATGCAAGGAATCGCTGGGTGAAATATGTGCTTAAGCGAAGGTGAACGGTTTCCACAGTGAAATATTTTGCAGCATGAAAGGTCTCCACAGTGAAGGTATCATCCCCTAGGTGATATTATGAAAAGGTTAATGATGGTTGTTGCTTCCACTTGAGCGTTTCAAGCATCATGGGTATATGCGTGTCTTCCCTTGCGACATACAAATCAGGTGAACCAATACTTGTCCATCTTCTTGTCTTCTTTATAATGATCTTATTGAACAATACTTTACTTAAGAACTATGCATTAAAGCGACCCATGCACAAGTCAATTGGAAGAGTTTTAAATATGTATGAAAATGACCTCTGTGTTAAGCCTCATTCAGGTCTCTCAGTGATTTGTTTCAGGATCGCCCATCTCATAGTTCTGATGATGATGAAACTCAGGAGGAAGAAGAGGAGGCTGTGTCTCATTCCATGACAGAGAATATTTTTGAGATGGACTTGATTCCTCAGGAGGTGATCCCTGATTTGCATAGAATTGTAGAAAGGATGGTTTCGGTTGGATATACAAGAGAGTGTATGCAGGTCTATGGAAGTATCCAGAAATCCACGGTGGACGAGAGTTTCCTCAGATTGAGAATTGAGAAGCTCAATATTGGAGAAGTGCAGAGATTGGAATGGGAAACACTAGAAGGAAAGATTAAGAAATGGATCAGGGCAGCCAAAGTGTGTATCAGCATGCTTTTCGCTAGCTAAAAGTATCTGTGTGAGCAGGTGTTTAATGTGTTGGATTCTGTTGGGGAAAGTTGTTTTTTTGAGCTTTCCAAGGGTGCAACAATGCAGTTGTTCAATTTCAGTGAAGCTATAGACATTAGTAGGAGGTCTCCTAAGAAGTTGTTCAAGATCCTTGATTTGTATGAGACTCTTTCGGAGCTTTTTCCTGATATTGAGATTGTGTTTTCGAATTAGCTGTGTGCAAATGTGAAGACACATGCCTCTGAAATACTGACTCGGCTAGGAGAAGCGACCAGAGGGATATTCACAAAGTTTGAGAATGAAATTCAAAAGGAGACTTCCAGAACACCTGTACCTAGAGGTACAATCTATCTACAGGTCTACCCCCTTTTATAAATATGGTGTGAGATTCTTATATATTTGTGTGACAAATTCTGAGTTGTACTATTTTGCATATCCATATGTGGATTATGTTAAACATGTAACTGTTATGTTAGAAGAATATGAAAAATAAACATTAACTCTCTAAGTAAGTCTATTAAGATCAGCATATGAGATCAAAGGTTCACCTAGAAGGTACCACCCTTTAAATGATCTTAAATAGTCTATTAAGATCAACATATAATATCAAAGGTTCACCTATAAGGTACCACACCTCTAGGAACCAATGGCCTGCTTTAGTCTACTCTAGTCTGAAAGAGAAAAGAGGAGCAATAGTTTAGATTGTAGGAACACTCTATTGTATATTCTCACTAATAAATTAATGATGGAGACTTATCACCACATACAACATGATAAGTTTATAGGAAATCTTTGTTATATGGAACTTGAATAAAAAATGCACTTCATTTTTATTTTGTTTAACTTATTATGAGATATGTAAAATATAGTAATGTTTATTTAGATATCACCACACTCTTAGATCTTGAATTCTTTGTAAAGAACATTTGTATGTTATGATTTTAATTAAAAGACTTCCTAAGTTGTGGTGAGCACGCAATTGAGATGAGAGTATGTTATTCCCATTAGAGAGGATTATTGAAAGGTGCTAGCAAGGAAGGATTTTTTATACGGCCAACACAATGGTAAAATAATATAAAATATTCTTTAATTTTCTTCAGCATCTTGAGCAATCGGCTACCATGGAAACCTTGTTAAACCTGCCAGGATTTCTTTGGAAATTTGTTCGAGAGACCAAAGGATGACTGGATAATAGAAAAGCCCTTAGTGCAAGTTCTCCATGGATAGAATATGCTACCAATATGTGGGTTAGCAACTACTCTAATCCCCACTTCATCTCCATCATCCTCTGTGACCTGCTACCACTCAGCTCAGGGCATTTAAGCCCCTTCTGATACACCATCTTCAGCTTGGGAATTCTGGGTCTGTGGAGGATACATCTCACAGAAGGTAGAATGCGAGCATGGAAAATGGATTCTAGGAACCCAATGCAACATACCCTAACCATTTCCCATAGATCTTGAATTAGAAATTAAAACTAAGACATAAAAAATAGCATTTACCAGCACACTTTGGGGGATTTCTTGATTGTCATTGTCCAAGCCAATGCCTTGTTCGAGGATCATATACAGGTATAGACGAGCCCTCGTGGAACATTCGTTGGTATACATGATGGCCATGGAGGCCCTGAAACATCGCGCTTCATTAGTGATCACCTTTTCTCGCATCTCATGAGTAAGCATATCCCCTTAACTGCTTTCTGTTTTTTTCTGCTTCTGCTTCTAATCATAATGTAATGTGGTTCTACATATCATTGGCCCATATGTATCTCTGTCTCAACTTATTTTAGAGTGCTAATTTTAACGTTTTACTGCTTGAATGTGAATCAATAGACCCTGCTAGAAATCGGTCAGCTAATCAACCAACATAATGAGTTACACCTGTCTCATCTCCCCTAATGAATCATCTAAAAATGAGCTGAAATGTGCATTTAACATGTTTAATAGTTTATGGATCTTGTTTCTTCAGAGTGGCCTCATGTGCAATCCACTGAAGTGAATCGTATAGGAGGTCCTGCTCCTAGTATAGGACTAGAATGGAGTGCTACCCATAGTGTATTTTTGCTAAGAAAAGTGCCTTTGGCTCAAGCAGATGCTACAGTAACAAAGGTAATGTTGTTTTGACTACTCTATTAATTTTGGGTCTTAAAGATATGCTTATCATAATATTTCTTTTTAATATCTTGCTTATGGTTCCTGTTATCGAATTCCAAAGTATTTTTGTGCATAAAGTCTAAAGGAAATAAACAAAGAAAAACATCACCATAAATATTGGAATCTTGATCAATCCGACTATGATATCTTCAGTAAAGTGTTATTGTCACAATTTAAAAATTGGTGGTTGAGGAAGAAAAAGAAAAGTCCTAAAATGGTGAGACAAAAAGGGGAATCTAAAATTCACTCTAGCAATAAAAATTCCTATAGAAGGCCCCCTCTTGGTACAGTATGTGAAGAAAGCACAAAACTTGGAAGGACACTTGTGAGTGAACATTCTCCTGGAGTAGAATGGGCATGCCAAAGATTGTCAGTTTTCATGTAGTGGTTGCTGAGTCTGTTATCAAATTCTAATATTGAACAACCTTGAATGTTTCTGATCCATAATGTACTTCTAGATAACATTAACTCAACTGACATAATGTTTAATACTATGAGAAGTGGTATTTTTTTGTTCTTGGCTTGGGAGTTTTATTCTCCTCTTGCAATAGCTTCCAATCTTCTCCCTTTTATGCATACCATTGGTTAGAAAAATACACTTCTTAAATTTGGTTTTCATAATGGAGGTGATATGTTTTTAGAAACTCCAGTAAGAGATTTCCTTGGAGCACTACAAGAATTGTATGGAAAGGCCCTTGATAGGAAGAGTGGGGCAAGTAGCATTTTGATGTCTCAAAGGGGTGAAAGTGAAAAGTCACTAAATCCCCATGGGTGCAATGATTATTTTTTAGATCAAAAGGAGATGGGGCAATATGTGGAGTGTGTAACTCATTCTACTCTACACTTTAAGAGGGACATTGATGATTACCATCAAACATTTATAGACACTCATTCATCATTCTGCAACTACATCCTTCGATGATGTGGTTTATGGGATTTAGGTGACAATTTTATTTGCACAGGGGTGTGGAAGCTTCAATCAGACTTGCAACATGGAATGCACTAGCCAATGATCATATTCTAGAGTTGTTACCATTAATAGAGAAATGCTTTGCTCATACCTAAGACTTATGCTCTGATAATATTTTCCATTACAGGACCATGAGAAAATGATTGAAGCCTATATGTCATCATGGGTTTCTGGTGCTCTTAATGAAGTTGCCACTCTTATGTCGCTAAATTTCTCACTGGAATTACATCACATTGCATCCTTTATTTGTATAGGAGATAATATCTCTATGCAGGAAAAAGCAGCCATAAATCTTCTACTTGATTCTTCATGAAAACCACATCATCGGGTATTGTTTGGTTTCCATTTTTATTGTATGGAAATCACATGCAAACTAATGTTTGGAAAGGGTAGAATTTTGTATTGAAGTAAACCAGTAATTTTAGGTGAAAATGTCACAATTTTGGTTGGGAGATCATATGATGCAATTTTGGTTGAAAGTTCAACATGTTCAGGATGACAATTAATTAGTTAGTACAGTAGAATAAGAAGCATTGGGAAAAGTTGTGAAGAAACTTTAGTTCACTTAGACTACATATGACACAATTCCCAACCTTGTAGCTCCCACACCTCTTAAATCCAATTCAGAATGATTTACTGAAGGGGAATTCACCCTACAAAATATTCTAGAATGGAGCCTCCCCACGGGGGCTTCACTAGAAGGCAATATAATATCACGTTCATTCATATTAGGGTATCAAATAATCATGAAAACCTAAAAATTATATTGCTTATATATTAAGGGGCAAAGGGTTTTTTAATTTAATGTAGCAATACAAAAATACTTTGGGGTCTTTTTTATATGGGCGTGCTGACAAATATCCGCCAAATGGAAATGGAGGGATCATGACTGGATGATAAATCGGGTTGAGGCAAGCCTCGGGATTACCAGTACACAGGGAAATTGCATCTTGAGGAATGCTTGAGGCCAAGGGTTTCGTGGTGAAGAGGGTTTCCAGTTGATCATACTCGAGAGACAGTGGTCATTGACAGCCAGTTGTTACCAATATCCTTGGGTTGTTCTAAGCCCTTCAGGGCCTATTATAGGCCCTCGATAGGCCTTGGGGGCTTGAATACCAACCACTCGTGCCTATTACAGGCCTTGGGAGGTTTAGTCAGCCTCCTAGAGCTTGTTACGGGCCCTAGGGGCTTGGATACCTAGCCCAAAACAGGATTAGTCAATGATTGGGGAACTGCAACATGAAATCTAAATGTTGTACTATGTGCATTGGCTCTAGTGACATACAAGAAGTGATCTCCTATCTCTTCATTAGACCATTAGATGTTTCAAATCATAATGATATGTGGTTGATTAATTGCATTGTGGGTGAAGTAATGTGCATCCACAATATAAATCGAAAGAAGCAAGGTGCATTGTAGAATGCATGTGTGGCCATAAGAGGGGTATCATATCAATATTCTAGGTAGAAATATAAAGGGGTATAAAAAATGTTAATGAAAAAATTGATACATACAATATCTAGTGAAAATAGGGGTTTTTTTCAATTGGGAAGGCATATTGGGAGGGGGTTAAAAAAAATGATTTTGGAAGGTATTTTCCAATATTTAGTGAAATTAGGGGTATTGTTTCATATGCCAGGAACGAACATGCTAGGATAGCAGTTTATTGAGTGAAGCCCCCATGAGCCTCCCCTAAATGACATAGGAGAATCACTAAATTCAAAATTAGCAGGAAATTCATTACCATGTGATACTCATACAGCTTTGAGACAAATTTTTGGTGGACTTTTGGCACCAACTCCACTCCCCAGACTGGTAGTAGAATCAAAATTGACAATGTCATTTTTGGGTGAGGCCATAATGCCTCCCTTATGATAGAAAAGTTGCAGTTGGACAAGCCATCCAGACTGCAGTTAATGTGAAATGAACACACAATAACACAACAATAACTATGCAATAGTCCTTTAGATTGCTATCCTTTAGGCCATGGCTCAAATTATTATAACCATAGCTCTCTTTGTTTCCCTCAACATTTAGAGTTAGTGCTTAGAAAAACAATCTTTTCCACTGGAATTATCTTCTTCCTCCTATGTTTTGAATAATTTTTGGACAAGATCCCAAGAAATTATCCATCTTCCAACAAATTCTGCACCTAAATGCGGAATTGCCATAGCCCAATAGTTGAGACCAATGCATTCCATCATATTCAAGGATGACAATCTCTAGAAACCTTTTCCTTCATATTGTCAGATCTATGTCTTAGAAGAAAAAATATGTGTTCTTCCTTCTCTTGAATCTAGGTGAAACATTCTTTCTAGTTCCTTGCTTGGTTTAAATTCATTAATCCATAGGCAGTGAATGACATTTTGAAGTTTGTGTATTAATCTTTTGTATTTGGGGCTATTTATCTGTGGGCATACTTATGAAATTTCTGATCTTCAACTGGCAATTGTGACCTATTAATAATTTTCCAAAGTCTATTTATTTGGAAATTGAGTTATGATATTTGCTTCCATAGAGTTCTAAAGGAATAGACAAAGGGATAGATTTCAGATTCTTTATTCAAGTATTATTTTCCTTTCCCTTCTTTTGATGTTTGTAATGTGTGTGCATAGTAGCATTCCATCAACTAGAATATTTTTTTTGAAAATTGGAATTGTTGAGCAACTAGGGTTTACTATAAAAAATATATCCCTGTTTATAACAATTAGACATGTCTTAAAATGTAGACTTTGCAACATATTTTCTATAGTATCATTTGGAAGGATGAAAGCAACAAGAAACATGGTACACAAACATGAGAAATCAACTACATTAATTTGCAATGCAGGAAGCAGGTGTTCCTTCTCTTCTATAATCTGGAGTTTCGTTGCATGGATCATATTGATCCATGCCTACAACACCGTAACTTCAACCAATTCTAACAAAGTAGAATCCCAAGTGCAACAATATCACCTTTCTATGTAGAGAGAGCATGAATACATAGAGGACAAGGATTTCAAAGTCAAACAAAGGGGTAAAAAATCATCTCCCTGTTAGGAAAAAAAAAGGGAAGGAGACATACCCCAGTAGATGATTTTCTTGATGTCACATCTCAAAGAAGGTCCCTTTACTTTCCAGAGAAAAGTCTTGCAGTGAACCATCTAAAGACTGAAGATAGCAACAAGTACTACTTTTATCCTGGTAGAGAATGGAGTGACACAGAGAGCAGGACCATACAGGCACATGGCAGGGGGATAATTTATGTTGGGAGAGACTCATGCCTTATATTGGTATGGAGAGAATAAAGATGGTCAAACCTACCATGTTCACAAGAAAGGAACTACACATGTAAGTTAATCGTTTCTTTCACTTATGCCTCTCTGAATCATGAATTCTATGCTATTATTTGTCTTCCTGTGTATTTCATGAAAATGGCCATTTATTTCTACACTCTTCTGGTAATTTTATTACTGTAGTTTTAAGTCGACAGAATGCTTGCACAAATATTTGTTCATCTCCATGCACGTAAGAGTTGTTGTATGATTTTGAACATTTCAATCAATATTTTTGTTGGGAGAAATGATCATTTCATGCCACTTGGTAAACTGATATCTTTTGCTATGCTTTGGATGTAAAAATGATTCGCTGTGCAAATTGCTTGTTGCTACCTTTAAGGAGACATACCCCAGTAGATTATTTTCTTGATGTCACATCTAAAAGAAGGTCCCTTTACTTTCCAGAGAAAAGTCTTGCAGTGAATCATCTAAAGACTGAAGATAGCAGCAAGTACTACTTTTATCCTGGTAGAGAATGGAGTGACACAGAGAGCAGGACCATACAGGCACATGGCAGGGGGATAATTTATGTTGGAAGAGACTCATGCCTTATACTGGTATGGAGAGAATAAATATGGTCAAACCTACCATGTTCACAAGAAAGGAACTACACGTGTAAGTTAATCGTTTCTTTCACTTATGCCTCTCTAAATCATGAATTCTATGATATTATTTTTCTTCCTGTGTATTTCATGAAAATGGCCATTTATTTCTACACTCTTCTGGTAATTTTATTACTATAGTTTTAAGTCGACAGAATGCTTGCACAAATATTTGTTCATCTCCATGCATGTAAGAGTTATTGTATGATTTTGAATATTTCAATCAATATTTTTGTTGGGAAAAATGAACATTTCATGCCACTTGGTAAACTGATATCTTTTGCTATGCTTTGGATGTAAAAATGATTAGCTGTGCAAATTGCTTGTTACTACCTTTAGATTTTTTTATTGGTATAGAATTCATACATGCCCAAACCATTTCCTTGTAAGTATAGGGTAATAATATGAGACACTTTCCTAGATCAGATAATAGATTCAAGTGAGCTATTGCCTTTTATTTCTGGCTTATAGAAAGTTAAGTTACTTCTGGGGGCATTCGACTGCCTATTTCTTTGTGTCAAGCTATCTGTAAATGTTCTAGATGATTTGTTGGGTGTATTCATTTATTTTAAATTTTCCTCATCTTTAGTATGGGATGCCAAATCTAAAGAGTGAAATGGATCCATTACATCATTTGTCTATTGCCTTAACAATAGTTGGATAAAATGAAATTGGTAGTTGTCAGTGTTGATATCTCTAATTCTTGGCATTGTAAGTGCCCTATGTAAAACATACTGACACCCATGCAAGAGAAGTCCTTATAACAAGTTCGGGATTTTCCATCTTCGACAATCAATTATACTAATAATTTGATATGGGATGATGTTAAGGTGATACTATGGCAATTATATGCTAAAGAATATACCTGTGGGTATTTTTAATGTGTATACCTACAAGTGTAGATGATGTGTTGCACTTATGTTCATCAGAAGGGTCGATAGGGTTTTTTCATAGAAAACTAATGATTATCTCATGAAGTCATATAGTAACAAAAATCTAGATTGCAATAACTCAAAGCACCTTGTTATCTTCATTTCAAAGGGCTTCAGTTCTTCATGAGATAATTTCTTTGTTAGTGTCTATCTCAAAGGGCTTGAAGAAGGTGTACAAATTATGTTCTTGTGACATCAACAATGGACCTCTTTATTTTTAACATTTCATTTTTTCATTGGAAAGTCAGATCCTAACTACTTGAATTAATGTATGATGGCCTGATTGTTGAATCCTAAATGATTTCGCATTGAATTTTCTAAATAGTTGGACCACATTTTGAATTGTTTGTCTATTAGATTCATTTATTGCACCTAATTAGCAACCAAAGTATTCTAGAGAATTATTGCACAATCAATTATAAGCAGGGAGTACTTTATTAGCTATAGTTGGGCCAATGTTTGTGGAGATGGGTTGAATAGAACTATTATTTCCATATTTATGTCTTTAACTATGTGATTGGAGACATGAGAAACCTCTAGTTAAAGCCATTCTCCAACATTCATGTGATTTTATCTCCTACCTGGGTGGGAAAACCTCAGATACACTTTTATTTATGTCCATATAGCTAAATTTGTTCATTACTACACTATTTAGGTGAATTTACAACCATTATATTTCATTGAATAAACTATTTATAGCATATGATCCATGCATGCACTTTATTTAATTAGATTTCTAAGTTGGAATCTTCTTGTTTGATCATAAAATGGTAAATCATTATGTTTTATAGAAATTTCTTATTCTAGCATTTGCTTGATATTTTTTTTCACGGGCAATGGACCTTTTCAGGGAAAATGAAAATTGTGTTCTTGTGGAAACCAATGTTGTAGCAAGGAGTCTTGACATTTCTGGTGTTATAACTATCATTGACTATCAACTACCACATTCTGCAGAGGGTAGTTTTGAAAGGAATACTTTTGATTTTCTCGTCACCCATTTTGCAGCTAAACTAGTTGCTGGCAATTTTTATAAATTTCAAATTGTTTGTCTCCAATGTGACTGAGATTACTACATATATTTCATATTTAAGTTTATTAAAGTAGGAGAGTAGCTAAAGGTGATACTGATGGATGCAATATTTCACTTATTGCACCTAGTGATAAGTCAAAATATGTTTCCCTCTGCCGTTCTTTCTCAAAGGTAATACTTCCTACAATTTCAATATCAGTAGAGTCATTTTTTCTCTTTTACTATGAAAAGGGTGTTTGATAAGTATTAGTATCATTATATCTGATGTTTATGTTGTTTGACTCAATATATCTTTTGTTCTTTCATAATTACTGTGATTATCTTGCTAATAACAAACTAGTATGTTGGGAGGGTGGTTGATAACTATCATATATATTTATTCTATGTTGCAAGCAAAAACGTTATACCAACAACTAAGTAGATGTGAATTACTCTGACAATACCTTCATGGAAGAAATAGAATAGTGTTACCAACATAAAATGAATAGTAAGCCCAAGGATCATACATAAATAGCACTATGGATCAGCCATATAGGGATTTGTTGACTGCTAGCCGATGAATACTAGTGTTTTCTTCCATGATAATCAGTACCCTTGCGTCTAGATCCAAATATTGCTTGGAAATCACATCGAGCTTGCACATTTAGCTCCCTCTATATATGAGAAAAGGAGATGTCGGTGAACCTTCTTTCCATTTCTTTCACTTGATTGAACATAGGAATTAACAAGAAGCTATGAATTTCATTCTTCCCAATTAGCCAGTCCACAACCAACCAAAAAGTTTCCATGAATATGCAATTAATTAAATTCTCTTTCTCTTGCAATCCTCATCAATATCATCAAAGAATTGATTTATACCTAGTGATTGGATCCTTCACCTAGTGTTTCCTTGGATCTTACCATGTGTTCAACTAAGAAGATCAATGTACCTCCTGCTCCGCTGACTACTGGACTACCTAGGTTATCCCCAGCAAAGAGCCCGGGGCTTTGTTTTGTATATACTTATAGCCCCAATCATTCTTGGTGGCTTATCCTTTCCAGTTTTCCAAATCCCTTCATACGTAAATATTATTTGGCGATCTACTTGAATGAGAGGCATTACTTTATCTTTAAAAAACATTGCATTTCTTACTAGTCATCATATCGAGGAAACCGCACAGGGAAGAGCCTTGTGGTCTCTTAATGCTTTGTTTTCCATCCACAACCTCAAACATTCCTCCACTGAATTACCTTACTTCTTTTTGGTGAGAATTATCCTCTTCAGGAGGATGTTATAAATGCCATGACAAACTTAGGTAAAGAGAGACCACTTTGCAAGCTTGATATGATTACAGTTGGGGTGGTTGAAAACATACTAGAAATTCTTCCAGAAGCACTAGACTCTGTGTTTGTTGTGATGGCAGAATTACTTCGAATACTAACAAATAATGACAACATTACTAAAGGAAAATCAACTGCAAAAAGTAGTCGAGCCTCTTTTCTCAGCTTTAAAAAAAAACTAACTTTAGTGTTGCAGGGAAACATAGTACAATGTAGGTGCCGGTGAATATATTAGAGAATCCTCAACGAAGTTCTACCTACAAGCTAAGACCTTCTCAGAAAGTGGAGCCACTGATCCCTCTATTGGATTCACCATCCCAGGTAGTGCAACAACTTGCAACAAAACTTCTTTCTCATCTACTTCTAGAGGAATACTTGCACAGGGAAATGATTAGCCAACAGGAAATTACTCCTCTTGTTCAGGTTCTCGAATCTGGTATGCCCAGTTTGTAACAAAAAACAATTGAATCTCTTTTAAGTGTTTCATTAAGCTGACCAAATGCAATTGCAGATGTCAGTGAAGTTGTTGAGCTATCAAATGTGATTCTATAAGCTGACCCTCCACTTCCTGATGTCCTCTTTGAATTTGAAACTTCTTTATTCAAGTATTTTACAATTTAGTCCCCAATACTATTTGGAGGTACCTATTGAAATCCTAGTAAAATGCTCCACTCTTGTTCAGAAACAACCGATGTTGGTCCGTTAAATGCCCTTCTTGTTCTGGAGACTGATGATGCATATAGTGTTGAAGCCATGGCAGAAAGTGGTGCCATTGAGGCACTCTTGGAACTTCTTAGGTGTCATCAGTGTGAGGAGGCTGCAATAAGACTCCTAGAATCCTTACTCAATAATGTCAAGATAAGAGACATAAAAGTTGCAAAGTCGGAAATTTCTTTGTTTCTCTATTGACATTATTGTTTGATATTGTTCATGTTTATGCTTACTATTACCCTAGTTCTTGCATTTGGGCAATAATTAGTTTTGGGTGCAAGTTAGTATAAGTATTTTTTCAGGGCCACGCTGTTAGAAATAAATTCATGTACTGTCATCTCTTTTTACTCAATTTGACAAGAACTATAAGGTATTTTGTGGCTACGGCAGGCTATTGAATATTTGAATTTTATAGACCTAAACAAATATTTTATCTTCCTTTTAGTTTGAGTATTTCTTTTTCTTCTAATAGTTCATGTATGATATTTACTTGTTAATTCTAAATCAGAATTGGTGATAGTAATGCCAACAAGTGCTATCTACTTACTGTTTCTTTTTTAGGTTTATTTTGCAGAAGAATGACAATTTCTTTCAATTGCTTATATGCATTTGGGTTTTCTAATTTAAGATTGTTCTCTTTTGATAGACAGAAGTGAAAACAGTGATTTGTGATCGCAAGCAGTTAAAAAAGATGATTGATATAAGCACACAATTGGATACTGTAAAGCGTGTTATTTACATGGAAGATGAGGGCATTACATCTGAGCCTTCTCTATCCGGAAGGAGCAGCAGCTGGACAGTGTCATATATGTCCAGAGTTGAGAGTATGGGTCGGGAGAGACCTGTTGATCCAGATTTGCTGGTAGCTCCTGATGTTGCAGTTATAATGTATACAAGTGGTAGTACTGGTTTTCCCAAGGTCAGTACAGATTACTTGGTTGGATTTTATACTAGAAGGTGATACTAATAAGATGGAGAATGAAAAGAACTTTATTAAAATGTCCTATGTAGTCCCACATTAGACATCAATAATCAATTTCAAGGTATTTTCTACAACACTGGCCCTCCTAACTTTTTAGCACATCAAAACTATAGAGATGTGGGAAATCTTCTTTTCAATCTTTTTTCAGCATAGAAATAGAATCCTAAAGCAAATCAAGTAATTCCTTACCTTTTTCTTTTCTTAAGGTCCAATAGGAAAGTTGGTCTCAGATGTTAACAAGCATCATCATCATCATCATCATCATGAGGTGTCATGTATGGTAGGGGATAGATGCTCTTTTTCCTTGATTTGATGTAGATTCAACAACATAATGTACTGATGCGAATTTTTAATCATTCTCCCCTTAAAAGGAAATGAGGAAATCTAAGGAAAAGCCAGATAGATTTAGGATTAAATGGAAGGTTTTGAAACACAATGAAGTTTAGAATTTATGCAGGAAGACGTGCTGCTATAGAATGATTGTAAATATATAAATGTAATATGGTTTTCAAGTCTCTTTACATTAGAGTATGTATACTGTTGTCAAGTGCATACAGTTAGTCTAGTTTTGGGCCTTGCTAACAGGGCACATCCTTTATTGTTAAATTTGCAAAAAATACTTTCATGATTCCACATATTTCTCCAAAGTTGTCAGTCCTTTGGGTTTTCTGCTCCTAGTTTCTTCATATTGATCTTTATATGGTAGTTGATTTTTTTTGTTGTTTTAAATTATCAATATTGGAATTATTCTCCCAAGCCTTCTTTCGTGTTTTGGAAAATGAAATGGTAAACCTGTGTAACTAGAGATTGAAGCTAGTATTGATGGTTTTATAAACAAAACAATCTATAGAGAGATTTTCTTTAGTAACAAGTTGTAGTTGTAAAAACACATATCAGAAAGTGATGACTTGGATAAATCTAGTCTATAGTGTAAATCCTCCAACAGTGTAATGTGAATTATATTTGATTATAGAAACAGTTCAAAATCCAATCAATATTATCTAATTGCCAGTGAGTATCCCAAGTTCAACTTTAAAATCTTCCCCTAAAACTCAATACTGGGATATTTTCATTTCAAGAGAAAATGTCCTGAACTAGCTACAAGTCAAATGAAAATTTGTGTTTCCAAGTGTCACTTGACCTGGATTGAACCTCCTCCTTCCATCTACTTTGGTACAAGAAACCGTCTTTCTTTTCAAATAGCAGGGATTTCTTCCAATCAATCCAAATCTTTACAAAACCAAACCGCTACTAACCAAATCCATCTTCACAACTACTTTGCTAATATCACCAGTTTTTTTATGGACAACAGGCAAGTTTGACATCCTCTTATCCTCTTGGACACCTGCCCTATCACGGGTATCCTCTTTTACTTGTTCTTTCCCAGATATGGGACTGCAGTTAAGAATTTATATATGTATAGTTGTCTTGTTAATGTCAGGATCTAATTGTTGTTCTAAAGCATTTCCACATTCTTGTGAATTCCAACCCACTAAACTATTTGGAACAACTCCTATAGCATCCTGAGAAGATCTGATCTCAGTTTCTTTGAAATTATAAGGTCCTGTTGCCAACAATTCATTTTCTCTCTTGTGATGTGCCTTGTTTGAAACATGTAAACACTCGTGATCCAGAACACTACAATACTTTTATGCTTTTCTTTCAAAGCTCACACTTAAAACACCTAATGAACTAACATCTTCCTAGTCAACCAAATGCTCAGAGACAGATAGACATGACAAGGCTACTAGGCTATTTCCAGAAGCCATGTCTATCTTTTGAAAGCAAGTTTAATATTTCTTTCCATATGGAACACCACGGTACTGTAGTATTGAGTTTCTTATGTTGTCATAAAAGACACCTGAGAACTCTAATGTCTCCATGACCTTTATGGCATGCCTTCTGTTGTAATACTTGTATGTGGTAGTTGGATTTGATGTAGAATCAGACACCAATTGGTAGCCCGAAGTACTAAATAAGGCACACCCATATGGGTCAATACCAAAGATCTCATCTCCACTCAATGACTTCGATGCTCTTGATCCCTAGGCATCAATTTTCTCCACAACACACTCTGGACAATACCATGCCTCTTCTGGTAAATTATCTTTGGAAACACCAACAAATCGAAAATGATATGCAAAGGGGAAACCATCACAACAAATCAAATTACCATCCATTCCACATATGTATTAGGAAACATTTACCACTGTTAAAATCCTCTCCATCATTCAATAGGCTTGGAGAACTCTGACCCTCACAACAATCATACCCTAATTGCAGTGTTGGATACAGTTTGTGAGGGAGGCTTTCTTATGCATGAACTCAAACATTTGATGTTCCCAACACCACAGTTTCTACAACCTTCTCCTATAACCCTTCTATCATCTCAACACTATTTAGTATTTTCGTTGACATGTAATATTCCTTTGGATCTATTCATGATAGTGTTATTAGTGTTGTTAAACCCCTTGCGAGCTTATTCAATTCCTTAATGGAGTTCTGGCCTAAGATATCAAGTCATGCAGTGAAACCATGGTGGAAGATAGTCTTGTATGCTGCAATTGATTGGTGGTACACTCCATTGACAACTGGAGTAGTCCAGATGTCTTGCCATTCATAGGAATCTGTGGAAAATCAACCCCATCGATCTCCATTGTGAGGTTCAGTTCTTGTCTTATTACTAGAATCCTTATTCATTGTTAGGAGGTGGCATTACTTATTGTTGCAGTTGAGGTTTTGGCACTTGAAACATGTGTAGGGGAGATTGATGGACTTGACTGGATGATGAATGACTATTCCTCCCATGAAACATGCTATGTAAGATCCTTTCAGATATCGACTCTGAGACAAGCCTGAATACATTGTAGGGCCTCTTGCGTGTCATGAATTGCTTAAGACAACATTTTTTTTCATAAGGCCTCAGAAGCCAACATTGACAATAGCATCTCTACCATGCCTTGCCTCCTTGCCACATTGATTGGAATGGCTGAATAGTGCCTTAAGTTTTGTATTTCCTTCCTAGCTTGAACATGCACATTTTTGAATTTTTCTTCCAACCTGTGCCATATAAAGTGCATTGAGAGCCCAGTTTGGTATGGGGTGCAAGGAAGGCAGTCACATTGATCCCAATATTACTGAGAGTCTGGAAGGGTTAGGTTGGGTGCTGTCCAATAGTATAGTTGCATCAAGTTCACATCTTTTTGACCTATTGGATTGCTGTTGAGTAGGTGGTTTGAGTTTCGTTATGTTTTCCTTCTTCTGATATTTCCTGATGACCAACCAACCAATATCATCCATAATTTATGTCCTCTTTTAATTTCCCATCTTAAGAGCTACTTGGACTAGGGTGTTTGATATTTAACATCTTGATTCACATGGACAATATAGTATATTGTCAATGGGGACATGGCCAATATGATACTTGATTTGACCCACTCCATGCCTTCCCAAACTGCTATGATATTGTCTAGAAGAAATCACCTTTGGAATGAAACCTCACTATTCTGGATGGATGATCTTAGAAAAAATTTGCTAAACATTCATGGCCAGGGCCTTGGCTAAAATCTTGCAAGATAGATCGAGGAAGGTGATTGGTTTCTAGCTAGTGATAAGTTCAGGGTCCTTGGATTTGGGTATGAAATGGATCACACCTTTGTAACTTGTTTATATTGGCTCCCAATGATATTTTTGTAACTGCTTCTTTCTACACTAGGAGCTAGTCTGGACTGAAAGAGTCCCAAGTAACCTTGTAAAATCACAGGAAAAATTGTCCAATCCAAGTGACTTCTGCTCAACCATAACCGGCGAGGCCACTATTAACTCATTCAGGGTCAATGACTACACACACACCCATTTTTGGGCTTTAGAAAGTCCATGAGGGACCACATCAAGAAAATTCTGCATGGCCACCATACATTCCTTAGTGAGGCCTTGACACTGAAACACGATTTTGTAGTGGGAGACAAATTTCCCTTCAATATCCTCCTGTTTAGTTGGCCTTCCATTCGAAGATTTGATTTGATAGATCTTCTCCTTACCTTCTTTCAAGGTCAGTGTTCTAAAAAAATTCTTCATTGGTTGTTCTTTTATCATAGGGTTATATGGAAGTTGCTAGCTGACCTGTTCCAATGCTTCCTTGACAACTTTATTATGCTTATGTTGGATTGAGGTGACCTTTGGCCCATATATTGTCATTAAAGAGGTGGTACAAGCAATGGCTTTTTGTCACCATATAATCTAGCCATCTCTTGTAGTTTTCCTTGGATAATTCAAGGAACTCTAATTCCTCAAGTGAGATACATTCATAATATACTTAATGCATCTGCACCTAGGCTGATACCTAGGAATAAAGAAATATATAGGCTGAAGATCTGGGAATGTGGCTTTCTTCAGAATCTTGATTGGCTAAGCTCCTCTGCAGTTAAAAAAGGAACATTCTCTTCGAAAAACATAGCATGTCAAGATTTTTAAGGATTCTTTTGTTTCCCTTCAAAAGTTGACCATGTAAACCAAAGATCAGGTAGCTCCTTAATTTATTGGGATCATACATCCCTAGCCTAGCTTTGAGGATGTTCTGGTTGTTATATTTCCAAAGGCAGGACTGTCATAACCTCGTAGATCATTGGGACGAACTTTCATGTTCTCTTTGGGGGGACCATTATTCTCCTTATCGTGAAAAACAACATTGCTATAGACAACTGGAGTTGAATTTTGGTAAAATGATTTGTCCTCAATCCCTAAGTGAGACATTAAAGGCTCTTAGAGGTCCCTTGGCAAGATATGATCTAGTAAAGGCCACCACATGTGATCAAAGACTCAGCTCCGATCTAGATCTGTGCATAGACCTACCTTCCTTTTTCTTGTCACTCACACTGACCAGAAAGAATAGGTAGGTGAGTGGTAGGTGGTGAGAGATGGTTTATTCTTATTACTTAGAATGCAGCCCTGACTTATAGATAGGATTTTTTCTACTTTTATCATGGTTCCTTCATCCATATTAAGTTCACAAACAAAGGATCTATTTATGTACTATTCTTTGTAGCACAAGTCTTGGAACTTGAATGTGAATCTTTATGAAGTTATTGCACTTCTTTGGATTGTTCCTTTCATTAGCATTGGTTGCATGCCATTTTCCAATTATTTTAATTTTTACATATTGCTCTTGTAGGTGATGTTCATGGCCAGTATTATGATCTTTTACACCTTTTTGAATATGGTGGTTTAACACCAAAATAAAATTACTTATTCTTGGGGGATTATGTGGACCGAGGCAAACAAAGCCTAGAGACAATATGTGTCCTCCTTCCTTACAAAATTAAATACCCAGAAATTTTTTTCCTTCTGAGGGGAAATCATGAATGTGCCTCAATCAATCACATATATGGATTCTATGATGAATGCAAATGCAGATTCAATGTTAGATTAAGGAAAGTTTTTATGGACTGTTTCAATTGTTTTCCAGTTGCTGCTGTTATAGGTGAAAAGATACTATGCATGCATGGTAGTCTTTCCCCTGAAATGAGCGATTTGGAACAAATAAGGAGCATATCTCGACCTACAGATGTGCCAGATATAGGGTTGTTAAGTGATCTTCTTTGGTCAGAGCCTAGTAGAGAAATTGAAGGCTGGGGGGTGAATGACAAAGGTGTTTCTTACACATTTGGTCCTGACAGGATGTCTGACCTTCTCAAAAACTTGATCTGGATCTCATATGTCGTGCACATCAGGTTATCTTATAATTTGATTTTGACTTCCTTATATGTATTCTTATTGTTGGAAGATAATTTCATGTGTAGTATGATGCTTTGAGCAAGATATGGTTTCAAGAAACTGCATGTACTGTGAAAATATATTTTGATAATTATTTGCTTAAAAAGTAAAAATAGTCACGATTAAATACCTGATGGGGTTGCTTTCTGTGCAGGTGGTGGAAGATGGTTATGAATTCTTTGCTGATAGGAAGCTTGTTACAGTCTTCTCAGCTCCAAATTACTATGGTGAATTCGACAATGTCGGTGCAATTATGAGTGTCGATGAAACACTGATGTGCTCTTTCCAGAGTCTTAAGCCAGCAAAGAAAAAACCAAGAACTGGTTATGGAAACTCTGAGACACAAAGAGCTGGGACTCCTCCTCATGGTAATAGGGTAATTTCCCTTTAAACATCATTGTTTTCTATTCACATATTTTTTTTGAGGGTGGAGTAAAAACAAAATGATGGCAAAGTATATCATCCTTGGTTCATTCTTTACTATCTCTTTCTTTTAAATGTGCAACTAGAATTCTTCTATTTAAGATTAATTATGTCATTGTGCTGAGAAACCAACTCTTTTATAAATGTTTTGAGGTATGCATGTTTCTATCAAATTGTCGTTTAAATGGATTGCGTCTTATTCTTTACACGCATAATGTTTAGTGGCTTTTATTTATATTTCCATCTCTATCTCTTGCATCCGAGAACATCAAGTTTTTCATGATGGTGGTTTTTATGGAGGAATATTCGCTGATATTTGTTTAGTTGTTTGATGAAGCAGTGTTTCTGACATTTTTTGAAGTCCGAGAAAGATCTAGGGCTCATGACATGACATTTACTAATTTTGAAGAAAGTAGTATTCACTATTTTGAGTTTGAAGGTTTGTATGCTTGCTTGACTCTTTTGTTGCAAAGTAGAATAGGTCTGTTTATATTTTGAACATGTATCCCGTTAAAAACTTGATCCTGTCTTGTGACAATAACCAGGTAGACTCCAAATTACTTCTAATATCTAGACGAGTTAGATTTTGTATACATTTATGCTAGATGCAGGCTGCCAATTCATGAGTAGGATTGATTTGTTTGGTATTCATTCAATATTTTTTTTAATCATGATTTTTGTTGAATCCTGGCTTCTGTTGTTGCTTTTATGCTATGGACATATTTATGCTCATAGTGAAAGTGCGATGTGAACTAGAAAGGGAGGCTTTGTTCTATGAAGAAAACATGAAGTCTATAGCCTTTGTATTTTTCCATATTTATGAGTTTGCAATGGTTTCAAATTCCTGGAGACAAGGTTGAAGTGTGGTATTTTTCCATTCTATCAAGTTTAGAGACTGATTTTACCAATCTGCATTGTTTCAAGGAAACTATGATCAAGGGAAGCTAATTCATATGCGTTGCCTTTTCCTAATATTGTGTGTGATTGATTTCTTGACCCAGGCTGTAACAAAAATGTATTTTTCCCTTAATTCACTAAATATTTTGTTTTCCTGATGTTTTTTTACCATTAAGCCTAAGTTTCACATATGAAAATAGAGACAAGGATACGGTTATAGTGTCTAGAATCGATAGTCTTGAAGGACTAGTACAAGGTAAGCCATTATGGATCTATAGTAACTTGGTAATCATTATTTTGTATGCTTGAATGATGCAAAATTTGCTTGAATATCATCATTGTCAAACAATAACAACTTCTTAAAGGGTGCTAGCTCAATGGTAGAGCACCGGCCTAATTATAGGCAGGAGATTGGTGGTTCAATTCCTCTGTACCCTATCATAAATTAGTGACTAAGAAAACAAATAAATTCGCATATATCCGACTATTAGTAGCTAATTTCCAGTATCTTATAGTGCGACTAACATTTAGTCGTATTTAACTTAGTCATTAATATGTTATCATCTAGTAGTTTATTTAGTCGTATATTTGGTCATTAATTGTGGCAATCAATCATTAAATCAGTGACTATGAATGACTAAATCAGTGACTATCAATGACTAAATCAATGACTAATATGTCAACCAATTAATGACTAGTGAAATACGACTAGCTATAAGATAGTGGAAATTCACTACTATTAGTCACCGACTCAAAAATAGTCGTGTATAGTCGAATTTTAGTAATTTTTTTAGTCATTAATTCCTCATTTTGTACTAGTGGATGTTTTTTTTATTTGAAGGTTGTTTTATAGTGACGTTTTCGCACTTGCATGGCATCTAGGGATTTCTATGCATGCATTGTAGACATTTTCTTGTGAAGAGATCTTCCTTGGATATTAAGTAGTGGACAACCCTTGTTACTTGGAAATTACTTCATGAACTAGCATCCATTTAGAGCCTTCTAGATGGGACCATCCCCTTGGACATTTTTGCATTTTAAAGATAGATTGGTTGCATTTTTTCATACCTACGCATCCAGATACCACCAAAGGAACAAGCCCACCTGATGTATAAAATGGCCCTCAAGTGGATCTAGCCAATAATCTAGGGTTCTTCAACTCAACTCCGAAATAAATGATTTTAATTCTAAATTATTTTAATTATTTGGCTCCATATTTTTAAAATTTGTTAATATTATTATGCACTATATTTATGCACCAAAGGTTTGGTGCTTCATTTTTATGGAACCAAGATACATCAAATTTGCATCAAGGATTTACTAGTCTACTTCCATTTTAATCTGTGATTTATTAATTTTACACATCTACAACATTTGACCTATATATAGATCCTATAATGGAAATAATAATTCAGAAGGGATGCTTCATGGAAGCAAAACAATGGCTCTAATTATATTCTTAATCTCAGTTGCAGCTTCAGTAAGAAGCAATTTTCTATCTATCTAGCATCTTTCTGGATCACAATATGGATCCAAAAAGTGGCTCTAGAATAGTGGTGAATGTGAGTTTTTCTATACGTAGATCCATATACCTAGTGGAGGGAAACCTAAAACACTATGGGATTCATCCTGGATTCACTTTTTTATGAGTTCATTTGAAGGAGTGCTTAGTGTTAACACCCAAAAATTGTTCACCTAACTCATCACCCTAGAGTCACATAACCCATTTACCACTTTTCCTACATTTTTGGCCTCCAAAACCCCCAAAATACCTAAATTGGTAACCAAATGGGCATGAAATCATTATTTCCCTCATCAATTAATGAAAATCCTCCAAAAACAGATAAAATCCCATAAAAAAGGGTCAAAATCCCCAAAAAATAAAAAATAAAAAGGGGAAAAAGTAAAAATAAAATAAAAAAGAGGGAAAACTCAAAATACCACTAGCCAGTGCTATTCGTTTCCCAAAACCATGGGTCAATACTCCACCACCAAAAAGCACTATAAAATGGTGATGGAGGCCCCCCATTTCACATCCATGATCAACTCTTCATACCTTTATGCTGGAAAAATTCCTGTTTAACTTTATCCTATCACCTTTAGCTTTTGTTCCCCATTTAGTTGAGTCTTGGCCACCTCTTGAGCATTTGGAGAAGAGAAAGCAACTATGGAGACCTAACGCGCTACTCTTCGTATAGCTGCGAGGGCCCACATCTACTCACCTTCTGAGGTAACTCTTATTGTAAATCCTTGTTTGCAACACAATACAAAAAATACTTCATGAGTTCCGATCTATTTGTTTTTTTACTGTAGTAATTAGTTAGATTTATTTTCATTGTTATTTACACTCATAAATCATCTTTATCTATATTTTGGAACTACTACCAAGGGTTCCATAAACTTTAGTAGGAGCCCCTTTGCACAGGCTAGTGTGAAAACACTAGCTACAGATTTGGCGACTCCACTAGGTTGATTCCCATCAATCTTTTCTTTAATTTATTTTAAGTTTTGTATTTGTTATTTTTCTTTCATTTTACTTTTCAAGCCTATTCGCAGGCCCTCTACTTGCATATTTGGCCCTTTCCTTCGCAGTACCCTCCATTATTTTCGTTTTTACGGCCCGACCTATGAATTTCTTCCATTTACCTGTGGCACAATCGCGACTTCCGTCCCAAAACACGCACTCCCCATCATGAATTTATGCCCGAAACTTGCGCTCAGAGCGCCTTTCCTCCTGTAAGTTGCGCGCTCCGTGCGCCTTCCGACCGATAAACCGCGTGCTCCGCGCACCTTGGGGCCTATAAGCCATGCCCTCCATGCACCTCTAAGCTTGCTACCCACACCCTTCGCGTGCCTTCGACCCTGAAACCTGTTTCCTTAGCACACCTCTGAGCCTGAAACCCATGCCCTATTTTTTGTTTCGGTTTTTCTATTTCGATGCAACTTTTTCTGCAGCCTACAATGCCCAGATAGCGACTTTTCGCTTCACAGCCGCACATTGCACCTCCTTTTTACCTCTTTTCTTGCCCAAAGAGCCTCCCATTTTTTTATTAGTACTATTCTGTTGTTTTCTTGCTATAGTATTTGGGAAATTTCATTTTGCATACATCCTTACCGTATTACTATCTCTTGCATTATATTTTAGCAAGCTCATTTATTTTACATATAGCAGTTAGTACCTTTTATTTCCATCTTAGTTGTTTATTTTCAGCATTTATCACTGACGATACTGGGTTTACACCACTTGTGCACCCACACACTCCCCATAAATCAAGTGAGACTAAAATCAACTTAATTCAAACACACATTAACCCACTTGGGAACACAAAAACAACTTTGTATTTAGGTAGGACATTGGGGTTAAGCATCCAAATAACACCCCCTTTGTCACACACATTTGAGACATAGTTTGTTGTCCTTTAGGGATCCAAAATCCCCTATTATTTATTGGTACAATTGACATCGACTTATGGGAGGGCATGTCTCTTACGAGGGAAAGTGGCAAGACTGGTTCCAAAAGTCTGAGTGGAATACCGCTCTCCATTTTGTACTGAAGGATACCAACTCATTGTTCTCATCGTGCATGCCGGTGCCAATACTGGGTGCGCAATGGCCAAAGAACTGAAGCCACGGGACACCTTTACGAACGTTCCATAAATGGGGTAGCTTAGTTTCCATTATTCTAGAACTCTTTTACCTGGATTCCCTCTTGGTAGAGGGATATACTTTAGCCATTTGGTTCTACATTTCCTATTTCCTGACTGTGGATTTCATCACCCTACATGGGATACGATTTGTATGAGATTCCATATATTTTAGATAGGTGTTTACATGCTCCTATACCCCTATTGGTTAGTGTGTCTACCTTTTTATTTCTAGGAGTGATGCTTGTTGGTATTCTGACCATTTTATTGCTGCTCTGCTTGTTGTAGCACGTTGTTGCAACAATCATTTTTGAGCTTGTTGTTGGCCTAAGTGTCATCTATTTACGAACTCTCATTTTGCACACACGGTTGCACAAGGATTTTTTAGCATTTCATCCACCATAGCCCCTCATCACTTTTACACATGTCATCATTGATTCAACCAGACACTCTCATTGCCTACGGAGATAGTCCCTGCAGTACAGTCCACTCAACCCCACTTGTCAGACTCCCTTGAGATGCACATCTTCGTCGCTAGATCTTCATCCCGAAGCCCCTTATTTGACATCCAATTTTGAGCCAAATTCACCTACATACATAACTCTATCTATCCCCATGGTTGGCGTGAATCCCAACCCCTTTTATGGCAGTGTTTTTGGTGGTGGATCCAGCACTACCCCAACCACCATTTCAGCATCCATCCCTACTATGCCATCTACAGGAACTACACCTGGCATTTCAGTCACTACTTTTATACCCATTGGGAGCGGATCTATTTCGACCACTATCCCTTTGGTCACCAGTAGTACCCATAGGGGCATTGCCCCTTCCACCTCGATCCCTATGCCCTTTATCGATGGTCGCTCGATCCTCATTATAATACATGCCACTACCCCACCACTCGGTGGAGGTGGCCCCACGATCACCGCCATGGCTAGCATGCTGGCCCCTTCGACCATGTCACATACTCCTGCTAGTTTTCCATTCATGGCTAGCCTAAACCTACCTGATCTGGCCCGATTGACAAAAAATCCTATCTGACATGACTCTACATCGCCTCCCATTCCTACCAAACTCCATTGGGACATCCCAAAATTCGACGGGAAGGGTGGTGAGGACCCACAAAACTATATCATGTCTTTCAACTTATGGTGTTCCTCCAACTCCATAGTGGATGACTAGATCCTCCTACGCCTTTTACGACTGACACTCACTTGCGTTGCATCCAAGTGGTATATTGAACAACCACATGGGACGCACTCCACTTTTACATCCCTCGCTTCGACTTTCCTGCAGTTCTTCCAGTTAGCCGTCTGTAATTACGTTGGTGTTGAGATTTTACTATCGTGTAGACAGAACACAGCTACCCATATCATTGACCATATCCATCAATGGCGTAGACATCGTAGTTTGTGTAATATCAAGTTAGATGACCGTATCTTTTTAGATTAGTTCTTGAAGTCCCTCATACCAGTGGTCTCCAAGGATGTGGCATCCGAACGACCCCAAACCAAAGAAGAGTTCATACTCAAACCCCAACAGTTTGACCTTAAGTATGCACAGTCGGGATACTTTTAATCCATTTTACCTGATGCTCCTCATGGTGATTCCTCCCAGAAGGACGTGTAGGGCACATCCCATGCCATTGACCGAATTATTGGACATGTTGCATCTCGTAGTTAGCCATATGTTCATATGCCTCCCGCCACTACCTCAGGGTACAATCCTACACCCAGCTCCACACCACTTACCATGAGTAGTGGTCTCGACCTTTCACATGCCACGACTCATTCTGGAGCAACATCTTTGTATCTTCCCATGGCCCAAGCCCCTCATATACATGGAACGTCTTGTCCGATGCTTTTCAACGGTCATACCTCACCAGCATATGTCCCCCCTATCGCAACACCTGCTTACTACAATCCACCAGTTGTACCTACACCTATACAACTTCTAGCCCCACCAGCGTATTATCCACCATAGGCTTCCCCAGTGTCTTCCCGATTGCAAACCCCCTCGTTCCCCAAGGGCAAGCTTATGCTCAACAAAATCAACCGCAGAACCAAACTACCCAACGAAACCAGCAAGGACAACAAAATTGGGGATGCATACATAATCGAGGCAATAACCAGCCTCATGGGAGATGCGGTCCACCATTGAACCGCCCTGATAACAATGGCATCGCACCGGCTAACCAAAATCATGATCAACCACCTCAGTAAGGTTAAAACCCCAACTTACGTACAAACCACCCATGTTCTATTTGCGGGGTCTATAAACATTACATGCACAACTGTCCCCATCTAGAGCGAGCTCTCAAACTCTGGAGTCACAATTCCCAATGCCAAGGAAATGTTTCACCTCCGGCACTGCCAAAACCCCTGCAACCCAACTCACAACCTATGGTGTTGCAGAACCCCCTACCCACGCAAGGGGTAGTAGCCACCCAACCTTTCGCTCCCCCTCAAGGGGATGCTGCACCACAACACCTAGTTTATTACGCTGCTCCTGTTAGTCAACCCATTGACTTAGGTACCCAATACCTTTTAATGATGTCTTTGGCTGATATAAACCTTCAAACACATCGTAACCAGTATGGTTCCACCACTGAGACCATTCCTGCAGACAACGCCGCTACCACTCTTCCCACAGATTAGTCATTACATCTACCCCAAGCACCGTTCCACGGGACCCCCAAAGCCCCTAGATTCCCTCTATGCTGCATTAATAATAACCCCAATGCTCAAGATGCCCCCAACTATAACATCGTGGATGACTTAGCCCAGTCCCCTGCTGCTATGTCAACCTTGGAAGTTTTAAAGAACTGCCAAGCACAATGAAAAACAATGTTATCAACCATAGGTGTAAGCCACCCTTCTGACTCACGAATTATGGCATTCGATTTAGACCAATCTGAACTTCCCATGCCTTACACCTTAGCAATTTAAGTCTCCATGCCAATCCAGAATCCTTTTATCCATTGGTGTATCATTGATGAGGGTGCCTCTACATGCGTCATGTCTACATTTGTGTGGAAGAAGCTAGGATCCCATACCCTATAGCCATCCATCACTGCCTTGCGAGATTATGATGGCTGTTCATCTCAGTCGCAAGGCCTTCTGGCTAACGTTTCAGTCCAATTAGCTGGAAAAATTGTTCTGATTGACATTGAAGTTGTCAATGACTAGCTCAACTACAACCTGCTCCTAGGAGGAAGCTACATGTATGCCATGAAGGTTGTTTCCTTCTCTGTGTCTTGGATTTTGATGTTCCCCCATGAGGAACGGGTTGTTAAAATCGATGAAGTCACTTACTATGACCCGAATGCGCTCGCTACACATGAAAATGTTCTCTCCATAGTTGAAAAACCTATTTATGGTGTGCCTACCTCATTGATTTACACTGTCGCACCTGGACTTTATTTAGAACCCCAAATGGTCTACACATTTCATTATGTATCGCCTCCCACTTCGGTCGTTGAGATATCTGACTTGTGCACCATTTCATCAAGTCAATCAGTCCCTAACCCTCAACCTCCACTCCTGCCCCAACCGCCATTGGTACCTAGCCATGTTGGATCCACACTGATCCACACAATCCTATTCTTATTTCCACCATTAGGAGTAGTAAGTATGCCTGTCATGTCCAGGAAGAATCTCCCAGGGTTGATGTTAGAACTTCCTGTGTGGTATTTACCTACCCCTAATCCCATTCTAACACTGCAAGTAATTTTTCAACCGGTCCAACCAATCAACACCACCAATCATCCACCTCCTAGTGTGGTGGAAACAACTTCTTCCAATGCCGCCCCTTAGTCATCCAAGAATGATGGGGGCAGAGCCACGCACACTCATACCGAACCAAATGTGACTAAAACCATGCACCCCCCTCCTCCAATATGTGCACCTCCCAAGCTTTCCTTGTGCGATGAGTTGTGCCATCTAGCCCATGCTTCTCCGCAGTTTCCTGATATTCAAGCACACATGAAGACATTGGACAATGACCCCACTATACTATTTTTCTAATTACCAACTTCCCCCCCACCATGTAACAAATCATTGTGTAACAACCACTCCTGCGCCATATGCGCAGTTTACGGCCCTTACACTCATCATTGTCTAGACTTACCAGAGTATCGGTTGGTGCTGCATGAAATGCGTTAGTCTGTGCTTGAATCATCAATTACTACCATTGAGGAGCTTCACCCACTTGAATCCTCCTCTTCTGGAGATGTTAACAATATTTACATGATTTCAGCAAGTGGCGAACCAACCATTCCTCCGACCTCCAGCTTTACCTATTCCGATCTTTCCACACAATGTTTTCACAGTGACGAAGAAATCCTCGAAGCAATAACTGCACCTGACTTCCCTTGGGATGACATGCATCATATATCCTACTTCATTCCCAAGGATTTTACTCCTGTTACGACCAACAAACTTTCATTCGAGTTGAAAGACTTCATCCATAACCAAGTGGACTAGTTCAAGAACCCCATCCTAGCTCCTATTGCCTTCGAAGAAGGAAACATGGCTAACATCTCACCTACCATTTAGGTCGATATTTCAGTCACACCCGGTATAGTTGAGAACATTACTTTAGGCGCTTCATGTACTCCAGACGAAGTCAATTCCTACAAGAAGCTCTTCCAAGAATTCTGTGATGTTTTCGCTTGGTCGTATACTGAGATGCCTAGTCTTGACCCTTCCATTGTTGAACACCATATTCATACTTGGCCTGACATCCCACTTGTCCACCAAAAGCAACGGCCCATTCACCCCTCCAAATTACCAGTCGTGCAGTCCGAAATTGAAAAGTTATGACCAATTGGTTTCATTTATCCCATTTCTTATACCACATGGGTGTCCAATCCAGTGCCTATTAACAAAAAAAGGGCACCATTCACATCTGTACTGATTTTCGTGACCTAAATTTAGCTTGTCCCAAAGACAACTTTCCTTCACCTTTAATCGATGAGCTCATCGATGCATGTATGGGTCACGAGCTTCTATCCTTCATGGACGGTTTCTATAGCTACAATTAGATTCAAATTCATAAAGAGGATCAATATAAGACTGCCTTTACTACTCCATGGGGCACCTTTTCCTATCGCGTTATTCCTTTTGGTCTTAAAAATGTTGGTGCCACATTTCAGCGGGCCATGACCTTTTGTTTTCACGACTTGGTCCATATTATCCTTGTCTACTTGGATGACCTCATTGCTCAATCCAAGAAATGATCCAAACACCTGGACAATCTCTGGAAAGTCTTTTTGCGTTGCTACAAATACAACATTCGCTTGAACCCCCTCAAGTGTGTTTTTTGCATTCCTATCGGTTGGTTATTGCGTTTCATTGTTGACCCTTTGAAGGTTGAAGCCATTCTTGACCTCCCATCACCACACACATTACGCCAATTATAGATCCTTCACAAGAAAGCGAACTTTCTTCGTCACTTTGTTCCTGACTATGCTACCAAAGTTCATGGTTTCCTTCACTTGCTTTGGACCCACGTTCCCTTTGTTTGGGACGAACAAGCACAAGCGGTGTTTGAAGCATTAAAGAAAGCCTTGACTTCCACCCCATTGATTTCACCTCCTGATTTCTTGAAGGATTTTATCCTTTATGTTTCGGCATCCGAATATGGCGTTTCCAATGTGTTATTCCAAGAAGATAGTGCGCATCAAGAACGTGTCATTTATTACATGAGTCATACATTGTCTAGTCCACTACTACACTACCCCATGAGGAGAAGTTGTCCCTTTTCATCGTCTTCTCTGTTCAGAAGGTTCGCCGCTACATTCTTATGAGCTGAAATACAGTTGTGGCAGACTCCAACCCTATGGTCTATCTCTTGAGTCATCGTCTCCTTAGAGGTTGCACGGATAAATGGATCATTATCCTACATGAATATGACTTGACATTTGTTACACCTAAGAGTACCAAAGCCCTTGAATTGTCACATCTCGTGACCAACTTACCATATTCGTCAGCGTCACCTCCAATCATCACTAATTTTACCAATGACCACTTATTCATTATTTTTTCGGATGACCCATGGCATGGTGATATCCTCGTATACCTACAAACACGTAATTTTCAACCCAACCTCATCCGTGATGATTGTCGTCGCATCCACCATCACGGTTCACGATACCCTCATCGGCGATATCCTTTATTGACACGGAATTGAGACCATCTTACGCTAATGCCTCACACATGGCGATGTAGAACAAGTTTTAAATGAATTTCATAGCAGAGCCTATGGTGGCCACTTCTCAGGAATGGAAACTGCCCAAAAGCTCATCCGTGCTGGGTATTACTGGCCACCCATTTCACTCATTGCATTAGAGCAGTCAAAAACTGTTTGAAAAGAGTTGTCCACCTTCCTGAAGTTTGATCACCATTGGCCCTTTCTGCAAATGGTCCATTGAATTTATGGAGTGCAACCCTTCCTCGACCAACAAGCATAAATACATCATTGTTGTTGTTGATTATTTCATTAAATGGGCCGAGTCCATGCCCTATTTTAACTTACATGCCAAGACCGCAACACGTTTCTTTTTTAACCATGTCATTACTTGATTCAGGGTCTCTAAACAACTCGTATCCGACCATGGAAAACACTTTTGAGACACATTTTGGAGAGAGTTGTCCACCTTCTTGAATTTTGATCACCAATGCGCCTCATCCTACTACCCACAAGGGAATGACCAAGTTGATACTATCAAAAAGATCATGAAGATAATACTTCAACGTACAGTGAACAAGCATTATTCAAATTGGCACCATATGTTGTTTCCTGCACATTGGGCTTACCGCACTTCTACTAAAACTGCCACAGGTTTTAGTACCCCTTTCCATTTGGTTCATGGCGTAGAGTTTGCTCTCCCCATTGAGTGTCAAATCCCCACTTTACACATTGCCATTGACCTTCTCCCAAACACCTCACCTCTTGAGAAATGCTTACTCTTGATGAAGATCTATGGGAGGCCTTACAAATCATTAAGGCTGCCAAACATCACTCCAAATCCCATTACGACAAATGCGTCCATCCCCGCACCTTCCAAGAGGGTGACCTAGTGCTTATCTACGACCAAGCTCATGACAAGCATGGAAAGGGAAATTTTGAATCCATGAGGCAAGGGCCTTACATTGGCCAATCGTACCTCAGCAAGGAGGCATACATCCTTACAGATTATGAACGAAACCCTTTTCCCAACCCTCGCAACAGGTTGTATCTTAAGCGATTATTTCCTTATTTTTTCCGGACCCACTAGTCCATGTTGTACAGTTTTCTTTCCCTTTTTTGTTTTCCAATTTTTGCATCCAGAACCTCACATTTTGCTTCCATGCGTGACCACAGATGGATCTTGTTTCTCCGCTCTATGTCGACTTATCCGACAGTGCAAGTAGATGGTCTCCAAACCTCGCCTCTGCAGCTTGGGTATTGTATTCCCCTTCACATGAGTTGATCCACCTCAACAAAGTCTGTATTGGTGTTGCCACTAACAACCAGGCTGAGTACAATGTTGTGACTGGTCTCCTGACCTCTACCCTCTAGTTGGGAATTAGTCACCTTCATGTGTTTCTTGACTCCCAACTCCTTGTCGCCCAACTCAATCACTTTTACCAGGTATGGGATCCTTACCTTTTTGGAAATTCCTTGTGCACAAAACATCTGATTAGAAAGTTTGAGTTCATTACATTCATCCATGTCCCATGCAGTCAGAACAGTGTAGCAGATCAAATGGCTTATAATATTGTAGAATGGCATATAAATCACAACATGTACGAAGTAAACCACAAGAATGCATCATGATATCATCGACATGCACATATACATCATATAGGAATACATCATCATAAAAAAAAGAGGACCATCATCATAATAAAATGCATCCACGTGTATCATAAATATCATAATCAAAATGTCATAGTGTTTACATCATCACATAAACATAAATGCATTGAGGAGCCCCAAAAACTTCCTCATCATAAAAATAATCACCAAGTACAAAAATTCCCCATGCTCATTGCATTGGGGGGAAGCTCCATCAACTGCCTAGTCATCTGTGTCATCCCCATCGTCGTCATCGTCATCCTCCTCCTAGTCCTCCTACTCAGCCTCTGACTTAGTATCCTCCTCCTCATCCTCCGACTCAGTTTCCTCCTCCTCCTCATCATATGGGGAATCACCCCGCATCGTGGCCCTCACTGCCTCTGTCGCCATCGCAATCCGCCGCATCATTGGCCTCCACTCCTGTGGTGCATCTTAGAAAATATAGATTAGCTCTTGATCTAAATGTTTGCATCCACCATCAATCACTCCATCTAGTAGGCGGTTAATACCTTCAAGTGGTGTATTCAACGTCCTCAAAGAAGTCTGTTTTTGACGATGCCCATGGCTGGGAGAGTACACTCCCTCCACTCGGCCCCTACGCGCCCAATATCCTACTGGAGGCCGCGGCCCCACATCTGCACACAAAAATAACGTCATCAGTATTGGTATCATAACAATTCTCTATCTATCACATATGTTATGGATTAGAAACAACATGATATTGTAAAGTAAGTAGATACATACCATCTAGTCCCCATGCCTATATAGGAGGTCGTGGTATCTCTGCATCCCCCCTGTAGTCCATACCTACATAAGGGAAGTCCTAGATCACCACTGGCAACTACTTCCACTATGTGAACAATTATCGAGTGAAGAACCGACCCACCAGTCCCCCACCACCGCGAGTCATCGTCTCACCCCATTGCCGCATCCTCGGCTCAGTGGACCCACCGTCACATACTTCTCTATGAGGTCACAGTTTCAGAACTCGCTCAAAGAAGAAGGAGCATAGGAATGATGGGAAACATAAATCCCCTCCTGTGCAGCTCACCTTGTTCATCTCTCGTTGAACAACCATCAAGTACATCTATCCCCACCCAAATTATGTACCTGCTAAGGCCTGCTCAACCAACACCATTTATCCTCTAGAGATCTTGTGGGGCACCTTTGACCTTATTATCCACACTACTAATTCTTCTATAGCTCAAGTCTCAGACTCTCTATGTCATAGATCAAAATCACATTGTCATGCACATAAGTTGTGGCATAACAATGACGCTCCAGTAGGTCCTCCATAGACACATCACTGGCCTTCCTTGGTTGGGTGTCTGCAATCATACCCAACCGCGAGAGCCTTGACAGAAAGTGCACATCAGTGAGTGATACCTCTATCCACTCACCTTGAATCATGAATTCCCCCACATCGGCATCCCAGAACTCCACTAATTTTTTCAGCAATAGCTTCATTGAACGCATTAGGGGAACCCTGGAAAACTTCAGTAAACCACACCGGGCCAATGTATCCTGGACATCCTCATCATCCATGATGTCATCCAATAGCCTATTGAGCTCTCTCTCTCTCTCTCACCAACTCACCATTGGCATCCTGCACACACATGAAAAAACACTCATCAGCAATGTGTAAACCAGCAAGTTGGTCCCCTTGAAATGTGTACTCCTCGAGCGTGCCTGTCGATGCCACAATCATGCTTGGAGCATGCTTTTCTTACCAAAATCCACACTCCAGAGTGCAGCTGTGTGACCCATAGTCGCACCCCAACTGCACGACTGTACGGCCAAGAGCTGCGGCTTAGTCATGCCATTTCCTTCGAAAAGCGCACTCTAACACAATAATTCCCTATCCTTGTTTGCCAAGGGTCCCTAGAGTACCAAATACAAACCAAAAAGCATTGAAAATGTCAAAAATCACTTAAAGACTTACCTGCAAGTCACAAAACTCGATTCCACCGGACAGATTGAGAGAAATATGAATTTTCTCTTTTGGGCCCCTCCACACTCCTCCCAATTTAAACAGTGAAAATGACATGTGGAGATGGGCTCCTTTGCTATTTATAGCCATTTTTTCCCATTTTTTATTTGACCATTTCGGAGTCATCTGAACTCTCTTTTCTGTGTCGTTTGCACTACCGTATTCAGAATTTCATGCCAGTGATGATTTTTGAGATAATTTCTCGCTCTCACTCACTCTTGTATTTCCCAATGAAATAACTATACAACACCTAGGAGTTGAAGGCTTCAAGGGAAGCAAACAATCTCCCTTAGGGAGGCCTTTCTTGTCCAATCTAAATGCTAAGTAGATGGAAGAACAATGGAGAGAAACACTTTCCCCTTGATGATAGGTGGATATAAAGATTGGGAATGCTCACAATGGTAGGAAATGGTGGGTTATGAGGAAGCTCCAACTCAAATCTAGCAGCATAACCTTGCTCTAATTTATCTCTACCAAATTCATGGTAATGGATTCCTTTTGTAGGCCAAGCGGTGGCCATCAAACAACTAGATCCAAATGTGAACTCTCCTCCTTCATGAAGTAGTTCCAAGATACACAAGGGGGGATGATTAATGCCCCCATGTGTTAGAGGAGCCGAATTCTGATACTTGGGGAGGACTGAGTCTTTAATGCACCACTAGGAGTGAGTGAACCCGTCGTTTTGACAATAGCATGGGTGTTGAAGGAAAAGTCGTGTGTGTGTAGCATAGGCATTGTTTAGGTAACCTGCACTATAGCGCGGGTCAACTATGTAATACTCGTGCTACCCCTTGTTTTGACTGTTTCTTAGAACTTGTGGACTCATACTATGTTCTAGATCTGTTGAGGATGCTTATGGTGAGATGCAATCTTTATGTTGATGAAACTTTACTGGATGAATCGTAGAAATGTCGCATGTGTGCAACTTTTAGGCATTAACAGTCTCCACAAAAGGTACTCGAATGACTGCATCAATGAGCACTTGAAGAATTTCAGGAGCCCCATCACGTAATGTTTGTGTCACCACCATAACCCCTAGAACCAATGGAATTAGGTCATCATAGTTCCTCTTCCGCCACTCTCTGACACCCATAGTAGCCATAAGGAACTCAAGATCACCTGCACAAGGAAATTCCCACCCATCAGACATACATCCAACAAAACCATCATATGCACGGCCTCCCCTTAGAAGGTCCACGCGTAGCACGACATTAACAAAAAAAGTCTCACCCAAAGCGATTGAATCTCACTTACCCGTGCAACACTAGAGCGTAGGATATGAACTATTTTACTGCACTCTGTAGCACGACTTCCCAGTGAACAACCCTGCTACACTAATGCGTGGCCGAATATCTTGTATCCTACACGTAACGTGGAACAATGCATTTGCTTCGTGATGCTACTGCATGCGATTTTGGAAAAATCCCATGCTACTGTAGTGCACGATTTTACCATTATCTCATGTTATAGCATGATATTTCCCAAAAATCAGGTGCAATAGGCACTTAAGGTCTAAACCGAGCCCTTGGAATCCCAGGGATCCACTTGTCCTAAATCTACCCAGACCAAACAAAAACAGATAAGGTTATGGCATACCTGGAAGTTACGGCTCATCTAATGGATGCTCAGATTTCCCAGAATGACCACAAGCGTGCTCTAGGAGGTCGTCGGCGAATAGTGCAAATGAGTTTTAAATGTGGGATTCATGCCCTATTTGTATTCATCTGACACAAATTTCAAACTGACCCTACAAATAAACCATAGCTCTATTTTACAAACCATTCACACCATCATGATCATCAAATTGAAATATTTGACATGAGGTTGAACACTCATGATTTTTACCAATTTCATGTGGACCCTATTTTTCACAAGTACCCCCAGGTACAACTTGTTTTGGTTTTATGTTTTCTGCATTGTCAATACCTTTGTCACGTTCTTTACTACAATGGGCTATGTGCGATGTATGTGAAGGATCACTATCAAAATAGGAAGGAGACTCTAGTTTTCCATTATAAGAGCAAGAATCCATGCTTTAGCAATGGTGTTGGGGTCTACACACATGTATCATTTCAAAACTGGCATATAGGCAATGAATTCCCTTTGTTTACAATTCATTTACCAGTATTCCCACTAATAACCATAGGGTCCTAACTCCCAGTCTTGATGTGCCATCAATCTCATCACTGGGAATAGCATGTTCACCCATGGGTGTGCATACCATATCCAACCTAATCATCAATTGACACCCATGATGTTGACGCCCCACAAGTCCAAGGAATCTGATATATCTTGTAAAGATCATCCCTAGCTTATCATTTTATAGTTGCACATTTACTCCCCCGACTCTCGTAGTAGACGCCATCAAATTCCTCATCCCATGTTACGATAAATATTCACAAAAACCAATAATACATCCATCAACACTTTACCTTCCATAATATTCCTCATATCATCACCCCCACGAAGACACCTATGGATCCCCCACCCTCAGAAGTAACCAATATATTCATCTATCCTGCAAGAGCAATCTCCATGGGATTGATTCATGGGGCACCCATCTTCGAGTTTTCAAAATAAACCCCACCTCATCTTGGAAAGCATCCCCCGAACCACTAAAAACCATGTATACTCCACCCATCATCAAATTGGTCCCTCAACACACACAAAACTATGGGGACCCCCAATTATTCTTTATGTACAAATAGTTGCCCAATCACATCACATTATGGGAACACCCTATTCTTTTGGAAACAACCCATGGTAACCTTTGATCGATGTATGAGTCCCCATATCCTCAGTAGCACCTGTGTTGTCAATCACCATTACTCTTTGTCTTGTGTCTCCATCAAATCCCTTTCATTTGTAGTTTGTGTCCCTCTGTACCAACTTGTACCATTCTGAAAGGAAGGCATCCGTCCAAACTCCCCATGTTTACATTGATCAAATGAATTTATGAGCCCCACACTTATCATCCAGTCTTGTGTCAGGTTTTTCCATCCAATCATTGGTTACAAAATGATATTCGTTCTCAGGGTAAGGCCCTAGTCTTATTGTGTACTTCATCTCTCGTCGACGCCAAAATAATATATTCCAAGAGTTGCAGTAGTTGCAGTTCTACCTTGGGATCCATTTCAATTACTATAAGGGATCACCTTGAACTTAGTAGGGAGAGTAATTAGTGCTCCCTAACTGATTGGTCTTCCCTATGCTCAACGTCAACACATCTATTGCATTAGGGGGGAAACATACTTCTGAAGGTAGTAGTGTTCACATTTGCAAACCATGGTAACAATCCATCCAAAACAATGAAGTTCTCTCTTAGGAAACTTCACCACCATAGTGGGCCCCCACCCCTGTGGACTTATCATAATTTTGAACAACACTACTTCTTCAACCTTCTGTAGTAGTTCCTGGTTCATTTACTCTCGCATGGATCGAAGTTTCCTTCATCCATAACCCAACAATATATTTTATTTGACCCCTTGGTTCTCTCTCATTGTAATCAACTTGACAGCATTTCACGAGCATGGGTATACCCACCTCATTTGTATAAAACACTATTCTTTACTACATCTCCAACAGTCGTCACTAACAATATCCCCCCATGGGAAGACCCTATTAGCCACATATGCTTTATCCTATAGAACATGAGAGAAACACAACAAACAATGATGTATTATAGGCTCTATAGTACCTTATGAACCTCATACATCAGGGGCATCTGCTAACGCCTAAATCTCGCACACATGTGAAATTTCAGCGATTCTTGTAGTAAGGCGTCATCAACATAAATAATGTAGTTCACCAAAGGAATCCTGAACAAATCCGAAAGAGAACACGAGTCCAAAGTTCCCAAAGACCAGTCAAAAGAAGAGGTCACGTGATTGAACCATTGTTAACCTATGCTACATCGCATGATATCAATTCAATTCCCATGTGATACTCACATGCCTATTCCTTCAATAGTTGCGCTATTATCCAAATGACGGGACCACCTACTTCTCCCAGTGCAACGAAGGATCCATCATCTCCAAGGATTCAAATTCAGCTCCTCATAGACATGGTGGCATTAAATAGCCTCCTTGGTGTACCTTGGAACTATTTCATGGAGTATATGAGTTCACATTTGGATCTAGTGTTTCTTAGCCACCTCTTGGCCTATAAAAGGAAGCCATTGACATGAATTTTGTAGAGAAAAAGAAGAGAAAGGTTATGAGGTTGGATTTGTGTTGTAGTTTCCAGATAACCCACCTATTCCTACCTTTGTAAACATTCCCAAGCTCCCTTGCCACCTTCCTCCAAGGTGCAAGAGTTTCTCTCCATTGTTATACCATCCACTTAGCATATAGTTTGGACAAAAAAGGCCTCGCTAAGGGAGATTGTTGGATTCCCCTGAATCCAACACCTCCTATGTGTTGTACAGCTTGACCATTGGGAAATACAAAGTGGTTTGGAATACCTTTGATTGTTGTTGGAGTTTGCATTCTCCACCCATTTCCTTTTTATTTACATTTTGCTCAATTTTCTTTATTTTATGTGAATTCCGCTAACAATATCTTGCAATATCACTTGGAGGACAACCACAAACCCCATAGGGGTTCCAAGAACTGAGGCCTTGTTGCAGCCTACAAGGCTTAGCCCCTTACCAAGTGGATGACAACACACCTGTGCAATTTTTCCACAACAAAAAGGTCTTTGAATTAGATAAATATCCTTCAATTGATTGTGTATTTATTAACTGCAAGTTTATAAAAATTCATTTATGAATGTGACGTTGAAAACTTTTAATGCGTTCTCAATTCATGTATTGTGGTTGTGTTAAAATAAGAAAGATAATTATTATTATTTCTCAAATGATTATGCAAATAATTATTTGTTCCTAAATTTCAGAAAGTATTGAATAATGCTTTTAAGTATCATAAATAATTTCAACTATGAACTAAAGACTTGTATGTTCCTACCTTTGAATGATAAGATTACCACTATTTATCATATGCACTTAATCCTTATATAAGTATGATCTTTTTTATTTGGGAAAATGGAACTAATGGAAATTAATAGGCAAATACTATCTTGAAATATGTACTTGTAATACATGTATTTTATAATTAGAGTGGGATGTCCTTATACTAATCTTTAGTCACCCCAAAGGCGATAATCTATATATTTAATTATCTACTAGTTTATAAGAAAGGAAAATATGGTATTGATAAGGATTTTTAAATCAATTAAAAGGATGTTACATAGTTACTAAATGTAAATAGTAAGAGAATGCTCTCTCCTAATAGTATAAGTAACATGGTAGGACTTATACTACCTTGATATAGTATTTAACTTAAATAGAATTATTGTATAAGCAAGTGATTGGTTGTGAAAGTTTACAGTTGTAGTGGATTAAAATACTTTACTTATGGTAGAATAGTTAAAGCAACCTTGTATTAATGACTTGTTTAAAGAAGTGGAATTACAATATTCCTAAAGGATTGAATAGTTAAACATAAATCTTGTGACATTGTCTATGCATGATGATAAATTAATCAATGTATTTTTTTTTTAGGAAAATGGCTGCATGATGAACCGAACCAAAAGCTAAATGGATCTATTTGTTGATATACATAAGATTACAGTTAATAAGAATGTTCTTTGACTATATTGATTTATTTAATCATCGTAAACCTCAAGAGGATTTTAGTGTAGGAGAAAGTGGTTTTTGATGGGATTATTACCTTGGCGAATTAACTACTTTTTTTGTGTTATTGTTACATTGAAAGGAATGTTTACCTAGAGAAAGTCGTTGAGAATTTATCCATGCTCCTAAGATGCTTAAATGATTTGATATAACTTCTTGATGAGACTTTAACAACATTAAAGATCAGGTTAAGATCAAGATTAAGTATTCATTAAAGAATATTCAAGAATCTTTCAAATGTAATGATAAGGCATTACAAAGTTAAGAGTTTAATGGAATTTAATTTATATGACTTCTGATGTGTAAGAATAAAGAAAGGTACTTTACGAATGATCTTTCATATCATAGGACTCATGTATTTGGTGTTTGGACGAAGTTTGAGAAAAAAATTCATACCCCATTTCTCATATAGAAATGAGGAAATTTGCTACATTACAATAGTAGTGTTATATTTTTTAGTATATAGATCTATATGTTCAAATTTTACATGATATCAGAGCTACAAGGTTCCTAAATAGTTGGTATATTAGTTTTTTGCAGGGATGTAGTGTTATTGAAGGTTGAAGGAGGCCCCATAAGCTTTGAAACATATTCCCTACAAGGACATATTCATATCCATTAAGAGAATGAAAGAGATCTTAGAAGCTTCACAACATATGGAATACAAGTTCATATGCACATCCATGATCAATGAATCCGTTGGTTGTGGAGCCTAATTATATTCCTAATTCAAAGGATTGTTTTTCAGAAGTGTTTGGATCCTGAAATAAATGACCAAGCTATAGGAATTCTGGGGGGTGTCCCCCCCCTAAAGGTTTAGAGGCAAGATCCCCCGAGGAAAATTTTGTGGTTTGTTTTGACCATTGAAATGTGGCGAAAGAAAGGTGATTGAAAATAATGTAATTTCATAGCCAATATGGATTGTTCATTATTAGGTTACATATTTGGCAGTAGAGGTTATGTTTGTGTATTTTTTTCCTAGAAGGAAACCCTCTTTTAAAGAGGGCATTATATTACGTTTGTGTAGTAGTTTTTGTGAGAGAGACTGTGAGAGAGACTGTGAGAGAGTGAAGAGGAGGTTGTAGTGGATGTACTGCACGTTCTATCCCTTCATTTTGTTGGACTGGATAAAAGAAAGGACTGGCTATTTCTCCATGGATTTATTCCATATAGGGTGAACCACATATATTGGTGTCTCTCTTGTATTTTTGTTCTTATATGTTTTATTTAAGCATCTATTTTATTTTATTGCTCTGAGATTCTATTTGCTAACACATTCAGGTGAGGACGACCCGTTTACAAGAACAAGATAATAGGTGATCAACAATTTTCTATTATCGATTGGAGAACTTGTGCCAAATCAGGTTCTCATTGAAGAAGACCTCTAGAATGTCTCTTCGTACTCAAGATATATGAGAGAACTTGTCCCAAATAAGGTTCTAATTGAAGAATACCTCCATAATTTCTCTTCATACTCTGATTCTACAATTTTTGCTCCTATAATTCACCAAGTTCCACACAAAAGATTCAAGGGGTTTCCTCCTTTCAAAGCAAGGATTGGTCAAGAACCATCATTCAAGCACTTAAAAGTATTTGGATCTAGTGAATGGGATCACATGCATTCCAAGAGGAGGAGGATTTCACAAAATTTTATAGGGATCTTTGCAAATCCCTTCATCGAGAAGCAGTTCACCAAGCTATGAATTGCCTTTGAAATAGAAGGCTCCTTAAATTCTTCTCATTCAAATTATGTTTTATGGGTTCTTTTTCCCCTGTGGGTTTTCCCTCTTATTCATTTTTAGATAATTTATTTGTGCGCATGGGTACCTAATATAGATGCAAATTGTCGGGACCCAATTTTTCTTTTTGCATCTATTTCACCTATTTCATCTTATGGCGATGCGTTAGAGTATAATTACCCTCTCCTTAGCATCGTTCCCATAGCTAGTGACTTAGACTATGATTTCATTATTTTTGTGTTCCAAACCTCATTCAATTTGTCCCTTTCAGTTTAGAGCTTCCTACCAATCTCTAGAGCAAAACATCCTTATCTACTTTTTTTTTAACTCCTGAAGTCTGTTTTTGGATATGCCAGTGAATTCCTTCAATTAGGGGTTATTTTCCTTGATTTCAAGGTCCCACAATGCAAGTTAGAGTTGTGGAGTGAAATTGGGGATTTTACTCCACTGTTCAGGGACTCCATGCACCCATTTTTTAGCTATTGTGAGACATTGACACCCCCCTTGAGTGTTTTTAAGGATGTGCACCACATCCATATGCCTTGAGTCAATTGCATGTGCTTTCTGTTAGTTGTAGTATGTTGTTGCTAGCACGTAGGGAGCTAAGTCCACTTAGGGTATTCATGGGTTAGTTAACTCATCTTAGAGAGTGTGCATGGCTATTTTGGCTCTAGTTAAGCCTATCTAGCATCTCATTGAATGAGCAATTCAAACTTCCTCATAACCTATTCCAATTGCATTACTTATTTATACTTTTTACCTTGATTCATTGAATCTTGATGTAACTTACAAAATTCACTCATGCTATTGACTTCTCTCTTTTGTGTAATGATTAATGTTTAGTACATTTAAAGCATGAATTTGTTAGATTGTTGATCTCTTTCACAGTATTGCAATCTTGTTTAGTATCTAGCTCTATATGCTCAAATTCTACAATAAGTAGATTAATATAAAGATTCAAATATTACATCTATGTAAAGTATTATAGATGACTATTTCAATTGAAAAAATAATACATATAGATATGTATACCAATATTCAATAAAATGAAATATAATATATTGCATATTTAATCGTATCATATGTAAAACCTGCATGAATGATTAAGCTAATTGGTGATATTTTTTTGGTGAATCTTCACCTTTAAAAAATATCCTACTTGTAACTATCTATTAAATGAGAGCTTATTAAGTTTCGAAGGAAATTTAAAAGGGCGTTGAAGGGATTGTGTCTTCTTTTCCTCTTATCTCAGGAAAAATGTTTACGATAGAGCATGAAAAATTGGACTAAACTATTGTAAAAGAAAATGCCTCGTATTAAGTTAGAAATTACAAAATAGCAAGTGCTCTACATAAATTATAATTTATTTTATTTTGGAGTTAGCTTCTCGAGATAAGTATGCGTGAATTTAAGATTCCGACATTTCAACTGGACATTCCTCCCATTCGTCCCACCCTTAAGGAGCGCAAGAAAGCTTAGAACAAATAGAGAGACAATGGGGATCTTAGGTTTGATATATAATAAACTGAAATTTGGACATTGAAATTTGAATTAAATTAGAAAAGTAAACGAGTGTTGTTAATAATTGAACAATATAATAATTTAAAGTTCAATTTGAATTGATATTGGGTTTTTATCGATTTAAATTCGAACATTCATATTTCAGTTTATTATATATCAAACTTAAGATCTTTATTGTCTCTATTTTAAGTTGATCTTTCTTACGCTCCCTAAGATAGGTGGAGTGTCTACTCAAAATGTTGAACTCTTAAATTCACACACAATTATCTTTAGAAGCTAACTCTAATATGACTAATTGTAGAAATTTTCATTCTCTTATTCTTTTATTTTGTGAAAATTTAATTTCACATAATTTCTTTTGGTTTAAAAATTATTGATTCATTATATCATAGAAAATTTTAGCAATTAATTTTTTCTCATTGACCATTTTTTTTTCTATAAAAGAATTTTCCAATTTCTATTTTTATAAAAACTATTCAAACAAACTATATAGAATAAAATTCTTTTATTCTACAAATTGCCAAAAAAAAATCTTAAAACTATATAAAATCCTTCTAAATTTAAATAACTTTACAAAAGTATGATCAAACATTTTATAATCAAAATTTTAAAAGTTAGTAAATTTCACTAAATTAACTTTAATATAAATATAAATCCTTAAAAAAATTCAACAATATGTAAAAATAATGTCATTATCCAATAGTATATTCATTATTCATTATTATTTTAAAGAAGAAAAAATAATACCACCTAAATTGTGTTAATAGAACCTAAAATATAATACTACCTAAATTGTGTTAATAGAACCAACAGATATATTGAGCAATTTTAACTTTCCCACTCGAATATATATCAAACCATCATGTAAAACTGCCTAGTAAATTTTTAAATGGAGATCCAAGGGAACAAGCTCAACGACATGGATCAAAGTTGTTACAACAATATACTCATTATGAGCTCAACATGTCCCTTATGGTAATAAAAACATGGGGAGGATAACACTTCATCCCACAGTCACTCAGGGGCATGTGCAAGCTAATGAGGGTCACTTTTGGCACGTTAGATGCAATAAAAAAATGAAAAATTAGGCATCCCTCAACTTACTTGGTTTTTTTGACAGTCTTACACAAGATATCTTGCATAGAGTAAAAAAGATGAAATGTAGGAAATTGAGTCATGTTTCCAAATATATAAGTTTTAAGTATTGAAAATTTACATAACTATGTCAAATTTCATGTTTTCTAGCAGTCAATTTTTTTTTTTTTGGCAAATGATAAGGTATATGTTTTTGTGGGTGCATCCTTTCAATGCCTAAATGACGGTTTCAGGCTACAAAAATTGGCAGACATGTATAGAACCTGTAGCACTAGTGCAACGCTATTTTTCCAAAATTAAATGTTTAATTTTTAATTTTTTGTGAATTATGTAAGTGATCAAACCTCGAGAACGATACGTCAAATGTGGGTTCATCCTTTGAAGGTATTAATGCAGTTATTTCGACTTGGATTTGTTATAGCATGTAGAGGTCGGTGTCTTCTAGTGCAGCATACATTTTTTTTTAAATGGTTGTGAAATGAAAAAGTTACGAAATAAACACTAACAGTATGTTTTTTGACCAACAGAGTGATGAAACAAGAAAATTAGGAAATAAATAGAAAATCTCAATTTTTTTTTAAATTACATATTTGGAATCTGCATAAAAAATTCTATCTATGCCTAAAATTTCGTCAATAATGGTCATGTATGTCATGCTGTAGAGAGCGGTGAAAAACATGCATATTTAGGTGCAAAATTGCACCTAAAGGGTCCCTCAACTTCGTGCACAAACCCTCAGGCTAGACCCAATTGACATATAACATTATATACTTATGTCAATTATAATTTATTTTATGTGAGTTATATAGCTTTTCTAGATGGAGACCAATTTTTTCCTTGGAAATAACTGCTCAAGAAACTCTCTAGTTTCTAGAACCTCCCTTCATTTTTATGATGGTACCTAGTGTAAATTTGGTGACATTGACTTGGTTGTTAGACCTTATGTGAATAGAATGAAAGACTTACACAACATGTCAAATTATTAATAATTTCCTCTCCAACCAACTGAGCTAACCATTGATGCTACCTTAATAGATGCATATTAAGCACTTAGAGGGATTATGAAAAATAGAAGTACAAACGTATTTGGTATTTTAAATGAGTGGGTTAAAGATGGATATAGTACGTTGTATTTACTATTACAATCAATTGTTTATTTTTCTAAATTCATTTTTACGGACTTGAAATACACACACACACAGTAGAAACTATTGGTGTAAGCACACTAGCTCTAGTGGACCTCTTGAAAGGATCCAATGTGAACTATCTAGAAACTTGTACATGTTTGTAACAATGTTAATTGTTTTACCCACCTCCCTCACACAAGGATGATAGGATAGAAAATTATTGTAGCTTGTGGATATATGATGCAACCACGTTTAAAGCCATTGTGTGATCTTAAAATGACTCTTACATTATTCAGCAACATTATGTAGCTTGATTGGTATATGTTCTTACTTGAAAGTCTAAAGAGGTCTCAATGAGTCCCTTGGAGATATCCATGAAAGAAATAAGCTTAGGTCAGGTACATTGGATGTCACAACCCCCGTACCTTCAAGATGCCCTTCAGGCCATGAATCAACCACATTCTGAACTGAAAATACCTATATTATTCTATTTTTCTTTCCATTATTGAATATTTAATAATTATAACTTGGGATTATATATAGGATTTATCATTTACTAACAATTCTTAAACAAAATTACATATACATTCGAAACAAACTCTACATGAATGTAATCACATTCTTTCAATAACTTTAAGAAATTCTTTTCAACTTTAAACAATAATTCTATTACACATAAATCAAAGATAACGTTGCACACTTATATACATCTCGGTGATATTTATACAACAAATATAAACACCAATGAATATTTATCCTTAAATGCAATCGACTGGCTACAGACTAGCAACGTTCCACCCAGCCATAGGCTTTATCAAGTACAATATTTCTTTGATGAAGCCACCCTCGAGTTGGGGCTATTCATCCACAAGAAGTTTATGGTTCTTTCTCTACATTACAGTTCACTATTGTATGGTGAGGATGGTATCTCATACATGATCCCCTTCTATCATCAAATGTTGGTTCCATTCTTAATAGAGGTTGGTTCAATATTGATCACAGAGACTGAATCCATCAAAGGAGAGAGTGAGTCCTTTGAGTGGACTTAGTTCTCATATTTATAGCCACATTGATGACTAACCAAGTGGCACCAAGGGTGGTGAGAGCTATCCATGTGGCATGTATGCATTGGGACACCGTTTTCCCCTTCTTGAGGACTCTTATCCCCCCCATCTCTTTTTATGTTCTCTAATCTGCAGTAATCATGGTTTTGTATGAAAAAATATACAAAATTACATAATTCATGTCTGGCTTTTATCCATATCATCCATATTTACATTATTATATTCTGGGGTAATAGAAGGGGTGTTACATTGGCTCTCCCAAGTAGTCAAATCAATTGATTATCCCCAATGGTAAACTTAATTTTTCTAGTTTAAATATGTGATAATAAAATATTGACTTGTTTCCTCGTCATTGAGGAACACTAATCTATGCCAATGGAATTAGTACAAGGAATTCATCCATGAATGTGGGGAACCATCCTTTGGTTTCCCTACGTGGTTTCCCCTTATTACACACACACACAAGGAAAACTCTATGGGTTAACTTTCTATTACCTAAAATATTTGGATGAAGCATGACTAAAATACCAGACAAAATAATTTCGATTGATAACCTTGAGAGTGTTGCTAAATCCTCTTAAATTTAATAATGAATCCCAACTATTCAACTCAACTGGTTATCCCCAATGGTAAAATGCATTTCACTAGTTTTCTAATCACAACTACCTAATATGAGTCCTTGTCGTTGAGGCACAATAATCAATGCCAATGGATTTACTAGGTATTTCATTCATGAATGTGGGAAATCCTACTTAGGTTTCCTTGTATGGTTTTCCTTTATTTCACAGACACATACACATAAGGAAAACTCAATTGTGATAACTTTCTCTTTCCCTAAAATAGTTGGATGAAGCATGACTAACTATTAGCCATAATAATGGTTAATAACCTTCAAATTCTTGAATAGATTTTAACCTATGACCTTACTATCCACAACATGACTTTGGTGGATGGTTCAAGCAATTATCTAACCTTTCAAGTTAATGTGTTTGAAAAAATCTCACTCGACCCACAATAACTTATGTGCGAGTGAGATTGTTGGTACCTTGCTAGCCCCATTCAACTCATGAAGGGAAAAGATGGCACAATAGAAATTTAAACCTAGGTGGGGAGTACCACAACTCTTCTTATTAATCACCAAATCTAAAACCAATTGACTTTAAATGTTTGGAAACAAGTTATCCCATCCTTAAGTGCTTAAACATTAGCAGGGTAACTTTTAGGAGTGAAATTTCGCCAATTGTCTATTTTTGGGGTTTTTTTTCAAAATTAAATTCGCTAATTGGTCATTTTTAGTCTCTAATATCACCTATATTTACATAAAATGTTTTTTTTTATCATAATATTTGCCAAAATTTATAACTTTGAGTAGTAAATTGTATGTTTCATATTCGATATTTGCCTACCTATCCATATATATATGTGTGTTTTTTTCAATCCAAAATGATCACCTAGAATACTACACTTAAGTATAATATTAGAATCCTTAAAAAATACCCTAAACATTAGTGAGATTGTTATTACCTTGCCAGTCACATAGAAACGAAGGGGTATACCTTTTGTATACCTCAAACATGTTACCAAATTGGTTAAAGGTCCCCCTTTCTCATTGAAACAAACCTCAGTGAGATTTGAATCCAAATGGATAAGCGCAATTTTCTTTGTCTTTATTGCCATGAGATATTCACTTCTTTGTTGAAATATCTGGGTGGAAAGAGGATCAACTACTAACCACAATAATGACTCATAAATCGAAGGGACTCAATAATATTTGAAGTTCATCCCCCCGATGTTCACTTTGACCCTAATGGTGTGTGTGTGTGTGTGTGTGTGTGAGAGAGAGAGAGAGAGAGAGAGAGAGAGAGTATAAAAGAATAAAATATAATATTTTATTTACATATATGGGAGACCATATAAGATATATATGACACCAAGAACTATTAAAAAATTTACATCCCTTATCTCAATGATGTCTCAAATAAGAAAATTTTAAGAAAATTTTTCCTATTTAATGAATTTTCTTTATTTTTCCCAAAAACAATAAACTTGAATTCTATAAGATCAAATTGCATTGCATTCAAAATTATCAAAATTTTGTAGAAACTATAGAAAATTCTTTGAAATTTGAATATTTTTACGAAAATATTGCCAAATATTTTATACTTGGCATTTAAAAACTTTGTAAGATTTGTCAAGTTTTATACATTGCTAAGATATGTATGGATCCTTAAAAAAATTCCCAATTTGAATCTACAATATACTTTAATAGTATTCTAAAACATCCTTAGTATACATGTCTTTGTTTGTTGTCAAAGTCATCCAACAATGAACAATATTGAAATATTCACAAGAAATTAAATGCCTCTTATTCTTTCATGCATAAGACATTTTACTATCACATGCATCTCATCCTCAAATTCTCCTTATTTGCAGAGTAAGTATAGTAAATATAGAGGCGTTTTCTAGAGCCTAAGTAAGTGAGATGTGTCACGTCTATAACATTGACTTGACACATGTCATGTCCACAAAATAAATATAAAAACAAAAATATAAAACCAAAAACATGTCGACCGTTAAGTTTAAATTGACTACTTTCTAAAACACATTTATTGAAAAATATATCAAATTTCAATTTCAAATTATACTGAATTCAAACCTAAAAATAATTTCTACATTATTAAAAGTTAATTTAATAATTTTGAATATGGATATACATAATTACATTAAAAAGGCTTCACTATGTAATTTCCCAAGAATTTACAACTTCATAGTTCTACCTTTCTACCTGTAAACATGGATAACCAATTATGGGTTATACATGTGTAAGCCTAAATAGTCTAAATGAAGATAGATGAAGATCATGGAGACATTAGAAATAGGTGCGTGTCGTAAAGTACATTTTCATGTTAATTCCAATTTGCTCATTTTACTATAAAATATTTATATGGCCATGCAAGATTTAGTAATCAACCTCAATTCTACACTCCATAATCTTTATTCTCGAATCTATGAATAGGCGTCATTGATTAAGGCTATACTATCCATTCCTTTGAGACGTTCCCAATCATTAAGAACTTATACTCCATTTCAATCAACTTTGCTCTATCATTATTATAAATGCTTTAATAATAAATTATGATATTCTATTGGTTTATATGCATTGAAATGTTATCAAATTGTGCAATTCTTAATCAAATGATATTATAAATGTTTTAATAATAAATTATGATATTCTATTGGTTTATATGCATTGAAATGTTATCAAATTGTGCAATTCTTAATCAAAGTTTGTAGCAAAGTAAATAGTTAACTAGGTAAACCAGGTAACAATATACAACACAAGGAAGCGACCATGTTCAACTTTTCCATTGATTTTTTTCTATGTGGACCTTACTCAATCATAATTCACTCAATAGTTTTATAAATTCGGTTACAATGTTAGTGAAACAAAGGATTTAATGATGTGTGGTGATCTTGAATATTATGCAAGGTATACGATCGAGTCACAACGAAGAGTGAGAAGTGTTTAGAACATTCCAAGAATGAGAATTTGTAATGTAGCACCCCTCTCTTGGTAGTAGTAAGATGCATGCTTGATTGCTCCCTAGCTTTAAGAGCCTTTGGAGTTTGTTTGAATTCAAATTAAATGAAAAGTCATGCCTATTTTGCAAAACTATTTTGATATTGATTTATATATGTACTTATCAACACATATTCATTTTAACTCTGCTTCTATCAAGTGTTAGGAGGGATCAAATCCTTAAGAGGCAAACCCCTTTTAGAGTCATAAACTTAGGAATTGTTTGCACCTCAAGGGGTTTATCCCTCTAAGTACTTTAGAGCTAGAATTAAGATGGACATACCCTAGTGTTCTCTTATCTTATCATTTGAATTATTACTTGACTATTAAATAATCTAAATTGACAAAGTGATGCATATATATTTTCTTTTAATTTTGACTCCATATTTTAGCCACAATTTCCCTATTAACTTTTATTTTACCAATTTTTTTCAATTTCACTTTTTTTTATTCATTTCATCCTATCACTACCCGAAACATATCTTAAAATACAATCATTTCTTATATTAATAACATATTCATATTGTATTCTTAATTTTAAAATCTAACTATTAATTTTTTAAATTTATGATCCTATACAACACAACTATAACGTCCCAACTTCCCATCAAAGACAAAAGTTTCATGACAATTTTCATGGAGTTAAAAAAGAAACTTCAATTAAACTCAAAAAATATAGAAAGTTCAACTAAACTAAGACCACCATCTTCCGATTAAAAATAAATTAAACTCAAAATCCCCCCCTTAACCACGATATATAATGTGAGCGTACAGGTAATTATTTTATGGCTATTTATTTCGAGACATTGATTTCCCTCAATTTAGGTATGTTAAGCTAAGCATGAAATGTATTGGCCTAATTTAAACAGTATAATGTAAAAAAACCCCACGTGGAATATTGGCTAACTTTGATTAAATAGTTTGATGTGGACAATTTGGCGATACGTCTTGTCATTTAAAAGTCTTAAACCAGAACACGTTTTTCCTTGGACTTAAACCAGAACACGTTACAATGACATGTAGCTATCAAAAAGGCTTTTATTCCTTGTGGAAATGAAATGTAGACATTGTTTGATATGTGATTTTATTGCCTCGAAGAGGTTTATTCTACATTTCAGTGGGGATGTGTAATTCTTTTCGTATTTATCTTGGCATTTATGTTTTTTTTTTAAATAATAAAATATTATATAATAAAATAAAAATAATATATCAGTTTAAATTAGATTTAAAATATTTACAATAGAATATAAATAAATTATATTTATAATATTTATAATAAAATATAAATAACTATATAAATTAAAACTCTTCCTCAACATTTACATTTTAAAAACAAGTTTGAAGCTTAAAAAATCAATCCCTATCGAATTTTAATAAATTTCTTTTAAAATAAATCTACACTAATTATATATCACATTCTACCTCTGTTAATATTATTTGCACCTTTGTTAATATTAATGATTCAACATTTAAAATATGATGAAGGTAAACTCTTAGAATGTTGGTGGGAAGATCCGTAATGTGAATGGGATCTTGTCATACAACGTGAGGGTGATGAAACAAAATTTACCAAAAGTTTAGACAAAGTCAATATGGTCGGATGGATTGTCAATTAAATAGTAGAACACGAGGTAAACTGGATCAGATCGGTTGGTTGACGATAATTGTTCGATTAACAAGAGTTCTTGGGCGGTGGTCAATGAGTTGTTAATTGTTGCATACTCCAAAAGTACATGCACTGTTTCGATTACCTAACCATCGGTTGTCATTAAATAGCTTCATAAGTACCCATAAATAAAGGGAAAGTAAAAACTACCTTGAGTTTCTAGTTTGTTTAATTTTTTTTATTTTTTCTGTGCTAGATTACGGTAAACACCTTATCAAGGGATTCAGGGTTATGCATCCAGTGAACTGTCGGCACACACTGTAATTCCCATTTAATTTTGGTTTCAGTGCCGCACTTTTTGTTTCCACCATGCTTTAACGTCTGAAGCGCTAACAAATATATAGATATAGAGATGTATATATACCTCAGTATAATCTTTGATCTGTTCTGCGTCAGGTTGACGTTCATATTGTGAATATATCTCTGATAGTGAGGTTTATGGGACTGTTATCATCATACTGATATCTTTATCTATAATAAGATCAGTCAAAGCTGTGGAGGAGAGAGTCACGGAGGCCGATAAGAACAACCGGGGCTCCGGATTTCAGTAGTGGCATTTTGTGGATCAAACCAGATAGAATATAAGAGTTTCGGGAGAAGAAATTGTATTCAGAATGGAGTCGGCCTTGAATCCGATGGATGAGGCGCACACCGAGCTGCCTCCGGGGTTTAGATTTTATCCCACGGATGAGGAACTTGTTACATACTATCTCACCAAAAAGATATTTGACAGCACCTTCTCCGAGAGTGCAATTGGAGAGACCGATTTGAACAAGTGTGATCCTTGGGATCTCGCAGGTAAATATACCATTATAAGATATTACATCATGATGAAGTATTGCAATATACGACATACATAATTGCATTATCAGTTGCTTTAATTTCTTATTGAAGAATTATGATATAATAATTCACGAATATAACCTGTACTGCGCAGCGAAATCCAAAATTGGAGAGAAGGAATGGTACTTCTTCGGCCTCAAGGAGCGCAAGTATCCGACAGGCCTCCAGACGAACAGAGCCACAGAATCTGGATACTGGAAAACTAGTGGAAAGGATCGAGAGGTTTTCAGTTCACGATCATCTGCGCTGGTTGGGATGAAGAAAACGCTGGTGTTTTACAAGGGCAGAGCTCCCAAAGGAGAGAAAACCAACTGGGTAATGCACGAGTATCGTCTCGATGGCAAATTCTCGTATCATCACCTACCCAAAAACGGCAAGCTGGTGCGTTAATATAATTCATACCATACACTCATCTCTATTTTATGCATTCCGTACCCATATATAAATTCATCTAACTCTGGATTTATAAACAGCTTCTCGAATTTAATTGGCATTACATAGATACAGGATATTCCCCACCTGGGCTGTAAAACACCTCTTTCGGTGCAATAAAAAGAGAGAAATGAAACCAATAACTAAGATACATGATGTGTATATGCTTGGACTTGGTGCAGGATGAATGGGTGGTGTGCAGAATTTTTCAGAAAAATGCTGGCGGGAAGAGGAGTTCCATAGGGCTGATGAGCAGAAACGCATATTTTGATCTACCGGGTTCTCCATCCTTGTCCCCAGTGTTAGATTCCCCTTATAACACAACTGCAGCGAATGATCAGCAAACAAAATCCTCTGAAACCGAATCGGGAACTTCTGCCAAGTTTCGTGATGTGTCGAGCTTCTCCACGTCGATAGAATCTATGGCCAATTTGAGAGGACACCATCTACACCACGTTCAATGTGGCAGAAGCTCCAGTTATCCTGATTCTTCTGATCAGCTATCAGAAATGGCTACTCTGATGAAGCAATCTTCATATATGCACAATCTCAATGCAGGTTCAGGGACTCATATGAGTATGACGCCTGCCGCTGCTCCTTTCTCAGTATCCAATATGAGGCTTGATCAGATTAGTGAAATGCTGGACCAGCGGCTGGGGATTCAGCAGCTGCCAGGTTTACCGCCCTCTATACAAAGCAATCCACATATGCCTCTACCATCTAATTCTTCAAATCTGGGATATTTTTCTGCTTTGCCATCTTCAAATGCAGTTTCAAGGATCCTGCTTAACCAATCTGCAAGAAGCTTCACGGAGCCATCTTCGATCCCCTTTGTACATCATGAAGCATTAAGCAATAACAATACTGTGGGACTTAAACATTCTGTCAACAGATTTCTGTCGGGTAACGATGGATTCCCTGAAATGGTATTGGGTAAACACCTCCTCAGCAGTATTCAAGAGGGTGATTTGAATACAGACATGAATGATGAAATGACTTCTGTTGTTTTTAATCGATTCTATCAACCAGTTGATTCACTGCATTGTCAGTAGCTCCTCCAGTGTACTTTGATTCTATGTGGAATATGAGAGAGCGATCATTTTAATGGCACCCTTAAAAAGCATTTGTATAAATAGTATGAATCTTTTTGCCACAGGAAGCAACCATAGAGGACAATCTGTTTTTTTGAGCATCCATTTTATGTGGTAAAGGGTTTGAGATTTTGTTTTGCTCACAGTACAAAAGATTCACACCAAATGAGTACACATCTTGTGAATTTTTCTGACGCTTTTAAGTGGGAGAATGAAAATTACTTGGTTCATTGTTTTGTGTTAGATAATACGTACATGAATCTCAGAGACAAGAATTTTTGAACAGAATGAGCGGATTTTATCAACATTGCAACGGCATCTGTTTTTGTGCATTAACTGTCTGAATGCATCACTTCACTTGTCGACCACGCATATGTTTTTCTGCATTAACCGTCTGAATGCACAAAAATAGATCACATTTATATTCATGATGTCTTTATGGGAAAAAGCTTTGGAAAGTTAGTATAGGTTAGCAGGTAATTTGAAAAGCGGTATTTCTTAATGTTATACTACACTTAAATAAGAATTAATTCTTTTGATAGATTTAAGTGGGATTTTAAATATAAAGAAAAACAAAAATGTAAAGTTGGTCGATGTTTTCTGACTGCTATATGCCAATTAAATATTAAGTAGAACAATTTTATTTTTTGATAAATATAAAGGGGGTTAAACTGTTTATTGGATAAAAGTAACATAACAAATTGTGCATTATTTACTCATCCATTTGGATGGTTTTTTTGGGTAAGAAAAAAGCATAAGTTCTACAACATATAAAAGAGTTAAAAGAGTTTTTCAAGTTTCAGAGTTATTGAAACTGAATGAAAGTATTTGTAAGTTGTTAACATAATGGTTGATTGTTTGGGTTTTTTTTTTCCAAAATAAAAAGGATTTTTTTTAATAATATTTATATTTTTTTTAAAATACATTTTAAAAATTCAAACATACTTAAAATTTATGTAAATTTTGAAATTATTTTTGGTATATAAATATATTTCTCTACCTTATATACTAATTTAAATATCTTTTTATGATATTTTTGCTTAATAGATAGGTAAAAAATATGGGTAATTGGATAACGGATAATAATATTTAGAGTGGGTTGTAGGTTCAATGTTATTTGGAGTTTTAAATTTAAATTCAAGAAATTTGATTTTTTTTTTGTTTTATGAGTCGACATGGATTTTTAAATTACTTTCCATAATTTTTTATTTTATGAGTGAACATGAATTTTTTTAATTGTTTTGTTGTCTTATGTTAAGTTATGTTACCTTACGTGACAACATCTCCCCCATTCTCGGTTGCAGAGCACCTCACTCCTCTTGATGCAATAATATATAGAGTGGGGTATAAGTTCAAGACTACTTATTTTGAAAAAAAATGAGATATTGGTTTTATATTTATTTAAAGATATGGCTTGTTAACAATGAATTAAGTATTTGAAAATAGAAAACGATCTACTTTTTATGTTACTATTTGTACTATTTTGCAAGAATGAAAGATTACTTTGAACCTTGAATTTCCAAGACACATTAGAGATAAATCCATCTTATGGGAATATATATATACATATGCGTATGTGTATATATATATAAACACAATATTAACTATTTATATTTAGTATAATCACTTTACTTCATATAAAGCAAATTGGGAAGATGTACTATGATGAAATTACGAATTTGTAGCTATAAATTAATAAAATTATAGAGAAACTATCACATTAATAATCTAAAATTGGGGAGAACTAATGGCTAACCATCCGACAAGCATTCAAACAAATAGAGACAATGACAAAGATCGATAGGTTTTCAATTCACACTTGTTTGCACTCGTTGGAATGAAAAAAATGCAAAAAATGCTAGTTTTCTATGTTTTGAAGCATTACTAAAGAAATGATCATATTGATGAATTTTATGGAACAGAGGATTTCAATGCTAAATGAGTTGCTTCTCTTACTCTTTATTGATAAGAAATAGGATCATGCTTGAATATTACAATTGATAAGACCTGTATTTAAATACATACGACATGCAAAACCTAGACTCTCTAAACTTAGAGTGAAGTGACCAGCGAATGCATGCTAGACTCTAAATGGACTGCTAATATAGAATTGAACTTCTAACTTTGCATGGTGAGATTAATTACCATTCTCTAATACTCCCCGTTAATTATGATTACCAAACACATGATCAAACTACCTCTAAAACATACTGCTTCTAAGGTCTTTAAAAAAAATGAATGCATGTTAGTCTTTGTCTTAGCTATGCTTACAAAACATCTTCATCTTCACCTTCTTTTCGGCTATGTTCTGATGCAACTTCTTTCTGTACTTTCTACTCCGATATTTAAAGCTTTCAATGCTTTTCTTCTTCTTTGTTCTCCAAACTTTAAACAATGGATGTCTCTTCTTCTTCTTAGTATTTATCTTTCGTCTTTTTTTATTCTTGCATCTAGGATGTGTGAAACTACACTGCTCTTTTTCATTTCCATAACTATGGTTGTAAAATCAATGATCTACAACATCTTCAATGTTGCCTTTAACATCTACAAAATATTTGTTGGAAATTTCTTCCACCAGCGCTTCAACTAGTTGTTCACCTGCATACTTAGAAAATTTGTCAAGATTACAAATAATATCATAATTAGAACCATGTTGGTTCTTTTTCTCTTCTTGGATCTATATTTCTCATGTAGGGTGTCATCTTCGGCTTATTTTGGCTTTGGAAGTCAATCCTCAATAAATGCCAAATCTTTAGCAAAATTTGTTTCTTTAGCTTCAAGTTGTTCATCTTTCTCAGCTACTAATAATGTAAATTCATCTTTATGTGAAACTTCTTTATGTCTTTCCATTGCAATCAAGACACCATCAAATTCATCTTCTTTTTCAAGTAGGATTACCCTTCAAGAAAACAACTCATCAATGAGCTTATTTTGTTGTAGCACAGTCGTCCAACCTACGGTAAGAAAGGTGTTCACCATCATACTTTGGTTCAAGTACTTCGACATCTGTTGTTAATAGGTTATATTCATCATTATAACTATCATCTAGGTATGTTCCTTCACAGTTGGATTCACCAACAACTATATGATGTTACTCTCCTTTACTCACAGATGCCAAACCAGTTGCTACATATTCATGTTCAATTTTTTGAAGTTCTCCATGCTCTGCTTTACTTACTGATGTCGAATCTACTGTTACAAATTCATGTTCAATTTCTCGAACTTCTTCATGCTCTGCTTCTCTCATAGATGTCGAATCTATCGCTATAGTTTCATGTTCAATTTCATGGACTTATCCATGCTTTTCTTTACTCACATATGTTGAATATGCTGCTACATATTCATGTTCAACTTCTTGAACTTCTCAATTCTCTCCTTCACTCATAGATGTCGAATCTGGTGCTATAGATTCATATTCAATTTCATGAACTTCTCCATGCTCTGCTTCACTCACATATGTTGAATTTGTTGCTACATATTCATGTTTAGTTTCTTGAACTTCCTCATGCTCTGGTTCAATCACAGATGTTGAATTTGTTGTTATATATTCATGATCAATTTCTTGAACTTCTTCATGTTCTGCTTCACTCGTAGATGCATACTCTAGTGTGGGAACATTCTGCAAGATGTTTCCCCCCCTTTCATCAAACTCTAGAGGTTTGATGAGGTATTCAAATCCATTACCTTTATCTTGAATGTCTCCAAGATATGATGCCTCCGCTCTTCTGATCTTTCTTTTGATGTCTCCGAGTTGTGTTTTCTTTTAACCAATGACTATTCCTCTTCATTGTTTATTTTCCTTCTACCGAGGTTGACTGTGGACTTCAACTTCCTTCTCTTTAGTTCTCATCCTTTTTTTCTTACCATCCCCTTAAAAAAATATGGATTTTCTTGGCGCCTCCTTAATTCAAGAAATTCCTGAGATCTTAGCTCTTTTTTTCAATTTGGGGGTATGAGCTCTTTTTTTTTTCAATTTTAGGCTACGACCTTTACTTTCATGCAAGAGTTTCAAAATATCACATGGCGTCAATCTTCATAACCTTCTCTATTTTTATCTTACTAAATAAATATCATTTAATAAAACGCAACTTTTCATAACTTGTAACACTATAAGGAAAATACCCTCTAGTGGAGGTTTTTGTGGATGCTTCTCTAAAAAGAGCTCAAATATCCATTTATAGAGGAGGTCCCTAGCGGAAGTGAGAAGGAGGTGTTTTTAGTGAATGTTATTTTATTGCTGCGTTTGTATATATACAACACACAGGTGCATATACGAACAGGGATGCACCAGTGCTGACATAAAATATGTGGAACCACGTCCACAGACATCAAAGGGAGTTCTAAAAATACATCTCATGTGTTTAGAAACATAAAATGCACAAGAGTGGTATACATTTGGAAGCATATCTTTAGGGTTAAAAAAATTGAAATTCAAAACACGAATTATTTTATTTTTTAATTTTAATTTTTATAGCCAGGGTGATTGTGCTACAAAACAGCACCAGTGCGGTTGGATAGCTAGCGCACTAAAGTAGAGTTTTAGTATAAAAAGAAATTACCGAAATAATATCCCATCACATTCATTTTTTTATTTTTAATTTCCATTTTCGGTGTGGTTGTTGTTTATAAATGTACCGGTGTTGTATCTCTTCAGGAGCACCACTCTACGTTTAAAAGAATTGAAAATTAAAAAATATGGAATATTATTTTTTTAATTCTAATTTTTAATTGTGGTGCCTTATATCTACCATACAACACCGATGTGTTTGACAGTCGAGCGCACTGAGGAAGGGTTAAATAAAAAAAATACCAAATTGGAAAAAACATGTTTACCATCTCAATAACGATTTTGACCCCCCTAAGCACCGGTGTTGTACCTTCGATGTTGAGGCACCCAACCATTCGTGCTCCATGTGGATGCATTGTTCGCTTCCATTGCTTGCTGAGTGGATTTTGAATTTTGTGACACTATGGAAAAATTTGAAATTTGTTGTACATCGCTACCATGCCTCCTCGACGTGCAATGGGCTAAGTAAAGTCCTTGTGACCTCCTAATTAAACTTTTTAGCAAACTAAAATTTGGAATTCATCTTTATTTTCCCTTAAATTAAAAAAAAAAAGAAAAACAAATTGTGTTGCATTCGAGCCATTTAGTTAGCACCGCATATCGGTAGACCCTATAAATTTACAGGATGCCCCATAAATAGTGCATTTATATTTCTACCAAAATTCAAATACAATGTTCTTTTCTCTTTAAAATGTACTACTTAACCAAATTAAAAACACATAATCATAACCCGTGCGCATCCTAAGATGGTGCGCTATCTTATAACAAGTGCACCTACTAGGACCATTCTATTAATACATGTGCACCATTAATGGTGTGATGACGTTTCCTAAAGGCACTAATGGTTCCTATTGTTGGATGCACCACTAAACTTAAAATTAAAAAAAAAACATGCTAACCAGTGCGCATTATACATAGTAAGCCACCATTCTTAGTGTTAACTTGTAACAGGCGCACCATAATCCAAACAGTATATAAAAATCAGAAAGAGTTGCTCCTATCAGTGTGCGCTCTATTAATGCTTGTGCACCGTACCCGATGCAATGAGATATTTAGAATGCATGGGTTATTTCGAATAATAGACGAACCGTGAGACTTAACCAAATATATCACAACATTATCCGACGTTTATTGTAAACACGAATGAACTAGGTAGATAGTGCACTGACGTATAAACAACTCACCATTATCCCCAAAAAAACTATAAAGCACATAAAACACAACTCCTATTATGGTGCACTCATGTTTAATCCTTGCACAGCATTGTCGGCGCGATGCCATGTTTAGAAGGCACCGGTGCTTCCTATTGATGAAAGCACCACTATACTTAATGTAGTTAAAACACCACGTTGGCTAGTGTTCTTTGTTAAAATAACAAGTGCACTAACATACAACAAGTGAACCGTAATAATAAAAAGAAACATTAAACCCACAAACAGAAGCACCTACTACGGTGTCCTCTAATATGTGCGCACCATGTATGATGCGATCATGGCTCTATAATGCATTGATGCTTTCACAGGATAGGCTAACTGAAAAACTAAACATAGTTAAAAAAATATTGCCACCATCACCGGTGTGCTTGTGTATTCAAGTGCACCATATACGGTGCTCTTTGGTTACAAAATCTACAACACTAGTGTGTAACTATAATTAAGGTGTATTGCTTCGCAAATTCATTTATTTTGATTAAAAATATATTTATTAATATTAATAAATAACTTTATCATTTAATAAAATATTTAATGTTTTTTATGTCTATTTATTAGATTGGTCGATGTTATATGTGTATTAGAGACGTCAGTGATGAGAGGCAACTGAGCAACAACAAGCACAAGTTGACCTCTACAACTTTGTGGGTGAGTGGGAGGTGAGGGAGAGGGAGAGGGATTTGTTCCCTCGTCCCATCATTGATCATACATGATATCTCTTGATGGTTTTAGGCCTCCTGAAGTTCTATCAGGAGGATACATCCCTCAAGGGGAACTCTTCTCTATTGGTGCAGTTGATCTCTTGTTGGGATCACGAAAAATAGGAATTTTGTATTGGTCTCGATTAGTTGTTCCAACTCAACCCACAATAACTTATGTGCGAGTGAGATTGTTGGTACCTTGCTAGCCCCATTCAAGTCATGAAGGGAAAAAATGACACAATAGAGATTTAAACCTAGGTGGGGAGGACAACAAATCTTCTTATTAATCACCAAATCTAGAACTAATTGACTTTAAATGTTTGGAAACAAGTCGTCCCATCCTTAAGTGCTTAAACATTAGTAGGGTAATTTTTAGGAGCAAAATTTTTCCAATTGGCTATTTTTTGGGCTTTTTTTTCAAAAAATAAATTTGCTAATTGGTCATTTCTAGTCTCTAATATCGCCTATATTTACGTAAAACATTTTTTTTTATCATAATATTCGCCAAAATTTATAACTTTGAGTAGTAAATTGTATGTTTCATATTCGATATCTGCCTACCTATCTATATATATGTTTTTTTCAATCCAAAATAATCACCTAGAATACTACACTTAAGTATAATATTAGAATCCTTAAAAAAAAAGTGAACATTAGTGAGATTGTTATTACCTTGCCAGTCACATAGAAACCAAGGGGTATACCTTTTATGTATACCTCAAACATGTTACCAAATTGGTTAAAGCTCCCCCTTTCTCATTCAAACAAACCTCAGTGAGATTTGAATCCAAATGGAAAAGCGTAATTTTCTTTTTCTTTATTGCCATGAGATCTTCACTTCTTCATTGAAATAGCTGTGTGGAAAGAGGATCAACTATTAACCACAATAATGACTCATAAATCGAAGGGACTCAATAATATTTGAAGTTCATCCTCTCGATGTTCAGTTTGACCCTAATGGTGTGTGTGTGTGTGTGTGTGTGTGTGTGTGAGAGAGAGAGAGAGAGAGAGAGAGAGAGAGAGAGAGAATATAAAAGAATAAAATATAATATTTTATTTACATACATGGGAGACCATATAAGATATATGACACCAAGAAATATTAAAAAATTGGCATTCCTTGTCTCAATGATGTCTCGACTAGGGAAATTTTAAGATAATTTTTCCTATTTAATGATTTTCCTTATTTTTTCCAAAAGAAATAAACTTGAATTCTATATGATCAAATTGCATTGCATTCAAAATTATCAAAATTTTGTAGAAACTATAGAAAATCCTTTGAAATTTGAATATTTTTACAAAAATATTGCCAAATATTTTCTACCTGGCATTTAAAAACTTTGTAAGATTTATTAAGTTTTATACACTGCTAAGATATGTATGGATTCTTAAAAAAATTCTTAGTCTGAATCTACAATATACTTTAATAGTATTGTAAACCATCCTTAGTATAAGTGTATTTTTTTGTTGTCAAAGTCATCCAACAATGAACAATATTGAAATATTCACGAGAAATTAAATGCCTCTATCTTATTCTTTCATACATAAGACATTTTACTATCACATGCATCTCATCCTCAAATTCTCCTTACTTGCAGAGTAAGTATAGTAAGTAAAGAGGTGCTTTTTAGAGCCTAAGTGAGTGAGATGTGTAAGTATATAACATTGACTTGGCACATGTCAAGTCCACAAAATAAATATAAAAAAAAAATTATAAAACCAAAAACATATCGAACTTTAAATTTAAATTGGCTACTTTTTAAAACATATTTATTGAAAAATATATTAAATTTCAATTTCAAATTATACTGAATTCAAACCTAAAAGTTACTCTTACAAAATTAATAATTTTGAATATGGATATGCATAATTACATTAAAAGGCTTCACTATGTAATTTCCCAAGAATTTACAACTTCATAGTTTTAAATATGGATATGCACAATTACATTAGCTATGTAATTTCCCAAGAATTTACAACTTCATAGTTTTAAATATGGATATGCACAATTACATTAGCTATGTAATTTTCCAAGAATTTACAACTTCATAGTATTATCCGTAAATATGGATAGCCAATTATGGCTTATACCTGTGCAAGCCTAAAATAGTCTAAATGAAGACACATGAAGATCATGGAGACATGAGGATTAGGTGCGTGTCCTAAAGTACATTTTCATGTTTATCCCAATTTGCTCATTTTACAATAAAATATTTATATGGCCATGCAAGATTTAGTAATAGATTCTCGAATCCATGAGTAGTTATTGGGCGTCATTGATTAAGGCTATACTATCCATTCCTTTGAGACGTTCCCAATCATTAAGAAGTTATACTCCATTTCAGTCAACTTGCTCTATCATTATTATAAATGTTTTAATAATAAATTAGGATACTGTATTGGTTTATATGCATTGAAATGTAATTAAATTGTGCAATTCTTAATCAAAGTTTGTACCAAAGTAAATAGTTAGCTAGGTAAACCAGGGAACAATATACAACACAAGGAGGTGACCATGTTCAACTCTTGCATGGATTTTTTTATGTCGACCATACTCAATCATAATTCATTGAACAGTTTATAAATTGGGTTACAAAGTTGCTTAAACAAAGGATTTAATGATGTGTGGTGCTCTTGAATATTATGCAAGGTATACGATTGAGTCACACCGAAGAGTGAGAAGTGTCTAGAACATTTCAAGAATGGATATTGGGTTTCTCCCTAGCCTTAAGAGCCTTTGGGAATTTGTTTAAATTCAGATTAAACAAAAAGCCATGCCTATTTTGCAAAACTATTTCAATTTCAATATATATATATATATATATATACCAACACATATCCATTTTAACTCTGCATCTATCAAGTGCTAAGAGGGATCAAATCCTTAAGGGGCAAACCCTTTTTAGAGTCCTAAACTTAGGAATTGTTTGCACCTCAAGGGGTTTATCCCTCTAGATACTTTAGAGCTAGAATTAAGATGGACACATGCTAATGTTTTCTTATCTTGTCATTTGAATAGCTAATTAACTATTAAATAACCTAAATTAACAAAGTGATACATATATATTTTCTATTAATTTTAACTCTATATTTTAACCACAATTTCTTTATTACCCTTTGTTTTACCATTTTTTTTTCAATTTCATATTTTTTTATTCATTTCATCCCATCACTACCCAAAACATATCTTAAAATACAATCATTTCTTATATTAATAACATATTCATATTGTATTCTTAATTTTAAAATATAACTATTACTTTTCAAATTTATGATCTCATATTACACAACTATAACGTCCCAACTTCCCATCAAAGACAAAAGTTTCATCACAATTTCAATGGAGTAAAAATAGGAAGTTCAATTAAACTCTAAAAAAAGAAAGTTAAACTAAACTAAGACCGCCATCTGCCAATTAAAAAGAGGTTAAACTCAAAACCCCCTTAACCACGATATATAATGTGAGCGTATAGGTAATGATTTTATGGCTATTTAGTTCAAGACATTGAATTCCCTCAATTAGGTACGTTGAGGTAAGCATAAAATGTATTGGCCTAATTTAGGCAGTCTAATGTAAAAAAAACCCCACGTGGAGTATTGGCTAACTTTGATTAAATAGTTTGATGTGGACAATTTGGCGATACGTCTTGTCATTTAAAAGTCATAAACCACAACACGTTACAATGACACTTAGCTATCAAAAGACATTTACTCCATCACGGAAATGTAATGTAAACATTGTTTTACACTTGATTTTATCGCACCAAAGAGGTGCATTGCACAACTGAGGGGATGTGTAATTCCTTGACATATTTTTTTAAGTAATAAAATATTATATAACAAAATAAAATATTATAAAAAATAATATGTTAATTTAAATTAGATTTAAAACATTTATAATGGAATATATATATAACTACATAAATTAAAATGTTTTCTATTTCGAAAAATTAATCCTTATTAAAATTTGGTAGATTCCTTTTAAGATAAATTTATGATAGTAATATATCACATTCTACCTTTGTTAATATTAATTTAATGATTCACATTTAATGATGCAGAAACACCCTTGGAATGTTCCTAGGAAGATCCGGAATGTGAATGGGATCTTGTCATACAACGTAAGGGTGATTAAACATAATTTACCTAGACAAAGTCAATATGGTATGGTTGGATGGAGAGTTAATTAAGATGAATCTATAATAATTAAGATGAATCTATAATAATAAGATGAATCTATAATAATGATATCATTCTACCTTTGTTAATATTAATTTAATGATTCACATTTAATGATGCAGAAACACCCTTAGAATGTTCCTAGGAAGATCCGGAATGTGAATGGGATCTTGTCATACAACGTAAGGGTGATGAAACATAATTTACCTAGACAAAGTCAATATGGTTGGATGGAGAGTCAATTAAATAGTAGAACACGGGGTAAACTAGATCATATAGGTTGTTGACGATAATTGTTCGATTAACAAGAGTTCTTGGGCGGTGGTCATGGAGTTGTTAATTGTTGCATACTCCGAAAGTACATGCATGTTTTCATTACCTAACCTCGGTTTCTCATTAAATAGCTCCCTAAGTACGGGTAGATCTTAGATTAATACCAAATATAGATCCCATAAATACTAAGTAAAAACCACAAACAACATTATCAAAGGTATAAGGGATTGGATTGGGTGGGTCGAGATTTGAGTTTCTAGTTTGTTTAATTTTTTTATTTTCTCTGTGCTATATTAACCGTAAACACCTTGTCATGTAGGGAGTTCTTACGCATCCAGTGAACTGTCGGCAGACACTGTAATTCCCTTTTAATTTTGGTTTCAGTGCCGCACTTTTTGTTTCCACCATGCTTTAACGTCTGAAGCGCGAACAAGAATATAGAGATAGAGATGTATATATACCTCAGTATAATCTTCGATCTGTTCTGTTCTGTGTCAGGTTGACGTTCATATTGTGAATATTTCTTTGATAGTGAGGTTTATGGGACTGTTATCATCATACTGATATCTTTATCTATAATAAGATCAGTCAAAGCTGTGGAGGAGAGAGTCACGGAGGCCGATAAGAACAACCGGGGCTCCGGATTTCAGTAGTGGCATTTTGTGGATCAAACCAGATAGAATATAAGAGTTTCGGGAGAAGAAATTGTATTCAGAATGGAGTCGGCCTTGAATCCGATGGATGAGGCGCACACCGAGCTGCCTCCGGGGTTTAGATTTTATCCCACGGATGAGGAACTTGTTACATACTATCTCACCAAAAAGATATTCGACAGCACCTTCTCCGAGAGTGCAATTGGAGAGACCGATTTGAACAAGTGTGATCCTTGGGATCTCGCAGGTACATATACCATTATAAGATATTACATCATCATGAAGTTTTGCAATATAGGACATACATAATTGCATTATCAGTTGCTTTAATTTCTTATTGAAGAATTATGATATAATAATTCACGAATATAACCTGTACTGCGCAGCGAAATCTAAAATTGGAGAGAAGGAATGGTACTTCTTCGGCCTCAAGGAGCGCAAGTATCCGACAGGCCTCCGGACGAACAGAGCCACAGAATCTGGATACTGGAAAACTAGTGGAAAGGATCGAGAGGTTTTCAGTTCACGATCATCTGCGCTGGTTGGGATGAAGAAAACGCTGGTGTTTTACAAGGGCAGAGCTCCCAAAGGAGAGAAAACCAACTGGGTAATGCACGAGTATCGTCTCGATGGCAAATTCTCGTATCATCACCTACCCAAAAACTGCAAGCTGGTGCGTTAATAGAATTCATACCATACACTCATCTCTATTTTATGCATTCCGTACCGGTATATAAATTCATTTTACTCTGGATTTATAAACAAGCTTCTCTAATTTAATTTGCATTACATAGATACAAGATATTCCCCACGTGGGCTGTAAAACACCTCTTTCGGTGCAATAAAAAGAGAGAAATGAAACCAATAACTAAGATGCATGATGTGTATATGCTTGGACTTGGTGCAGGATGAATGGGTGGTGTGCAGAATTTTTCAGAAAAATGATGGCGGGAAGAGGAGTTCCATAGGGCTGATGAGCAGAAACGCATATTTTGATCTACCGGGTTCTCCATCCTTGTCCCCAGTGTTAGAATCCCCTTATAACACAACTGCCACGAATGATCAGGAAACAAAATCCTCTGAGACCGAATCGGGCACTTCTGCCAAGATTCGTGATGTGGCAAGCTTCTCCGCGTCGATGGAATCTATGGCCAATTTGACAGGATGCCATCTACACCACTTTCAATGTGGCAGAAGCTACAGTGATACTGATTCTTCTGATCAACTATCAGAAATTTCTACTCTGATGAGGCAATCTCCATATATGCAAAATCTCAATGCAGGTTCAGGGACCCATATGAATATGACGCCTGCGGCTGCTCCTTTCTCAGTATCCAATATGAGGCTTAATCAGATTAGTGATATACTGGACCAGCAGCCCGGGATTCAGCAACTACCAGGTTTACCGCCCTCTATACAAAGCAATCCACATATGCCTCTACCATCTAATTCTTCAAATCTGGGATTTTCCACCAATGCATATTTTTCTGGTTTGGCATCTTCAAATGCAGTTTCAAGGATCCTGCTTAACCAGTCTGCAAGAAGCTTCTCGGAGCCATCTTTGATCTCCTTTGTACAGCGTGAAGCATTAAGCAATAACAATACTATGGGACTTAAAAATTCTGTGAACAGATTTCTGTCGGGTAACGATGGATTCCCTGAAATGGTATTGGGTAAGCACCTCCTCAGCACTATTCAAGAGGGTTATTTGAATACAGACATGAATGATGAAATAACTTCTGTTGTTTGTAATCGATTCTCTCAACCAGTTGATTGACTGCATTGTCAGTAGCTCCTCCACTGTACTTTGATTCTATGTGGAATAGGAGAGAGCGATCATTTTAATGGCACCTTTAAAAAGCATTTGTATAAATAGTACGAGTCTTTTTGCCACAGGAAGCAACCATAGATGACCATCTGTTTTTTGGAGCATCCATTTTATCTGGTAAAGGGTTTGAGATTTTGTTTTGCTCACAGTACAAAAGATTCACACCAAATGAGAACACATCTTGTGAAATTTTCTGACGCTTTTAAGTGGGAGAATGAAAATTACTTGGTTCATTGTTTTGTGTTAGATAATATGTACATGAATCTCAGACACAAGAATTTTTGAACCGAATGTGCGGATTTTATCGAGAGTGCAACGGCATCTGTTTTTGTACATTAACCGTCTGAATGCATCCCTTCACTTGTCAACCATGCATATGTTTAGTATTGACCATCTGAATGCATCCCTTCACTTGTCAAATATAAACACAATATTGACCGTTTATATTTAGTATAATCACTTTAATTCATATAAAGCAAATTGGGAAGATGTACTATGATGAAATTACGATTGTGTAGCTATAAATTAATTAAATTATTAAGAAACTATCGCATTAATAATCTAAAATTGGGGACAACTAATGGTTAACCATATCGCATTAATAATGAAAAATTGGGAAGAACTAATGGTTAACCATGCTACAAGCATTCAAACAAACAAAAACAATGACAAATATTGATAAATTTTCAATTCACAAATGTCTGCACTCGTTGGAATGAAAAAAATGCAAAAAAAAATGCAAAAAAAAGGTTAGTTTTCTATGTTTTGAAGCATTACTAAAGAAACAATCATACCGATGAATTTTATGGAATAGAGGCTTTTAAGACTAAATCAGTTACTTCTTTTACTTTTTATTGTTGGAATATTTTATATTTTTTGGAAGGTAATAATGTCTTTGTATTATGTCGAAAGATATTCACAATCTTAAGTAAAAGGGCTGGTGCAAGGTAATGATACCCAATTATGACACGTTAGTTGCAATGACATGCTAAAAAACATAAATATTATCATTAAAATGAATTATTAGAGGTAGCTACAATTTTTTTTCGAATTAGGTGTAAGAAGATGAAACATTGAATGATGGATGACCTTCCGGAATATATAACTTTTATTTATGGAAAGGTGGTATAACCACTCCAAAATGTCATTATTTTAGGATTGATATGTTATTTTTTCTCTAAAACATAATGCACATGTTTTAGTTGAGCCACCTGTTTGTTATGTAAATTGTCAATTTATGAGGAAAAAAATATGTAGAGGCGTAGGCAATAGATGAATCTTGTGAGGGGCTATTTTTCCAAAATTTTAAAAGTTAATTTTATATATATTTTTTAAATTACGAAAGTGAGGGAAGGGTCAGTGCAAGCTAATGAGGGTCACTTTTGGCACGTTAGATGCAATAGAAAACTGAAAAAGCAGGCATCCCTCAACTTACTTGGATTTTTTGATTTACTTACGGAAAATATCTTGCATTGAGTAAAAAAGATGAAATGTAGGAAATTGAATCACGTTTCTGAATATATAACTTTTATGTATTGAAAATTTGCATAGCTATGTCAAGTTTCAGTTTTCCTAACAGACACTTTTTATTTTTCAGGCAAATGATAAGGTATATGTTTTTGTGGGTAGAGCCTTTGAGGGCCTAAATGATGGAATCAAGCTACAAAAATCGGCATGCATGTAGAGAACACATAGCACTTGTGCGCCATTATTTTTCGAAAATTAAATTAGTAATTTTATAATTTTTTTATAATTGTCTAAGTGATCAAACCTCAAAAATAGTACATCTTTTGTGGGTAGAGCCTTTGAAGGTCTTAATGCAAAAATATTGAAATGGGTTTTTCATAGAACGTGGAGGTTAGTGTCCTCTTGTGCACCATACAATTTTTTTTTGAAATGATTGAGAATTGAAAAAGTTATGGAAGAAACACTAACAATGTGTTTCACGAGTTAAGGAGGTAGGACAGAAAAGAAATTGAAAGAAAATAGGAAAAATTAATATTTCAAAATAAAAGTTACATATTTGGAATCTGCAGAAAAAATGCTATTTGTGTCTAAGATTTCGTCAAAAATAACTCTGTGTAGCATATTGTAACGAGTGGCTAAGCACAGGCTTCTCCAGAAACTGGAAGAAATACCCAATTAGCTTTGGTTTTTCATTAACATAGCACAGGTTTGGAATTACCGAAGCAAACTCCAAAGCATACACATAGGATTATTGTTGACATGTGAGCATGTGACTCGGCCTGTTTAAATTCAAAAATATTGCCGCGCTTTTAGATTTAAATAACGCGTACGCGTTATATAACTAAATAACGCGTGCGCGTTATATCAATAATTAACGCGTACGCGTTATATAACTACATAACACGTACGCGTTATATAGTTACAAAACGCGCTCGCGTTATTCAAATCATAAAATATATGTTTAATACTTGAGAAAGAGGGGGTGTAGAAGTCAAGGGAAATTTTGTTTAATATTTGAGAAGGGGTGGGGAAGGGTCAAGGGAATCTATGGTTAATATTTAATAGGGGTGGGAAAGGGTCAAGGGCTTAGAAGGATGTTGGAAGCTTGAGTGGGGAGAGATGAAGGGAATGAGAACATGATGGGCTACAGGGGGTGAAGGGAAGTGGAGCTTGAGAGCACTATTAGGAGTAGAATAGGTTCTGAAGAGGTATAGGGTTAGAAGTTGAAAGTGAGACTTGAGTGACAAGGGGGATGTGAGAGAGAAATAAAGAATACAAGGGGGGGAGAGACATAGAGCGAGGGAGGGAGAGGGACAATGGGGAGGAATGGATTTGGAGGGAGTGAGAGATAGATGGGGATAGAACGAAATAAGAGATAGGAAGGGAGGGACAGAAAGTGTTGGTGGGAGACATGCAGAGAGTGGTGGCGATGGAGAGAGAGGGAGTGATGGAGAGATTGGGATAGGTTGAGGGAAAGATGAGGGAGGGATAGAAGGTGAGAGACAGGCGATGAGAGAGGGAGGGAGAGAAGGTAGGGTGAGGGATGGAGGGAGAAAGTTGGAGATAGATATGGATGGAGGGGGTATGGGTTTGAGAATGGAAAGTGACATAATGTGTGTGTATGTGTGTGTGTTTGAGAGAGAGAGAGAGACAGAGAGAGAGACAGAGAGAGAGAGAGAGAGAGAGAGAGATTGATGGTTGGGGAGAGAGAGAGTAGAGGGAGTTGTGAGCATCATATTCTCCATCAGCATCATATTCTTCATCATCATCATCTTCATGACCATCATCGTCATCATCAACATCTTCATCATCATCACCATCATCATCATCATCATCATATTCCTCATCAAATCAAAATCTCCATCATCATTATCATCATCATGATCATCATCTAAACATCACCATCACCATCATCATCAACATCTTCATCATCATCACCATCACCATCATCATCAAAATCTTCATCGTCATCACCATCACCATCACCATCACCATATTCATCATCATTGTCATCTCTAGGTTCCCCATCAACATCAACATCTCCATCATCATCATCTTCTTCATCATCATCATCTTCATCACCATCATCATCATCATCAACATCTTCATCATCATCACCATCATCATCATCATCATTATCTTCCTTGAATCAGATCAACATATCCATCATGTCACCATCATCTTCTGAACATCATCATCTAAACATCACCATCACCATCACCATCATCATCATCATCTTCATCATCATTACCATCACCATCATCATCAACATCTTCATTGTCATCACCATCATCATCATCATCATCATTGGCATTTGTAGGTTCCTCATCAACATCTCCATCATTATCATCTTCTCCATCATCATCATCTTCATCACCATCATCATCAGCATCAACATCTTCATCATCATCACCATAATCATCATCTTCATCGTCATCAGGTCAACATCTCCATCATCATCATCTTCTTCATCATCTTCACCATCATCATCATCATCATCATCTTCATCGCCATCTCCATCATCTCCATCATCTCCATCATCATCACCATCACCATCATCATCATCTTCATGACCATAAACATCTTCATCATCATTGTCATCTCCCCCTTCCTCATCAACATCTCCATCATCATCATCATCATCATCATCATCATCATCACCATCTGAACATCACCATCATCGTCAACATCTTCATCATCATCATCATCATCATCAGCATCATCATCAGCATCAGCATCATCATCAAAATCTTCATCGTCATCACCATCACCATCTTCATCATCATTGTCATCTCTAGGTTCCCCATCAACACATCTCCATCATCGTCATCTTCTTCATCATCATCATCTTCATCACCATCATCATCGTCATCTTCTTCATCATCATCATCTTCATCACCATCATCATCGTCATCAACATCTTCATCATCATCACCACCATCATCATCATCATCTTCCTCATCAGATCAACATCTCCATCATGTCACCATCATCTTCATCTTCATCATCATCATCATCATCATCATCATCATTACCAACACCATCATCATCAACATCTTCATCGTCATCACCATCATCATTGGCATCTGTAGGTTCCTCATCAACATCTCCATCATCGTCATCATTGGCATCTGCAGGTTCCTCATCAACATATCCATCATCGTCATTTTCTCCATCATCATCACCATCATCACCATCATGATCTTCTGAACATCATCATGATCATCATCTAAACATCACCATCACCATCATCGTCAACATCTTCATCATCATCGCCATCAGCATCATCATCAAAATCTTCATCGTCATCACCGTCACCATCTTCATCATCATTGTCATCTCTAGGTTCCCCATCAACACATCTCCATCATCATCATCTTCTTCATCATCATCATCTTCATCACCATCATCATCGTCATCAACATCTTCATCATCATCACCATCATCATCATCATCATCTTCCTCATCAGATCAACATCTCCATCATGTCACCATCATCTTCGTCATCATCATCATCATCATCATTACCAGCACCATCATCATCAACATCTTCATCGTCATCACCATCATCATTGGCATCTGTAGGTTCCTCATCAACATCTCCATCATCATCATCATTGGCATCTGCAGGTTCCTCATCAACATATCCATCATTGTCATTTTCTCCATCATCATCACCATCATCACCATCATGATCTTCTGAACATCATCATGATCATCATCTCAACATCACCATCACCATCATCGTCAACATCTTCATCATCATCGCCATCAGCATCATCATCAAAATCTTCATCGTCATCACCATCACCATCACCATCACCATCACCATCTTCATCATCATTGTCATCTCTAGGTTCCCCATCAACACAACATCTCCATCATCATCATCTTCTTCATCATCATCATCTTCATCTCCATCATCGTCCTCATCAACATGATCTTCATCATCATCACCATCATCACCATCATCATCATCATCTTCCTCATCAGATCAACATCTCCATCATGTCACCATCATCTTCATCACCATCATCATCACCATCATCATCAACATCAACATCTTCATCATCATCACCATCATCTTCATCAACATTATCATCTTTATCATCTTCATCTGCATCATGATCATCTTCATTGTCATCACCCTCCTCCTCCTCATCATCTTTATCATCTTCATCTACATCATGATCATCTTCATTGTCATCACCCTCCTCCTCCTCATCATCTTGTGCACTTATGCACTTAGGGATTAATATTTAGAAGAGGGTCTAAAGGCCTTTATGGGGGAGGGGCTCTAGGAACAAGGTAAGACAGAGAGGGCAGGGGGGAGGGATAAAGGCGTAGAGGGTTAGTGATTAAGGGAGAAGAAGGGAGAGAGTGCTATAGGGAGGGATAATGACGAAGATAAAGAGAAGGTGGAGAGATGGAGAGTGGGGTGGTAGAGACATGGCTGAAGGGAGAGAAAGAAACATGAAAGAAACATGTAGGGAGAATGAGGGACACATATTTAGAAAGAGATAGGGGGTATCTAGGGATTATTGGGAGAGAGCTAGGGGGTATTAAACCATACAAAACATTTGTTTTGTATGCAATCATATAAATTATTAGTTTTCTTTGATTTTGATCGTTGCCCTAGCCGTGCACCTAACCTATTTATTGTGCTTGACTATATCGCGTTCGCGTTTTTTAACTACATATCGCGCACGCGTTTTATATTTATAAAATGCGTACGCGTTTTGTAACTCCAGAAATAATGGACTGTTGCTGTCCGAGAGCAACTTCACTCTGTCCGAACGAAAGCAACAATCCCGCGATTTTTCAAACAGCACGAGCCCGCGTCTGAAAATTTTCACATTCTACACCAACTCCATCATTTTTTTTTATGCAGGTGCAGCATTGAGGACATCTTTCATGGTTGCTCACTGTGGTGTTGGGTTATATGGCCATATTTGAAGAAAATAATTAGCAAGCTTGAAGAATCTCCAATTGAAGAACACCAAAGATAAGGCCTTTGAAAGATTCATTTTGCCTATATTTGAGGAGCACACAAGGTAAGATATCAAGCTTCAAGACCAACAAGGAAGAACTTCCATTTGCTTATTATTGAAGAGCTTGTAATTGAGGAGCAACAAAAACAAACTATATTGAATTGATCATTGTGGTGATGGGGAATGCACGTAACCGAGTAAACAAATCCACAAGGAAGAAGAGACCTCAAGAAGTCATTGAAGAAGAGAAAGAAAAGAAAAGAATATACATGATGAATCGGAGGCTTTCTTTGGAAACTAATCCAAATCCAATTGTAGAGGATACCATGGTTCATCCTATTAATCCACGACAAGAGGGACCTTCAATTTCCACAATAGTTGTTGAACAAGCACCCCATGGAAGTAATCAAGAAGCAAAACGTAGGTGCTCATTAGGGGATGTTTCAATTCCCACTTCAAGTCAAAGTGATAAGTTACCATCTCAAGATGAAGCTCACGAAGAAACACACAATTTGCTATCCGGATGTGGTTATACAAGCGATGAAGTCAGAGAGGCGTTGGACATTTTGCCTACTGTTGAAGAAGAGAATGTTATCCACACCATCGATGAGGATGTTGGACTTCCACAAGGGGATGTTGGACTTCCACAGACCATGGATGAGGATGTTGGACTTCCACCATCCAACTACCAGGAAGAGAATGAAGGACACCAAGCTACTACTGAAACGCCAGAGCGTCTTGGTGATGCGCTACATGGTACAATTCCAACCCCCTTACCTCCATTAGCAAGCACACGTCGAAGAACTCCGAAGCGTATACAAGTTGATGAAAGACTTATGAATTCCATTGAAGGTACGCTATCTAAACGTAGTATTGCTTATCAAACTCAACAGATACTTGATAAATATTTTGTTTCTAAATGTGATGGAGATAAATGTAGATTATTTTTATCATTGTTAAAATCTAGGAGCATGAATGTTGTTAGGAAAAAGTTAGGGATAAAGATGATAAAGAATTCTGAACCAAGTTCTCATATAGTTAAAAGCCTAGTAGATGCATTTGGTAAAATTGGTAAGAACACACGTTCAAAGGACCGCAATGCTGCTCGTCGTGTGTTGTCACAATCAATTGCAGATAAGAACACCAAGGCCCTTCGTATTCTCAGGCCTACATCGAAACTAGTTAATTTGAATGTAAAAACCCTCCGTAGGTATTCTATTAGAAGAGAACATCTTGACACAACCGATCAGACAGATTTTTGGGCCTTTGTTGGTCGGTTGCCACGTCGTGACATGAAGCTAGTTGATGCAGTAAAGGGACTAGTGCATAGTTTTTGGCATGATCACACAAGGCCTTCTTCAAACCGAAAGGATGTACTAAAACTAAGAAGGGGTTCAAAGGATCGTGAGCCACATACTAAGCATCTTCTTGATATAACACAGACAGAGCTTTACGAAAAATTTAAGATTGAGCATAGACAATTGAACTTGGGGCAAAGATCTTTTGAGAAATGTAAGCCATGGTATGTTAGAATAAATACTCTTCGTAACACTTGTTGTTGTAGATACCATGTAGAATATGAATATTACTATGAAACATTTTTGTACATTCGTCGTGTGTTGCATACTAACATTGTGCAGGATTGCTCCATGACAATACCACCGACTTCATCAAGAGAATTCATTCATAGCATCATGTGCAATAGGCCCGAGGGGCAAACATACTATGCAAAATCTTGTTTGGATGGAACATGCTCCAACTGTGCTGGAATGGCATTATTGAGCCAATGTATGCACGAGAATGGAGACAGTGAATTTGGGAAAATGGTTACAGACATGAAAAGTTTCAAATATATCAACTATGAAATAGTCCCAGGGAAAGAAAGCAAAAAAATACAATTGGTGACATCTCAGGTATGCATTTATATCTATAAAATTATGTTGTAACGGTTACATTTCAATCCTTACTTACAACAAAAAACTGACATTGAGATCATTTTGTGTCACCAGGTACAAGTTAGTGACTTCATCAAGGAATTTATTGAAAAGACACATCAATATGTTCAGCATGTCCACGTGGCACGATGGCAGGATGAGAAGTTTAGAATATGCAGAGATACATTTCCCCTTGGTACTATACTTTCAGTTGTTGATTTTGCCGAGAACTACACTCTGCAACCTCAAAATGAGATCCAAAGTCAGTATTATCACTCTGAGCAGGTTTCCTTGATGGTCCATATCACATACAGGCATGGCCCAAATAGCACTGAAGAGCAAAGAGAAATTCTGAAGGAATATCACTTCTACATAAGTGATGATAGGTGCCACGACTTCCACTATGTACGTCATTGCTTCATCATGTTCTATGATCACTTGAAGGGAAGGAACATACAGATGGACCGACACTGGATTTGGTCTGATGGGTGTGCTGGTCAGTTCAAAAATGCACGCATATTTCAGTGGTTGTGTTCATTGCATAAAAACTACAAAGTGCCACATATGTGGAACTATTTTGAGACTGGGCATGGTAAAGGAGAGCATGATGGAGCCGGAGCATGTGTCAAAACAGCCCTACGAAGAGAGGAATTGAAAGTATCTACAGAATCTACTATTCTAAATGCTCAATCTATAGTCAGGTGGTGCACGTCAGTAATGGGAGAGGAATCAACTATGCGAGTAGAATCCACAAGAAAGAGACATGTGGAGAGATTTTTTTGGGAGGTGGTAGACATAGATCGTTCACATGCATGGGAATGCAAGACTGTGCCTGGGACCATGGGCACTACCTCCACATTACCTTGCCCCTGTGAAGGATCTGCCATCTGCAAGTTTAATAATTGTAAATATTAGACCGTATATAGCATTAATGAACTAAAATGTAAAGTATGTGGAAATTAACAAATTAACAAGTATTAAAAAACTGAAATTTTAAAATGTTTACCTCGGTGTGAGATACGGCAATAGGTGGTATATAAGATGGGCCTGCCGAATGGGTAGCATCATGCCCCCCTGTCGAGTCTGGAACATCCGGCTCTGGGGCGTCACTGCCGGTAATCATCATCAACTGCAAGTTCACAAAATTAATATATTAGCTCAAACTATATATATGTGTACAAAGACGAAAATAAATGAAGAATTTATTACAATTAACCATCAAGATACCTCTCTCAAAAAGCCAGTGAAGACAACATCTGATGCAATACCATAGCAGGGACGACCACATGACGTGCACTCGTGAGGATCAGTAGTAGGATGGGGAATAGCTGATGGTCCTCCACTAGTGGATGGTCCTGATGGTCCTGCAGAAGTGGATGGTCCTGATGGTCCTGCAGTAGCTGATGGTCCTGCATGGTGACGAGCTGGTGTATGTACCACACCAGGGACAGATGTCCCTTCCTCACCCATATGTTGAACCATCCTGCCATGGCGAAGAACCGTCCGTGCCAAACTCAAAAAAGCATCCCGTGTCTGCGGAATAATGCGATGTGCTGGTGGGACATCTGGCCCAGGCAACTGCCTGCGAGGTGCAGGGATAGGGCGATCCTGGTCTCGAAGCCTGGCATTGGGTCGGTTTTGGGGCATCCCCCCACCGATCCCCTGGAACTGTAAGATGTCAAAATAGTTAACGTGTTTATGCAACACGAACTCTGCATACATCTTTCGAAGGAAATATAAGGGAATTTCCCTGTTGTTGTGTGGTGGCATATCAAAAACCATGTACCATCTGTCCATCCAGTTATCAACAAATGGTTGAAACGTGCACCACTCAATGGAGATATGCGGCTTGCTTGCATTAGGGATTTCCCCCGTCCGAGGGTCCCTAAACAATGCAAATACAACCTCTTTGGATATTTTTAGCTTTTTTACTGCATTGTAATCTAGTCCATCAGCATATTGTTGTCTTTTTCTTTCTCTGTAAGATGCAATATCATACAGGACATTCGTAGATTGTGTAATTGTGTCCACAATTGCATCCAAGGTTGATGCAAGTGAACGGCGAATCCTGTCGCCACCACTAAAAGCTTCACTTATGCCCCTCAATTGGGCAAGCTCAATCAATATTTCGGCATTGGCATCCATAGCCGCAACTGCAATAAAGACATTAATACGAAAATCATTAGAAACATATACATGGTATATAATGACGTCTCTTCAAAATTGAACATGTATTAAATCAAACTCACATAAGCAATTTAATGGCATTTACTTACATACATTTAAAACTTAAAATTAAACATTTGACAATTAAAAAGTAAGTTAGTCAGATTGGCAGAGACGAGGAGGAGGAGGATCAAGGCAGTGATGAGTTTGTTGATTCAGGCATGGAGGAGGAGGATCAAGGCAGTGATGAGTTTGCATCTATGTGTCTCAATGTCTCATTGTGTTTTGTGATTGTGAATGACAAATGTGTTGTGATTTGTGAATGATCTAATTTCTATTGAATATTTCATATTTGTAATTGTAAATGTAATTTCTATTGAATATTTGTAATTGTAAATGTTAAATTTTATTGGATGATCTATATGTCTATATTTTTAAATTTTAATATATTTTAAAAATATATTAATTCCGGGGGTCACCGTGTCCTACGTGTCATAATTCCGGGGGTCACCGTGTCTAGTGGGGACCAGGGATCAAATTTGAAGGGTGGGGTCCCATTTCACTATGAAGGGCTATGAGATATTGAACACTATTGAAGGGCTATGAGAAATTTATTAATATTTATTCTATGTGTATATATGGATGTGTTCATGTTGTATGGATTGGATTCTAGGTTAACCGAGGCCTTTTTAGAGCAAAGAATGGGGTAATTACTATTTGGGAACAAGTTTTTTATCAAATGTAAATTGCGGTGATGGAAGATATTGAGGGTGCCACATGTTGTGGAGAAAGTAGTATTGATTCCTATGACGTAATAGGGAGTTCAAAAAGTCTGGTTTCAAGTATTGTCATGCGTAGCTCGATTGATTTTTCTCGCGCTAGGGTTGTAGCAACTGTTATGGCCATTACTGTTAAAAGGATTGATGGGGTGGAATCCCGTGAAACGATGAGTTCTTTTGTTAAGACGTAGATTCAGTGAAATTTGGTGGGAGTCTTATGTTCATTTTATGCACAAAATTCGATTACTTGATTTTGTTGCATTGTTAACTCTCCTCCTAGTCATAGCTACAATCTCTTATATAATTGTGAAGGTTATCAATCCACTCAATATATTAAAGTTGTAGTAGGCCAAAATCATCCACATATTTATTGTACTCACAAATGTTGACATTCCAATTTCTATGTAGAGTGCCCATTAACATTAGATTTTAATAATTTTGTTGATGCCATTAAATGTGTTAAACACGTAAGCGCTCGCTACAAACACGAGAACTTCGAAGCGTTCAAGCCATGGGCTACTCAGTGTAAGCCCGTCCACGTAAGTTCCTCAATGATATTATTAGAGGCCCAATGGTCCATGATCCATGGATGATCGAACACGTGGATATTGGAGAGTAAGCGAGTCCCACTCCCAAGTCACCTAGCTAGTAGCCGCATTCCCAATTTCCCACTAAAAATTGTTGATGGGTGAAATTTGAAGCTACCCTTCTGTTGCAATTTTAAACAGTAGTGGTTAATTTAATTATTGAAGGGCTTACCATGAAATTAAATTTTTTTTGCATGGTAAAATTTGAAGTGGCCTTCTATGACGTGTGGGTAAAATTTGAAGTGGCCTGAAGGCTTCAAATTTGAAGCCTGGTGGGGACACTCGTGTCCCGTGTCCTCGTGTCGGGTGACTTAGAAAGGGGGGAGTTTTAATTTTTTCAATTTTTGGTTTGATTATGAAGTTTTGAGTTTTGTGAAAAGGGTTTCATTTTGAGGTGTGAATTTAATTACAAATTGGGTTATTCCCAATTTGATCAATATTACAAAACTAGGTTAAACAATCAAAAAAATAGTAATTTGGATTAAAAAATCACAAAAAAATGATTTGGGTGAATAAATTACCTGACTAGATGAGAATGCACCGGTGAATTTGTCTCCTCTCCAGCTGAATCGAGCAACACGGATGGTTGAGTGGGCCACAAAGCGTCCTCGTCTAGGGTCAATTTCGCCTCTATTCGCGTTTCTGATCCGTGAGTGTCGCGGGTGGTCGGCAATCGGCCGACTGTGTTTTTAAATTCATTTTTAGTTTTACATATCGCGTACGCGATTTGTAAATACATAACGCGTACGCGTTTTTGAACTACATAACGCGTACGCGATATTGTTACCTAGCCTACATGTCCAATGACATGTTAGGCTCGGGTCTTACCATGGCAGGGGGTAAATATCATAAACGCGTTATGTTTTAGGTATCAGGAACGAGATTTGAAAAAAGTAGCATTGCATCTAAAGTGACCCTCATCTTCTTGCACACACCCGGAAGCCTTTTAAAACGACATGGTCAAGTGTTGGTACACCATATCATGGTATGAAAATAATAAAAAACCTTTTTTTTTTTTAGCTTGTAGGTATTCTTGTACTCTTGTGCGGGTTCTTTTACATTCTCAAAATAGGTAAGCCAATCAAAAAGTTATAGGCCAAATAAACGACCTATTTTTTTTACAAATTTGATATGTGCAGTTAAAAATGAATTAAAAATAGAAAACAACAATAGATCTATTCAAAAAATATATAGTTAGAATCTGCACACAGAGCTCGACAAGGGTGTGCAATTTCATTTGCAATGCACTAGTGGACCATATGTGGAACTAGGTGTGAAAAACATGACGTTACAACATTTGATGTGTTCTGCCATAAATCAAACCGAGCCTCAAGGTTTGGCAATCTGAAGAAAATTCCAAGCCTGCAAGGGCGCCAAAAACAATTTGAATATAGAGACGCGTGCACGCAAATGTGCGCACGCGTCTCTAAGAGCGTGCAGGCATAGATGCACGCATGTGTTGTTTAATTTCCTTTGTCAAGGGGATACATAAAGTTGACAAAGAAAATTAAAGAAAACATATAAAGGGATACATAAAGTTGACAAATGAAATTAAAGAAAACATATAATTTGTAGCGAAAAAATAACAGGGTGGTAATAAACTACACTTGTGTCTTCCATTGTCAGCTGCACTTCAAGCTTGAAGGCGGTAGCCTTGGGAATAGACATAGGTCGCAGGTTTTGAACCTGCGACCTATGTCTATTCCCAAGGCTACCGCCTTCAAGCTTGAAGTGCAGCTGACAATGGAAGACACAAGTGTAGTTTATTACCACCGTGCGAATTTAATTTGATCTTATAAATTAATTCCCATCGCCATTTCTTCTCATACAATGTCCCACAACTATTTCTCTCGCCACCCACTCTTCATTCATTTTGCATGCCTTTCACTATGCAACCGTCTTAAATTCTCATTGCATTTTCCCTCAATTAGTTTCTCAATTCAGTATGACCCATGCCCGTCGTTCTAGGAGTGTTGCGAGCAGTCTTGAGTTTCAGCCTGGCAACGGTGACCATTCATGGTATTACGTTTCCCTTCGGCTGCAATATGGAAAAATCATAGTTCAATATGAAGGTTTGTCTGACAAATGTGACGGTTTGGGTTCCGTGCCCCCAGAGCAAATCGTTGAAGTGTCCCTAAATGGCCCCAGGGTGCTAGACCAAGATGCCCGCAGCACCCAAACCTTGTCTCGGATCGTGAATCCGTTGATTCTGGTGGATTCAGGACGCTGGGTTTCAGCTAGGGGACCCCCCACAGCATGCCTCCAACCCGCAGAAACAGTCTTATTAGGCCATATCTTGGATTCCGCTGGATCCGCGCACGCGTTGCTTCTATCTCTACAAAATCTAATTTCCATTCCTGGCAATAAAAATTCCAAATTGTTTTGAATCACTGTTTTTGTTGAATAAGATGAGATTACCTCTAAAGTTGGGACCCCCCGTCTCTCTATAACCCCACCCCCCTCTCTTCCTATTCACGCAATCCCCCCCACTCTCTTCCACTCTATCCAATCCCTCCTCCCTCCCTCGCCCCTCTCTTCTCTCCTTCACCACAAGGGTTAGGGGTTATACTATTACACAAAATCACTAACTCGCATTATCCTCATGTACATATAAATCTTCATCCTTGTAACCATAAATCAACGACTCCTATATCTCAATCCCCAAACCTTGACCATTTGTCCCTAGGCACGTCAATCCCTAGTCCCTAGTACAACTAACCACCATAACTCTTGGCCCATGATAGTCCTGAACTAGTATATATCCCATAAGAATCCTAAATACTAACACATAATGATATATATCTCTTAATCCCTATAATACTAATCAAGTAATTCTAACCTCTAAAGTGTCTAGTCAAATAAAAATTAACCACTAACCCGTATCGTTGTCATCATCTTCATTATCTTCACCATCATCATTTTTCATTTTCATCACCCTCATCTGAATGTTCTTCGTCAATGCCATCATCATCTTCATCATCATCATCATATTCATCATCATCATCATCATCATCCTCATCATCATCTTCTTCATCATCATCATCCTCATCGTCAACATCGTCATCATCTTCATCATCATCATCATCTTAATCATCATCATTTTCATCATCATCATCATCATGAAGATGATGATGATGATGATGATGGAGAATATGATGATGAACAAGATGATGATGATGGAGATGTTGATGAGGAAGGGGGATATGAAAATGATGATGAAGAGGAGGATGATGATGATGATGATGAGGATGATGATGGTGATGATGATGATGGTGATGATGGTGATGATGATGAAGATGTTTATGATGATGACGATGGTGATGCAGATGATGATGATGATGATGATGATGGTGAAGATGATGATGATGATGGAGATGTTGATGAGGAAGGGGGAGATGACAATGATGATGAAGAGGAGAACAATGATGATGATGATGATGATGATGATGATGATGATAATGATGATGATGGTGAGGATGATGATGATGATGGTGAGGATGAATGACGCAAGTCACCTTATTGAGATAAGGTTCTTGCTCAACAATGCACATGACACAAACCACAATGCTTACACAAACAAGGTGTAAAACAGGATGCTAGAAGTGGCTTATATTACTTCTCTGAAACGGTTACAATGCGGAATAACTGAAAGCAAATTAACTAACTAAATCGGCCTCAGCCGTTACAACTCAGAAGTAACTGTGGTGTGTTCTCCCCGTGTGTCGACCTCACCCTCTCTTGGTTCACTGTGCAACGTTGAGCTATGGATCGATCTCAACTCTCTGATCTTCAACCCATGTGACTCTTCACAACCCTTCGGCTCTATTTCCCCATACTGATGATCAAAGATCGAAGATGAAGATCCCTTCACTGATCCCTCTCCACCGTCCTCTACTCTGTTGCTACTATTCCCAAGAATACTACAATCCTCGAGACATGCATCCTCCTGTCCATAGATCCTTTCAAATCCTGTAGACCTGCAACTGTCAGCTCTCAACCATGCTGCACAGCCTCTGTCCATGACGACACCTGTCATGTCCTTCACTTACTCACAATAACTGTATTAACTTCCTCAGCAACCCCAAACGGCTACTAGGTACATTCCCTTGACTTTCTGCTCTTCCGACCCTGCTACAGTAGTCGATCAACCTCGACTGGTCTACCTAGGCCCCGATGCTCCTGCATCAGACTCCCTAGGTGAAAAAGAACTCAACTACTCCGTCAGTATCCTGAACTCTTCTTCAGAAATCCATGTCGCCTCCGGTAACTCATCATCCTTCCATTGCACTAAGTATTCCTTTCTCCATGAGCTACGCGTTCTCCCAACCTCGCACTCTTTGATTACTTCTAGGATATCTTCCTTGTGTCGATCTAGAATGTGATCTCTCCAATCGATGCTTATCACTTCTTCACTTTCGCCGCTCGACCCTTCCTCAAATTTGTACAGATCTGAGACATTGACATCGTTGAAATGTTCAAGTCTTCCAACAATTCCAACACATAAGCATTGCCCAAAATTTTCTTCAGAATTTTGCATGGTCCGATCTTCTTCAGCTTCATCTTGTTGTATGTTTTTGTCGGAAACCTTTCCTTCCGCAAATATGCATAGACTAAGTCTCCTTCTCTGAACGACTGTAGCCTCTTCTTTCTGTCGGCCCTCAACTTGTACGTCACGTTACTCTTTTCTATGTGCTTCCGCACATTTTCATGAATTTCATGCATGTGTTCTGCGAATGATTCTGCATTTGCGCTCTTCCTGGTTTCTGTCGGCAACTCGACCAAATCCACCACTCCATGTGGTCTTCTCCCCTAAACAATCTGGAATGGGCTCAACTATATCAACCGATTCACAGAATTGTCATATGCAAATTCTGCCCGCGCCAACACATTTTCCCACTTCTTGGGTCCGTCGGCTGCTAAACATCTCAGAAGGTTTCCCAAAATTCTGTTCACCACCTCAGTCTGTCCATCTGTTTGCAGATGATATGCCGAGCTAAACTGCAACTTCATGTCCAGCTTCTTCCATAGGGTTCTCCAAAAATGTCCCATAAATTTGGTATCTCGATCCAATGTGATACTCATTGGAAACCCGTGCAGTCTGACTATCTCCTTGAAGAATAACACAACAATCCCTATGGCGTCACTCATTTTCTTACATGGAATGAAATGCGCCATCTTCGAAAACCTGTCGACTACAACAAATATTGAGTCGCTTCCCTGCTAGGTCTTCGGAAATCCTAACACAAAATCCATGCTAAGAAGCTCCCAAGGGGTATCTGGTACCGTTAATGGTGTATACAACCCTGTGTTTTGACAGCTTCCTTTTGCCAACTGAAAAACTTGACATTGTCAAACCCACTTTCCGACATCTGTCGTTAGTCCTGACCAAAAATACTTCTTGTCGATCAACGCTTAAGTTGGTCTTATCGATGCCAAAGTGTCCTACTAACCTGCCATTATGGAATTCTCGGATTAGGTTCTCTCTTACTGATCTTCTGGGAATACACAAATGACTTCCCCTGAACAAATAGCCTTATTGTATGAAATAACTCAAGTATGGAATCCTGTCGAGACTCCAAGGTTCACGACAAGCTTTCCATCCTTTCATAAAATCCTCGTTGGTCTCATACTCCGTCTTTATCGACTCTATCCCCGTTGCCTGAACTATCGTCGTGCTCAGTAATGCAACTCTTCTGCTCAATGCGTCAGCCACTTTGTTCTACTTGCCCGACCTATGTCGTAACATGAATGTATACCTCTGAAGTAGCTCCACCCACTTCATGTGTCGCTGATCCAATTTCGTCTGAGTGTTCAAGTACATCAGTGCTTGGTGATCTGTGTATAACAAAAATTCTTTGGGCAACAGATAATGCCTCCACTTCTTCAATGCTTGGATGATAGCATAAAATTCTTGGTCGTAGACCGAATACTTATGTTTCGCTCCATTCAGCTTTTCACTAAAGAATGCAATTGGTCGGCCCTCCTGGCTCAACACTACTCCAATTGTTGTTCCACTTGCATCACAATCGACCTGGAAAACTTTGTCAAAGTTTGGGAGCGCCAATATTGGGCTCTCAGTGACATTTTCCTTCAACTCGTCGAAATATCTTTGGGCCTCATCTGTCCACTTGAACTCACCCTTTCTCATGCACTCTGTCAATGGTACAAAAATTTGACTGAATCCTCGAATGAACTTCCTATAAAAACTGGAAAGTCCATGGAAACTCCCTACTCCCATCGTACTTGTCAGTTCTGGCCAATCTACTATCGCCTTTAACTTCTTTGGGTCCATCACCAACCCTTTGCTCGAGATTACAAACCCCAAGTACACCAATTCCTTCTTCATAAAGAAACACTTTTTCGGATTCACCATCATCTTCTCTTCCTACAATCTTTGCAATACTTGTCGAATATGTTCCAAGTGTTATTTCTTGGTTCGACTGAAAATCAGAATGTCGTCTAGATAGAATACAACAAAATTTCCCAAGAATGGCTTCAACACCTCATTCATCAATCTCATGAATGTGTTGGGTGCATTAGTCAACCCAAACGACATGACTAACCACTCGTACAACCCTTCCTTAGTCTTTAATGGTGTCTTCCATTCATCTCCTTCTCTTACCCGAATCTGTTGGTAACCATTCTTCAGGTCTATCTTCATGAAGTATGTCGTTCCACTCAGGCAATCCATCAAGTCGTCCATTCTCGGCAATAGAAACTGATACTTGATAGTGATCCTGCTGATGGCTCTGGAGTCTGTACACATTCTCCATTCTCCATCCTTCTTTGGTGTGAATACCACTGGTACTGCACATGGGCTCAGACTCTCTCTAATTAACCCTCTGTCCAACAACTCTTGGGCTTGTCGGTTGAGCTCCTGACCCTCTGTCAGAATCATCCTATACAGTGCTTTGTTTGGCAGAATCGACCCTAGAATCAAGTTGATCTAATGGGATATGCTCCTTGTCGGTGGAAATCCCGTCGATTTCTCATTAGCCACTATGTTGCTAAACTCTTCGAGCAACTTCTAGACTTCGACTGGAATATCCTCCTCCCTAGTCATTTCCTCGACATATGGTCCCTTCGGAATGATCAGAAAACATCCCGACTGTCTGTCCTCTTCCTCAAGGAATTCCCAAAGATTACTCTCGTCGTGCTTACTATCAACCTGTTCTTCTTTCCTTGGCTTAAGAGTCCTTTTCACGCCATTTTTCCACACTGTCAGTGTGTTGGTTCGACCATCATAGATCATCTGTCGGTCATATTTACATGGTCTTCCTAGCAACAGATGGCATGCATCCATGGGAACTACATCGCACAGTACACTATCCTCTAATCCTTCAACTCGAAAGTTGATCAGGCACTGTCTTGTCACCTTGACATGGTGTCCTTTCTGCAACCACGAGATCTTGTAATGGTGTGGGTGCTCTCGACACTTCAACCCGATCTTGTCGATGACTTCTGTTGACACAAGATTCTCCGTGCTTCCGCCATCTACTATGGTTTTGCAACGCCATTCGTCGATCTCAACACCTTCATTCAAAAGATCGCCTTTCGTTGTGTCGGCTCTGTCTTGTCGCGTTGATCTTCCTGGATCAAACCTCTTTGAACCGTCAGATTTCGGTTCTTCCTTTTCTCACCTCCATTGCTGTCAGATGCTGCTTCTTCTTGTTCGTCGACTTGGTCTTCCTTTCGACATCTTGGCTTCAATTCCTCTGCAGCATGTAGGTTCTATGGGCATTCATATGCCTTGTGTCCTATCCCACGACACTTGTAACAGATTATGGCTAGTCTGTTAGCTCCCTTTTTCTCAGATGGACCATTTCGACTGTATGCACCTCGACCGCGGTTCTCATGATCATCGCGTTGGTTCTCTGGCGCTTTCTACCTCGTCGATGTCCCTTCGATATGTCGGTTGTCTTCAACACCTTCCTTTGTGTAACCGCTAGTTTGGACTTTCGCGGAGACAATTTTTGCACCCCGACCAGTCATCCTTCCCCTGGTCATTGCGGATTTCCTCAATAGTTTTTCTTCTGCCTTCAAAGCTAACTGGTAGGCTTCACCGACTACTCTGGATCTTGACATGCTTAATTCATCCTGAATAGCATATTTTAAGCCGTTCACATACCTGGCGATAACTTCTTCTCCTTCATCAGTTTGTCCTGACCGAATCGACAATCGGTAGAACTCCTCCGTGTATTCTTTCACGGTCATTTCCTTCTGTCGGAAGTTCTATAACTTCCTGAACAAGGAAATCACATAGTCATTTGGCAAGAACTTCCCCTTCAACTTGGCAACCATTCTGTCCCAACACTTGATTTTCTCCTTGACTTTCTTAAACCTATCAGCCTGTACATTGTCCCACCACAATGAGGCATGACCTTTCAATCTCAAACATGCAGTATTAACCCTCTTAGGTTCCTTGATCTGCTCTATGTCAAAGTATTTCTCCATTTCTATGAACCAGTCGATCAAATCTTCTGGTTCCAGGATTCCCGAGTACGTACGCATGTCTATCTTCGCCCGACCTCTCATGTCTGTCAGAAGTTTGATCAGTTTTTCTTCTGGTTCCTCTATGCTTCTTCCCAAGCTTCCACTTCTTCAACTTCCTCGTCACTGTGGTCTACTATCTCAGGAATACAACCACGCCTCTGGCTTTCCTTGTTTGCTGCGACTTCATTTGTCAAAGTTCACATCGTTCTAACGCATTCATCGAACATCTCATGATCCACCATGATGGCTGCTGCCCCATGCGCCCTTCGTCCTCGGACATTAACGCCTCTGTGAGCCATTTTCAACCTCAGCTAAAATTTTCACACGTCCAATCGTAATCGGACTTCTTTCCGGGCTCTGATACCAACTGACGCAAGTCAGGTTGGTATAGTCGTCTTCCCAACTGGACTTCTTTCTGGGCTCTGATACCAACGAATGCAAGTCAGGTTGGTATAGTCATCTTCCCAACCGGACTTCTTTCCAGGCCCTGATACCAACTGACACAAGTCGCCTTACTGAGATAAGGTTCTTTCTTAACAATGCACACGACACAAACCACAATGCTTACACAAACAAGGTGTAAAACACGACGCCAGAAGTTGCTTATATTACTTCTCTGAAACGGTTATAATGCGGAATAACTGAAAGAAAATTAACTAATTAAATTGGCCTTAGCTGTTACAAATCAGAAGCAACTGTGGTGTGTTCTCCCCATGTGTCGACCTCACCCTCTCCTGGTTCACTACGGAACACTGAGCTATGGCTCGATCTCAACTCTCTGCTCTTCAACCTACGTGACTCTTCACAACCCTTCGGCTCTGCTTCCCCATACTACTGATCAAAGATCGAAAATGAAGATCTCTTCATTGATCCCTCTCCATCGTCTTCTACTCTGCTGCTGCTATTCCCGAGATTACTATAATCCCCGAGACACGCATCCTCCTGTCCATTGATCCTTCCAAATCCTGTAGACCTACAACTGTCAGCTCTGAACTGTGCTGCACAGCCTCTATCCATGAGGACACTTGTCATGTCCTTCACTTACTCGTAATAACTGTATTAACTTCCTCAGCAACCCCCAACGGCTACCGGGTACAGTCCCTTAACTTTTTTCTCTTCCGACCCTGCTACAGTAGTATATCAACCTTGACTGGTCTGCTTAGGCCCCGATGCTCTTGCATGAATGAAGAGGAGGATGATGATGATGATCATGAGGATGATGGTGATGAGGATGATGATGATGATGTTGATGATGATGATGATGATGGAGATGTTGATGAGGATGATGATGATGATGGTGATGAATATGATAATGATGATGAAGATGATGATCACGATGATGATTACGATGATCATCATCACCATCATCCTCATCACCTTCACTATCATCATCATCATCATCATCATCATCATCATCATCTTCATCATCATCATGTCATCATCATCACCATCATCATCATCACCATCATCACCATAATCTTCATCCTCATCATCACCGTCCTCCTTTTCATCATCACCACCACCATCATCATCCTCACCATCATCATCATCATCCTCATCACCATCATCCTCATCCTCATCATCATCGTCCTCCTCTTCATCATCGCCATCATAATCATCATCCTCACCATCATCATCATCATCCTCATCCTCATCATCATCGTTCTCCTCTTCATCATCATTGTCATCTCCGCCCTCCTCATCAACATCTCCATCATCATCATCATCATCATCATCATCATCTGCATTACCATCGTGATGGTGATGGTGATGACGATGGTGATGATGACATTGATGATGATGATGGTGATGAGTATGATGATGATGGTGGTGATGAATATTATGATGATGATGATGATGAAGATGGTGACCACAATGATGATGATGATGATGATCATCTTCATCATCATCCTCATCATCATCGTCGTCGTCCTCTTCATCATCATTGTCATCTCCCCCTTCCTCATCATCAACATTCATCATCACCACCACCACCCTCATCATCATCATCATCATCTCATCATCATCATCATTACCACCACCATCATCATCAACATCTTCATCATCATTGTCATCTCCCCCTTCCTCATCAACATCTCCATCATCAACATCATCATCATCATCCTCCTCCTCCTCCTCATCATCATCGTCCTCCTCTTCATCATCATTGTCATCTCCCCCTTCCTCATCAACATATCCATCATCATCATATTATTCTTCATCATCGACATCATCCTCATCACCATCGTCATCATCATCAACATCTTCATCATCATCACCATCATCATCATCATGGTGATGAATTGATGATGATGATGATGGTGATGATGATGAAGATGATGATGATGATGACGATGGTGATGAGGATGATGTTGATGATGATGAAGAAGATGATGATTGTTAGCACTCAGATTTTCCTTGGGCTGTATCAAAGAAACCCCGAGGTAACCTATTTCAAACCAATCTTTAGATTGAAAAGTTGGCCTCTTTAAGCGAGAGAGGGCTCTCTCAGAAAATCTGCTATCCAATGTCACCATGACAGCAGTTTGACAATAAACTCAATGGCCAAATTGTAAAATAATAAAAAGTTAGGAATTTTTTTGTAACATACCCCAAAAGAATAAGTAACATTAAAATTTCTCTGTAATAAAGTTAATTTATGGGAGGATCAAAATTTCAACATACTTCCATATTAAATTGACATTTGATGATAAAACATTACGCATGAATAACTGCTATTAAACTTCCTTTGTGGTACTTGGAACAATTTCAATGTAAACTTACTCTTAATAGTAATTGGTTTTAAACACCCACTCATAATTGTATAAGTCCATATCTCATCTGCCATATTAGTCCTTGTACTAACATTACCCTTTTTCCCTTCAAAAATATTCCTAGAACGTCAATACATAAATCTATAAAATCAACATAAAACACGTATAACAGATTTCATCAATGCAACATTCGACAAAAGATACACATAATCATATGCCATAAGTCCAATGATAAGACACATAAAGAAAACACGTATAGGTGGTTCACCCAAACTATGGGCTACGTCGACAAGGAAAGAGTCATCTCATATATTATTTACCAACTAGAAGGTTTACATTTTCAACTTCAATGTTGCTTTATACAAGTTTCCGCTTTCCAAAGTTTCTTAACCCACTAGTAAGTCTTCTCAAGACATTCAAATGATCTCCTCAAGAGATTCCATGGGTCTCTTGCATGGGTCTACCTCGATACATATATACAAACACTTAGTAATTTGCTTATCTTGACAAAACTACATAATGCTATCTTTGTTTATTATAGACGTATATGTACATGTAATTACATTCGTATAAATTTACAAAGATACAAGTTCACTTTTCAAGGAATTAACCACACAAATAACACAAAAATACAACCTAACCGAGTATTCATCGAACACATCTATATTTCTCCTTCAATCGAAATCATGATATGCATTTTTACAGCACTCGATAGACAATTGTACTATGAACATACCCATCGTTGTTTTCCAGATTTTCTATGCTACCATCAGGCCTATCTTTTGACCTAAACACAAACAACAAAATCCTCATAAAAGCTCGGGTTCAGGGTGCATGTTTACACAAATAAAATTGTGACAATAATAGGCATTCGCAAACTTCACGTGCTAAGCATGAGGCAAGGAACGGATTGTTCTTAAAGAAGATCATCCAGTTCTGAAACATAACTTACTAAGAGTCTAGATCTCAACCGACCTGCTTCTACAATGCGATGATCACCGTTTTACTGTCGGTAGAATTAAAACACTACAGACCTGTATGGCAGAGAATCCAATAAATAATTATGCTAGTTATAACATACTGCAGCAATTATACCCGCATAAATACACCCTTGAACTCTATAAAAAAATGAACAATGCCTTAGCCTGAGGACAGAACTTTGTTCAAAGGATTAATACTCAGATCTACATAAGATCGAGAATAAACAATCACGCCTTGGTTTAAGAATTCATACTATATTCTAAATTAAATATAAATGCCCAGATCTAAGATAAGATCTAGCAGCATGATCCAAGAACACAAAAAGGAACTAGCTAGCATTTCCCGTCACCAAACGAATTCAGAGAGGGTTACAGGCATTATCGCTACACACAAAAATTAATGCTATCACAAAAATAATGTGGCTTTCAAAGGATGCAGGGAGCTGTCCAAAGGTGTACAACCAGACGCTATCATAAAAAAATTTACTGTGATTTCTGATCTGCGATCCATCCATCCGGGGTACTGATCTCTTAAGGAAACATTCAACATACAGGTAAAGCATAAGATGTTTCAAGCGCATTCCCGAGATATCTGACCAAGACCAAAAGACAGATTGTTTTCCCCAGGTATCTACGCTAACTCAACATCGTATTACAATTATCTCGATCAATTAAACTAAACAAAAGACAGACATTAAAAGGAAAATTCCTGGATATCCCCACGCATCTCTACAAGGATCATACTTTTTAGAAGACCGAGAACACAAGGCTGAGCTGTAGAGGCCAATATATATCTATATATATATTTTCCCCACTCCATCGTATCACAACTTGTATGAAGGACACAGCCGGGATCAAAAGATAACCCTGACCAAAGAAAGGCGTTACCAGTTAAATACTGAATCTACTTGGATCGAAAGCACAGGGATTTGTATTACCCGTATACATACACCGAACTTAAAGGTATAAAATAATACCATGACAACATAGATCACAAAGGGCATTTATCGTAGAACAACGAACATATCCACCCCAGGTTGTATATTAACTGATCTAGACATTGATCACACTGTAATTGCAGGGCATATATAGAAAATCGAGGCTAAGAAAACATTTCCTATAAAACCAAAATATATGATCTCCAATCAACATACATGATAGATACAACTCTTATGATTTCATTCAGCATGTGATTTTACCTACGTTTTCATCCAGCATAAGAAAAGCAAAGAGCAGGACGATCGATTCGAATCGAAAAGGATATAACTGGGATGAGAACGGGTAAAGAGTTACCCTTTATCAAGCCACAGGTGTAAAGACACCCATTCAGAAAATTAAGGAGTTAAGGCGACAATGTATTACCTCAATCACAGGGACCAATCGGCTATCACTTCGCCTCTTACCTCAAACGCAGAGACAACAAGATATCACTCCGACTCCTTCTACTCCAGTAATTCCTTATTCGACAAGCTTTTCCTTCTTCCAATAGCTTTAACGTGATAGGAATTATATACAACAATACCAAGGAGAGGGACCCATGATAACTCTGCAGTATTCAAAGATCCAGAACCTCTACGCAACAGGGCTTGCTAGAAACTCCATTCAATGATAGAATTCCTATCCTACTGTCATGCCCCCCCCCTCACCAGTTGTGTCTTCCTATAAAAATAAATCTCATCTTTCATTGGAGAACCCGCCCAAGTTAGGAAGATACCCTCCGCCATCTGTAGATCAAGAGAATGCCAAGTGGTAGGTTTCGATTTCCTACCAACAAATCAAGGCTCGGCTTCCTCTATGAGTGGGAGAGGTCGACCAAAATCCCGTAATATTAGGTTTGGCATCTCCTCGTCACTAGATCTTCTTGAGGCGTTACATCCAACTCAACGTTACTCTATGCTTTTATAATACTATATAAATTCAGAATGACTATATATTCATATGTATGCCTATATATATATATATACATATAGATATCATACATATATATATTATAGCTTACTAGGAAATGGTAGCCTAGATGCATATAATGATGTCTTTATAACATCTTGTACCCCAAGGTATTTGAGATAGTCAAGACTATAATACTAACTTATTCTTGCTCTCTAATGCATAGTCAGTCATTCGTATCCGTAGGGTTGAAGGGAGGTATTCAATTTTCCCAGTGGTGGTAGCGTTTTCCTTTTACTGCCCAACGCTAGGAAGTACGTTCGAATTTTATCTCTTAACCTCTCCCATAGTGGATTGCAGTGCCCTTGGTTAGTTGCGTCATTGTCCCAAGTTTATATCAACCATTACAACTTATGAAAAATAAATGATAAATATCTCATGGTTTATTGGTGGGGCCTTGGCCTTGAGCTCCTCACCAGCGAATCGGTACAATATTCAATTACATCTTAAAATAATAAGGGAATAAAAGGAGGGATATTACATCCTCCTCCCCTTAAGAATAACATCGTCCTCGGCGTTCAATAAATTTGTCTCTTGTTCTTGCTTCCACTTGAGTCATCCTTTGCATGCTAGTTATTTCTATTTGGACCGTCTTCGGACTTTTCCTGGACTTTTTGCAAGTTGCTTTCAATCATACCTGCATTTTTCTACAAAACCGGAATTCCAAGAACCATAAAAACTATTATCTTCAATTCCATAATCAAACTCAGCACATAAACAATGAGTCTTTTTATTGCAACCTAGCATTTGCAATTTGTGGAATATATTTGTCATCGTTTTTTCTTTTATCATCACAAGCACACATAAATCCAGTGTTTTCAAGAATTTAGCCTGCTAATTTATTCCAAAACACAACATTCACTTGATCCCGGAAATTCTTGCCTAACACCTCAGTGCTCACACAGCAATTCATTCAGAGATTTCTTGCCTAACACCATAGTGCTCACACAGCAATACTTTCTCTCATGCATACTAAGCAGCGTCCTGCCTCCCGCATATGCATTCTCTTGTAGTTTGCCTAGGTCTTTACAACTCGCCGATTCCTTCGCGAATCCTGGCGGCTGTCAACTCCCTGATTTTAGGGAGTTTTTCAGTGCCATAACTGCACTCTTTACACAATTCCCCTCAAGCCTTCTCGCTTGAGTCCCGAAATTTTATTTCTGCTCAAGCCTCCTTGCTTGAGTCCCACAACAATTTTTTTCCCTCCCAGAACAATTTTTTTCCCTCAAGCCTCCTCGCTTGAGTCTAGGAAAATCTTTTTGTTTAATCAATTATTTCATCATATTCCATTTTGTATCCATACGATTACTCTCACCAATTTGGGTCTAGTTCTTTATTCCACAATAATTATCAAAATTAAAAGAATAAATGACAGTTGTGATGTGGATCGTAAATCCTCACCCCCTTACTTTACCATGCATAACATTTATGCTCTTATCTTTCCACAGGTTCCACAGAATTTCGACCATATGCCTAATTCACCTGTTAACAACAAAATAAAATATTAGTAAGGAGATCTTTTTCTATGCATAAAATAAAGAAAATATAAGAAACTCATCCTTCACATTGCAATATCCATACTTGATCAAAACATTCTCTTCTTACTAAGCTTTTGTGAGTGAAAAACACGCTGGTATGTACCCTGTTTGAACTGTCGAGTACCTCTATTCATCACAAGTAACTCTCTTCGTATTGCTACTTTTAACTATCACAACTTCCACTTCATGGATTTTCCTATATGAAAGTTGCAAAAAAAATACGTTTCTTACCTCAATCATCGAGGTACACTTTAGACATAACTGCTTATCATCCATCTCAAAAATAATCAAACTAAAAACTCTGATTGATCAATACCATAAGAATAATTATCTTAGAAGGAGAATTTCCATGATCATATGTTCTACTTCGGAGTAATGTATTCCTCTTCATACTAACCTCGGTAATAACCTGAACCTGGAATATGCCACCAAGACACATTACACCACATCATCATAAGTTAGCATAATCAAATTAACAAAATGATTCATAACGAATAATAAGAACCGGTGAGAGTTATTTCATTTGGTGACTTCCTTCCTCCTTATGAAATCCGGAGACTAGGGTTAAACCCTAAATTGTCAAGTCTCACAATTTATTTGGAAGGACGATATGTCTCTCTAATTCTCATTCGAATCCTATTTAGATATACCACTTTTGTATGCACTAACATCGATACATTGTTTTACATATATATGTATGTACTTGCACACGTTTATAACAATAACTGCATACCTTTCGTTTGAACCTACATGCAAGGTTACAAGCGTGCTTCAATGTCACACAACAATATTATGATTTCTTCATAATTAGAGAATATTCATGCTTCAGTTACATGCTTTATTCCCGTTGGCTCTTCCTGCAACATGTACTTTTACAGCATTCATCATTAAGGATCAGTAGCATTTTACGAATTTACAAACTTGCTCGTGAAAGTAACTTGTTCAAGACCATCCCAATTTTCTCAAATCTTAAAGGACCTTTAAACTTGTCTTAAATCCTACTTAATGGATCTTTTACAAATATAGGATGCTTAGATTGTTCATCTAAATTATAAAAGTTATTCCTTGCAGCAACATAAAGACATCGGAAATTACTGCATTCTACTAACTTGTATGAGTATTTTATGTTGGTTCTAGGTTTCCAATACTCTTATTCGTATCACAAAACATACTCTTGATTTCCGTCTACACATTTAATACATGAACCACTATAATTTTATCCCTTAACAAAATAATCATTTTGACAAATATATAATTGTACACGGATAGCAAGTCATCATAAATCTTGGAAAAAAATGTACTCATGCATTTTTATCATATGCATCATAACACCTAATCAGAATGCACATGAATATATATATATATATTTATCTTCTTAGTAATAAATGATAACCTACACTTTCCTAGTTGATGCTTTAAGAACAAAATCTTAATGTCAACATAATGATGCTCCTTCATTACCAAAAGTATTAACTATCTCAGTTACGGTTTTTCTACATTACCACTATGTTAATGTTCATACATCATAATGCTTTAACAAAACCTTTTTCGCATGTGAATATATTTTCTCCTATTTTCACATATTGTCTTCATGCGCAATGTATCAACATACATGCAATAATAAAACATCCTCATTTGTGTAGTATTGATTTACTTAAATGCAAGGGTAGGAAGATCATTGCTCAATAATATCTTTGCAATTTCTATAATTTAGTTAATTACTCAAGCGGACTTTCGATCACATCCGTATCCTGTTCTTCGTCAATATAACTACACATATATTTAGTCACCTACTAACAAGAGGTCTATTCTTCTATAGTGGTATACCCAATTTAGTTTTGAGAACCAAGGATTAAGGTTATTTACCCACCCTTTCCACTAACAACATTTAGTTAATTATGAAACATAATAAACATTCTTTGGGGCATCCCTATCAAGGAAATATTCATAAGTAGAACATGAAGAGTAAGTATATGCACAACCCTAGTCTATCAAGGTACATAAGTAGTGGGAAAATATACTTTGTACCTAGATCTCTTTGGTGAGTTTTTTTAAAAACATAATGCTTCGGCAAGAGAGACTTACTTTCAATCAACCCACAGACGCCTTATCGGTTACCTGAAGGTGGATTCGTTTAGTTGCGTCTCATAGGTAGAATACCTTCCTTGGTTCAACCAACCTTATATTTCTCTTCCTCGCGCTGAGCCCAACTAAGCCCGAGTGTTTGCAACCTGTGCTTTGATACCATATGTAACATACCCCAAAAGAACAAGTAACATTAAAATTTCTCTGTAATAAAGTTGATTTATGGGAGGATCAAAATTTTGACATACTTCCATATTAAATTGACATTTGATGATAAAACATTACGCATGAATAACTGCTATTAAACTTCCTTTGTGGTACTTGGAACAATTTCATTGTAAACTTACTCTTAATTGTAATTGGTTTTAAACACCCACTCATAACTATATAAGTCCATATCTCATCTTCCATATTAGTCCTTGTACTAACATTACCCTTTTTCCCTTCAAAAATATTCCTAGAACGTCAATACATAAATATATAAAATCAACATAAAACACGTATAACAGATTTCATCAATGCAACATTCGACAAAAGATACACATAATCATACGCCATAAGTCCAATGATAAGACACATAAAGAAAACACATATAGGTGGTTCACCCAAACTATGGGCTACGTCCACAAGGAAAGAGTCATCTCATATATTATTTACCAACTAGAAGCTTTACATTTTCAACTTCAAAGTTGCTTTATACAAGTTTCCGCTTTCCAAAGTTTCTTAACCCACTAGTAAGTCTTCTCAAGACATTCAAATGATCTCCTCAAGAGATTCCATGTGTCTCTTCCATGGGTCTACCTCGATACATATATACAAACACCTAGTAATTTGCTTATCTTGACAAAACTACAAAAGGCTATCTCTATTTATTATAGACGTATATGTACATGTAATTACATTCGTATAATTTTACAAAGATACAAGTTCACTTTTCAAGGCATTAACCACACAAATAACACAGAAATACAACCTAACCGAGTATTCATCTAACACATCTATATTTCTCCTTCAATCGAAATCATGATATGCATTTTTGCAGCACTCGACAAACAATTGTACTATGAACATACCCATCGTTGTTTTCCAGATTTTCTATGCTACCATAAGGCCTATCTTTTGACCTAAACACAAACAACAAAATCCTCATAAAAGCTGGGGTTCAGGGTGCATGTTTACACAAATAAAATCGTGACAATAATAGGCATTCACAAAATTCATGTGCTAAGCATGAGGCAAGGAACGGATTGTTCTTAAAGAAGATCATCCAGTTCCGAAACATAACTTACAAAGAGTCTAGATCTCAACCGACCTGCTTCTACAATGCGATGATCACCGTTTTACTATCGGTAGAATTAAAACTCTACAGACCTGTATGGTAGAGAATCCAATAAATAATTATGCTAGTTATAACATACTACAGCAATTATACCCGCAAAAATACACCCTTGAAGTCTATAAAAAAATGAACAACACCTTAGCCTAAGGACAGAACTTTGTTCAAAGGATTAATACTCATATCTACATAAGATCGAGCAGAAACGATCACGCCTTGGTTTAAGAATTCATACTCTATTCTAAATTAAATATAAATGCCCAGATATAAGATAAGATCTAGCAGCATGATCCAAGAACACAAAAAGGAACTAGATAGCATTTCCCGTCACCAAACAAATTCAGAGAGCGTTACAGGCATTATCGCTACACACAAAAATTAATGCTATCACAAAAATAATGTAGCTTTCAAAGGATGCAGAGAGCTGTCCGAAGGTGTACAACCAGACACTATCATAAAAAAATTTACTGTGATTTCTGATCTGCGATCCATCCATCCGGGGTACTGATCTCTTAAGGAAACATTCAACATACAGGTAAAAGCATAAGATGTTTCAAGCGCATTCCTGAGATATCTGACCAAGACTAAAAGACAGATTCTTTTCCCCAGGTATCTATGCTAACTCAACATCGTATTACAATTATCCTAATCAATTAAACTAAACAAAAGATAGAGATTAAAGGAAAATTCCTGGATATCCCCACGCATCTCTACAAGGATCATACTTTTTAGAAGACCGAGAACACAAGGCTGAGCTGTAGAGGCCAATATATATCTATATATATATATTCCCCACTCTATCGTATCACAACTTGTATGAAGGACACAGCCGGGATCAAAAGATAACCCTGACAAAAGAAATGCGTTACCGGTTAAATACTGAATCTACTTGGATCGAAAGCACAGGGATTTGTATTACCCGTATACATACACTGAAGTTAAAGGTATAAAACAATACCATGACAGCATAGATCACAAAGGGCATTTATCGTAGAACAACGAACATATCCACCCCAGGTTGTATATTAACTGATCTAGACATTGATCACACTGTAATTGCAAAGCATATATAGAAAATCGAGGCTAAGACAACATTTCTTATAAAACCAAAATATATGATCTCCAATCAACATACATGATAGATACAACTCTTATGATTTCATTCAGCATGCGATTTGAGCTACGTTTTCATCCAGCATAAGAAAAGCAAAGAGAAGGACGACCGATTCGAATCGAAAAGGATATAACTGGGATGAGATCGGGTAAAGAGTTACCCTTTATCAAGCCATAGGTGTAAAGACACCCATTCAGAAAATTAAGGAGTTAAGGCGACGATGTATTACCTCAATCACAGGGACCAATCGGCTATCACTTCGCCTCTTACCTCAAACGCAGAGACAACAAGATATCACTCTGACTCCTACTCCAGTAATTCCTTATTCGACGAGCTTGTCCTTCTTCCAATAGCTTTAATGTGATAGGAATTATATACAACAATACCAAGGAGAGGGACCCATGATAACTCTACAGTATTCAAAGATCCAGAACCTCTACGCAACAGGGCTTGCTATAAACTCCATTCAATGATAGAATTCCTATCCTACTGTCGTGCCCCCCCCTCACCACTTGTGTCTTCCTATAAAAAGAAATCTCATCTTTCATTGGAGAACCCGCCCAAGTTCGGAAGATACCCTCCGCCATCTGTAGATCAAGAGAACGCCAAGTGGTAGGTTTCGATTTCCTACCAATAATTCAAGGCTCGGCTTCCTCTATGAGTTGGAGAGGTCGACCAAAATCCCGTAATATTAGGTTTGGAATCTCCCCATCACTAGATCTTCTTGAGGCGTTAGATCCAACTCAACGTTACTCTATGCTTTTATAATACTATATAAATTCAGAATTACTATATATTCATATGTATGCCTATATATATATATACATATAGATATCATACATATATATATTATAGCTTACTAGGAAATGATAGCCTAGATGCATATAATGATGTCTTTATAACATCTTGTACCCCAAGGTATTTGAGATAGTCAAGACTATAATACTAACTTATTTTTGCTCTCTAATGCATAGTCAGTCATTCGTATCCGTAGGGTTGAAGGGAGGTATTCAATTTTCCCAGTGGTGGTAGCGTTTTCCTTTTACTGCCCAACGCTAGGAAGTACGTTCGAATTTTATCTCTTAACCTCTCTCGTAGTGGATTGCGGTGCCCTTGGTTAGTTGAGTCATTGTCCCAAATTTATATCAAACATTACAACTTATGAAAAATAAATGATAAATATCTCATGGTTTATTGGTGGGGCCTTTGCCTTGAGCTCCTCACTAGTAAATCGGTACAATATTCAATTACATCTTAAAATAATAAGGGAATAAAAGGAGGGACATTACATTTTTATGAGGTGGTTAGATCAACAGGAAAAGGATACCATTGGGTAATGGAGTCAAGAAACAGAAAAATAATAGATCAGAAGTCAAACAAATGTTTCATACAATGGCAAGATAGCTGTTTTATTACAGTCGATAAGATTTTTTAGGTGACAAGGAAAGAAATAAAGACAGTCCATTAACAACGGGCATCGTTTTTCAGATGAATCCACTATTAACTTTGGAGAAATAAATGGATACTCAGATGCGAATGAATTGAGGCATATGACATGATTCTCAATCTATATAAACATTCATCTAAGAATAGAAGAAAATGACATAATGAAAGGCATAAAAAAGAAGGTAACATGCACATGTAGAGAAAGGGAAAGTATACACTGTAATTTTGAAACAGAACATGAATCTTTGATAAAAAATCTACTCATCTCTGAAATCTTTATTAATTTCTGGAAAACACTTCAAAAGCCTAGAATGGACACTTTCGTTCCTGGGAATTCCCTTTACATGTTTTTTACATATCAATATATAGAAAGACGGCCTATACCTAATATTGAATTCAAAACCTCACTGAAACTCTAAAAATAGAAACAGTTACAACTTATTTTTTTATTTCAGGAAGTAAATTTGCTGAAAAATAGGCTTCAAATCCCTAGCTGTATATCTCAGCTGTAGATAGCTATGTAAATTTTGAGAGATTTTTTTGTAACTAGGCATGTGCTGAAGAAAAGCCTCTTTCAGTTTCTGAAAATTATTCTTTATTTGGAAGAAACAACTCTTTGAAGTTAATGACTAAAACAGTAAACTGAAATTCAGCAAAATAGCCCCCTAAATATGACTTCGATTCTCTTAACCCATAACACCTGTGCAAATTATGAGAGAGGCTATTGGAGAATTTCTTCTGCTGAATAAAAACCTCTCTCGGTTTCCTCAAATGCCTCCAGGGTTGGCGAAAACAACTGCTAGAAAATGGTGACTAAAACAATCATTTCCTGAAATAAATTAAATTTCATAAACAATTTTCCTGTAAAAACAATCCACTGTTTTTTTCCCCACGGTTTTGATTGCTCCCCGTGGTTTTGGATTTTCAAATCTTGGAAAATATTTTCATCTTAAATATTTCATTCCTGTTTTTATGTGATTTCTTTCCAAATAAATTACCCAAAAATCCAATGTTATAACATATGTTTTAAACTTTTGGGCAATGTATTATTTTCTCTCCGCAACCATTTAGGTAGCGGTTTACCTTACTACTTCTCCAACTAGCGGAATAATATGCTAGTGACATGTGGTAAAAGTAAAAACCACGGTAAATATTCCGCACCACACGTATCATTTTAACCCCGAGCTAATTGAGTGAACGGAATGAATGGTAGCCGCTTATCCAAACTTTGTCTTTTTCAAAGTTTTAATTTGACATTTTTTGAGATTTGGGCCAAGACATTGGTGATTGGGTTTGAATATTAATATAAAATATTTATATTGATAACTATGAACTTTTAAATTTTTAAACAAACACTTGGGCATTTTGGAGATCCGACATCTTTTAGCCATTCCACTATTTTAGAGGTTCACTAACAATTTTAGAGATTCACCAGTGCTTTATCCGCCTAATTTACCATATTGGCCCAATTTAGAAGCCCTGTCAATTCATTTATATGCTCTGCTAAATATAGATTTTTTCCACTAGCTCCTGGTCACAGCCTTTGATCTTTTTCTGCCTTGATCGTGACCGCTGATTACTTTATATGTTATTACAAGGTACTTTATTTAATTCTTTAACTCTTCTTTGGCTTGGAAAACGGTCATATGGATCATTTTTTATTTTATTTTGGGACTTGGTGTCTTCCTCACCGAACTTAGGAGATATCACAACCAATTTTTGGATTAGCAATCTTTCATTCACATTGGAAAAATACTGTGCTGACAACTGGCTCCAACTGGGGATGCTATCCTCCCTGCGAGGTAGCAAAGAACCCCTGGTAGACCAAGTGCCTGATCCATTGAGCGGCTCCCAATCCTGACAACTGCATCCTGCAACGTGTACTCTGTAAATGATCTTTAATCCAAAAACTAAAAGTGAAAACTGCTAACTGAAAAAGTTGCAAACTATATTTAAAACAACACTGTACATATTGAAAAATGCTTGCCGAGCAAACTTATTCCTCCTTCCTATCTACTATTGATATACCAAAATATTTGTCTGATCAAGTAATTCGGAAATGCCAATGACGCCAATCCATTAAATGCTCAAAGAATTTGACTCTTTCACTATGTCTGAAATAAGCCACTGACAAAAAATATGATAGCACCACCGACCAACAATCTTCTTTATTCTCATAGTAAAAATTTTGCTGCAAATTTAAACCGTGAAAATATTCCATATACTCAACTATAGGATCAAAAAAGATAAATGGTGTTTGATGTCCTTTGAAATTTCATGCAATCTGATGAGAGAATTGAAATGTTCTTTGTTCTTCAACATATTTTTCCAACAATGAATGATTAACCTCATACTCAATATTAAAACATTCTTCTTCTTTGACAATTAAAGGTCGTCGAGAATGATCCTCAAAAGATAAATTTTGATAATAAACATCCTGGGATTGAATTTGACCTTCTAAGACTTCAAGATCATTAGACATGACAGCTCTATGTTCTTGATAAAAGAAACTGGTGCCTAATAACTGATTTTCTTGTGGAGAATTATTATCACAAATGGGTTCCTTCAAAAGATCATCATGACTATTATCATTTAAATTCAGATTTACATGTCCAAAAATAGAAGAAGTTTCACTTACATATCCTGGACTATGTGAACACTGCAAATCTGTATAAGCAGGGGTTGTAGCATGATTTTGCAGGAGCTGATCTATTTCTTCTTCCGTTAAAAGAGGAGGTGGTCTGTGCATTTCCTGAATAAAAAAAATATTGTTTTCTTCTTCTTCTGCAGAATGATCATGATGCTGGATGTATTCTTCATTTGTATACAAAGGAGTAGATGAATCAACCTTTGTTTCCAAAGAGGGGTCATGGGATACTACTATCATTTCTTCATTTATCTCATCTACAACAAGATTTTCTCGATCGTCAAGGCCATGGACTTGTGAAGAGAAATGATAGAGTGTTTCAGATAGGTCTTCATCATTCATATTTTATATATCTTCATCAATACTTTCAAGGTATTGTATGAAACCCTCAAACTAATCACAACAATTTTCCACTAAAGACAAAGCTAGAAAAGCTACTGTATAATGCTCATAAAATGCTATGTGAAAATATTTTAAAGAAAACAAGCTACCAGGTCTCAAACCTTCATACCAATCCCTTTCTTTGCCTTCTAAAGAAGCCATGAACATCTTCATAAGACAGTCCTCATGAAACATAATCTTCAGCTTGTGTACATGTACATGAAATTTGATTAAATGTAAAGCAGCATTATCACTGTTTTCATCTCTGAATTTGGGCAAGTAGGTTTGCCAATCTATTTTGGGAATTTGATTCAAAAAGCCAGGAATATGAGACCTGTTCATAGGAGCATACCTTCTTAATAATGAAGCCATTTCGAAATACTGGAGCTGCAAATTCTGATTTGAAAATCGAAGAGACCAGCCTGTGAAACAATGCAACACTGGATTTCTTTAATGTGGAATCGCCATGAAATTTTTGAAAACTGGATTCTTTGAAGATGGAGTCGCCAGGTGAAAGATGCACAGCCTGCTTGATATCTGACCATTGTTCACCATCAACAATCAAATCTGCGACTTTGTCGTTCATACCTAGGGAAAACGAAACCTTTGATCCTCGACAACGGCGCCAGAATGTTAGCACTCGGATTTTCCTTGGGTTGTATCAGAGAAACCTGGAGGTAACCTATTTCAAACCAATCTTTAGACTGAAAAGTTGGCCTCTTTCAGCCAGAGAGGGCACTCTCAGAAAATTTACTATCCAATGTCACCACGACAGCAGTTTGACAATAAACTCAATGGCCAATTGTAAAATAATAAAAACTTAGGAATTGTTTATGAGGTGGTTAGATCAACAGGAAAAGGATACCATTGGGTAATGGAGTCGAGAAACAGAAAAGTAATAGATCAGTAGCCAAACAAATGTTTCATACAAAGGCATGATAGCTATTTTATTACAGTCAATAAGATTTTGTAGTTGACAAGGAAAGAAATAAAGACAGTCCATTAACAATGGGCATCGATTTTCAGATGAATCCACTGTTAACTTTGGAGAAATAAATGGATCATGCGAATGAATCGAGGCATATGACATGAATCTCGATCTATATAAACGTTCATCTAAGCATAGAAGAAAATGACATAATGAAAGGCATAACAAAGAAGGTAACATGCACATGTAGAGAAAGGGAAAGTACAGACTATAATTTTGAAACAACACATGAATCTTTGATAAAAGAACTACTCAACTCTCAAATCTTTATTAATTTCTTGAAAACACTTCAAAAACCCAGAATGGACACTTTCATTCATGGGAATTCCATTTACATGTTTTTTACATATCAATATATAGAACGACGGCCTATACCTAATCTTGAATTCAAAACCTAACTGAAACTCTAAAAATAGAAACAGTTACAACTTATTTTTTTTAATTTCAGGAAGTAAATTTGCTGAATAATAGGCTTCAAATCCCTAGCTGTATATCTCATATGGGGATAGATGTGTACATTTGGAGAGAGGTTTTTGTAACTGGGCATGTGCTGAAGAAAATCCTCTTTCAGTTTCTTAAAATTCTTCTTCATTTGGAAGAAACAACTCTTTGAAGTTAATGTTAAGAACAGTAAACCGAAATTCTGGAAAATTGCCCCCTATATATGACTTCGACTCTCTTAACCCATAACACCTGTGCAAATTCTGAGAGATGTTATTGGAGAATGTCTTGTGCTGAATAAAAACCTCTCTCAATTTCCTCAAATGCCTCCACGTTTGGCGGATACAGCTGCTAGAATATGGTGACCAAAACAATCATTTCCTGAAATAAATGAAATTTCATAAACAATTTTCCTGTGAAAACAATCCACTGGTTTTTCCCCCATGGTTTTGATTGCTCCTCGTGGTTTTGGATTTTCAAATCTTGGAAAATATTTTCATCTTAAATATTTCCATTCCTATTTTTACGTGATTTCTTTCCAAATAAATTACCCAAAAATCCAATGTTATAACATATGTTTTAAACTTTTGGGCAATGTATTATTTTCTCTCCGCAACCATTTAGGTAGTGGTTTACCTTACCACTTCTCTGACTAGCGGAATAATATGCTAGTGACATGTGGTAAAAGTAAAAACCATGGTAAATATTCCGCACCACCCTCATCATTTTAACCCCGAGCTAATTGAGTGAGCGGAATGAATGGTAGCCACTTATCCAAACTTTGTCTTTTTCTATGTTTTAATTTGACATTTTTTGAGATTCATGCCAAGACTTTGGTGATTGGGTTTGAATAATAATATAAAATATTTATATTAATAACTATGAACTTTTAAATTTTTAAACAAACACTTGGGCATTTTGGAGATACGCCATCTTTTAGCTATTCCACCATTTTAGAGCTTCACTAACTATTTTAGAGATTCACCAGTGCTTTATCCGCCTAATTTATCATATTGGCCAAATTTAGAAGCCCTGTTAATTCATTTATATGCTCTGCTAAATATAGAATTTTTCCACTAGCTCCTGGTGACAGCCTTTGATCTTTTTCCGCCTTAATCGTGACCGTTGATTACTTTATATGTTATTACAAGGTACTTTATTTTATTCTTTAGCTCATCTTTGGCATGGCCAATGGTCATATGGATCATTTTTATTTTTTTTGCGACTTGGTGTCTACCTCACCGAACTTAGGAGATATCACAACCAATTTTTTGGATTGGCAATCTTTCATTCACATTGGAAAAATACTGTGCTAACAACTGGCTCCAACCGGGGTTGCTATCCTCCCTGCGAGGTAGCAAAGAACCCCTGGTAGACCAAGTGCCTGATCCATTGGGCGGCTCCCAACCCTGACAACTGCATCCTGCAACCTGTACTTTGTAACTGATCTATAATCCAAAAACTAAAACTAAAAACTACTAACTGAAAAAGCTGCAAACTGTATTTAAAACAACACTGTACATATTGAAAAATGCTTGCCGAGCAAACTTATTCCTCCTACCTATCTACTCTTGATATACCGAAATATTTGTCTGATCAAGTAATTTGGAAATGGCAATGAAGCCAATCCATTAAATAATCAAAGAATCTAACTCTTTCACTATGTCTGAGATAAGCCACTGATAGAAAATATGATAGCATCGGCGACCAACAATCTTCTTTATTATCATAGTAAAAATTTTGCTGCAAATTTAAACCGAGAAAATATTCCATATACTCAACTATAGGATCAAAAAAGATAAATGGTGTTTGATGTCCTTCGAAATTTCGTGCAATCTGATGAGAGAATTTAAATGTTCTTTCTTCTTCAACATATTCTTCCAGCAATGAACGATTAACCTCATACTCAATATTAAAACATTCTTCTTCTTTGACAATTAAAGAGTCGTCGAGAATGATCATCAAAAGATAAATTTTGATAATGAACATCTTGGGATTGAATTTGACCTTCTAAGACTTCAAGATCATTAGACATGACAACTCTATGTTCTTGATGAAAGAAACTGGTGCCTAATAACTGATTTTCTTGTGGAGAATTATTATCACAAATGGGTTGCTTCAAAAGATCATCATGACTGTTATCATTTAAATTCAGATTTACATGTCCAAAAATAGATGAAGTTTCACTTACATATCCCAGACTATGTGAACACTACAAATCTGTATCAGCAGGGGTTGTAGCATGAATCTGCAGGGGCTGATCTATTTCTTCTTCCGTTAAAAGAGGAGGTGGTCTGTGCATTTCCTGAATCAAAAAGCTATTGTTTTCTTCTTCTTCTGCAGATTGATCATGATGCTGGATGTATTCTTCATTTGTATACAAAGGAGTAGATCAATCAACCTTTGTTTCCAAAGAGGGGTCATGGGATACTACTATCATTTCTTCATTTATCTCATCTACAACAAGATTTTATCGATCGTCAAGGCCAAGGACTTGTGAAGAGAAATGATAGAGTGTTTCAGATAGGTCTTCATCATTCATATTTTCTATATCTTCATCAATACTTTCAAGGTATTGTATGAAACCCTCAAACTGATCACAACAATTTTCCACTAAAGACAAAGCTAGAAAATCTACTGTATAATGCTCATAAAATTCTATGTGAAAATCTTGTAAAGAAAACAAGCTGCCAGGTGTCAAACCTTCATACCAATCCCTTGCCTTGCCTTCTAAAGAAGCCATGAACATCTTCATAAGACAGTCCTCATGAAACATAATATTCAGCTTGTGTACATGTACAGGAAATTTGATTAAATGTAAAGCAGCATTATCACTGTTTTCATCTCTGAATTTGGGCAAGTAGGTTTGCCAATCTATTTTGGGAATTTGATTCAGAAAAACAGGAATATGAGACCTGTTCATAGGAGCATACCTTCTTAACAATGAAGCCATTTCGAAGTACTGGAGCTGCAAATTCTGATTTGAAAATCGAAGAGACCAGCCTGTGAAACAATGCAACACTGGATTTCTTTAATGTGGAGTCGCCATGATATTTCTGAAAACTGGATTCTTTGAAGATGGAGTCGCCAGGTAAAAGATGCACAGCCTGCTTGATATCTGACCATTTTTCACCATCAACAATTAAATCTGCAACTTTGTCATTCACACCCAGGGAAAATGAAACCTTCGATCCCCGACAACGGCGCCAGAATGTTAGCACTCGGATTTTCCTTGGGCTGTATCAAAGAAACCCCGAGGTAACCTATTTCAAACCAATATTTAGACTAAAAAGTTTGCCCCTTTCAGCTAGAGAGGGCTCTCTCAGAATATCTGCTATCCAATATCACCACGATAGCAGTTTGACAATAAACTCAATGGAAAAATTGTAAAATAATAAAAACTTAGGAATTTTTTATGAGGTGGTTAGATCAACAGGAAAAGGATACCATTGGGTAATGGAGTCGAGAAACAGAAAAATAATAGATCAGCATCCAAACAAATGTTTCATACAAAGGCAAGATAGTTTTTTTATTACAGTCAATAAGATTTTGTAGGTGACAAGGAAAGAAATAAGGACAGTCCATTAACAACGGGCATCGATATTCAGATGAATCCACTGTTAACTTTCGAGAAATAAATGGATATTTAGATGCGAATGAATCGAGGCATATCACATGAATCTCAAACTATATAAACGTTCATCTAAGCATAGAAGCAAATGACATAATGAAAGGCATATCAAAGAAGGTAACATGCACATGTAGAGAAAGGGAAAGTACAGACTGTAATTTTGAAACAACACATGAATCTTTGATAAAAAATGTACTCAACTCTGAAATCTTTATTAAGTTCTGGAAAACACTTCAAAAACCCAGAATGGACACTTTCGTTCCTGGGAATTCCCTTTACATGTTTTTTACATATCAATATATAGAAAGATGGCCTATACCTAATCTTGAATTCAAAAACTAACTGAATCCCTAAAAATAGAAACAGTTACAACTTATTTTTTTTTTATTTCAGGAAGTGAATTTGCTGAAAAATAGGCTCCAAATCCCTACTTGTGCTGAATAAAAACCTCTCTTGATTTTCTCCAATGCCTCCAGGTTTGGCGGAAACATCTCCTAGAATATGCTGACTAAAACAATCATTTCCTGAAATAAATGAAATTTCATAAACAATTTTTCCGTGAAAACAATCCATTGGTTTTTTCCCCATGGTTTTGATTGCTCCCCGTGGTTTTGGATTTTCAAATCTTGGAAAATATTTTCATCTTAAATATTTACATTCCTATTTTTACGTGATTTCTTTCCAAATAGATTACCCAAAAATCCAATGTTATAACATATGTTTTAAACTTTTGGGCAATGTATTATTTTCTCTCCGCAACCATTTAGGTAGTGGTTTACCTTACAACTTCTCCGACTAGCGGAATAATATGCTAGTGACACGTGGTAAAAGTAAAAACCACGGTAAATATTCCGCACCGCCCTCATCATTTTAACCCCGAGCTAATTGAGTGAGCGGAATGAATGGTAGCCGCTTATCCAAAGTTTGTCTTTGTCAAAGTTTTAATTTGACATTTTTTGAGATTCGTGCCAAGACTTTGGTGATTGGGTTTAAATATTAATATAAAATATTTATATTAATAACTATGAACTTTTAAATTTTTAAACAAACACTTGGGCATTTTGGAGATCCGCCATCTTTTAGGCATACCACCATTTTAGAGCTTCACTAACTATTTTAGATATTCACCAGTGCTTTATCCGCCTAATTTACCATATTGGCCAAATTTAGAAGCCCTGTCAATTCATTTATATGCTCTGCTAAATATAGAATTTTTCCACTAGCTCCTGGTCACAACCTTTGATCTTTTTCTGCCTTGATCGTGACCGTTGATTTCTTTATATGCTATTACAAGGTACTTTATTTAATTATTTAGCTCTTCTTTGGCATGGCCAACGGTCATATGGATCATTCTTTTTTTTGGGGGGGGACTTGGTGTCTTCCTCACTGAACTTAGGAGATATCACAACCAATTTTTTGGATTGGCAATCTTTCATTCACATTGGAAAAATACTATGCTAACAACTGGCTCCAACCGGGGATGCTATCCTCCCTGAGAGGTAGCAAAGAACCCCTGGTAGACCAAGTGCCTGATCCATTTTGCGGCTGCCAACCCTGAAAACTGCATCCTGCAACCTATACTTTGTAACTGATCTTTAATCCAAAAACTAAAACTTAAAACTGCTTACTAAAAAAGCTGCAAACTGTATTTAAAACAACACTGTACATATTGAAAAATGCTTGCCGAGCAAACTTATTCCTCCTACCTATCTACTCTTGATATATAAAAATATTTTTCTGATCAAGTAATTCAGAAAGGCCAATGAAGCCAATCCATTAAATGCTCAAAGAATCTGACTCTTTGAGTATGTCTGAAATAAGCCACTGATAGAAAATATGATAGCACCGGTGACCAACAATCTTCTTTATTCTCATATAAAAAAAATTGCGACAAATTTAAACCGAGAAAATCTTCCATATACTCAACTATAGGATCAAAAAAGATAAATGGTGTTTGATGTCCTTTGAAATTTCGTGCAATCTGATGAGAGAATTGAAATTTTCTTTCTTCTTCAACATATTCTTCCAGCAATGAACGATTAAGCTCATACTCAATATTAAAAAATTCTTCTTCTTTGACAATTAAAGGTCATCGAGAATGATCATCAAAAGATAAATTTTGATAATGAACATCCTGGGATTGAATTTGACCTTCTAAGACTTCAAGATCATTAGACATGACAACTCTATGTTCTTGATGAAAGAAACTGGTGCCTAATAACTGATTTTCTTGTGGAGAATTATTATCACAAATGGGTTCCTTCAAAAGATCATCATGACTGTTATCATTTAAATTCAGATTTAAATGTCCAAAAATAGAAGAAGTTTCACTTACATATCCTGGACTATGTGAACACTGCAAATCTGTATAAGCAGGGGTTGTAGCATGACTCTGCAGGAGCTGATCTATTTCTTCTTCCGTTAAAAGAGGAGGTGATCTGTGCATTTCGTGAATAAAAAAACTATTATTTTCTTCTTCTTCTACAGATTGATCATGATGCTTGATGTATTCTTCATTTGTATACAATGGATTAGTTGAATCAACCTTTGTTTCCAAAGAGGGGTCATGGGATACTACTATCATTTCTTCATTTATCTCATCTACAACAAGATTGTCTCGATCGTCAAGGCCATGGACTTGTGAAGAGAAATCATAGAGTGTTACAGATAGGTCTTCATCATTCATATTTTCTATATCTTCATCAATACTTTCAAGGTATTGTATGAAACCCTCAAACTGATCACAACAATTTTCCACTAAAGACAAAGCTGGAAAATCTACTGTATAATGCTCATAAAATGCTATGTGAAAATCTTTTAAGGAAAACAAGCTACTAGGTCTCAAACCTTCATACCAATCCCTTGCTTTGCCTTCTAAAGAAGCCATGAACATCTTCATAAGACAGTCCTCATGAAACATAATATTCAGCTTGTGTACATGTACATGAAATTTGATTAAATGTAAAGTAGCATTATCACTGTTTTCATCTCTGAATTTGGGCAAGTAGGTTTGCCAATCTAGTTTGGGAATTTGATTCGGAAAACCAGGAATATGAGACCTGTTCATAGGAGCATACCTTATTAACAATGAATCCATTTCAAAATACTGGAGCTGCAAATTCTGATTTGAAAATCGAAGAGACCAGCCTGTGAAACAATGCAACACTAGATTTCTTTAATGTGGAGTCGCCATGAAATTTCTGAAAACTGGTTTCTTTTAAGATGGAGTCTCCAGGTGAAAGATGCACAGCCTGCTTGATATCTGACCGTTGTTCACCATCAACAATCAAATCTGCAACTTTATCGTTCATACCCAGCGAAAATGAAACCTTCGATCCCCGACGACGGCGCCAGAATGTTAGCACTCAGATTTTCCTTGGGCTATATCAAGGAAACCCCAAGGTAACCTATTTCAAACCAATCTTTAGAGTGAAAATTTGGCCCCTTTTAGCCAGAGAGGGCTCTCTCAGAAAATATGCTATCCAATGTCACCATGACAGCAGTTTGACAATAAACTCAATGGCCAAATTGTAAAATAATAAAAACTTAGGAATTTTTTATGAGGTGGTTAGATCAACAGGAAAAGGATACCATTGGGTACTGGAGTCGAGAAACAGAAAAATAATAGATCAGCAGCCAAACAAATGTTCCATACAAAGCCAAGATAGTTGTTTTATTACAGTCAATAAGATTTTGTAGCTGACAAGGAAAGAAATAAAGACAGTCCATTAACACCGGGCATCGATTTTCAGATGAATCCACTGTTAACTTTCGAAAAATAAATGGATACTCAGATGCGAATGAATCGAGGCATATGACATGAATATCAAACTATATAAACGTTCATCTAAGCATAGAAGAAAATGACATAATGAAAGGCATAGCAAAGAAGGTAACATGCACATGTAGAGAAAGGGAAAGTACAGACTATAATTTTGAAACAACACATGAATATTTGATAAAAAATGTACTCAACTCTGAAATCTTTATTAATTTCTGGAAAACACTTCAAAAACCCAGAATGGACACTTTCGTTCCTGGGAATTCCCTTTACATGTTTTTTACATATCAATATATAGAAAGACAGCCTATACCTAATCTTGAATTCAAAACCTAAATGAAACTCTAAAAATAGAAACAGTTACAACTTATTTTTTTATTTCAAGAAGTAAATTTGTTGAAAAATAGGCTCCAAATCCCTACTTGTGCTGAATAAACACCTCTCTCGGTTTCCTCAAATGCCTCCAGGTTTGGCGGAAACAACTACTAGAAAATGGTGACTAAAACAATCATTTCCTGAAATCAATGAAATTTCATAAATAATTTTCCTGTGAAAACAATCCACTGGTTTTTTCCCCATGGTTTTGATTGCTCCCCGTGGTTTTGGATTTTCAAATCTTGGAAAATATTTTCATCTTAAATATTTCCATTTTTATTTTTACTTGATTTCTTTCCAAATAAATTACCCAAAAATCCAATGTTATAACATATGTTTTAAACTTTTGGGCGATGTATTATTTTCTCTCTGCAACCATTTAGGTAGTGGTTTACCTTACCACTTCTCCGACTAGCGGAATAATATGCTAGTGACACGTGGTAAAAGTAAAAACCACGGTAAATATTCCGCACCACCCTCATCATTTTAACCCCGAGCTAATTGAGTGAGCGGAATGAATGGTAGCCGCTTATCCAAACTTTGTCTTTTCAAAGTTTTAATTTGACATTTTTTGAGATTCGTGCCAAGACTTCGGTGATTGGGGTTGGATATTAATATAAAATATTTATATTAATAACTATGAACTTTTAAATTTTTAAACAAACACTTGTGCATTTTGGATATCTGCCATCTTTTAGCCATTCCACCATTTTAGAGCTTCACTAACTATTTTAGAGATTCACCAGTGCTTTATCTGCCTAATTTACCATATTGGCCAAATTTAGAATCCCTGTCAATTCATTTATATGCTCTGCTAAATATAGAATTTTTCCACTAGCTCCTGGTCACAGCCTTTGATCTTTTTCTGCCTTGATCGTGACCGTTGATTACTTTATATGCTATTACAAGGTACTTTATTTAATTATTTAGCTCTTCTTTGGCATGGCCAACGGTCATATGGATCATTTTTTTTTGGGGGGGGGGACTTGGTGTCTTCCTCACTGAACTTAGGAGATATCACAACCAATTTTTTGGATTGGCAATCTTTCATTCACATTGGAAAAATACTATGCTAACAACTGGCTCCAACCGGGGATGCTATCCTCCCTGAGAGGTAGCAAAGAACCCCTGGTAGACCAAGTGCCTGATCCATTTTGCGGCTGCCAACCCTTAAAACTGCATCCTGCAACCTATACTTTGTAACTGATCTTTAATCCAAAAACTAAAACTTAAAACTGCTTACTAAAAAAGCTGCAAACTGTATTTAAAACAACACTGTACATATTGAAAAATGCTTGCCGAGCAAACTTATTCCTCCTACCTATCTACTCTTGATATATAAAAATATTTTTCTGATCAAGTAATTCAGAAAGGCCAATGAAGCCAATCCATTAAATGCTCAAAGAATCTGACTCTTTGAGTATGTCTGAAATAAGCCACTGATAGAAAATATGATAGCACCGGTGACCAACAATCTTCTTTATTCTCATATAAAAAATTTTGCTGCAAATTTAAACCGAGAAAATCTTCCATATACTCAACTATAGGATCAAAAAAGATAAATGGTGTTTGATGTCCTTTGAAATTTCGTGCAATCTGATGAGAGAATTGAAATTTTCTTTCTTCTTCAACATATTCTTCCAGCAATGAACGATTAAGCTCATACTCAATATTAAAAAATTCTTCTTCTTTGACAATTAAAGGTCATCGAGAATCATCATCAAAAGATAAATTTTTATAATGAACATCCTGGGATTGAATTTGACCTTCTAAGACTTCAAGATCATTAGACATGACAACTCTATGTTCTTGATGAAAGAAACTGGTGCCTAATAACTGATTTTCTTGTGGAGAATTATTATCACAAATGGGTTCCTTCAAAAGATCATCATGACTGTTATCATTTAAATTCAGATTTAAATGTCCAAAAATAGAAGAAGTTTCACTTACATATCCTGGACTATGTGAACACTGCAAATCTGTATAAGCAGGGGTTGTAGCATGACTCTGCAGGAGCTGATCTATTTCTTCTTCCGTTAAAAGAGGAGGTGGTCTGTGCATTTCGTGAATCAAAAAACTATTATTTTCTTCTTCTTCTACAGATTGATCATGATGCTTGATGTATTCTTCATTTGTATACAACAGATTAGTTGAATCAACCTTTGTTTCCAAAGAGGGGTCATGGGATACTACTATCATTTCTTCATTTATCTCATCTACAACAAGATTGTCTCGATCGTCAAGGCCATGGACTTGTGAAGAGAAATCATAGAGTGTTACAGATAGGTCTTCATCATTCATATTTTCTATATCTTCATCAATACTTTCAAGGTATTGTATGAAACCCTCAAACTGATCACAACAATTTTCCACTAAAGACAAAGCTGGAAAATCTACTATATAATGCTCATAAAATGCTATGTGAAAATCTTTTAAGGAAAACAAGCTACTAGGTCTCAAACCTTCATACCAATCCCTTGCTTTGCCTTCTAAAGAAGCCATGAACATCTTCATAAGACAGTCCTCATGAAACATAATATTCAGCTTGTGTACATGTACATGAAATTTGATTAAATGTAAAGTAGCATTATCACTGTTTTCATCTCTGAATTTGGGCAAGCAGGTTTGCCAATCTAGTTTGGGAATTTGATTCGGAAAACCAGGAATATGAGACCTGTTCATAGGAGCATACCTTATTAATAATGAAGCCATTTCAAAATACTGGAGCTGCAAATTCTGATTTGAAAATCGAAGAGACCAGCCTGTGAAACAATGCAACACTAGATTTCTTTAATGTGGAGTCGCCATGAAATTTCTGAAAACTGGATTCTTTTAAGATGGAGTCTCCAGGTGAAAGATGCACAGCCTGCTTGATATCTGACCGTTGTTCACCATCAACAATCAAATCTGCAACTTTATCGTTCATACCCAGGGAAAATGAAACCTTCGATCCCCGACGACGGCGCCAGAATGTTAGCACTCGGATTTTCCTTGGGCTGTATCAAGGAAACCCCAAGGTAACCTATTTCAAACCAATCTTTAGATTGAAAATTTGGCCCCTTTTAGCCAGAGAGGGCTCTCTCAGAAAATATGCTATCCAATGTCACCATGACAGCAGTTTGACAATAAACTCAATGGCCAAATTGTAAAATAATAAAAACTTAGGAATTTTTTATGAGGTGGTTAGATCAACAGGAAAAGGATACCATTGGGTACTGGAGTCGAGAAACAGAAAAATAATAGATCAGCAGCCAAACAAATGTTCCATACAAAGCCAAGATAGTTGTTTTATTACAGTCAATAAGATTTTGTAGCTGACAAGGAAAGAAATAAAGACAGTCCATTAACACCGGGCATCGATTTTCAGATGAATCCACTGTTAACTTTCGAAAAATAAATGGATACTCAGATGCGAATGAATCGAGGCATATGACATGAATATCAAACTATATAAACGGTCATCTAATCATAGAAGAAAATGACATAATGAAAGGCATAGCAAAGAAGGTAACATGCACATGTAGAGAAAGGGAAAGTACAGACTATAATTTTGAAACAACACATGAATATTTGATAAAAAATGTACTCAACTCTGAAATCTTTATTAATTTCTGGAAAACACTTCAAAAACCCAGAATGGACACTTTCGTTCCTGGGAATTCCCTTTACATGTTTTTTACATATCAATATATAGAAAGACAGCCTATACCTAATCTTGAATTCAAAACCTAAATGAAACTCTAAAAATAGAAACAGTTACAACTTATTTTTTTATTTCAAGAAGTAAATTTGTTGAAAAATAGGCTCCAAATCCCTACTTGTGCTGAATAAACACCTCTCTCGGTTTCCTCAAATGCCTCCAGGTTTGGCGGAAACAACTACTAGAAAATGGTGACTAAAACAATCATTTCCTGAAATCAATGAAATTTAATAAATAATTTTCCTGTGAAAACAATCCACTGGTTTTTTCCCCATGGTTTTGATTGCTCCCCGTGGTTTTGGATTTTCAAATCTTGGAAAATATTTTCATCTTAAATATTTCCATTTTTATTTTTACTTGATTTCTTTCCAAATAAATTACCCAAAAATCCAATGTTATAACATATGTTTTAAACTTTTGGGCGATGTATTATTTTCTCTCTGCAACCATTTAGGTAGTGGTTTACCTTACCACTTCTCCGACTAGCGGAATAATATGCTAGTGACACGTGGTAAAAGTAAAAACCACGGTAAATATTCCGCACCACCCTCATCATTTTAACCCCGAGCTAATTGAGTGAGCGGAATGAATGGTAGCCGCTTATCCAAACTTTGTCTTTTCAAAGTTTTAATTTGACATTTTTTGAGATTCGTGCCAAGACTTCGGTGATTGGGGTTGGATATTAATATAAAATATTTATATTAATAACTATGAACTTTTAAATTTTTAAACAAACACTTGTGCATTTTGGATATCTGCCATCTTTTAGCCATTCCACCATTTTAGAGCTTCACTAACTATTTTAGAGATTCACCAGTGCTTTATCCGCCTAATTTACCATATTGGCCAAATTTAGAAGCCCTGTCAATTCATTTATATGCTCTGCTAAATATAGATTTTTTCCACTAGCTCCTGGTCACAGCCTTTGATCTTTTTCTGCCTTGATCGTGACCGTTGATTACTTTATATGCTATTACAAGGTACTTTATTTAATTCTTTAGCTCATCTTTGGCGTGGCCAACGGTCATATGGAGCATTTTTTTTTTTGGACTTGGTGTCTTCCTCACCGAACTTAGGAGATATCACAACCAATTTTTTGGATTAGCAATCTTTCATTCACATTGGAAAAATATTGTGCTAACAATGATGATGGATATGTTGATGAGGAAGGGGGAGAAGATAATGATTTTGAAGAGGAGGACGATGATGATGATGAGGATGAGGATGATGGTGGTGAGGATGATGATGGTGAGGATGATGATGATGATGGTGATGATGATGATGATGATTATTAACATCTCCATCATGATGGAAATGTTCATGATGATCATGAACATCTCCATCATCATCATCTTGTTCATCATCATCATCATCATTTTCACCACCATCGTCATCATCATCAACATATTCATCATCATCATGCTCATAACCATCACCATCATCATCCTCGTTCTACTCTTCATCATCATTGTCATCTCCCCGTTCCCCATCAACATCTCCATCATAATCATCATATTCATCATCATCATCATCATCTGCATCACCATCGTGATGGTGATGGTGATGATGATGATGATGATGATGATGATGATGATGATGACGAGGATGATGGTGATGAGTATGATGATGATGATAGTGATAAATATGATGATCACGATGTTGATGATGATCATCATCATCACCATCATCCTCATCATCATCATCGTCCTCCTATTCATCATCATTGTCATCTCCCCCTTCCTCATCAACATCTCCATCATCATCATCATCTTCATCATCTTCATCACCATCGTCATCATCATCAACATCTTCATCATCATCAACATCATCATCATCATCATCATCTCATCATCATCATCATCATCATCATCATCACCATCATCATCATCAACAACATCTTCACCATCATTGTCATCTCCCCCTTCCTCGTCAACATCTCCATCATCATCATCATCATCATCAGTAGCATCATCAGCATCCTCCTCCTCTTCATCATCATTGTCATCTCCCCCTTCCTCATCAACATATCCGTCATCATCATCATCATCATCATCCTCATCACCAACGTCATCATCATCATCATCCTCATCACCAACGTCATCATCATTCACATCTTCATCATCATCACCATCATCATCATCATGGTGATAAATTGATCATGATGATGATGGTGATGATAATGATGGAGATGATGATGACGATGGTGATGAAGATGATGTTGATGATGATGACCAGGATGATGATGATGGATATGTTCATGAGGAAGGGGGAGATGACAATGATGACGAAGATGTTGATGATGATAATGATGATGACGATGGTGATGATGATGATGATGGTGATGGTGATGGTGATGATGGTGGTGGTGATGATGATGATGATGATGATGATGAGATGATGGTGATGATGATGATGTTGATGATGAAGATGATGATGATGAAAATATCCATCATAATGGAAATGTTCATGATGATCATAAACATATCGATCATCATCATCTTGTTCATCATCATGATCATCATCATCATCACCATCGTCATCATCATCAACGTCTTCATCATCATCATCCTCATCGTCCTCCTCTTCATCATCATTCTCATCTCCCCCTTCCTCATAAACATCTCCATCATCATCATCTTCCTCATCAACATCTCCATCATCATCATCATCATCATCTTCATCCTCATCATCCTCATCACCCTCCTCTTCATCATCTCATCATCATCATCATCATCATCATCATAATTTCCATCATCATCATCATCATGTTCATCACCATCATCATCATCATCAATGTCATCATCATCATCATCATTACCATCATCGTCATCATCCTCAACATCATCATCCTCATCACCATCATCCTCATCATCATCATCATCGTCCTCCTCTTCATCATCATTGTCGTCCCCCCCCTTACCCATCAACATCTCCATCATCATCATCATCTTCATCATCATCACCATTATCATCATCATCCTCATCAACATCATCATCATCACCATCATCATCATCATCATCATCCTCACCACCATCATCCTCATCCTCATCCTCATCATCGTCCTCCTCTTCATAATCATTGTCATCTCTCCCTTCCCCATCAACATCTCCAACACCATCATCTTCTTCATCATAATCAACATCATCTTCATCACCATCATTATCATCATCAACATCTTCATCATCATCACCATCATCAACATCTTCATCATCATCATCATCATCATCATCAATTCATCATGATGATGATGATGGTGGTGATAATTATGGTGATGATGATGAAGATGTGGATGATCATGACGATGGTGATGAGGATAATGATGATGGATATGTTGATGAGGAAGGGGGAGATGACAATTATAATGAAGAGGAGGACGATGATGAGGATGATGAGGATGATGATGATGATGATGATGATGATGGAGATGTTGATGAGGAAGGGGGAGATTAGATTGATTATGAAGATGTTGATGATGATGGTGGTGGTGGTGGTGATCATCAACATCATAATCATCATGAATATCTTCATCGTCATTATCATCTACCCCTTCCTGGTCAACATCTTCATCATCATCAACATGTCCATCATCATTGTCATCTCTCCCTTCCTCATCAACATCTCCATCATCATCATCTTCTCCATTATCATTATCATCATCATCTTCATCACCATCACCATCACCATCATCATCATCATCATCATCAACATATCCATCATCATCATCAACATTCATCATCATCACCA